>CP139506.1:281762712-282400212 GCA_021014915.2 Artemisia tridentata subsp. tridentata
AAAAACTAGAAAATAAAAGAATTAGAACAGAAAAACTCCCCTGAGATTTGCTCGGTATGATCCTCCATTATTTGTATAAGAGCAAAAATCATCTTTCTTGTGGATGAGAACGTTTAAGCTTCATAATTGATGTATCCACAGGAAATGCAGGAATCTATAATACCACCAAGACTTTAAAACACCTAAATTAAGAAAGTTCAAACTTGCATAATACATTAGTAGTTAGTAAAAATAAAATGTAAAAATTAAAACTGAAAATCATCAGGTCAGTCGATGCGCCGTATCTTATGGAAGAAGATACGCCGTATCGAGCCTGAAATAAATACGAATCAGAATAAAAGATGCGTCGCATCCTTAACCAGGGATGCGCCGCATTAAAATAAACTGATAAAAAGTTTAAAGTTAAAAACAAAATTGCAGAAAATAAAATAAGATATGACCAGTGCAGGAGATGCGTCGCATCTTGGGATTGAGATGCGCCGTATCCTCTGCGGGCCTGACTGACTCGACACAGAACAGAATAGTAAAAAAATTTCGGGTTGTCTCCCGGTCAGCACTTGTCTTTATTCCAGAGTCTTCAAGTTAGACTCACGTTCAGCTCTTTATTCTAATACTTCCGGTTCAAACTCCACCACCTCGTTCTCAGTATCCTCAATTTTATTATCAAAGTATTTCTTCACTCGTTGCCCGTTTACCTTGAATATATAACCATTTTTATCGCATATTTCAACAGTTCCATATGGATACACTTTCTTGACAACGAACGGACCCGTCCATCTTGATTTAAGTTTACCAGGATACATCTTTAATCTGGAATTAAATAGTAGCACTTTCTCTCCAATAGTAAACGTTTTATCCCCATGTAACCTCGAGTCATGCCATCTTTTAGTCCTTTCTTTGTAGATCTTAGTATTTTTGTAGGCCTCATCTCTTAGTTCATAGAGTTCATTAAGTTCCATGAAACGGTTCTTCGTTGCAGCTTCCATATCCATGTTACAATTCGTCAAAGCCCAATATGCACTTTGTTCTATTTCGACCGGTAGGTGGCATGCTTTTCCGTATACAAGATGAAATGGAGTGCATCCCGTTGGTGTCTTATAGGCTGTACGGAATGCCCATAAAGCATCATTTAACTTGTCAGACCACCCTTTCGGATTATATCCAGTCGTTTTTTCAAGAATTCGCTTTATAGCCCTATTGGTTACTTCAGTTTGCCCATTGGATTGAGGATGGTATGCGGTGGAAACCCTATGATATACTCCATATTTTTGCAAGGCTCTTCCCAGATGGTGATTACAAAAGTGTGTTCCCCTATCACTAATCAATGCTTTAGGAATTCCAAACCTAGAGAACAAACTTTGCAAAAATTTAAGTACTACCTTGCTGTCGTTTGTTGGTAATGCTTGCGCTTCGACCCATTTTGATGCGTAATCAACAGCAACCAAAATATATTTATTACCTTTAGATTCAGGAAACGGTCCCATGAAGTCCAATCCCCATATGTCGAAAACTTCACATACATGGATATAATTTTGCGGCATTTCGTTTCTTGATGTTATATTTCCGGATCGTTGACACGCATCACATCCTTTTATATAATCTTTTGCATCAACCAACATAGTGGGCCAATAAAATCCTGCATCAAGGATTTTTCTTCTTGTAAAAACAGCACTATGATGTCCCCCCGTTGGCCCTGAATGGCAATGCGCTAATATTGCTGGGACATCATCTCCGTCTACGCATCTTCGTATAATATTGTCAGGACATAATTTAAAGGCATAAGGTTCATCCCAAATATACTCGCTAGCGCGATTTAGAAACCTTCTTTTCTCGTCGGATGTTAGCCCTTTTGGAATTTCATTTGCAACAATAAAGTTTATATAGTCGGCATACCATGGTCCATTATTATTGCTCTAAATTCTTACCATCATAAGGTGTTCATCAGGAAAGTCATCAGCGATTTCCCTTTCATCAAGCACCTCCATGTCAGGGTTTTCAAGTCTAGATAAGTGGTCAGCAGCTAGATTCTCGGCACCCTTTTTATCCTTAATTTCAATATCGAATCCTTGGAGCAATAAAACCCACCTAATAAGCCTTGGCTTGGCATCCTGTTTATTGAACAAATACTTCAAAGCAGAATGGTCAGTGTAAACCACAGTTTTTGACAATATAAGATATGATCTAAATTTATCGAATGCAAAAACTACTGCTAAAAGTTCTTTTTCCGTGGTGGTGTAATGTTCTTGGGCATTATTCAATGTTTTGCTAGCATAATAAACTGGCTTAAATTTCTTATCTATCTTTTGGCCAAGTACAGCTCCAACAGCATAGTCACTAGCATCACACATTAGTTCAAAAGGCAAATTCCAATCCGGCGAAATTATAATAGGTGCGGAAGTTAGTTTTTCTTTAAGTATATTAAATGCCTTTTTGCAATCTTCAGAAAAATCAAACTTCGCATCTTTTAGCAATAATTGGGTCATAGGCCTAGATATCATTGAAAAATCCTTTATGAACCTACGATAAAATCCAGCATGCCCTAAAAAACTTCTAACACCTTTTACATTAGTGGGATAAGGTAGTTTGGCAATTACATCAATTTTAGCTTTGTCGACTTCTATACCTTTCCCAGAAATCTTATGTCCTAACACAATTCCTTCTCTAACCATAAAATGACATTTTTCCCAATTAAGAACAAGGTTAGTTTCTTCACACCTAGCAAGCATTTTATCAAGTTTAAAGAGACAATCACTAAATGAGTTACCGAACACCGAGAAGTCGTCCATGAAGACTTCCATAAAGTCTTCTACCATATCATGGAAGATAGCCGTCATACAACGTTGGAAAGTAGCAGGGGCGTTGCATAGTCCGAACGGCATTCTCCTATAGGCGAAGGTTCCATAAGGGCAGGTGAAAGTTGTCTTCTCTTGATCCTCGGGGGCAATGGGTATTTGGAAGAAACCTGAAAAACCATCTAAAAAACAATAATAATCATGTCCTGACAGTCTTTCTAACATTTGATCAATAAATGGAAGAGGGAAGTGATCTTTTCGCGTAGCATCATTGAGTTTGCGGTAGTCAATGCAAACTCTCCATCCAGTAACAGTTCTTGAAGGGATTAGCTCATTGTCGTCATTGAGTACAACCGTCATTCCTCCCTTTTTTGGTACAACGTGAATAGGACTGACCCACGAGCTGTCGGAAATTGGGTATATAAGTCCGGAGTCAAGTAATTTCACAATTTCATTTTTCACCACATCTTGGACTTTTGGATTCAAACGCCTTTGGGGTTGGATAGTGGGTTTGAATTCATCCTCCATAAGGATTTTATGTGTATAGAATGACGGGCTAATTCCCTTAATATCATACATGCTCCATGCTAATGCTCCTCTTCGTTTATATAATACCTGCAAAAGTAATTCTTTTTCTTTTGGCGTTAAATCAGATGCAATAATAACGGGCGAATTAGTGTTCCCATTTAAATAGGCATATTCCAAAGTAGAAGGGAGATCCTTAAGCACAGGTTTAACATTATTAATTTCATTAGTGCTAGCGGAATAAACTTGTTCTTTAATTATCTCGTTGCCATCATCAGATAAATGCGCCGCATCGAAATTTCTGATGCGCCGTATGGCGTTACAAACAGCGGAATCATCAGCGAAATAATTTTCAATTGTATTTTCATCAACTTGATCTTCTATAGAAATTGTGTTTTCTAAATTTTTCAGCAGAAAAGAATCAAGCAAATTACTTTTTAACAATTTCTGAGTAAATTGATTAATCGTGTCATCAGAAACATCGATATTATAGCATTCATCGTCATCAGAATTATTTTTACTCATAGATTGTTCCATATTAAATTCAACCTCATCTTTTCCTATGGTAAGAGTTATCTTTTTATTAAAAACATCAATCATGGCCCTAGCAGTGGCTAAAAATGGTCGTCCTAATATTATAGGAGTTCTAGAATTTTCGGGCATATCGAGGATAACAAAGTCAATAGGTAATTCAAATTTATCAACTTTTATTAATATATTTTCAGCTATTCCTAACGGGTACTGTATGGACCTATCAGCTAGCTCTAAGCACATCCTAGTAGGTTTTGGCTCACCAAGGCCTAATTTTTCATACATAGAAGAGGGCATAAGACTTATACTAGCTCCTAGGTCGGCTAAAGCATTACTAATATGTAAATTTTTAATTTGACAAGGAATAGTGAAACTCCCTGGATCTTTTTCCTTAGATGGAAGTTTGTTGAGCAATGCTGCTGAGCTTCTTTCCCCCATTGTTACAGTGCAAGCCTCTTCAAGTTTGGACTTGTTTGTAAGTAAGCTCTTCAGATATTTAGCGTATTTTGGCATTTGCACTAGGGCTTCCATAAATGGTATGCTTAGCTGCAGCTGCTTGAGATTTTCCAAGAACTTCTTTTGATAGGCATCTTCTTTCTCCTTCCTCACCCTATGTGGGAAAGGTAGTGTTGACCGTTTAGGTTCAACAGAAGGTTCTTCTCTAATTACAGGTTCTGGATTAGTCTCTTTTGGTTGCTCTTGCTCAGGTGATAGAGATTCAGGGGAAATCTTGTCTGTATTGTCATCCTCGGGTGTCTCTCCGATTTGAAAGGTTGACTTTCCGCCTCTAGTTGTAATCCCTTTCAAATCTTGCTTTACCAAAAGAATCTTGTTAAGCACCGTTGACAATTGGTGCACTTCAATTGCCAATCCATTAATCATGTTGTTTTGTTCCTTTAGTAACAGCTCATGACTGCCTAAATTCATTAATAAAGTTTCTTGCTTCATGATGTTCTTTTTCATTCGCTTGAGCGATTTGTAGTGCAAACTCTTCCATGGTAAGGTTTCTTAGGGGTCTTCCGAACCAGTTGGGGAAAATATCGAACATTGTTCCTGAAAATTAAAGACAGGTAGATTTCAAAGTAAAAATTTCCTAGTATAAGGGTCAGAGTATTTTCCGTTCGGAGATAAGAAAAATAAAAGTTGCTGATATCTGCAGACGATGCGCCGTATCCAAAAAGTTAGATACGCCGTATCTAATAATCGTTAAAATTTAATCAGACTTTTACTCAGAAAATAGATACGCCGCTTAGAATTTAGAATGCGCCGTATCAGTTTTAATTATCAAAAATCGATATACTTATTAAAATTAAATGCGTCGCATTAACAAAAGTTAATGCGCCGTACTTTCGTTACGTTTCAAAATACAAGATTTTTTATTCAGAAAGATGCGCCGTATCGATAAAGATCGATGCGTCGTATCTGTTTAATAATTCGAAAACTGTTTTTAATTAAAATAATAAATACACCGTATCTATAAAAATAGATGCGCCGTATGGCGTTAACGTTTAGAAAAATTTCTTATTAAAAACAGAATACGCCGTATCTTGGGGAAAGATGCGCCGTATTCGAATTAATTAAACGCGTTGTATTTTATAAAAATTAAACGCAATACGCCGTATCTATGAAAATAGATGCGCCGTATCGTTTGTATTAGCTCAGTACAACGATAGCAGTATGCAGAAAATACGAAAAATAAAAACAAAATAAACACAAACGAAAATAAACAAAAATTAAACACTCAAAAACAGAAAATATGCAAATAATACAATGAATGCGATTAATCTAATATACAACACGGTTAGCGGTTAGATTAAAAATTAAAAAGAAAAACCTAATTAAAATACTAATCAAATTAACAGATAATAACAATTCACTCCCCGGCAACGGCGCCAAAAACTTGATGCGTGCGTGTGCGTATGCTCTAATTTATACCCACGGTATGTCGTTGTGGTTTTAGTAGTATTCAAGTTTTAAATTTATATTTAGCCGACTTATCAATAACACACACACTTTAACGAGCAGTGTACCCGGTCAGTATGAATATAATGGTAAGTAGAGTGTCGATCACTAAGAGTGGAACGTATTATCTAGTTATCCTAATCAGTATTTTAATAACTTAAGTTAGCTATACAGCCTAATCTAACACAAGGGGGTTTAGCCTGAGAGACTGGCACGGTTTGGTTGCAATTAAATAATAAACTAAACTAATGAGCACGAATCAGCGAGTAGCACACACATACACAGATAAATACTTGAGACAATAAGAAGACCTGTCCTGATAGTTAAGTAGCTTTTCACTTGTTTTATTGCTAGTTTTATATGAAGTGTATAGTTCGATGCAACGCACCGAGATTAAGTCCTTTCTCGTTGGTTCTAATCTTATCGGCGAGTAAACCCTTAATGATTATTTATGACTATCCCATTTATCTTTCTTCCTACTTTTCTACAGACGATAGAATGCATAGGCGATCTAATAAATAGGCGAGGAAGGGGCATGGCGACCCAAGCAATGCTCAGCTAGACACAGAGGTTATCAATGCACTAATAAAAGTCACCAAAGACATCAACATATAAACTTTAATTAATGGGAAAGCAATTTTAAGGGGAGTCGAAGTGCATGGTTAAATCCATGATCACAAGCCCATCAATCCTGACCAATTAAAGTGTACTAATACAATAAAACAAAACTACTTAATGAATTAAATACATGCAGGACCTTCTTACAGCTCTTGTATCTTCGTTCAAGGTGTGTCTTGTGTTGCTACTTCGTCTGAATTCGGCCTAGGGTTTCTGTGGTCTTCGGTCTTCTAAAACTAGGGCTCTCGAAATTCGTCTGGTCTTGGGGTATTTATAGTTTCTGTCTGAGGGTAAGATGCGGCGCATCTAATAAGTAGATGCGGCGCATTGACTTAACTTCGCGTGGGGTCCAAGATTAATATATTCAGGAATATTCGTACACCGCCAGAAGATGCGGCGTAACTCCATTCTTAGATGCGGCGCATGTCCTTTGCCGTCTTGGATAATATCTTGTGAAATCTTGATAGTGATGCGCCGTATGTAATAAGTAAGATGCGGCGTATCTGGAGCAGAATGTTGTACATTTCAGTAGACTCTTAACTTCTTGCTTGTTTTGCTCCATAATTAGTCCAAAATCGCCAAGTTTCACATAATACTTGTTTTTACCTGAGAATTACAAAAGTAAACATTAACGTATCAATTCTCACAGATAATATAATAAAACAAGTCAAATAAATAGGATAAATGATGGTAATAAAATGTACTTATTTGAGTTCATCAAGAATTTTCTCAATCTTGCTACTCCAACACCATCTCACACCACTATCTCCACACAACCACCAACAATCACACCTGTTGCTACAACTCCACCTCCTACTCCAACTCAACCTAGCAAATCACCTTCACCACCAAAGTCACCACAACTTCAGCCTCTAGAATTATTTAGGACTCCACCTACATCACCACATCCATATCTTGATGACTTGGAAGACCTTCCACCAAGGTCAACCAATCCTCCACCCATGACCTTTGAAGGTCAAGAACCCATGCTTTTTCATCCGCTTTATCAGGATATCCACAGTCCTTTATACCGTGATGCACCACCACCTCAACCTCAAACACAACCTCTCTCACCCACATCCACACTAATTGCCATTGATGAGGCAATGTGGATAAATGAGCCATAAACCCAAGAAGAGATCAACGAGGAACTCGCCCGCCTCCATGCTCTCTCTAATATGGAGGATTCCCGCCTTGATGAAGCAATGGATCTCCAAACCATCTTGATGAACTCCATCCCAACTCCACCATCATCTCACCAACAACCACCACCACCATCAAGCAACCAATCACCACCACCACAAAACAATGAGCCTACCCTTCCTCCCGGTTTTCCAAGACATGATTGCTCTCATTGCGAGAGGACCGCTCATTTGGCCCAAAGGACCAACATTTTGGTCCATGAGCTCCAAAATGAAATGAGGTTCATCTTAAACCACATTCTCGAGCGTCTTAATGCAATCTCTCATCCTCCTCAATAGGAGCTTTTTAGTTTCCTCTTATAGGAACTTTTAGGATGTTGTTTTAGAATTTTTCTTTTTTAGGATTTATTTTCTTTGTTTAAATGTAACATCATTTTTCCAAGTAATGAATGTTATGTTTTTATGCTTGTGGGTGATCAACATTAAGCATATTATCTTATTTTAGATTACTAACATCATAGTATAGTTGTTTTTAACTTCACATAATGCTTTGATCAAATGTACATTAGGTACTAAATTTTGATCAGACACTTCATTTTGACTTTTTAAAGTCAAATGGGTTGACCTTCTTGTTTGGTTGACCATTGTATATGCATTTTGCTTCTTGATTGAAGTTGTTCATTACTAAATTTTCTTTTATAGCATCTCATACTCTTGAAATGTATACGTTGGTACTCTAGCAATGGGGAGTATACATCAAGGGGAGTATATCATATTCTAACCATTTATTTTGTAGGATCATACATCATATCCTTGTTACTCCATTTAGGGGGAGTATAAATCAAGGGGGAGCTTTAAAGTTCTCAAAATCGCATTCCGCTACGCATATCTTCTTTTTGTTTTGACAAAAAAAGGGAGAAAGGATTAAGTTCCCATTACTGTGAAACATCACAGTGCATACTTTTTGCTTAAAATAGATTTTAAAACTTGCATAAACTAACTTAATCTATATTTTTAAAAGACTCATCCTTTATTTAAGCTCTTTACTTAAAAATACACTTTATGTTTTGTCATCAACAAAAAGGGGGAGATTGTTAATACAAATATCGTCCCAAAAACGTTATTTATATTTTACGATCTTTGCTTAGTTTTCTTAATGACAAATACAAAGTTTATCTTTAAGCAAAAGCATAAATAAGATTAAGTCTTTTACATTTAAAGTGATGAGTCTCTTTAAAACACATTTACACATTACAAAGTTTACTAGGAACAACATTACATACATTTACATGTTTATTCCTTAAAATAGAAACTTTATTATTAAATATTAGGATGACATCATGGCATGCATCATGAACATATCTTAGAAAGATTTTGTGATATTTTGTTTAGATCTTCAAGCCAAAGAGTTGACATTTGAAGATATGGAAAGATATGGCAAGATATGGAAAGATTCTAAAATCTCTTAGCTGGCCTGACATGGCGGATCCAAATCAATACAAAGACAGATCCAATTTTTGGGATCCGCCGGATCCGCCAACTGTTGAACAGTTTGCCTATAAATAGCAAGCTGATCATTTGGGCATCTTCATCACTCATATAGCTTAAATACATACTCATTCATTTACATATCACTAACCCATATCATTCTTTCATTTCTGTTAGGAATTAAATATAGAGTTGATATTGACAAAATGTGAAAGATGAAGGACGTATGGAGACAAAGGATGAAAGTTCACAAAGAAAGAGAAGATTACAGCAAATCTTCTATTATTCTAGGAATATCCTTTGTAAACCCTAGGTATCTCTATTATATAAAGAGATACAGGGTATTAGAATAATGTGTGTCAAGATGTAACACCATTAAACGTGTGTGTGTGTACGGGTGTTTTATAGGAAAACACCTAGGGTAGTTTTGTTTAGCCTCAAGGATCATTGATTCCTTGTTATAGTGTAGATAACACGTTCTACCATTGATCAAGGTAGAATTGGGGCTGTTGGAGTTTGTACTGGTTAGAGTAGAGATGATGACGAGGAATACCTTTGTTCAATAATAATGAATGTTTTGTGTTTATCCGCTGCGTATTGATTTATTCATTGTTATTGTTGATATCCTAGATATGAGGTCAAACAAACCTCGAGCATAACGATCTCTACAATTTCATTGATCTTTCCTTTTGTAGCAAAGAAGATCACAGCATATAAGGATCAACATACTGTTGTTATCCTTTTAGTATAGAGTCTGTGTGATTTTGTATTAGTTCACACATCATTGTTTGTATCATTCATTCAGTAGAGTTTGGTTAGTGTTTTAGTCCTTAAAACACAAAGAGTGTCGGGAGTGGTTGTACCCTTGTAAAGAACCAACGGGAGTGGTTGTACCCTTGTGAAAGAACCAACGGGAGTGGTTGTACCCTTGTAAAGAACCCGGTGTTTAGCTTAGTACCGGATAAAGATTAAGCGACGTGTAAAGGTTTTCTCCGCCTAGAAGGGAGCTTGTTTCTTAGTGAAGAAAAACTCTCGAGTTAGAGGCTCGAGGAGTGGAGTAGGGCAAGGAAGAGAGTCCTTGTAGCCGAACCACTATAAATATCCGTGTTGTGAGGTTTGATCATTCCTTTCCTTACTCACTTATATTATATTGTTTGTTTGTGCATACTTACTTTGAAATCACGTTAAGTCACAAAGCGAATTAATTTTAAAACGGTAAAACTATTTAACCCCCCTTCTAGTTTTCCACAGACTTGTTGATTATGGTTTGACTCGACAAAATGAAACTGAAGGAATATTTGGAATGATTTAGGATCGGGTTCATTATTATTGACCCGAGAGAATAAATGTTTGACCGTGACTCGAAAGGAAATAGTAACTCATTTGGTTGCAACTTGATATTGACTCGACTTGGACAAAATAAAAGAAATAAATAAAAACAATTGTTAAATTAAAAGCTGTAAAGATATTTGTTATTAAATTTGGTTAATAACGAAGTAAGGAAATTAGAAGTGTACGTGAGACCATGGTTGTCAGGATCCCGATCCTGATCTTAGGATCTTACGATTCTACGATACTGCGAAGCAAAAATGATTCGGATCTTACAAAGGATCTTTAAAAGCTTAAGATCTTATAGGATCCTGATCTTTACCATAGGATCTTAAGATCTAATACGATCCGATGTTACTTTTCTCGAACCACAAACTAAAAAAACTAAAAAAGTATGGAATGTATTTTGTAGAATTTAAAAAAAACAACATGTTAATATTCTTAAAAATTTCATAATCATAATTTAAGACAACATTTCTATGAAATATTTACATAATTTTTGTTTATGATATATATTAATTTATAGATTTGTATAATATTACAAAAACTATTAATAAAATGACATTATAGTAGGATCTTAAGATCCCAATCTGATCTTACAATCTCGATCTTGCAAAGAAGAAATCGATCCTAAGTAGGATCCCGATTTTGAAAACCTTGTGAGACATTTGGGATAAAAATGGAACACACGAGGGCTATTGGACTATTCTAGACATGCTACCCGTAGACTAACATATTTGGATTTATTGGACTATTCGTTTGGTTATTGTTTGAGTTATGGATTGGTTTAGGGTTTAGGGTTTAGGGTTTAGGGTTTGTATAAATACTCGTTATATTATAAATTATTCGGGAAATTGATTTTCAATAAAGTCTTTTGACTTAGAAACGTTCGATAAATGAAAGAGTCATGGCGAAATTTTGTTATTTCCAAAGATTAATTTTGTCGTAAGTCCAAACTTGTTTTAAAGCATAAAACAAGTATATATACCTTGTATTAAAAAATGGGATTATGGGAAAATACCGACGATTATCAATCGACTCATCTTATTTGATATGTTTGTTGTTAGTTATCTCTTTGACTTCTTTTCGTCATCTCGTCTCGACTCGAGTTATCATCAATACTCTTCTCGACTATTCGGTTATTCATTTTTTTGGAGTGAGTACTCGTGAGTTCGTGTTCTCTACCGTTACACGAATGATGATACCAAACCCTTTTAAAAGGCTAAAACGAGATTATTTTTGAAAATGAGAATGATTAACCTTTGAAAACTCTTGTGCATTTGATTTTTTTGGTGAATATCGTGCCGAGTACGTTGCGTTGCAATACGTTGCGTTAAATCGTTTGATACAATATTCATTTTCTTTAACTTTTAAAACATTTGAATATATTAGAGAATTTTCTTTTGTTTTGTCGGTGGACGTGTGAGTTAATCTTAATACCGCCAATTTTTTCCATATAATATTCAATTACGAATAACCGATACCGCGGGGGATACCCGAAAAACCGATGGATAATATTAATCGGGTATCCGGTGGGATATTGGGGGGGGGGGAATGGTTATATTATAAACGGGTTCGGGTACGGGTACACTAAAACCCGCCCAGAACCCAAACCGTTGCCATCCCTAGTTATCGGCTATAGCCGGTTTTCACCGCCACATCAGCACCATTAGCCTTTTTTTCTTTTTCTTTTTTTTTTCTTCTTCTTTTACAAATCTTGCCACGTCAGTTATAGTTAAACCAAACCACAAATTCAATAGTCAACCGGCAATTAATCCCTTTACCTGATCATTTGTAAACACACACAATAATCAATAAACCCTAATCAAAACACACATTCTTCTGGCAAACACAAACACGCAAACAATGAATCCAAATAACAACAAAGGTATGTTTTTTAATGTTTTCACATATCAGTTGATGATTGATTGTACAATAATTAGTATCAGGCTTTTGATCTATAAATGGTGATGTTAGTGGTTGTTACCGATTCTAATGTAAAATGGGGTTGTTTTGTATTTTATAATGGTTGTTATGCTATGTCTAATGTATGCTCTGTTTTTTTTGTTTTCCATACTCTGATTTTCGTATACATAATGGTTATTATGCTATGTCTAATTAAGTGTTTTGTGTCTGAGTATTTTTTGTTGCCTGTTTGTGAGTACACTGAGAGGTCTAAATAAATGAGAGCATTGGAATGTGCCTAGTTTGCGATTGGCCAGTAATGAGAGTACCTAACAGACTTGTTTGTGCTTGGCCACCAATGAGAGGTCCAAATACAGCCTATTAGAGTACACTGAGATGTCCATTGAGACTAATAATACAGGCTTTTAAACTGTTTGTGAGTACCCTGAGAGGTCCAATGTTTGTGAGTACACTGAGAGGTCCAATTGAGACTTCAATTGCAGCCTAGTTGGCCACCAATGAGACTTGAAATGCAGCCTAGTTTGTGCAACATTGCTTCATTGTTTGGGATACCACAAAAGAGGACCAAATATGAGAACACAATGGATTCTTCTGCAATGGTAAACCATCAAAAGGTTTTTCTTTGATTGTGATATAGTTTAACATTTGAATCAATAAAACTGATCTAACAGTTGTTATTTATAGATGTAATACAAATTTCTTCTGATTCAAGCAGTTCAGAATCAAATGATGGTGCTCTCAACATCCTTCCTGACCTCCTTGCTTGGTATTATCCAGAGCAACATTCTGATGCAAGTACTGATACTTGGGAAGTGCAACCTATCCAAGCCATTGAACCTCTAGAGGAACTCCTATCTCAAGCTCCTATCCTGGCTCTCCCTGTGCAAGTTCAAATACCAGTTGAAAAGGCACACAAAAAAAATTACTCAGGATATTGTCTTGGGAATGCCGTGTAAGAAGAATCCTATAGGTTTTGGAGCACCTTCTAGCAGCCATGGGAAAGGCAAGAGGAAGATGGTTTAGGGGTTTAGGATATACATTAACAGCTTTTGTGTTTTGTAAATGGTATTTGGTTCAATTCTGACATTTAATTTGAATACTGATTTTCCCTTATGTATGTACTGTATTATGTTTTGAATATTCTCCTTTCTGTATTCCCCAGCAACTTGCTGGTTTTGGTTATCAATATATGAATAAAAAGTCTTCAATGTTCAAAAAAAAAATGGTAGCAATTTGTGTTTTGTAAATGTAATTATTAAGGGTACAATAACTGGTAATTATGTAAGTATTTTGGTTTGTTAAATGGTAGCAATTTGTGTTCTTGATGTGATGGTTACACAGTTAGATGGTACATTTGCGATTAAGATAATGATATATAACATTTGGAGCCAATATTTTGATTTATTCAAGTTTATGCTTTAATTAACAGGTTCAAAGGCAAAAATTTTGAATAATTCAATTGTTAATTTCAAATTAGAACTTGGAGCCAAAATTTTAATCCAAAATTTTTAAATCACCTAATTACAAGCAGTTACCAAGAATAACGATTCATATTCTTAATATACCCTCTTTTCTCTCCTAAAAAAAAGACTGCAAAGAAAACACAAAAATAAATCTTCTATCACCAATACTCTCCAAGCCAAAATCATTTTCTTTTACCCATTGTTGCTCAAGAGTCATGGAAATTCAACCCATTGTTGATAATCATCTTTTGCTTCCTGTTGATATTGAACATGATGATAACAATTTAGAATATGAATCCGAAAAGTATTCTGATGATGAAGATCTAGATGCGCCTGGAACCAACCAACCAAATAGGATACTAGCTAAGAGGGGCATAACCAGGCTAAAAATGTTTCGCCTGCGATATGGCCAACCTGGTGGAATAAAGCTCAAGGTAACCTTCGATGCATTGAATAGGGTATCAGGGGAACACAGAGCACTGTTTTTAAGTTTTTTAGGAGATCTGGTTCGTGAGCACATAGGATTGAAGATTCTTTCCTGGAAGAAGGAGAATAAAGAATCAAGAGATAAACTATGGGATGAAATCACGGTACATATATACTATTTTGTAACCCAGTACTACATAAGTTTATCTATGCAGTTACATTATGTGCAACTAATTAACAACATCGTGTTAATCTTTGCAGCGATATTTTGATGTTGACGTGACATTCAGAAAATTGATAATGACTCGTCTTGGTCAACTGCTAAGGAATTTCAGAATGAAGCTCAGAGAAAAATACATTTTGGCCAACCTAAATACACCTTCGAAACTGAATGAGGTCGCGGCCAAGTATAGTGCATTTGTGACATCAGAAGACTGGGTCGAGTTTGTAAACTACACGACCAACGATGCATACAAGGTTTTAATTAGTCATCTTTTTTAAGTCTATATGTCATTTCATAATTTTTAGTTTGCAGCATTACCGCATCTAAACGCCTTATGATTTTGTGTTTTTAGGAGAAATCTGATAAAGCTAAGATTGCTCGTTCCAAAAATATTTATCAGCATAAAATGGGACGAGGTGGATATGTTTATGTCAAAGAGAAAATGGTAAAATTACATAATGTTTGTTTTACAAATTGAGAGACGATCAGTATGAGAAATGAATCTATTTACAATGCACAATTTGCACATTTTCATTTAATACCCTCATATTTTCGATTATCTTGGTTTAACTTTACATGTATATGCATCCTCATATTTTCGTTTATCTTGGTTTAACTTTACATGTGTATGCATTTGATGTTTATTAGATCGAAAATAAAGAGATTGCAGCAGATGAAGAACCCCCGCGTGATGTAATGTGGTGGAAAGGAAGGGTAAACAAAGACAGCGAATATCCAGATGATGAGATTAGATCAGTGGGAGATAAACTTGTAAGTTTGACTGCAAATTCTATTATTATGCTTATATACCAGCAGCATTAACTGTGTACTAGCAGTAGTAACTTGTATACCAGCAGTATTAACTGCGTACTAACAGCAGTAACTGTGTACTAGCAGTAGTAAACACTTGGCATATTTTTCATTGAAGTTCATGAGCAGCACTAACTCCAGCTGAGCAGCATTGACACAAATATGAGCAGCAGTTACTCTAACAGCATCAAAAAGACTTTTAATCCCAACATTTCCTATATTTTTTGTATAGAAAGAAGCTGATGACCAGATCAAGGAAGGAACCTTGAGTCTTGATAATGGCACTGATGCCATGACAGTTGTGTTTGGTAAGGAAAATGGCGGTTATGCAAGAGGAGTGGGAAGTGAAGTTACATACAAGAAGTATTTTGGTCTTCCTCGAAGAAAACAAGAAACCGATGAAAGACTTGAGTTACTTCAAACTCAACTTGATAATGAGAGACGCGAGCGTCAAGAAAAAGATTTATTGGTCAAGAAATTGTCCACCAAGATGACCGAAAAAGATGTGCTGGTCAAGACATTGTCCAATGAGATGAAAGAAACAAAGGGAATGCTTAATCTACTGATGGCACAATTGAGTCAACAAGGGGTGCAGTTAAATTTGGCATCTCAATTGCCAGTAGCCTCAGATGTAAGCCATTTTTTATGTTGTTAACAATTTTATTTTCTAATGCTAACACCACTGATGCTAATGATAGTAGGCACTGAACATAAACTGATGAGTCAATGTATTTCTTAATTTATATTGTAGGTGACTCCAATGGCCATTGACAATATAGATAGCAGCGCTAATGAGGTGGACGGCACTCAGCCAAGTGATGTTGTAAGTGCTAAAGATGCGAGAATTCAGGAGAAGTCTAATGGCCTTGTAACTTCGGAAAAGGTAACGGAAACAATGGTAAGTAATAAAACACCCCCCTTTGATTTTTGAATTTTACATCATGACTAATGTATTGTATTTTATATATACGTA
Organism: Artemisia tridentata subsp. tridentata; assembly: GCA_021014915.2. Classification (NCBI taxonomy): domain Eukaryota; kingdom Viridiplantae; phylum Streptophyta; class Magnoliopsida; order Asterales; family Asteraceae; genus Artemisia; species Artemisia tridentata. Next base: position 281,778,921 of record CP139506.1, read on the forward strand.
TAGGAACCTGCTAAAACTGTCAGACCTAACAAAACGCCTAAGTCACGACGAAACGGGTCTATAGATTCCCAATCGCAAGGAAATGTGTCTCCAACACAAGGAGTACCAACAGTATGTATTTCAACATGTTTATTGTTATTCTTTTGTTTAAATAATGTAACGTGTTTTATATATACATATAGGAACCTGCTAAAACTGTCGGACCTAAGAAAACGCCTAAGTCACGACAAAACGGGTCTCTAGATTCCCAATCGCAACAAAATGTGTCTGCAACACAAGCACTGCCAACAATATGTATTTCAACACGTTTCTTGTTAATCTTTTGTTTAAATAATTTTTGATATATACATGCAAAAATTCTTTTTTTTAGGCATTTAAGTGCAAACTGTGGCACTTAAAGAAATCAAATATCGTTGCTTTAGGTACCGTATACAAGTCTCATGGAAAGCAAATGCTGCATAACCAAGCACTCCCAAATGATTGCAACAGAGTGTCAATTGATTCATCGTTGGTGGATGTAGCATGCATACCGGACGTATCAAATAATGGGTTAAAAACAGTTAAGGAGGGCGTAGGTGGTTTCGTTGCATGGCCAAAGGATCAAGTTATTCTTGAAGACGAGGTACATACATGTGTTTTTTCAACCTACCTATATATAATTCTTCATATTTAATTCAATGTTTGATACAAGCGTCTTTTGTTTACTACAGGTTACACCAACAAACCCTGTGACTAAATGTGGACCAACAGTACCATCGAAGCGCAAATATGTATCTATTAAAGACATAAAGCAACTGCAAGCTAAGCCGGCGAAGAGTCAAAAGTCTTTAAATTATAGTACTTGAGAATTTGATTATGTACGACATTACAATTCTATATTCTGTTCAGTTATATACATTCGAGTTTAATTCAATTTGAAATTTCTTTTTGTTTTTAATTTTGTTTTATATATATATACTCATTCCAGCAGCACTAGCATAGTACTAGCAGTAGTAACTCTGCTTCAGCAGGACTAACTTAGTACTAGCAGTAGCAACTGTGCTCCAACAGTACTAACTTAGTAATAGCAGTAGTAACCCTGTGATTAAAAGATGCACACACATAATATGGTCACGCTTATCAACATTATTGGTCACTCTTTGTTTAATTCGATGTGTGACAAAATATTACAAAATGCCAAACAAACTAAAAATTCATGTGACCATTGGATGAACAATAGTCACGCAAAATACACATTTCTTCACTTTAAACAGCATATGGTCACACTTATTAACACTTTTGGCCACTTTTTGCTTAATTGTATGTGACTAAATACCCAAAACAAACATGCTTTGTGTGACTAAATATTACAAAAGGACACACAAACATAAAATTCAAGTGGCCATTGGATGAACAATAGTCACACAAAATACACATTTCTTTACTTTAAATAGCATATGGTCACACTTATTAACACTTTTGGCCACTTTCTGCTTTTTTGTATGTGACTAAATACCCAAAACAAACATGCTTTGTGTGACTAAATATTACAAAAGGCCACACAAACATAACATTCATGTGGCCATTGGATGATCAATAGTCACACAAAATACACATTTTTTCATTTTAAACAGCATATGGTCACACTTTTGGCCACTTTTTGCTTAATTGTATGTGACTAAATACCCAAAACAAACATGCTTTGTGTTACTAAATATTACAAAAGGCCACACAAACATAAAATTAAAGTGGCCATTGGATGAACAATAGTCACACAAAATACACATTTCTTCACTTTAAACAGCATATGGTCACACTTATTAACACTTTTTGCTTAATTGTATGTGACTAAATACCCAAAACAAACATGCTTTGTGTGACTAAATATTACAAAAGGCCACACAAACATAAAATTCATGTGGCCATTGGATGATCAATAGTCACACAAAATACACATTTCTTCACTTTAAACAGCATATGGTCACACTTATTAACACTTTTGGCCACTTTTTGCTTAATTGTATGTGGCCAAAGGACAAACAATAGTTACTCTCAAAAAACATTTGTGTGACTATAAAGTGTTTACGGTCACTGATACTGATTAATCCAACAAAACTTGTGCCTAATTTGTCACACATATTCGGGTTTTGGTCACTCTTTTTCAATGAAAACGGCCACAAACTAAACAACGTTACCATATGCCACCTACGGTGGCGCGACCTTTGGTGACACACAAAAAAAAACGTGTGTGACTATATGCATATCGTCACACATTTTTGGTTTGACGAAATCCCATATCTGTACCAGTGTTTTATTTTAGACTTTGTTTTTGCTGATATTTTAAAATATCAGATACTGGATTTATTTTGGATCTTTATCTAATTTGATTTGAATATTATGTTATTTGGTTTAATGGTTTGGTACTAATTTAGTCTTTTTGTTACACGCCTACTGGTACTTTAGCATCCTTAGTGGTTTGATTTTTCATGTTATAAGTTCATGGAACATGCTTACTCTCAATGTGGGTGTTTGGTTCCTGACTTACTACAGCAACAAGGGGCGTTTGGTTGCTGCTGCAGGGGCGTTTGGTACAAACTGAAACCATCAACCAAAAGCAAAAAATCAGAATTTAGACGAGATTTATTTTATTTTATTTCATTTATTTATTTATTTTTATAGTTTTAATATGATATAAAAGAGAGAGTGGTTAACCTCCAATGCTCTTAGCAGCATCTTTAAGGCTCCCGGGAAAGTATTGTTGGAGAACGGGTAAACTTATGTTCTTTTCTGCTTTTATTCATTTCTATTCATCTGACCTTTTGATGCCTAATAATATAGTGTATGACCCATTTTGTGTATTAGTCCTGTGTTATATTTGCATGAATAATATACATGAGCTTGAGTCGTAGGTGGAAAGTATGACCCATTTAGTAATGAATGGGTCAATCTGGGTTGTTCGTTACCTCAAGTTGCTTAAACTAAAAATATTAGCTAAAAAGGGACTGGGTCAAATATATTGAAACTTGCTCAAAGTCTATTTTAATTCAAAGAACCAGAATTATTCCAGGATTTGCATCATTACTGTAATGAACTAATGATGTGGTTTTGTAATAGAAGTTCACATATTATTCATAAATTCATTTTAAAAATGGATAAAAATGTATTTGCTGCTCAACCCAATCGGATCTAGCTCATTTCGATCCGTACATAAAATCATCATTTCAACACGAATCCGTTACCTTACCGCCCATCTTGCATCCTCTAGCTTGCTTTTAGGGATGGCTCTTTGGTAAGGTGCATTTAGAGACTCGAGTACTTAATAAAACACGAGCATTGTGGTTAATCAGGCCTGTTGACACTTGACAGCTACTGTATAATATATTTGTTGTTTGCAAGTCAAGTCTGCAAATGTGCCTACTGGATGCTAATTAACAAAATTTACCTACTTTGTCTATGGTCACTAGTCCTTTATTAGTAGTATATCATATTTCATAAATATATAATGTATGCTAATTAACTAAATGAATGTGTTTATTTCATTTTGCAATCGCACTTAGCAAGTTGAACATTTTTATCATTTGGCTAGTTTGCAACAAAGATGATGCTGCAAAACTGTATCTTTTTATTGTTTTATCATTTTAACTTTCATGCTTAAACAGTAAACACCTTAAAAGTATATGAAGCTTGCAAGTTTTTACCTCTCATTTTCTTGTTTTTTACATTCATAAATGTTCTTGATGCAAGATACACTTCAAATATATGCAAGCATGATCAAGCCCATATTCATTTTCCTTTTCAAAATCAACTCAATTTGCAATAAAAACCATACCATGATAAATTTTCGACGTTATGGGGACTTGGGTGTGAAGGCTATTACTAATGAGCCCAAGAAACTTACTCTATTCGACACGAAAGATTGTGTTTTTGAAGTGTTCTTGAATCTTGATCTTGGTTCAATGCTTTTTTCGGTATTACCATGTTGTGAGAAACTATACGTATTTGGAGTGCACGAATATTATTTCGGGTTTTTTTAAAGAAGTGCCGTGTTTGAGTAGTGATAAGCATCATGTTTATGTTGAGGAGTCTTCTTTAGATATTCTGAATTCTTGTATGGTTGTGAAAAGTGTGATGATTCCATTTTCGTATAGTTCTTACATTTCGGATGATAGTTTTGGTCTCGATTTGACTTGGGATTCTGATGGTTTTAAAGATTTTGTGGAAGAAAAAAGAGGGTGGTTTGGCTTTAAATCCACTGGAGAAGGTAATGTCCTTTGACTTTTCTGGTCAATGTCAATACTTTTATATTCTGTGTTTGCATGCTAAATTTTTAGAAATTATTGTTACTGTTTAACAATTTCAGCTCTTTATGTATCTAGTTTAGTTCAGAAACTAAGTTGTACAAAGAAAAATGAACAGTATATGTGAATTTTGATGCTGAAAATTCTTTATTTGACTAGAAAAGTCAAACCCAAAAGTTTTGATACTCATTTTGGTTTTATTTTGATCATCTGTTTTGCAGAATTTAGTATCGCGCTTTTGGTTTTCGTGGTCATGGGGTTAGCATGTGTGAAGGCATATTCATCGAAGAAGTCGCAAAGCAAGGAACACGAATGGGAGAAGTTACTTGGAGATATTGAAACATTGTGATCACGGATCGTCAAAGTCTCCTTCTTGGATATTTTAGTTCACCCGAACTGGAATCGAATGAACCCGACCCGAGTTGACCCAAACCTGGCCATTAAAGAGGGTCGGGTTCGGGTATATTTTTCTTACCCTCAACTCGAGTTGACCCGACTCTATTGAAGCCGAACCCGACCAACCTAACCCGACTAACACCCCTACCTACAACTTGTCCATAGACAATTGCTTATTACAAAATACCCACACAAATGATAAGATGGGTAAAGTCATGGGTATATATTCACCCAAAAAATACCCACATTAACTCACCCACCGATAAAAAGGATATTTGTATTTCGTGGGTAAATAACATTTACCCACTAAATTACCCATAAATATAGCCACAAGAACTCACGATGTAGGTAATATGTGGGGAATGTTTTGGCGGCAATTATTTTCCCACTAAATTACACACAAATATATTTATGTGGCTATTTGTGTGGGTAAATCCGTGGGAAATTCGAGGGAAAATAAAATCGACTTTGAAAGTCACTGATCGTGGGTAACGGGTGAGAATTAGGTGGGTAAATTCCCTCCAAAGGATGAGTGTGGGTAATTTTCGTGGGTATTCCATCAGATTCTTGTAGTGAAACCACAAGATTCTCTTTTTTTCTTTTATGTGTTAATCGAAACACAAAAGCTCCCTTTTTGGTTGTATAATTTTGAAACACAAACCCTCTTAGTACTTATGATTATCGGCTTCAAGATCTTTGATAAGGTCCCAGGTAAGTTGTTTTCTTTATTGTTTGTGTTGTTTCGAATACTGAAGCACGAAAACACAACTTGTCTGTGGTTGAGATGAGATTGTAGATGTTGAGTTGTTTACAGAAGTTTGAATCTTGTAGTTGTTGTGATGAATGAGTTAGGACCTATTGTTGTTTGTTGTTTGAAGTTTCTTGGTTATTTTTTGAAGTCGTTGGGTTGAAGATGGATAATGAGTACTTATTTTTCTATATCTACATGAGCTGAATATGTAGGTAAGATTTGGGGATTTGAGTTTTGAAAGTGAGATCTAAATAGGATTTAAATATATGGATAAAAGGGTTGAAAATGAAGAATTTGTGTGGTGTAAAAGAGATTGAGATGAAAGAGGATAATGATTGTTTGTAGTGTGTTTTATGTATTAAATAAATCTGGATAAATAGTTGAATATTATGAATATTGTATTAAGATTAAATAAGAAATTAAAGAGAAATTCATGGGGGAAATAGACAAGGGGTATTTTAGTAATTTAACTTTGGTCAGGGACCGTATATGCAGCCCAAAATTTAAAATAAGGACGTTCGCTGCACTTTCGAAAAGATGAAGATCAAGATGCAATTTGGCTAAACCACATGGACTAAAAATGCAATTTACTCTAAAATTTATCAACATACAAGATTGAGGTCGTAAATCTTATAAATCTTGAAATACTCTAAACTTGTTTTTGTACTCATTGAAATTCTGAAAAGGAAAAAAGAAAACACCGATAATACAAATACATTATACATACTAACATTTATCGGGCTAACAAGGAACAGTGGTTTGGCAACTACAGTTACCTGTGAGGGAGTGAACAGTGGTATGAACAGTAATATTACATTTTATCCATGTTATATAAGCGCAAACCACGAACACATAGAAAATTCCAGACACCACAAAACCCATCGACGCATCAGTTCAACTTAGATCAATCATTTGCAGTTCACCTTGCAAGAAAAGGGATGTTTCAATTAGCTTCTTTTTATCGGCATATCCGCGTCCTCCATAGATCCACAAATCGCAGAAACATAAACAAGGTAAAATTATTATTATTATTATTATTATTATTTTTTTTTAAATTTGGGGTTTTGGTTATATTTGTTATATGTGGTTCATAAGAATTAGGGTTTCGTGTTAATTTAGTGATTTTTCTGAAATGGTTCAAAAGAATTAGGGTTTCGTTTAAATTTTAGGGTTCTTATGAAATTAGGGGTGGTTAGGATTGGTATTTCGTATGTGATAATTTATGTGTAAAGTAATACAAGATCATGATGTTTTAAATGAAAGATAATTAATTGGTTCCAGTTTGTAAGTATACAACGACTGGATAATTAATTGGTTCATGAATCATCATTTATGAAATAAATACTCAAGTTCTATGGTTTGACCCAAGCTTCCTAACTGAAACTTTTTCTGCAATGCGGATCATAGGTTGTCTAAATTTAATTCCAGAACTCTTGATTCTTTATACTATTCTGTAAATTAATAAGTAGTTAGAATGGCACCGTATCTGATTCTAATGATGTTTTTTCCTACTTGCAGATGAGAAGTGTGTTCCGAAAGCTAATGGTTCACCTCCTGTTCGATAAGTTGAGCTTTTAGATATAGAAGTTATGCGTAAATACAGTGATATGGTACATGAAACTTAATTATATTCTCTTCTTCAGGTTATTAGTGCAACAAGTTTTCAGATTATCCCGGCTGATAGTCTATATGCTGAGGCTCCACTTGCTGCTAGCATTTCAGTATACCAATAAGAGGTCTTCTACTTATCCTTGCCTATTTCCGTCTAGATTAAATATTTAACTGAGATTGTAGAATTTACAGATTTTAGTGTAGCCCAACGTGAATCTGTAAATTCAACAATCGCTTTAAAACTTTTGTTTTCGAGTGGTATAAATTCAGATGGGATGTTGAAAATGATCAGCTATGTATTCATGTGTATAACTTTGGTAATATATGTTGGTTAAGTATACTAATATGTTGAAAGTCAGCATCGCCTATTTCCATCTAAAATATGTTTCAAATGGACCTATTGCTGATAAAATATACTGTTAATTACTTAAGTGCTTAAAAAACTGTAGCCACCTCTTTATATCGATATGGTAATAATAGAATCCAATTAAGTGGCAGATACGTACCTTTGCCTCAACTGGACTAATCATTTAGAAAAAGTAAACAAGTACAGGGAAAGGTTTGTACTGAATAACATAATGGTTTTGTTTGCGTTAGCAGGACATGTTGAGAAACAGATTGCTTTCAAGCAAAACTTAAAGAATATTGAGGAAGGAAATGACGTAGATCGAAATCGATTGGAGCTACTTGCTGCTGGCATTTCAGTATACCAATAAGAGGTCTTCTGCTTATCCTTGCGTATTTCCGTCTAGATTAAATGTTTAACTAAGATTGTAGAATTTACAGATTTTAGTGTAGCCCAATGTGAATCTGTAAATTCAACAATTGCTTAAAAACTTTTGTTTTCGAGTGGTATAAATTCAGATGGGATGTTGAAAATGATCAGCTATGTATTCACGTGTATAACTTTGGTAATATATGTTAGTTAAGTATACTAATATGTTGAAAGTTAGCGTCGCCTATTTCCATCTAAAATATGTTTCAAATGGACCTATTGCTGATAAAATATATTGTTAATTACTTAAGTGCTTAAAAAACTGTAGCCACCTCTTTATATCGATATGGTAATAATAGAATCCAATTAAGTGGCAGATACGCACCTTTGCCTCAACTGGACTAATCATTTAGAAAAAGTTAACAAGTACAGGGAAAGGTTTGTACTGAATAACATAATGTTTTTGTTTGCGTTAGCAGGACATGTTGAGAAGCATATTGCTTTCAGGAAAAACTTAAAGAATATCGAGGAAGGAAATGACGTAGATGGAAATCGATTGAAGCTTGCTAGATCATAAGGGAAGAAGATTCACAGCACTGTAGGACAAGGGTATTCAAGGTATAGATGTACAGTTTTCTGTACAAGTCTAACTTCCGCCATTAGCATGTGTATTATAATCGTATTATCTCTACGTCGCGTCTGTTGCAACAATAATGCTATTAGGGGAATACAATGATGGTTCTTAAAGTTATACATTTACATTTCCATGCAGGCTTAAAAAAATATGTCATTACTTATTGAAACTGATGCAAATTTTGTCACATGAAACCTTTTTTGATGCAGAGGTTTTTGTGTCTTAAGATCTTCGCACACTTAATTCAAAGGTTTTTATATCGAAACTCTTTTTGTTTGTAGGTTTAAAGCGGTTGGACAACGGGTTCAGTTACAAGAACAACCGTGATCTATGTAGCGTGTCATTTTCTTGAATTGAATTTTTATGTGTTCTTACAAAGCTTTTGTGAACATAACCCGCTTATACTTTTGGTTATTTGTATGCCTTTCAGAAGGTTTGTGAAAACTCATAATTTGAATATTGAACCAAAACGGTTCATACTCCATTATCTAGGAAGACTTGGATTCAATGATGGAGATGGCTAAATTTCATGTATCAGTTTGTCTTATGATGCTATCATATTCTCTATTTGAATGCAGTTTAAATGTGTAAATATGTGTTGTTTAGGGGCAGCCAGATCCTACAACGATGGTAGCAACTCGCGTGTGCTTCGTTCAACAGACATCATCACACTTCCAGTCATTTAGAAGGCTCCAAAGAAACGGGTTGCAGCAATGTTGGAACGGTAGATGGTGGTGTTTGTAGGTACATGAATATCTTCGGGTATATGGTTCTGTTTGTAGGTACATGATAAGAATGCAATGGACCGCATTCTTATCAGAGAGTCGAGTGGAGAAGCCATTCCCAAATATGACTCAAAGATTATATACAAGGACATTATGTTTGGTTACGTGACGATGAACTTTCCGACAATTTTCCATTCACGTCGTCTCATTAACTTTATGGTTTCCGGGGCGATGATGAATTTTTCTCCAAATTAACTCTTCCATGAGTGTGGCTGTCACATTCCCATATCTTTCCGGGGCAACCACTAATGTTAAGTGGGTGCAGCTATGGCGGATGTGTCAAGTCGCCCAAGGAAAGGCAGATCTGAACCTCATTGATTTGAATCTGACTTCAAGAAAAGCACAATAAGCTGGTAAAGATTTAATCTTTGAAGTTGGTTTTGTTCTGTTTTTATAAATAAATGTGTTCTTGATTATGGTTATTGTTTGTTTTCATGTGAAATATATAGTTGATGTTTGGGCCATAAAGTTGGAGTCTGCGCGTTTGGGGGCTAAGATGGGTGGGTTTTGGTGTTTAAACAAGGGTTGGAATCTGCACGTTGGGGGGCTGAAATGGGTGGATTTGCGGGATGAAATGGGTGACTTTAAACGGCCAATAAATAGGTGAGTTTCTCTGTTGCTCATCTCTCAAATTATTTATTTGATTCCACATTTTAATAATGTTTAGAAACCACCAAAATTGAAGCGAAGAAGGATTTTTAAGATTTGTTAATACGGTGGGTTTTGTAAGTGTCTATGTACGTCCGTGCTTAACACGTTATTGGTGAAAATGCTTATAGAGTTTCGGTTCGGGTTCGTCTAATGGTATTGCATTGGTTTTACCTATTTGTGTGACCAATTATCTGTTCCGTTCACCATATTTGCAATAAAGTTACCTCACATGAACAAGATGACGTTACTATTACAGTGGTTGATGACAGGAAGTCTTTTGCTGGCAAGTAGAGATCAACGACGTAACTTGATAGCACGGGTACATATAACCAATAGTAGTTTTGGTCTTTCGGTTGGACAAAGTGATAATGTCCGTAAAAATAATACTTTAATTATCTTTATTATAGAAGCTCTGAATTGCTTTAATTCAAAGGGCTGTTTTGATTGACTTATTCTGAAATGGTTATGTCGTTAAAAGTAAATGCTTTTAGCGTAAAGAAAATAGACTCAAATTTAGTTATGTGCAGATAATTAGTAAACGGGGTGTTTGGATTAGCATTGTAAACAACCAGGTTCATTAGAAAACGTAGCGGTAAGTCTGGCATTGAAAGTAGCTTTTAGTGTGTTATGCAGATAATTAGTTAAGGGAGTGTTTGGATTACCATTACAAAATGACAATTCTGAAAAAAATATGCGCTTTTAGTGTAAACATGACCAAATACAATTGGTAGTTTTATTATAAAACCTGAAATCGCTTTACTTCAAAGGGTGTTTGGATCGGCTTTTTCTGAAGTGATTATACAGTTAAAAGTAAATGCTTTTAGTGTAAAGTTAACTGCCATAAGTATTATTGATTTAATGAATTAATGAGGTGGTGGTTGGTGTTCTTTTTAGTTCTTCAAATATCACTTTCCCGGTATTTTGAAGTGTGTTTTGAATGAGTATTCAATGTGTTACATGTAAACAATCTAACACCAACAATTGAGGCTTGTTGTTTGACTGTTACAATATGTAATACTAATTCATTGACGACTTGTATTATTATAGGTGTAACTGCACATCCGCACACCGGTTTACACAATTTGGCCACAAATTACGTTGGTGAGCTTTCCCATCAGATGGAAGACACAAAATATGCAGATAGTAGCAACATGCAGATTCAGTATGTCATATGAGGTAATTGAAGATTATTGGTTATTTTTTTGTATAACTCCAGTTTAATGCCTTAACCGGAATAACGAAGTAAAAAGAGTTTGTTCATAGCCGACGGTCTTCGGTAATGGTATGTCTTTATTATCCTTTTTTTTATATATAATTTTGTTTTAAAAAAAAATTGGGTTGTGATAAAATGTGCCATTCTGTATGTGATATATAATACAAACTGAACAAAGTAGGAAGAAGGTAAGAAAGTGTCTTTCAACAGAAATTGAAACACACCCTGTAAAAAGCTCTGTTTATCCGAACTTAAACTTTACATAATCAGTTGCACTTTTGCTGCTACGATTCTAATGCATTCATTTCATGTGTCTTTCAACCTTCAGGGAGATGTGATAAATGAGAGACGCTACTTCAGCCTTTGTCCAGCGAAAGAAGGGATATATTCAGTTGAGTATAATTCATCTCTGTCAACTTTACAAGCACTCTCGATCTGTATATCAGTTATGGGATGCAGTGGATTATGAAGATGGAGGAAAGGGAGATACTTGAAGTTTTGAAAAGATATGTGTTTCACAGCAATTCAAACATGCTGTTTGAAAGTATTAGCTCACTAAATTTTATGCTATTTTTCAGGAGAAGTTAGGAGATGAAAGAAAAGGTGGCTGCTGCGGTTGTGGATGTACCCGTTAGCAAAACAAACTACCCAGTGTTGGGTAGGTGAGCAGCAACGGAGACAGAGTTGCAGGAGGCATGGGGAGGTACGCGTTTTCTCACAAACCACAGCAAGCAACATCAATATTTGCAAGGATGACTCAGGTACTCTCTTCTTCTAATTACAATCCCGTTTATGTCATGCATATTAGAATATAAGGGTTTAGTAGATGCGGTTGGTTGGCCAATAGGTCAAAATGGATGAACTTGGTATGGGTCAGGTTGGTTCGACACTTGACCCAAAACACTTTGTGTCAACGCTTCAACTCAGCGCACCTGCCGCCTTACCTGCATATTGAGTAGTAGATTTCCCAGTTTCCAGTATGAATTCCTTTTAGCAAAAAAATGAAAATAAAATTGTAGAAGCCAATTTTGGTATAGAGCTTGGACTCGCAATCCCTTTGATGATTCAAAAACATATGGCTTCCTTCCTTGGCGACTTTCCCTCTATCAAATGATTCCGAGACTACAATATATGTTTTAAACTTATAAATTTGGTTAAACCATTCTTTCCATATCAGCCCATACGCGTGTCATTAAGAAAGGCTTATTCGTGTAGCTCCATAAGATTATATTGTTTTTTAATATAGGAGCAGTTTCAAGCCAGCCGGAATCAACGCTAATGTGGTGGTTGCTAAGGACCGAAGCAATAAGTACAAGATAATAAAATTTGTTTACTTTCCCATTTATTGAGCACACTCCAACTTTATTCGACTTGATTATACATTTATTTGTGTTTTTTTCTTTCACGTAAAACTGTTGATACGATTTCTGTATTTTCAGTTGTATTCGAAGTATGATAGTCTTATTGTGAATCTGTTACTTATTTTGGACAAATAATGATCATGTGTTTGGGAGCATGTATGATGGATTATCAGATGATGCTACTTATATTGACAACAATACCCTCTGTTTGCATTTAATTCTACTTGAATATCTTATGTGTATAATGGTTTTTGACCTTTATGCTTATTAGAGTTACTTTTTATTACATTTGAACATAAGATTTATTGTGAAATAAGCTGTTTAGATTAATCTCAAACAACACTTTTGTATTCGGACATCCCGCGGCGAACCACGGGCTTAATTATTGAACATACTGTAGGGTATTCACAATGCAAGAATCACTTGTATGAGGCTTGTATGGATCGAATTGAAGAGTTTTAGAGAGAGAAAGTGGGAGCCTTTAGAGAGAGAAAGTAACTAGTGATATATTAGATTGAAAAGGTCCAACCCTTCCCTTGCAAGGGAAGGGGTATTTATACTTACTACATAATATGCCCCTAGCGGGCTGTGGAGCAAGCTGACAGTGGGTAAAGACCCGACCCACTCCACAATATTAATAATAACTAAACTACTAATAATATGACTAATGATCCTACGAGCTATGATGTGCTACTAAGTACTCGGGGTGACCGAGTCTTCAACTGAATATTTATATTCCTAACAATCTCCCCCTAAGGGAGGTCACCCCGGAAGTAATGTTCTGAATTCTAGCACTTCATCCTTGAATCTTGACTTCATAGCTCATAGACCTTGATTCTTCAACGTCTAGAATCTTTGTGCCTTTAGCAGTGAACTTGTGATGACTGTTCTTTGTTTTGGATGATCTTTGAGTATTCTTTGAAGTTATCATCCAACATGCGTCTTCAAGTCATCTTGTGGCTTCGTCATCATGAGAAGTTGTGATCTTGGAGCCTTCTTTGAGATCATCAGCCACCAAAAATCTCTGAGCTCATCCATTGTAGTAATGCCTCCATGTGATTTGTTGTGACCGTTGGGCCTGCATGCTCACACTTTTCTGGATCATGATAGCTATCATCAGAGTTGTGGAAGCTGTGTTGAAGGTCTTTTAGCTATCATGATGTCTTTAATAATGAGTTGGAAGTGTGAGCATGGAGTGTGAATTGACATGTCACATACTGGAATCAGGAACCACCATCACCATCTTTATATGTACCTGAAATAAAACAGTTAGCAATAAAGTTGGAGAACGAATATGGCTTTGTCATTCGTTCGGTGTGGTTAGATTAACCTTCGGATCCGTGAGGACCGACCTGTGATCAGGTAGAATTCCCTTTAAAGAGAATTCTCCTTGACAGGAATTTCCAGCTTGTTGTAAAGACTCATTCAATGAACTAACATTGGACTCGTCTTACAAGCATGTTCTCATACCGGAACGTCTCAAAGCAGACAACACGGTTGAGTGAATCAGTGAATTGAATACCCACTGATTGATGAGAAATTGATTAGAAAAATCACTCGCGTGTTACTAGATAAACAATTTTTATGTAACACAACGAGGGTTTTACACATTAAATCACATTTCTGTCATAAATACTTTTGTTTGAAAATTTTCACAATCAATGAGCTCGAAATTCATTTGATGAGCACATTGAAGGGTTTTCCAAAAGCATCTGTCAATCCATTTCCTGGAACAAGTTTGATTCAAATGTGAATCGCCCCATTGTTTCATTCCAGTTGTCACAGGTTTGATCCATGAAGGATCTCACATGTCACCCACCAAGAGCTCGTTAGATGTTGGCTCTAGAAGGATTTCCATCTTCATTGTGATTACTTTAAGTATCACTCGGATGTTCTGGCAATACCACAAGGATAATGCGTAGGACTCTTCATATATATTTTCTTGCTTTTCACGGTGTATGAAACAGCAAGCATATTGGAAATGTGTCCTAATGAGATTAATTGATGATCTCTTGGCTCTAGACTCAATAGTGCATTTTGATTTAGTGATCGGAGGCTGGAGAGGACTGCCACCTTTTCAATGTCATCTAACTCGGAGTGAGAGAGACGATAGCAATGTATTGATCTCCGTGACAAGTGAAACAAGAGTCCTTTGAGGGACCTTGAGTGGCTAGGGAGGGTTGTGCAGCGTATCACTGGGTCCATGATACTTTGTCTTCAATGTCAGCAATCAACTAAGTGATTCTGACAGCATATGTATTGACCCGGTTTCTGCCTAAGATGTAAGGAGGGCTTCTTTCTTTTCACCCTTTATCTTTACATTTCTTTTTCATTCTTCAACCCCTTCAGTGCTTACCGAGACTTCATAACTAGCACCTTGTTGGGTTTGTTCCAGTGCTAGCTCCATCTCAGTCGGCACTCTTCCCTTATTCACTTTTCTCCTTTTTAATCATTCCTAAGGACTTCTATTCTAATTAGAGGATTGTCCCTGGGAAGATCCCTCCGGTTCTGGCTGGATCATGGGAACAAATACCTAACCTCACCATCCTTATAACTCCAATGCATTAAAATAAGATTGGTCGGTCTTTGGTATTCTTCCACAGTTGCCATCATAAATCATTCGCTCCCCCTCAATATGTGCATCGATATACGAAAAGGTTTAGCACATATGGGAGAGCCTACACTTGAGTTCCAAAAGATCACATTTTTATTAGAATTTCATATTTAAATCACATTCTCTCCCCCGATCAAAAATTTCAAACCATTTGAGATTTGTGATCCCAATTGATTTAAATATGTTTAGAAAATTTGGGAGAAAATGTGGTCAAGTTTAATATATTCTGATTACGAAGCATACAATGCTCCCCCTCAAACCAAGAGAGAGTGTCACTGCTGATGTTGCACAATGTTTAAAAAAAAGGTGTCCAAATTTGAACAAATAAACTCCCCCTCAATTAATGATCCGTTTTCTATTTAAAGAGCTGTAGTCATTCAATTGAGTGATAAGTATTTGTGAAATTTAAGTCCAGTTACCACCTTGTGAAACACCAAAACTCTCTTGAAGAATCATAGAACTGAAAGAGTTCATGGTGCAAAGAAGACTTCTCTTCTTATACGCGAAATGATGCACTGAACCGTACATCAAATCGGGGAAACATGGATATAAAGTAATCCATGCCCAGGTGAACATCACCCGGTTGGAGGAACAGCTGTCTTTTTGGCGACATGCTTTCCCCATTGTACAACGCGGGTTGCAGTATGAAGTAACTGCAAGCCATTTAGACATGTTTTAACAATCCATTTTAACTTCTGCTCGAGCTTCATTTAAAGACCCGTGCCATTATTGAATGACATTTCTAAGTCCGTAAATGTTATCGATAAACAGAAGACATGCCTAGGTGAAACTATTTTTGGTATTTTCTATTTTTCTGATTTTTTTTATGGTTTTTCTTGGTTTTAATATTTTTCTATATACAATTTTCTGGTTCTATAATTTTCTATTTACAGTATGTTTTAAGATATGTACAAACTATATTATTCAGTTTAAGACGATGATGAAATGAATACCGAAATGAGGATACGTTCAGTATGTTGTAGAAATCTGTGGTCAATCATCTCTTAAACTTTCACCACCAAAGCTTTCGAGGCTCCTGAACAATCGACGGAACTTGAGCCTTCCCAATGTACAGCTTTGATAGCTTCCCCCCAAACCGACAATCTTCATACTGAGCAGATTCAAAGCTCTCTTTCAAGCTTACATAAGGTAAGCGTACAGCGAAAACCGTAGCAAACCACATTAAGTATTGCTGCTCCCTTTTAAGAATAATCATCGTGATTCTCCGTTCGGGGATCCTCAAATAGATCAGCAACGAATCATCTCACATTTGAATAATTCTTCTCACATTTCTTCCCGCTGAATACTGAAGAAATGCCTACCAAAAGTATCCAGAGACCACTTTCCCCCAAGTAGTTGAAGAGATGCAGCCAGTCTCGATATATGAAGCCCAAAAACCCGAAGTACACACTCAATCCCATTAATGAAGTCGACAATGCATCATCAAGATCAATTAAGACCCGAAAATCCCCTTATCTCCTTTCAGGACATTGCAGATGAGAATTGTTACACCAAATTCAGCTAAGTCCCGAGTGTAAGCAATTTATCCCGTATGTAGTCGACATGATAACACCAAGACAGTACCATAATAGCTACTGAGTACCGGATGTACACATTTCCTTCAGTAGGATACCGACTAACCATAGGAACCATCATACAATTGTGTACCTCTTTTATCATCAGAAACTGGCATTCTCTTCCCACACTTAGTTGGAATGACACACCAGAAAGAATGAGTTAGAACACTGATTTTCTCTGCGGTTATGACATTTGTCTTCCCGGAATAATCTTCAATTGAGAAGAAGTATAAAGCCCATCATGTGTACTCATTGTGCATTCAGATGTATGTCTCCTTCCCCCTTGCTGGTTTTGATACCTCAGAATCAGCAACACATTTTACAAACATATTCTTGAAATCTTGTGTGAAGAACAACTTAGGCTCAAGTAGATCAAGTGAGAATTAACTGCTGCCGAAACCGTCTCTGACTATCTTTATCAACCCTCAAGTAGGCCTTTTGATGAGATAACTGATGGAGCAAACCCGATATACCAAACTTGAGCCTGAAGATAGAATTCCCCATTCTTGTGACTTACGCTTGCACTAATGTTGGAAGAACGGTGTAGAGAATTAGTGCTCCAAGCAAATCTCTAAGTACTCAATACCCAACCAAGGTATGAGACATTAACACCTCATACGATTATCCACAACGACATCGGCGTGTGACACTGAGTACTATAACGTAACTCCTTTAAGTGATAGTTACCCCGACTACTGGTAACTAGATAACCTAAGTCTTCAACTTAAATCTTAAGCACGAGCAAGTTATCATAGAAAGTCATGCATCCAACCAACCCCGACTTCAAGATAGGATAAGATCACGCCTTTGAGGAAGTCAACTTCAATCTCGAATAAGTGATACCTAATCAACTCCATGGTCACAATTAGATGCCCAGCTCAAGTGAGTGAACCAACAACCAAATGTACATCGAATCACTTGTTCACACATCTCCCCCTCAAAGATTGCATACGAGGATGCCATCTTTGATTGAACAAGTGCATATGAGGTTGGTCCACTGTTCACACTTCTCCCCCTCAAAGATTGCATACGAGGATGCCATTTTTGATTGAACAAGTGCATATGAGGTTGATCCACTGTTCACACTTCTCCCCCTCAAAAAATTGCATTCGAAGTTGCCATTTTTGATCGAATGAATAAATGTCCAATCTGTGATGGAAGTAGATTCACTGGATGTCTGAACGAGCATGGAGCAAGTATGAAGCCTTTTAATGAGAAAAGTCAGAAACATGGAGAGTCGTATGACCACTTCTCAAATCTCAATCACCATGTAGTTTATTCACCTTTCTCCCCCTCAAAAATTGCACATGATGACTAACTGCCATTTTTGATAGAGCAGGTGAATAAGAATATACTCCGATGTACTTTTATCCCCTTTGGTGACTAAATGAGCATTTGAAGAACATGAAGCTTGATGAGAATGGTCATAAATAAGGAGGGTTGTATGACCATTTCTTAACTCTCAATCACCATGTAGATTATTCACCTTTCTCCCCCTCAAAAATTGCATATGACGGTCAACTGCCATTTTTGATAGACCGGGTGAATAAGAATACCATCGGCGGTAAGTAGATTCACTTGATGACTGAATGAGCATGAGAAGAACATGAAGCTTGATGATGAGAATGGCCATGAATAAGAAGACTCCTCTTCTTTTGAAGATAAAGTGCACTCAAGCGTACACTTTTCTTTTCTTTGATGAACGGGGCCTGAAGTGATATCTGCAGACGCCATAATGTTGACATTGAGACCCGAGGCTTGAACTGTTGTATTCAAACGTCGTAGTTGATGAAGACCGAGGCCTGAACTGAGGTATTCAGACGTCATAATGATGAAGAGCGAGGCCTGCACTGACGTGTACAGACGTCATTGCCAATTCCCCTCATATGTTGTGAGCAGCCTGAGTCCAAATGTCAAAGGACAATCCGTACGACCTGCATTTGAAAACAGACAAAAATGGAGAGTTTGGAGTGCCGGATCCCCAGTTTAAGTTGGGGTCCAGTTGGTTAGTGGAAACAGAAGCATCATTCGCCCGAGTCTTTGTAGGAGTTGGAATGCTAGTGGAAGTAGACCTAATTAAAGGGCACTGTTCTCCTACAGGAAATTTCCTTCCAGTTGGCTTCCATTGACGTACAGGCATTACTTTAGATTTAGTTATCCTAGTTAAAGGGCACTGTTCTCCTAAAGTGAATTTCCTTCCAGTGGGCTTCCATTGGTAACCAACTTTAGCAAACCTATTTCCTGTTGCTTTCCAAGTTTGCTTAATTTGTCTAGCTCTCCAAACTTTCCTAACTGGGGTTTTGTTGGACAACTTCAGAAATTTCTTAACACATTTATCATGATTACACGAAATTATGCATTCATTACATGTTTTGCAAAGTGAATTTGGATTCGAATTATGATTCCTTTTGTTCAAATCTAACTTGTTGTTTCTCATGTGGTCTTCTACTTTCCTTTTAGGAACACTTTTAGCTGGTGAAATCCTAGAATTCTTTATGTTTCTCCTAGGTTTTGACTCGCTAGCTTTAGTGTCACTATTAACTCCTGTAGAAGGACTGATGGGAATCTTAGTCTTTTTCACTTCTAGTTGCTGAACATGTTTTGATGTGTTGGGATCTGAAGTTTCCAAGGATACCTCAACGGTTACATGCTTGTTCTTAATAGTGGATGATGATGCAACTATTCTATCTCTTTGGTTGTGAGACTTAGGGCCCGTGCCAATGGCATATTCTAACTGTTCCTGGATCCTTTTTGTGAGGACGCAGGCATAACCAACTGCCTTATCGAGTGGTTTTCCTATTCTGTCCTCTTCCACAACCTCACGAAGAGTATCAAGTCCATCCCTTAGGTGACAGAGATACATTTGATGGACAGGTCTGTTGTTTCTCATGGGAAATGGAATAGACCCCACATCAACATCATACATTTTACAAGCAGAGACCTTTGATGCAACACAATTACAAGTGGTGCATGGCATTTTACCTTTCACCCGAGCCTTAAGATTCTCAATTTCATTTGTCAAAGAGGTTATTTGATCATTGTGATTGCTTCTTGTAACTTTAATAGAATCATATAACTCTTTGAAATGTTGTTTGACCTTTGAATTTTCTTCTCGATAACACTCATTTTCATAATGTAACTTATTTATGGTGTTTTGATATTGAAAATTCTGAGAATCTGAAGACGAAGGTTTATTGGTGCCATACACTTCACACTTGTTGGATTTCAATTGGGCAACTTGGGCCCTCAACAGTCGAATCGTGTTTGTGTGAGCTTGAATTTTTTCATCACGTTTGCTTAATTCAAAATATGTATCAAACTCAGGAGCATCCGAGGATGTCTTGACATTTGATATTTTGCATTTTTCTTCTAAGTGTTGATGTTTGAGTTGCAAATTCAGATAATCAACTTCTAGTTTTGAAAAACGTTTAACCATGTTATCATGGTCATCATTTTGAATTTTTTCAAGTAATTTCAAATTCTCCCCCTCAAGCTCAACAACACGATTCTGGGTGACATTTAACGCAATAGCATACTCATTAAATTGACAAGCAGACAATGCAGAATCAGTGATAGTGTAAAATACATCTTGTGCAATACATTTAGCAATCAAGTTGTCGTTAGTAATGAGTATGTTTTTTCTTTCAATCTCTCGACTCTTAAGTTCTATTGCATATTCATTCACCTCACTTTCCATATCTTTAAACACTACTTCCATTTCTTTTATTTCGGCTTTAAGGGCAGTTTGCAACCCTTCAAAGTGTTCTTTAAGTAGTTTAAAGAATGGCATGACCTCAGTTAAGTAACACCTTTTTGCATGTTCAAAACACCTTTCCCCCTCAGTAATGCCAGTGGGTGTGATTCTCTTCTTACATGTTTTATCGAAATCAGCAAACAGTTGCCAAAGCACATATAAGCTAATAAAGGTTTTGCATTCAGTGGGAAGAGACAAAGGCACCAAATTCCTAGTGTATTGGGAGGATACACCGTTATGGACGCAAACTTTTCTAATGAGGGGGTGTTGGCCTTAAGTTTTTCTACCTTAAGTTTTTCATTATCTTGTTTCCAAAATATTGTTCAGGTGTTAAATTCTTTTGAGGAGCAAACAACAGTCAAACGATTCTCCTCATAATAATCATGGGGTTTGATTATTATTCGTCTGGCTATGCACTCGGGATCCCTCATTTTCTCATTCATTCTTTCCTTTGTTCTCTCACTCATCTCCTCCTCCTCTTTAGTGTAGAGAAGCTCAGGCGGGTCATGATTAGGCATAAACATCACATTGGAATCATTTAATGCAGGTTGGGCTATCTTAGCAATCTCATGAATAGCTAATTTAGATCTACCTACATTGTTTTCACTGTGCTTGTCACTTAACTTTCTGTGCTTATACATCATTTGAGCAGTCTGTCTGGTTTGGTCTTGTGTGTACAACTTATCTTCAAGCTTATTTTTTAACGTCTTGAGTCTAGAGAAATCATTTAAAAGTGTTGATTCTTTTTGTTTGAATTCTAGCTTAAGTGTATTAACACACTTTTGTGCTTCCTGTTTCTGTTTGACAGACTGTTCTAGCTGACTTTTCAAAGAACTCAACTCTAATTTTAATGTTTCTTCTCTTACTCTAGACTCTTTAATAAGTGTACTCATTTGACCTTCTAATTTCTGCTCTCGTTCATTAAGCTCAAACTTAGCACGCTGTTCATACATAGCCACTTGTTCTTTATAGATGTTAAGTCTAGTGATCAAGTTATCATCAGGGACAGGCAATTTGTACTCATGTAGCACATAATCATCATTTAGAACAGAAGACGCACAACTAGGTACAACAGACGCTTCGTTGTGATTCACATATTGTTCATATGGGATAACATCGCTATTTCCCATATTAGCAATATCTGACTCAACAACGTTTGTCTGTTGTACTTTGACGGGAATCTTTTGTTCATGCAACACATTATCATTATTAATGACAGAAGATACCCCATTAGGTTCAGCCGACGCTTCGTTGTGTTTCTCATGTTGCACGTTGTTCCTAGCAGTATCTGACTCAACAACGTTTGTCTGTGGCTGATGAAGCTTGTTTTCTTGAGAATTCGGGCACACAAAGTCTCTATTGGCACCAACATAGTCAAACACGTTTATCTGTCGAACATCTTTGGGAATCTTTTGTTTGTCTATCACGTTGTACAAACTGAGTATCTCTGATATAGCAGAATCTGAAGTATTTGACATGATATTAACGTGCACGGGATTTTACGATTCTATGATTTAAACCGAGAAATAGATTCTTTCGCGGGGTTTTACAAAATCAAGAATAAACCGTGGAATGATGCTTGATAGGTGTTAAGATGAAGGTCTGGTAGACTTGTTGATCTGATTGGTATGGTTGTTGCAAGTTATTATGGCAAGATTTTGGTCTGAAAAACTTAAAACCTCAATAACTTCATTTTGGAGCGTTTTCAGGCCTCAAAACTTGGGTTGAATGAATAAATTAATTCAACGTGTCCTTCTCCTCGGTCTCACGGTCGTTTTGACAGGTGTTTCGCTGAAAACGGAGTTACGGTTCAAAAGTTATGGCCGTTTGAAGTTTTGACGTAAAAAATCAACTTTGGATACAAACCGCCTAGACAAACCGCGTAGACACAAACCGCGTATGTGCCTAAGAGACAAACCGAGTTCACACAGGAGATACAAACCGCGTTGACACAAACCGCGTATGTGCCTAAGAGACAAACCGAGTTCACACCAAAGATACAAACCGCGTTGACACAAACCGCGTGTGCGCCTTAGAGACAAACCGAGTTCACACCAAAGATACAAACCGCGTTGACACAAACCGCGTATGCGCCAAATAGACAAACCGAGTTCACACCGAAGATACAAACCGCGTTGACACAAACCGCGTATTCGCCAAATAGACAAACCGAGTTCACACCGGATATACAAACCGCGTATGTGCCAAGAGACAAACCGAGTTCACAATGGAGATACAAACCGAGTTCACACTAGATACACAAACCGCGTATACGCCTTAGGGACAAACCGAGTTCACACTGGAAGTACAAACCGCGTAGACACAAACCGCGTACGCACCGTAGAGACAAACCGCGTTGGCACAAACTTCCAAACCTGTCACTATCAATGCCGTTTGTCCTTTTGCCTAAACTAGTATAAAGACAAACCGCGTACCCGATGCTACACAAACCGCATTCAAGAACGTCCAAACTACACAAACCGCATTCAAGAACACTTCCACAAAAAAACCCACGAATTGCTCCAAAATCACCACACGGTTCTTGGATCTGTGAATCCAAACACCAAATACCACTCTAATACTAATCTTAATCAAGAAAGTACAAAGTAAAACAACTTCTAATCACTAAACAAAGTACAAAATGAGATTTATGCTACTAAACAAACCAAATAAAAAACTTAAAACTACAAGTCGAATCCAACAAGAAAACCTCAAGAACTACACAAATTCGTGAATACCAACTCTCATGGACCTAACCATGGCTCTTGATACCAATTGTAGGGTATTCACAATGCAAGAATCACTTGTATGAGGCTTGTATGGATCGAATTGAAGAGTTTTAGAGAGAGAAAGTGGGAGCCTTTAGTGAGAGAAAGTAACTAGTGATATATTAGATTGAAAAGGTCCAACCCTTCCCTTGCAAGGGAAGGGGTATTTATACTTACTACATAATATGCCCCTAGCGGGCTGTGGAGCAAGCTGACAGTGGGTAAAGACCCGACCCACTCCACAATATTAATAATAACTAAACTACTAATAATATGACTAATGATCCTACGAGCAATGATGTGCTACTAAGTACTCGGGGTGACCGAGTCTTCAACTGAATATTTATATTCCTAACACATACATAGATTTTCTAACACATAATAACACTCTAACGCAATATGGTCACTTTTTACCTTCTTTTTTAAAGCTAACTTACGTATACAAACACCCCGCCGCAATGCGCAGGTTACCAACCTCGTTAATACCATATATGGATAAACTTGGCCAAAAATATAAATCTCAAAAGGCTGTTGAAGCCGAAGCAAAAGCAATCATTTGGGCTATACAAGTGGCTCTAGCTAAGGGCTTTAAAAAAGCGGTTTTGGAGGCTGATTCAAGTATACTTGTGGAGGCATTCAAACACGACAAAGTGTTAGTTCACATTAGAGCTCTATTTCTCCACATAGGTCGATTATGCCTCTCATTTGATTCTTGTACTTGGTCTTTTGTGCGACGTGAGGGAAATAGAGTTGCTCATGAGTTAGCTAGAAGAGCGTTTTATGATAGTATAGATGACTTGTATGATGGATTTGTGCCTCCTTCGGTTAAGCCATGGGTACAACATGATGTAACTTTTCTAAATAATAATTGATATAGTCTTCATGATCAAAAGAAAAAAAAAAATGTTTCGCCAACCCAAGACCAACTCATGAAAAACTGCCAGAGCTATCACTTGAGATATAATAAGACCCGCCTAGCGGATCACTCAAATGTTAGTTCCAGCAATTTGTCCATCTTTACCATATAATCTTTTTAGTTAATTAGGTTTTATGTTATTCTAGGCTCAATATGGTATAGTTTTCAAGTGCCTCGTCTCTCTAAACCAAATAGACTACATGCTATAGGCAAAAAGAGAACAGAGACTCAAACTACCGGTGTAAATTAAGTTATCAACATACGTGATATTTAGTTCATGATTTGGTTTGCAAGTAAAGTGATTAAAAATCAAACCAAAGTCTGTAGCTCATTTTATGTTTGCCTTCTTTTAATATCTGTTTTCAATCACGCGATGGTAGTAATCTATACTATCTAAAGATTCAATGGCTTAATTTAATGTGGAAGAGTGATTGTGCATAGAATCATGTACGGTACAAGGTAGTTTAAGCAAGATGTAGACTATATGAATATTTATACGTATAACTAAAACAGTATTGAATGCAATTACATGAAATAGGGTGTTAATTCAATTCAATACAAAGAATACAAACCAGAAGTCATAAGTTAATGCATTTTAGTTTTATGCCTTTTAGTTTGCTCACAATTATTAGTTAATCTTTAATGTGAAACTTTTCGTATGTTTCTTAACAACTATAAATAACCCACTACACCTTTACCGACCATAACCTATCCCACAATCATATCGCCCTCAGATGTGTTACATCTTCATCGGTCCAAGAAAACAAGATCTCTGTTAAACTTTTTCACAAATCTTTTTACATTCGATCTGAAATGAAATATTTAAAGATCTCAGTTACTTTCTTTTTCGTGTGGTAAAACAAAGGCCATAGACCTTCAAAGATCATATACATGAAAAGAAATCAAACATCACAGATCCTTTTTGAAGGTTTGCTTCATTGTATATCCGAAAAGTAAAGAAAGAGTGATAACAAACATGTTATATTCTTACTTTGTTTCGTTCAAAAAAAAAGAAATAAAAGAAAACTAATAAACAAAACCACACCCTACCTTAGACCTCATGTGAGATCTTGAAGCTTAAATGAGAAGAAACAAGACGGGTATGGTATCGGTTGCCTGAGTCACGATGCAAGAACAAAGAAACTGATGGGTTAATTAACTCAAGAAATACGGTGGGTTACTTCTTCTTAATGATGTTTGTAATTCGTTTATCATAAGGATAAAAGGGTTGTGATGATTTGATTCTGTGTTGCGTCTGTGTTTGCCAAAACGAGAGAAGACAAGGAGAAGGGGGCGGATGGTGAAAGTAATTAGGGTGGGGAATGAGAGAGGCGGATGAGATATGTGAAAATTAGGGCACTTTTATTCCGTGTAATATTAGTTTCTATGGGTTATGCGTTTGTGAAATAACTTGGGCCATGGTAATGTGTAAAAGAAGGGCCCATATTACATGTGGTAATATGTTAAACTTTTATGTATGAGTTTTCTGAGTGATTATTTGAATTTAAGGTAATATAATAAAATGGGAGGCCTCTTTTTGCTTGAAAGCTATGCAAATATTTGGATACAAATAAAGGATTCAACGGCAAGAGAGGAGGGCAACATTTTTCATATCTTTATCTTCTTTTCTTTTTTCTTTGTTATTTTCTTATTTTAGATTAGTTTGAATTAGTAAACTTTGTTATAAATATTTGTTTAACTTATTATTAGTTTATGTTTACGCTTTGTTAAATTCAAACTTTCATCTTAATGTTTTAGTTAATGATGTTTTACCTTCTTAATATCTATTTTTACTTTATTAATCAACTTTTTTTTTTAATAAATTTCAGCATTTATAAATTTGTTACTTTTATGTTCTTATGTTATAAAGTCTAGATCTTTTCACAAACATATCATTTTTTAGTCATTTTCTTTTATAAAGTTTGCATCTTTTTATATTAAATTTCATTTTTAACATTTTTTTTTACTTCTAAAGTTTTAAACTTTATTTCATTTTTAACTTTAGAAACAAAAAAAATAGTTGTTGGTGATTTGAGTTGTGGTCATGGACTTATCAAAAAGGATATGTGTATATGAGATTGTAGATGTGTGTATTGATTGCAGTATGATATGATGCCTCTCACACTGAACCTGAGAATGAGCAACAATACAACCCACTTGATAGCTTCATTCTAATAACAAGATCAGAACGAGAATGGTGGTTAACTTATCATATTCCAAATTGGAAAGGAGCTATGTATGCTCATAGTACTTTATCTGATAAAGTTGGCTAAGTCAAACTTTTATATTAGTATATGAGCATAAAACTTTTCCGTTACATTGTTACATATTTACTATGTAATTTATTTGCCATACATATTCATTTAATAAGTTGCGAGACATTTGTGTATGTTACATATTCATTTAAGATGTGAAATTTTATTAAATCTAATGTGTGTTATGGCAATTAGTAACCAGCATAGATGTTAATTGGCTTATTTCTTTTTAACAGTAGTATCATTTATAACTAATGTGCAATAATGGAAAATCGAAGCAAAATATTAACCGGATGAAAAATATTATTTTGTTTTAACTAATGAATGGTGATTTTGGCATTAATTCTGCAAAGTAATAATGAGATAATTGTTTGTGAAAATTCAAGTTTATTATATGCACTCTTGATAAAAGCATACTCATTCGATAAAAGAGGCCACCGGTCCACCTAGACCAAA
The DNA here is from genome assembly GCA_021014915.2 of Artemisia tridentata subsp. tridentata. Lineage (NCBI taxonomy): Eukaryota > Viridiplantae > Streptophyta > Magnoliopsida > Asterales > Asteraceae > Artemisia > Artemisia tridentata. Next base: position 281,805,655 of record CP139506.1, read on the forward strand.
TTTCTTCTATGATGTTTTCCAGATGGTAAAGCGGTATGAATGTTGCATAAGCAATAGAACACTTACATAAACACGGGCCTATACTTGAGATACTAGATTGTAAACTATTTTAAATGGTGGAAACCTAATTAGTACCAACCATTTAGCTATGAAAACTTAGATACAATCGGTGCATCAAAGCTTCCATGTTCGCCATCATTGTATGGTTCTTCGCCATTACCCACCTCAAATGTTGACAACAAGCAAAAAGTAATTTGAAAAATGCATAATCTTCACCTGCCTGTTGCACAAACCATAAACGCATACAATCATGCAATTTAGAAGAACCGGCAACATTTAAACTAATTAGTTTAGATAGTGTAAACCTAATGACTACCAACCATTAAGCTATGAACACTTAGACACAATTCGTGCAACGCACGGGCTTTACAATGCCTCGTTTCAAGGAAATTTAGAAAGAATTTACACCAACAATACAAGAAAGTAGAACTAATATAAAAAGGATTCGCCTTGTTACATATGATAAATTAAATAAATATAATTATATTCTATAGATCAAGGGCTTTCGAGTGATTTTCTTTGATTTGATTCAAGTTGCTATATGGTCTCTTTCATGCTTCAATATAAATATACTTTCGATCATGTGTGATGCATGTTGACATTTGTAAATTACAGTAAATATTTGTATTTGTTACAACATAACTCAATAAGAATACAGACATGGAAAACACGAGAGAAATAAATGTAACTACATATATACTAGACGAATATCTATGCAAATTGATGGTATATAGCAAAAAATAATTATTTTTTTTATTCATTTCTATCAACCTAAATATGAATTACCACAAAAGTTAAAAAAAAAAAAAAAAAAAAAAAAAAAAAAAAAAAAAAAAAAAAAAAAGATTATGTTGTTTATATAGTATAGATTAGGACAATTTTTTGAAAACTATTAAATATAAAAAGTTTTGTATTCTATTTGTGTGTTTTATTTTTTTAATTCATGATTAAAAAAAAAATAATAAAAAAAAAATATATATAAAAAATGTGTGGTTTACTTTAAAAAACCGTGATTTTTAAAAGCCCCTTTTTACAGCTTGTGTATTTACATTTGAGACGGATTAAGGGATGTTAAGTTGACAATTATTTCCAAAGTTGACCAAGTTTACGATTAAGGAGTATTATGGGATATGAAAGGTAATTTAGGCAAAACATTTTACTTATTTTTAAGCCTTTTTAAATTTCAAGCTTGGACATAAGCTCTTTATAGTAGATATATAGTTCTTATATTATGTCTCATGAAAAAAGATTAATAAACTAACAAGTAGTTTTATACAAATCAATAACTCCATATCACCGCATCAGTTTTGACCACATATAATTTAGATTAGTAAGATCCCAGATCAAACATCTGCCTAGCAGAGTTGGTAAGGCGTTTGCCTTTGTGGGAAAAGACCAAGGTTCGAACCTTGGCAATAGGATTTCATGTAATAGGATTTCTTGTAAAAGGGTAGTATAGAAAGTCAATTTTCAAAAAAAAACAGGTAAAACCACCATCTAAGAGTCTCAATGTGAGGCTTTGATTAGTCTTTAATCGAGACGATGACCCCTTTGGTTGAAGACAATCTGTCTCGCTTCAATATACTCAACAAACAATGACCCCCTTGGATCAACCTCAACATAAAAATAGGAAGGCGAACAATATTAAGAATGTATTTGTTAAAAAGTTCTCAGCCATTATTTTCTAATATTAATCGTGATATATATGACAGCATTTTGGCCTTTTTGATTCTGAAGAACCTAAGGAAAAAATTACGTAAATTTAGTAGAAAGAATTTTGAGTCAATTTTATATATCCCCTTTAGAAACTCTAAATTTCACTTCTTTTTTTTTTCTCAAATATGTTTTAAAAACATTTTGCATTATACATTTAGTGATTGTAAATTGGGTATCATGAAGAAAGAGGGAGATGTATATAAAATTCTTCCAACTATTACATTAGATGTAATGGTCACCAAACTCACTAGCTTCACGTCAATGCTACATTACTAACAGATGTAATAAAAGTACACCACTTTATACAAAAATATCTCACAGTATACTTCACAAAATAATAATAATAATAATAATAATAATAAAATAAAAATAAAATGCAATGGGTTCGGCAGTCTGCACCACCAAACCACAACCAAAAATGCAAGCTTGGTGCGTGGGTTGGAGGGGGTGAGAGTTGTAAAGAAGATGACGTGTGGTGATGTCACCACCAGATTATCTACCACCCATTGCACACAGCCTCAAGGCATTGACATATCTCCCATAAGGATGATTAGCAAAAGTCGTACCACCTATTGAAAATGAGAGATGATTTGCACACTTCATTTTTTTATTTGCACACTTATTGTGCAAGTATTCAAAGCAAGATATAAATACGATACAACTGTCTGAAGCAATAACTGGAGTGTCTCAATAAAAAATAAAAGTGTGCAAATCAATTATCATTGGAAATATGCATACATAATTAAGTAATCAACTAGCTTATTTAAGAAGATAAACACGGTATATTAATTATAAATTTGGTTTTGACCATATATTGAAATAGGTAAATGATGTTCATTTCCATTTCTTGTGCCTAATTATTTTCGTATATACATGAACTAGCTTCATGACTCGGCCGATGGCCGGGCGAGTCTCATGTAATATTTTGTTAAACATTTCTAATTTATATATAACTAAATTGGTTAAAATTATGATTTAAATGTAATTTTGTTTCTTTTAAATTTGTTATTAAATATTATTCTAGGCGTACGAAGCAAATTGTTTTGTTGAAGTGTAGAAAAACATTTCTAATTCATGACACGCCGGATGGGCGGGCGAACTTCACATGAAATATTGTTTATGATTTATAATATATGTACTTAACTCATTAACATGATAAGTTTTGCAAACATAACCGGTAGCATATATTCAAGTAACAAATATTCATAAAACTCTCATTCATTCATTCATTCGACCAAAAACGAATCATAAGCGGTAACATGTATTCAACTAACAAATTTTGTTTCCTTCGTTTTTATTGTTCATTAACTTTAAAAGAGAAGTGTCTAATGAAGTTTCTAAAAGACAAACTTATAGTTTTCATCATCACTGAAAGAAGTTGAGATCATTAACATCATCATCAGCTCATTGCTTATATAAAGTGCTTTGGCCTATTTTAGCTTCATGACCCGCCCGATGAGTGGGCTAGTTTTATTTGTTCGTTTCATAAAAAAAAGACGTGTGTATAGATGTGAGTTATTGAAATTTAATTAAACATATACTAAACGATAATAAGGTTACTGAAAGAACATACAACCATGCTATGCATCACTAACACAGTGTCGTCTTCAGGTTCAAAGTAATATGAAACTAACAATTTTGTAGTATCATAAAACCAAATCAAACAAAAGATATATCAAATTAATTATTATTACATATCATACTTATAACATAAATTTGTTAATTGTCTTTGATATTGATCTTGTACTCGTGCCTGCGTCCGTATTTGTATAACTTCCCAAATTTCCACCTTTAAGAGTCTCTGTACCAGAAATTTTGTAAGCAATTCTAAATTAATTATTGCGTTAACTATCTTTAATGAACAATAGTTTTGCAATAATCATTCTAATTAAGTGTATAGCAGCTAAGCTTCTTATACAAACTTGACATGTTTGATTCCTCAAATGGTAGATATCCGGCCAATAAGACATCAAGTATGACTCTACATGACCAAATATCAAAACCTATATTCAAACATAGTGTGATCCAAAGATGAAATGTGCAATACTCATTAGATCAAATACTCAAACATGTAAAAATGGACAAAAAATCAGTTACGTATTAAGAAAAAGGACGTACCTCGGGTGCATTATAACTTAGGATTTCGTGAGTGGTAACAGAAGTTCAACGCCATGCAAAAGAGGTTAACGACCAGAAAACGCATCAAGTGATGCATCGTGTCAATATGGAAATTTCAATGAATCCTGCAAACTAAAGATGGAAATTTCAAACCATTTACTAATTTATTGGTTGTTTTGGTTATGTTTTCTCTCTAATGGGTCAAATAAAAGAATAGCAAAGCAGCACGCATTAAACGTATCTAAATTCGCTAATATAATTCTAATTTGTACAATCTTCTAACTCATATTTGTTGAATAATGGTAACAATATGGTTTTGTAATTATATCCAGAAACGACATTTTATTAGATTCCCATAAAAGTGTTCGAAAAAGCGTTTCCGGGTAACCTCGCATGACCCACCCCATTTTGATTTGTACAGAAATGTTACCTGCTACTTGAGCCATACACCCCGCCTATTTTTCCACCTCTACTGAAAACCAACACTTCTTGCGGTAACGTGTCGCGTCCAAAATCCGGATCATTCAGCTTTCCTTCAAAATTTAAAAGACTTATGGGTTAGATATTCCAAGAAAGACTGGTAGGATAGATCAGATATGGATATACAACCTATCACAATAAATGCATCTTAATTTAAATAGTCCTTTTCACCTTTGAATTCCTATCATACATGCCTTTTCTGTGGCAATATGAAATAACATCAATAAGATGTTGAAAGTACCTTCTAGCTCTCTTCTAAGAAAGCCTCCCTTTGTTAACCTACCAACCAAGGGAAGAAACAAAGTTGGTTTCTTACATGTTGCCAAATCCTTTTCCTTATCGATTTTTAGAATTTATGCATAAGTTAGTGAGACTGTTATATCATACGGCAAAATCAGGACAATCCATATGATAAATGGAAATTAAAATGAAGAGATTGTCTTACTCAAGTGATGGAATTCTGATTTCACATAAAGCATGCTCCATAAATTGAATACATATCAGCAAGGAAATCTAATCGAGAGACAAAAGCAAAGATGGCCTTCGTTTTTTTATCGATAATATCACATCTTGGCCATGCACTTTCGCAACCAACTTAGTAGTTAGTGGGGGTTTGTCCATGTCTATTATTGAGAGCGTTGACATCCACTCCTTCACCCGCTCCTTATAAACAGCATCTTGTGCAAAGTCAAGAACCAGTTCCTATCCCCATTGCTCAAAAATATTAGGCACTTTGTATCCTTCAAAATCTTCTTTTTCCACCCTTCTTACTTTGATCAATGTGGTTATCGTGCTTAAATTTTGTTTGAACATGATAGGCTTCCAAGCATCAGGATGTTCACACAAAGAAAATAATCCATTTAATTACCTGTGATCATGATGAAATTCATTTCTTACTACTTTCGGCCATGGAACCAGGACCATTATTTTTTGTACTGCGTTGAGGTTGTTTCCTATTGAGATTCTAAGAGTGCAATCCCATAATTGTGGAAACGAAAAACTTTGCATCTTCTTACCACCTTCAGCCACCCACAAATATTGGAAACCCCTATCAGCAACCATTGAATTCAGCAATCTATAATAGTCCCAAACACCCCTGAATTCATCTATTAAGACAGTTCCAAGAACCCCTGAATAGAACTGTGTTTGATGAATGAGAATTAAAAAAAATGAAGTTTTCGCTACTGGTTTGCACCCACAATCAATGGTGGATCACTCTACTTCAAATCTCTGCATATTCAACGTATTTTTTCACAATCTACATTTGCACCCAAATTTAAATGACATGTATAATAAAAAAATAATCAAACCAATGAGTTATTAGAAATACTTAAGAAAAACTTACCTGACCATGGTGATGTTCTTTCTCCAAAAACTCAAAACTCAATATACTCTGCAATCCATCATAAACAAAAAAACAGAATAATCTCAGTTACAGATGCAAAAAATAATAAGAGTAAATAGACCATAACTAAAAGTGCATAGCAGTTTTTAAAAAGCCAAATGAAAGCTAAGAAAATAAATTGACCTCATCAGCAGAGGTTTTTAGGAGATCGGCTTCTTTGATGTTAATGTACAAATCCTTGGTAGCTGCACTTTAGAATCCAATGTAATATAAGAACCAAACTCAGGAGTGATTCAGCTTTCATGTAAGTATAGTATATTAAAAAAGAAATAGCAAACACTTTTATTTTTGGTGAAGGGAGTACTGGAGTACCCATTCTTCTTAATATGATATAATAATTTCCCTATTCATGCTCACTTTAATTCTAATTCCCATACATGCCTTATTTGCAGCAAAAAAGCACTGACTATGACTTTTTTATTCAAAACCAGATAAGAAATTGTGTAAAAAAAAAACATTTGTTCTTTCGTACAGTTATGAGCCAAAAATCCACTAAACTATTGATGGTGTTATATTAAAATGCTTTTTGAGCCAAATTACCAATTCATATTGCCAAAATCACCAATTCAACTCATGAACTATAACAACAACTTACCCAATATCACCAAAGCAGGGTATGGGAACTCATGACCTATAACACTTACCAAGAATTTCTCATAGCTCTTTTGCAGTACAAGCTGCTTGTACAGGTCCATGTCTGCCCACAAGATAAACATTCCTGAAAGGCTACATTAAATATATATCAGGTACCAAAACAAACTGCAGAAACTAAATTTGTGTTTTACTAAAGATTCATAACCTTATGGAGCTCTCCCTTAGAGCATCCGAAGCATGGGTGGCAATATCAGTGGTAGCCAAATTTTAAGGTGGTCTTAAAAGGATCTAGGCAGCATTATGAGCCATTTTACCCTATAAAAATATGCAATAGAGGGTCAGTTCATAGTAGAAATTTGTTTTAAGACTGAAAAAATGAAGTCAATAATATGAGATTCTTACCATATATCCAAGTCATGTTTCGGGAAATGCAATGATATGAGATCCCTCGCCCCCATCTATCTTATCCCCGCCCCCATACATTATATTGAAATTAAAAAAACAAAGTGTCTTATAAACATTCAAAATTGTGTTACTTACTATTTCAAAATCGGTTGAGCCTTAAAAATTATCTTATTTGCTTCTTCGTGTTCCAACCTCCTTTATTCCATTTCTCTTTCTACTTCTTCTTCATGTCTTGTCAAACTCTCTAATTGAAATGGTTGTGGTTTTGTGCACTGTTTTGGCTCTGGTTTTGGAGGAACCTACACACGTAAAATGATACATGTATCAGTAAAACCATGTCTTTTTGTTATAAGTTTCTTTTTATAAAAATGAAAGGCATGATGTTTAAAATTTAGCACACCACAAGGTAGTCGGTTGTATAAGGAAATGGGGTGGCTTTAGGAATTCTAGCTTGCCCGTCTTTTATTTGTTTGTGTAATTTCCATCACAAACCTCTTTTCTTTCTCTGCCCCTCTTTCCTCAGTATGCAGATGGAAAGGATTGGGTGCAGTGTTCCTAGGAATCGGTTTCGGGTTGTGGGAATCTGAGCACGATGGAAGTTGTAAAAGAAAAGAACACAGTTTGTTAGCAGATTTTAATAATTGAATTACAGGGTCAGTGGATGGTTAGTATTAGTTATCACGAACCTTATCAAACAACTCATTAACACTTGCAGTTGGAGGAGGAATCCTTTCATCAATTGCAAAGTGAAATCTTGTGGTACAGTGACTTTTGGCTTTTTGTTACAAAACAGCCACAACTCTCCTTTACTTTCAAATATCTACACAAAGTATCACAAAACAAAGTTAAGCTAATGAATCCACATAGAATGCTTAGGCGGTTTTAAAAGTTGTAATGTTTGAGTTGTGTCTTTTGAAAATTATGATATTTAGGAATTAAGTAAACTGAAAATGAAATTTTTTACTCACAATTCGTCCCGATACATAAATTCAAACGCAAAAGGAATAGTGTTATTAATACCTTCTTGTTCAAAGGTATAGCCTTTAACTTTGGGAGCTTTCTCCAGCTCTTCTTTGTCAAGTTCTTCCTTACGTTACATCGTTAGTGGTCGTGCTCTCAACAATGTCTGTAGTGGGGTGTCTTGGGAGTTGTAAGACGCGGCTTCCATTGATGAATCTGCTAAAAAAGAAGAACAAAAATTTAGACAAAATCTCCCAATACAAAACATGTTTGAAATAATTATGGATTTATCATATTCCATATGACTTAAATTCCAGAATTTCTTTATTTAATCCCTTTATCTAAACATTGTTAGTAATTATTCAGTTCCTATAATGTAAGCACCGATTTTAACAATTAAACAATACAATAATTTCTCTTGGTCATATTATGATTTTGAAATTTAATAAGACATTATCTCTCGGCTTCATAAACACTCAAACCGTTCGTATTGCTGTCTAACTCTTTCTCACCCATTCCCCTCAACACTTAACCTATCCGGCAATAAAAACTTCTTATTACCCTTGCTATTATTTGATGTCCTCAAACTCCTCAAGTTCTTCCCTAATTCTCCATCACTATACATCCGAAACCACACTTTTCTTACTTGTCACATTTCTTAAATTCATTTTACGTGCATTAATCTCACAAGGTATATTGTTGATACAAAAGTTGGGCGTTCCTTGTGAGGGCTTTTATTCTCGTACCAATTAGATCTTAATGCTTGATGGAACCTGCGCACTAAGAAAAAGAGCAGACACCGTTAGGCTTATCGAGGGATTGTCTCCCCCGATTATCCTCCGGCGTGAGAGTAAGTAATCGAATTTAGGGTTTAGTGAAGAGTTAGGGTTTTTAGTGAGTCGTACCTTTACCGAGGGCTTGGGTGCCCTTTATATATACATGAAACCCTAGTGGGTTTCGTGTTCCCTACTCCTCGGCCTATTCGCCGATATCGGATATTTGGTATATATCCCCTTTATTTAGGAGATACTCCATATCCTATCCGGAAATAACTTTGGGCGTGGGCCTTGTCGGCCCAATCCGCATAACTGGTAGTCCAGTTATTGCCATGGCGGCCCATACGTAGTGGGCTTAAGTATTAGTATTGTTTACTAATCGGGTCCGTGACCCGGGTGTAGACTATACGTCATCATGTCCCCCCAGTCTAGTATGCGCAGGGTAAAACCTGCGGATGCTAGACTAAAGTTGTGTCAAAAATATTCCCCACGCGTACGCGGGAGGATTTCGAAAATATACCGCCAAAAACGCACGTATGATGTATCTAGTCCAAAAAAGTGCAATTCGGGTACCTTGGGAAGTGGAGAGGCTATCCACTTGTTCTGTACTGTTACAGCTCCCAGCCACACGATTTGAGTTAGTGGGATACACGTGTCAGTCATCTGTGGTGGGTGGGAAAACTATATAAACTACCGCCTCCCTTTACTGTGATATCCACAGTTAAAAAAGCATATTTCCACCATTTTTACATCTTCAACTCTGCTATCAAAAAACGATAATTCGAAGGTAATAGCGCGTGCGCACACAAATGGTGTTGCAACTTCATGATTTCCATTCTAACATAACCGAAGGTGAACTGAATCAGTTCACCTCGGACTACTTTATCCCTTTGGATCTGCGCCCAGAGGTGCCAGGTCCAAATGACACCATCGCGAATTTCCCCGTAGGGAAGGTAGGGTTATATACGCGCTTTTTCGAGTGGGCGAATCATCGCGTACCCATATCCGTGCTGTTGAGTGATATACTTAATTATTATGAGCTCCATATCTCACAGTTGCATTGTATTGGTGCTGGGAAGATTGCCAATTTTGAGGTGAACTGTCGCTTGTTAGCGATTCACCCGACCCTCCAATTATTTCGCGCGTTTTATCACGCAACGTGGTCAAATGGGTGGGTTACCTTCTCTAAGCGCGTAGGAAAGTTACAGTGCTATGTGCAGAAGGTAGATAAACTCAAGGATTGGAGGGAAAAATTCTTTTGGGTTGACGCCGCCGTCTTCCCATCCAATTTTCAATTTTACACCCGTGCCACTCTGCCCAAGGATGAGCGCCCCCCTGAGACGTGGTATAACGTGGATCATGCGGCGATCATAGATGAGAACCGCCTTCCGATCAAACCATATCCGGAAGAGTTCCTGGTGCATATGGGCATCAGTCGCAACTACTTCGAGCATGAGACGGAGGTTCCCACATTCTTGAATGCGGATGGCACGGGTGGGTGCTCCTTCTGTCGTCTTACTGTCGTTATTAGTGTAAGCGTTTCTTCGTTTTCCATACTTTATGTAACTTGCTTCTCTTTGTCTATTTTATGCGCAGAGATGGATCTTTTTGCGGTTGTAAACCTGGAGACACCGCGTTCCGTGTCAGTAGGGGTGCGTCCTCAGTGTGGATGCTGAGAAGTCTGGTGGAGGTGCGTCCATGACTGAGATTGAGAAGGACGTGTCCTCGACCCCTCCCCCCATGTAAGTATTTTTTGGCGATCCTTTAAGATTTTGTGTATGCTTGACTGTTTTTCGTGCGCTGACCTTGCTTCTTGCTCTTTCGTGCAGTGAACAGCCTGTGGAGGACGCTGGCGTCGTAGATGGGAGTGCGCCCCCCAAGGTGAGTCCCTTTGAGGTGCCTTCACCAAGGGATATTGGAGAGGAGTTAAGTCCGTTTGACTCTGCGATGGAGGAACTGGCCTCCATCGCTGTGCGCCAGTCTGAGCTGGTGGCGCAAGCCAGGGTGCACCAGTCTGAGGAAGTTTCCAGACTGCAGGCGCAGTTAGCGTCTGTGCAGGCTGAGTTAGCAAGCTCTAAAGCTGAGCAGCTGAGCTCCAAGGCTAAACTGGAGCGCGCAGAGGCGTCTGCGCAAAAATTGGGTGAGGGGAAGCTCTTGGTGATGGCTGAGTTGGAGCGGGAGCGTGCTGCTGCAGACCGTCAGAGGCGTAACTCTTCATGGGCGCTGAAGTACTTGGAACAGAATAGGAGCAAGCACTTTGCCAACATTGAGGAGTTCCGTAGCCGTGTGGAGCTTGCGCTGAAGATGCAAGAGGAGAAGCTCCGCAGGCTCAGCATCGAATATGATGAGGAGCTATACCCCCATATGGTTCAGTCCGTGGCTGAGCGCAGGTACATGCTGCTTTATTTCTTTATAACTTGTATATATTTAGACCCTCTTTCTTATTAACACTTGTGTTATTTCGTAGGTGGTTGATCAGTCATGGTCTTCGCTTGGCTGCCATGTGTACTTTGGAGCATCCCGAGGTCACCACGTCCTTCGGAAAGGTTGTGGAGTGCGCTATTGCGCATGGTGAGACTTTGGCCGCAAACAAGCTTGATGAGGCCAAGTTGTTGACTGTGCCACTTGCCGAGGTCCCTGGGTACAAGGCGAATGCCCGTGCTGAGCTTGTTGCTGCCATGGAAGAGCTAAAAAAGCTTGAGCTTCCGCATATCGCTCGTTTGGAGCGTGATCAGGATCAGCCTATCAGCGTGATCATGGCGGGGCTCACTCTTCCCAGGCATCTGCAGGATGATGCAGATCAGCAATTGGACTTCTACTTGAAGCCTGACGTAGCGCAGTTGAAGGTACCCATTTTTGCTCAGCCTCGTGATATTCTGAATCCTTTCCGTATTGAGAAAGAGATTTCTTTGCAAAGGTCTCTAAATGCTCATGTTTCCAGAGTCGCAAGAAAGAAAGGCGTGAAAGGGAAGGCCATTCTGTGCGGCATAGGCGCTGCGCATCAGCCTAGATCCGACAGTGTGCCTGTCTCCGTGGCCACTGTTTCCCTTGATGATGCAGAGTTATTGAAGCGACTCGAGGATGCAAAGGAAACGGCTTTGAGTGGGGGCTCCAGCCAGCTAAGGCGTACATATAGCATTTAGCTTTTTTGTACAAGTCTTTTTGTAGAAACGTATTCTATAAATAAAAGGTTGCTTTTGTACTTAGTGTTTTTACAACTTCCAAATACTTATGCTTTTGAACTCGTAGTTCTTATGTATCCTTGCGTGAAGATATCTTTAAGTGTCTAAGCGTACTTAGAAAAGAAGAATCATTATGTATGAATTTTCTTGAATAAGGACCGTAGTCGTGTATTGAATTTTTCCAACTTAATGTAAAGAAGGGAATCATAGTCGTCTATGTATTTTTATAAGTTTACTTGTCGTATTTTACTTTAAGGAATCAAGAGTCTTGATTTCCTGAGTTGTTAAACGCGCACAGTGTGCCTTATTGCGCATCCGTCGTGGGGTGCGTAAGGAACTTGCGCCAACGTCTTGAGCGCAAGGTGTTTAACAAGGATTCGTGATCCAATGTTGATGGGTTTGCAACCCTCTTACTCAACGAGTTGTTTAGTAGGTTTACTCATCCTTTCTGCCATCGTGGGTCTTAGTGTGTGCATGCACGCCATGTAGGCGGGATTATAACAATATTGAAACATGATAATGAAAGATGCAAACAATAGAGCTAAATGTGTTATGGAGTTAGCTAGAAACCATAACGTTTTATTAATACTTGCAAGTTTTTAAAAGAGAATACTTATCTAGATAATACTTAAAAGATAAAATTACATGGATCTTTATTGGGGGCACTTTCTAAAGTGCATGAGTGTCCATGTTGGGCCGTAGCCTACTTTAAAGATAGCACCGCTTAAGGTTGCGGACGTTCCACGTTCGCTGTAGCTCATGTCCGTCCTTGTCGCGTAGCTTGTACGCTCCATTTCCAAGTGCTTCTATGACCTCGTAAGGTCCTTCCCACTTTGGTCCTAGCTTACCAGTGTCTTCTGCGCGGCTTGAGTCATTTTCGCGGTATACGAAGTCACCTGGTCTGAATGAAGTGCTGCGTACTTTGGCATCATAGTATCTTTTCATTCTTGACTTGGCTTTCTCTTCGCGTATTGCTGCGCGTTCACGTCGCTCTTCCAATAGATCTAAGTCTATGCGCCGCTCATCATCATTGGTTGCCACATTAACTTCCGCAGTACGGATGGTTGGCATTCCAATTTCAGCTGGTATTACAGCTTCTGTCCCGTAGACCAAAGAGAAGGGAGTGTCCCCATTGCTAACCTTGATGGTTGTTCGGTGCGCCCAGAGAACATGTGATAGTTCTTCTACCCATCTTCCTTTGTGTCTGTCAAGACGCGCTTTGATTCCTTCACCTAGGCTTCTATTTGCGCGTTCAACCAGACCATTGGTTTGTGGATGAGTTACTGATGCAAAGTGTTGCGTGATGTTCAGCTGTTCACACCAATCTTTGAACGGGTTATCACGGAATTGTTTTCCGTTATCTGAGATAATTTCACCAGGTAATCCAAAGCGACATACTATGTTGTCCCACACGAATCGTTTTATCTGGTTACCTGTTATGGTCGCTACTGCCTTTGCTTCGATCCACTTAGTAAAGTAGTCTATTGCCACAATAAGGAATTTCAATCCACCTGCGGCAATAGGAAAAGGTCCAGCGATGTCGATACCCCATTTGTAGAATGGCCATGGCGATGTAATAGGCGTTAGTTCATGCTGTGGTCGGCGCGGAATGGGTCTGTGAACTTGGCAATCACTGCACTTCCGTACCAAATCTCGCGCGTCACGATGCATAGTTGGCCAGTAGTATCCAGACCTTAGGGCGCGCGCTACAATGGACCGTGGTCCTGAGTGCATGCTGCATGAGCCTGCGTGGATTTCTCGAAGTACATAGTCTGCCTGGAGAGGTCCAACGCACCTAAGCCGTGGTTGCAGGAATGAGCGTCTATATAAGACGTCATCTCTAAGCTCGAATCGCTGCGCTGTGCGCCGGATTCTTCGAGCTTCCCTCTGTTCTTGGGGGAGTATGCCTTTGCTAATGAAGTCAATGATTGGTGTCATCCACGTAGGATTTTCCTCTTCTATCACCGTGGATATTTCCATCTCTGTGATTGACTTGTTTTTCAAGGTTTCCACCAATACTTGTTTTGATAAATGCGCAAAACTGGTGGATGCGATCTTGCTCAGCGCATCTGCTTTCCTGTTTTCACTCCTGGGAACCTGCTTGATGGCAAATCTATCGAAGTTCTGGATCAGAGATTTGGTCTTTTCGAGGTATTGGATCATGTGTTCCTCCTTTGCTACATATTCTCCTAACACGTGGTTAGCCACTAGCCGTGAATCGACATTTACTTCTAGGTTGCGTGAACCCATTTGAGTTGCGATGCGTAACCCAGCTAGGAGTGCTTCATATTCTGCCTCGTTGTTCGTGGCTGTGAATTCAAAACGCAGTGCGTAGGTGAATTCATCTCCTTCTGGGTTAGTGAGAATAAGGCCACCTCCTGATCCATCTACGCATGAGGATCCATCAGTGAATAGGATCCATGGTTCTTGAGGTTCCCCCTTGCTTGTCGCAGGTGTAGTGTCAGTATCCGGCTTCTCAATGATGAAGTCGGCCAATATCTGCCCTTTGATTGCAGTGCGCGGTCTGTATGATATGTTATGCTCACCCAGTAACACACTCCATTTTTGTAGGCGTCCCGATGCGTCGGGTCTCGAGATAACTTGTTTGATGGGTTGGTCTGTTATAACAGCGATTGGGTGCGCCTGGAAATACCTGCGCAGTCTTTTCGCTGCAAACACTAACGCTAGGACCAACTTTTCCATTGCGGTGTAGTTAATCTCTGTCTTCTTGAGCGCCTTACTAACAAAATAGATGGGTGTTTGGACGGAGTTCCTGTCTGTCAGTAGGACTGCGCTGACTGCTCCCTGAGTCGCAGATAGGTACATGATCAGCTCTTCCCCTGGTCGGGGCGCAACAAGCGTTGGGAGTGCTGCTATGTGTTGTTTGAGCTGTTGGAAGGCTTCTTCTGCTTCCGCGGTCCACCTGAAGTCTCCCTTTTTTGTGCACTTCTTGAGTGTCTTGAATAGGGGAAGTGACTTGTCCGCTGATTTGGATAAGAATCGGTTCAGTCCGGCTAGCTTGCCGTTTAGTGACTGAACCTCCTTCAGTGTGCGCGGTGAGGGGAGGTCAATGACTGCTTGGGTTTTTTCTGGGCAAGGCTTGATCCCATCGGGTTCTATCAAATACCCGAGAAACATGCCTTCTGTAGCGCCAAATGTACACTTCTTGGGGTTCAATTTCATGTTGATTCTCCTCAGTGTTTTGAACGTTTCCTCCATGTCGCGCACTAGTTCTTCCTCTGTATGGCTTTTGATGACGAGATCATCGACGTATACTTCCAAGTTGCGTCCTACTTGTTTCTCGAACGCAGTGTCTACCAATCGTTGGTATGTTGCTCCTGCATTCTTTAGGCCAAAGGGCATCTTTGTATAGCAGTAGACCCCTTGACTTGTGTGGAAGGCCGTTTTTTCTTCGTCTTCCTCCGCCATTTGAATTTGGTGGTATCCCTTGTATGCGTCCAGGAAGCATTTGAAGGGATATCCACATAGAGATTCGATCTTCCAGTCTATCTCCGGTAGCGGGTAGCAGTCCTGTGGACATGCTTTGTTGAGGTCTGTAAAGTCTACGCACATTCTCCAACTGCCATCGCTCTTCTTTACCATTACTGGGTTAGAGAGCCAGTCATGGTAGTAGACTTCGCGCATGATGCCTGCGTCTACTAGTTTATGTACTTCTTCCAGGATGGCCTTTGCGCGGTCTGGAGCTTGTCCGCGCTTTTTCTGTCGTATTGGAGGATATCCTTGTCGGATTTGCAGCTTGTGTTCCGTGATGGAGCGTGGCACTCCTGTCATATGCTTTGGTTCCCATGCAAAAATATCTAAGTTATTTTGCAAGAGTGCGCATATAGCTGATTTGCCTTTGTCAGACAGAGACCCGCCAATAGATACCTGTTGATCCGGGTAGTCAGGGTGAATGGCGACCTTTAGGTTTGGGACTTTGATTGCGCGCTGTTCTGGAACATCGCCTACGTCATTTGTCACTGCGTTGCATTCTTTGGGTGGTATGGTGGTATTGTAAAGAGTAACAATACCTCCTTCCACTGGGAACTTGAGCATCCCATGCGCTGTGGATGGGACGGCGCGGATGGATGATATTCCAGGTCTCCCGATGATACCGTTGTACGGAGAGGGGGATCTGATTACCATGAAGTTTATCCAGGTGACTGTAGAGTGTGGTTTGTCGCCAACTTCTACAAGTAGGCGTAATTGCCCCATGGGCCATATCTTCTCCCTGTGAAGCCAGTAAGCGGCGTTGTAGCTGGAATCAACTGACTCTGTATCTCAGGTCGCAGCTTCTTGAAACAGTGTTCATATATAATATCAGCGGATGCACCTCCATCTATATACATGCGACGGATGTCGTGACCCCCCGTATGTATTTCAATGGTAAGTGGATCCACTACTGCGTTGTTCGCAGTCAGGGGGGGGAAATAAATTTCGTTTCCCTTAGAGAACCTTTGACTGACTTTCTGTCTGGTCGCGCGCTGCCATGGCTGTATCATGTAGATGATATCTGCCTTTTCTTTTGATGTCTCTTTCTTGGCCCCTGGTTTTGGTTTGTCTTTCCCTTCTCTGATGTTCTTTACGAGATGGTCCATTTTTCCTTCCTTTACCAATTTGTCAATCAATTGGCGCAGTTGGACGCATTCGTTGGTTGTGTGGCCTTTCTGTCCATGGTACTCGCAATAACCATTCCCTGTGCGCCGATCCTCTGGGGTGCGGATTGGTGGTGGTTTCGGAAAGTTCGCACCTTCCGTCGCGAATATCTCCTTTGGGGTTTTTGTTAATGGGGTGTACTTGTCGTTTCCCCTTCCGCCCCCTTGGGTGCGATAATTCCTGTTACGATTGCCACTCTGGTCATTGGATTGTCTCCTTGACTCTTCTTGTGGCCTATGGTTCGAGTAGCCTTTCTTGCTATCTGCAGCGGCTGCTTCCCCTTGGACAAAGGACCTCGTGCGCTTCATGAGTTCATCAAAGGTTAGGGGAACCTTGTCGTTTAACTTTTTTATCAAATCTGGGTTATTGATTGCATTCATAAAACCCGAAATTTTTAGTATCTCTGGACACGCCTTGACTTGCATGCATTCGTCCTTAAAGCGTTCCATGAAAGCGCTTGTAGATTCCCCTTGTCGCTGTTTAACCCTAGCAAGTTCAACAGGGTTTTTGGAGCATTTCTTCCTTTGAGTAAAGTTTAAGCGAAACGCTCTGCGCAACTCTTCAAACCCACCGATGCTTCTACGTGGAAGCTTGCTAAACCAGTTGCGCGCATTCCCTACTAATGTAGAGTTGAACATATGGCACCACACAGGTTGTGGCCAATTTTCGATAGTGGCTGCTGATTCGAAAATTTTTAGGTGATCATCAGGATCACCTGTCCCATCGTATGTTTTGACATTAGCAGGCATGTGCCTTTTCTTATTCTCTGAAAAATCACTGATGCGCCTAGTAAACGCATCAACCTTTTGGCGACGCCAGGGAAGGGACATGTCTTCATCTTCCTGGTCGCGATATTTCCCTCTTGATTTCCAGTGTCCAGTTTCTTTGTCCTCGTTGTCCGAGGAATCACTTGAGGGTGAGCGCACTCTTTTGCGATGCTTGCGCCGACTATTATCAGAATCTGAACTTGTCCCTCTGCGGCGCTTGCGCCGACTATCATCAGAATCAGAGCTTGAAGGGCTTTCACTTGGGGAACACCGTCGCCCAAGCCTATCCTGAATCCTGCGACTGCCAAGCCTAGCGTGGACATTGGCGCGCCGTTCCCCCTCTTCAAGCTCGTCCAGATGTTGAAGATCGGCTGCTTCATCATCCATGACCCTCCTTCCAATCCTGGTAAACACTGGTTGTTTGCGGCTATCCTTCTCACGTCTTTCCTTTCGGTAGCGTGGTGGGGATGCCTCATGCTCAGGGTCAAAGTTGAGTCTGCCGTGCAGACTTTGGCTTGACCTCTTCTTTGCCTCCTCTCGCATGAGCGCAGCCAAGGCTTCGTAGTTTTGAGATACAAAATCGCTTGGCGCCAATTCGGAAGTGACTCCTTCTAGTGCGATGGAGTCTGTTTCCAAGACAAGATCCTTGTTTCGGATAGGCGCATTGGGAGGTTCAGTGAAGTTCACCTCTGGCATGGTAAGAGGAGTGCGCTCCAGTTCTACCGTGCTAGTACTTGTTGTAACAGCGGGGGTAGTCTTGGTAAGTGATTCCACTATAGGAAATACCAGATCTGAATACGCTCCTAAGCTTCTAGGCGTGCTGGTTGTCCCAGGGGCCTGCTTAGGGGGCGCATCCGTTTGATGCTTCTTCCCTAGTGGGTCATCGTGCGCTTTCTTCCCATGCGGACTCTTGTGACTTCCGTGTTTCGTCATTCTAGTTCTTGGTAAAATTCTTAGTGTAGGGTCCCACGAATGGCGCCACTTGTTGATACAAAAGTTGGACGTTCCTTGTGAGGGCTTCTATTCTCGTACCAATTAGATCTTAATGCTTGATGGAACCTGCGCACTAAGAAAAAGAGCAGACACCGTTAGGCTTATCGAGGGATTGTCTCCCCCGATTATCCACTGGCGTGAGAGTAAGTAATCGAATTTAGGGTTTAGTGAAGAGTTAGGGTTTTTAGTGAGTCGTACCTTTACCGAGGGCTTGGGTGCCCTTTATATATACATGAAACCCTAGTGGGTTTCGTGTTCCCTACTCCTCGGCCTATTCGCCGATATCGGATATTTGGTATATATCCCCTTTATTTAGGAGATACTCCATATCCTATCCGGAAATAACTTTGGGCGTGGGCCTTGTCGGCCCAAGCCGCATAACTGGTAGTCCAGTTATTGCCATGGCGGCCCATACGTAGTGGGCTTAAGTATTAGTATTGTTTACTAATCGCGTCCGTGACCCGGGTGTAGACTATACGTCATCATATATGCTTGATAAAATTTAAAACATTCAAACTATATACGGTTGATAATTACTCAAAAATTAAAAAATAGAACATTGCAACTAATTTGCAATTTGGGTTTCTAAAGATTTCATCAAACATGTGGTGTCCATAATTATTTCGTATAGGACAAAAATATAAAATTAAAAAATATGCTATAGTCCTGAAATAAGAGTTTTTACCTTGGTTTATGGAACTTGATAATCTAATAATCTATGTTTATAGTTTTCTGATGACCTAATTAGCCCTAAAATAACCCTGGACATAACAATAACATATATAGTAACTGATCAAATGTGAGTAAAATTAAGGTTCTAGATGATAATTGAACGCAATTAATTCTTGCGGATTTGAAACCGCAAAAATTAATCAATTTTAAATAAGAAAAATCATATTCTGCGTTGAATCGCATGTACA
Organism: Artemisia tridentata subsp. tridentata; assembly: GCA_021014915.2. Taxonomy (NCBI): domain Eukaryota; kingdom Viridiplantae; phylum Streptophyta; class Magnoliopsida; order Asterales; family Asteraceae; genus Artemisia; species Artemisia tridentata. Next base: position 281,824,687 of record CP139506.1, read on the forward strand.
CAATAATTAAAATTGCAAATATGACTAATGCCACAAGATATTGAATCAACAATTTGTACCTTGGTTCACGGGATGATAGTTCTTCATTATTAGATAAGTCCATCGATTACATATTTTTTGAAATTAGGGTTCTACATTAATTGATGAGTCGACCTCAATTGGGTGAAATTACATCATGAATTTGCATAATTAAAGGTCATTTCAAATGAAGTGATAGGGTTATCAATAATGATTTTGAATCAAGAATCAAAATAAAATGATTTGGTGAGTTTGAGGCCATTTCAAATGAAATTATGGCAAAACCGTGTGATTTGATAAGGATGTGGTTTTTTGTTTTGAATATTAACAAAAATAAGTTGATTTTGTGAGAGATTTTAGTGAGGGTTTGAATATGATGGAGAAAAAATCGGTTGTTCTTGAATGGGGATTGAACAAAAATGCCTAAAGTGTGCAAGGAGGGTGTTTTGGTTACCTAAAGTGCCAGGTGGCTTTAACGTGGCATTTATTTCTGCCTAGTGGCATTCTTTTTTGCCAAGTGGCTTTCTTTTTGGTCAAGTGGCATTATCTACTTGGCAGGTATTGCTAATATATATATGGGGAGATACATGATCATGGCATTTGGAAAAATGAATAGAAGAGATGACGAATGATAAATAGTTGAATCCAAATGGCAAGTGTACTGTAGGTAAGAGTAATATAACTTTGCTCGTTTAAATAAAGTAACATGAGTAATTACTTAATATCGAAATTAGTGGTCACGTCTCTTCATCTTTCATATTAGCGTTTCCTCAGTTTTCTCTCTCCTCTCACTCTCTTTCACCTTTCACACGCAATGGTCACACCACTCCTCAACTTTCATTAAAATAATCACTTTATAAAAATATACCCCACTAAATAACTTATACACACTCATAAACCAAATAAAAAATATTAAAACACAAAGAGGGGCCCACTTTTTTCAAACGAAAACCAAGTCACCTTTCACTCTCTTTTTTTCTTTTCCTGGCGCGTGACACAAGGTGACAGTTTTGGGCCTCACCGAGTGAGGTGGGGCTTTGTGGTGAGTGGTCACCCACCACTCCGTCTAGCCTAAAACTACTTCTAGCAATCACAACATTTCACCTTTTACATCAGCGTCACATCACTTTTCTCTCTCCTTCACACCCTCTCACTTTTCCCTCTCAATAACTCACACCAACTGACATTTCAACTCATTTTATTCAATTATTAAAATACCCAACACACTCACAAACTAAATAACAAGTAATAAAAACATAAAAGGGCTTACAATTGCACATTTTCTTATGTGGTGAAGCATTCACTATTCGTCCTCTTGGTCGGTGTGTTCACTGCGTGAGCTCCCCCCACCCACCCACCCAAGCAAGCATGCCGTGTGAGGGTGAGGCTTGCCGATCCCTTACCGGCATTGCTGGCACCAGCCTAAATGAACACGCGCGCACAAGTACAAAACATGTCATGTTGCTTAGAAGTTTGGTGTTCAACTAACAACTACTTTGGAACCCTTCATGGAATCCAAAATGGTATAATATTGTTTTGAGTGTAACATATAGAGTTGAAAATAGTTATATTTGATCCTAACAAGACGATTTTTTTCTTGTATCGAGCTTTGTATGTCTTTTAGAAAGAAAAGTGATATCTCTTGTTATGTATGTTTTAAGGAGCATATAAAAGAACAAAATCAACTAATTCGAAAGATATAAAAAGAGCTAACAACTACTCAACTAAAACTAACACAATAAAACTAATCGAGCCATTCAACTACAAGAGTTCAGTTTGCATTTAATTAGGAATGTGAGACTTACGCCTCGTTTACTTTCCACTTAATAAGCCATATGGGAAAATAATTTGATCCACAAAGGTATATAGTAGTGTTTCTTTTTTTTGTTGGAGCTCACTTATTTCTTTTAGATCATCTGTATCACCAAAGAAAAGAAAATGCGCTCCTCCTTTTTTTTTTTTTTTTTGATGCAATGGTGAATTATATTAATCAACCAAATATTGAAACTACATAAGTTTAACAAACATTGATTTGGACATGTCAGACAAGCTTGAACTCTGACAAACATATCAAAACAAAACAGAGCAGAGCAACTTCTATACATCTACATCCAAGCAACAGAAACTACATTCACCTTTAATTGCATCATACCATCTAACTACATTTTCATAACACTATCCCACCAAGACCATTTAACCTACATCCACAATGATCAAGGTAGTGAATGATATCGTTAGGAACCCATAACCCCTCCAAGTCAAGGGCCATACCTGATGACCTACATTTTCATCTCTAAAAAATGGCTTCAGCCATCAAGGAACAACACACCTTGAGGGAGGACCAATCAAACCTCCTCTGGGTAGTGTATAGTATGGACCAAGTAAGTCCATCTTTCACTTCTCACTATTCCATATTTCATACACTACCCCACCAAACTCACTTACCCTACACAAATGGAAACCTACTTTTTGGACTTTTAGTTACTTATTTAGGACTGCAAATGACCAAAGAAACCACAGCACCTGACAAAGGACAGCTGATATTTAAAATGGACATAATGCCTTGAAATAAGTAAGAAAAAACCAAGATACAAGGTCATCATTTGTTAGTGAGTTAAAAAAAAAAAAGAAAAACAAAATTCTCAATTTTCTTAATTATTTTAAGAAAACTGGAGATATTGGTTAAAAAACCATCAAGTAGCAGACTTCCTTAAACCTCAATGTCTGTACTCAAAGAACCTTTGGTATGGAATTTAGATGATCTCTTTCATTCGTTTAACTGATATGTAACCTTATAAATACATGAATATTATGTTGTAGCTAATTAAAGAAAGCATCATACCTAGCTACTCCTTGAAATCAAAACTACTTAAATCTTGGTTTCAAGTCTTACCTAATGTCCTAACCTTCTTAGGGGGCTGTTTCTTTTTTACTAAATGGGGAGAGAAGGTGGGTTCCACAAATTTAATATTGTTTTTTTCTCTTTTGGGCCCACAAATTTCCCTTAATTCCTCAATATCCACAAGGCAAAAAAAAGAACCTCCTCCCCAATAAGAGGCTAAATCAGACGTAGACCCACATTGGGACCCACCTACTCTCTCCCATTTAGTAAAAAAGAAACAGCCCCTTAGCTTAATTTCTAATTTATTTAGTGACTTTTAAGCCTGCAAATTAATTGAATAATAATCAAAACCATAGATTTTGCACACTGGTTTGCTTTTCACACCGTTTACACGTTCTGTTCCTTTCTAAATCCCTCCATTAATATTTAATTTTCGTAATTACCTGTGAAATTTTCTAACAAATACGTGTTCTTATATTAAAGAACTTGCAAAAGACACTTTTAAACCTATGAACCAAGTACTCACAAATCAAACAAGGTAAACGTGCTGAGTTTCATATTTACTTTATCAAAATTGTTTCAGCTTACTTTAAGTTCTAGTTTCCAATGACTAAACATAAAAAGAGAAGGATAATATTGTAAAGGTATAATGTGTTTGATATCCATTCCAAAATAACATCGCACAATATATAATGTTACATAGAGAATTCTAGAAACGGGCTTGAGCCCGATACAAATATACATAGCTAATACGGGCTAACACACCCCCGTAGTCGGAGCGGGAGGACACCGAACGCTCAGACTGAATCGAAAGTCTTCAAACAGTGTCGATGGCAAGACTTTAGTGAAAATGTCCGCATACTGCCAACAGCAACCAAGTCTCGAACAAAATGTATATCAATCTCTATGTGCTTCGTACGCTGATGCTGAATGGAATTTAGATGACCTCTTTCATTCGTTTAACTGATATGTAACCTTATAAGTACATGAATATTATGTTGTAGCTAATTAAAGAAAGCATCATACCTAGCTACGCCTTGAAATCAAAACTACTTAAATCTTGGTTTCAAGTCTTACCTAATGTCCAAATAGATCTTGCACACTGGTTTGATTTTTACACCGTTTACAAATTCTGTTCCTTTCTAAATCCCTCCATTAATATTTAATTTTCATATTTATCTGTGAAATTTTCTAACAAATACGTGTTCTTATATTAAAGAACTTGCAAAAGACACTTTCAAACCTATGCACCAAGTACTCACAAATCAAACAAGGTAAACGTGCTGAGTTTCATATTTACTTTATCAAAATTGTTTCAGCTTACTTTAAGTTCTAGTTTCCAATGACTAAACATAAAAAGAGAAGGATAATATTGTAAAGGTATAATGTGTTTGATATCCATTTCAAAATAACATCGCACTATATATAATGTTACATAGAGAATTCTAGAAACGGGCTTGAGCCCGATACAAATATACATAGCTAATACGGCTAACACTCCCCCGTAGTCGGAGCGGGAGGACACCGAACGCTCAGACTAAATCGAAACTCTTCAAACAGTGTCGATGGCAAGCCTTTTGTGAAAATGTCCGCATACTGCCAACAGCAACCAAGTCTCGAACAAAATGTATATCAATCTCTATGTGCTTCGTACGCTGATGCTGAATGGAATTTAGATGATCTCTTTCATTCGTTTTACTCATATGTAACCTTATAAATACATGAATATTATGTTGTAGCTAATTAAAGAAAGCATCATACCTAGCTACGCCTTGAAATCAAAACTACTTAAATCTTGGTTTCAAGTCTTACCTAATGTCCTAACCTTCTTTGCTTAATTTCTAATTTATATTTAGTGACTTTTAAGCCTGCAAATTAATTGATATTAATCAAAACCATAGATTTTGCACACTGGTTTGCTTTTCACACCGTTTACACGTTCTGTCCCTTTCTAAATCCCTCCATTAATATTTAATTTTCGTATTTACCTGTGAAATTTTCTAACAAATACGTGTTCTTATATTAAAGAACTTGCAAAAGACTCTTTCAAACCTATGAACCAAGTACTCACAAATCAAACAAGGTAAACGTGCTGAGTTTCATATTTACTTTATCAAAATTGTTTCAGCTTACTTTAAGTTCTAGTTTCCAATGACTAAACATAAAAATAGAAGGATAATATTGTAAAGGTATAATGTGTTTGATATCCATTCCTAAATAACATCGCACTATATATAATGTTACATAGAGAATTCTAGAAATGGGCTTGAGCCCGATACAAATATACATAGCTGATACGGGCTAACACTCCCCCGTAGTCGGAGCGGGAGGACACCGAACGCTCAGACTGAATCGAAAGTCTTCAAACAGTGTCGATGGCAAGCCTTTAGTGAAAATGTCCGCATACGGCCAACAGCAACCAAGTCTGGAACAAAATGTATATCAATCTCTATCTGCTTCGTACGCTGATGCTGAATGGAATTTAGATGATCTCTTTCATTCGTTTAACTGATATGTAACCTTATAAGTACATGAATATTATGTTGTAGCTAATTAAAGAAAGCATCATACCTAGCTACGCCTTGAAATAAAAACTACTTAAATCTTGGGTTCAAGTCTTACCTAATGTCCTAACGTTCTTTGCTTAATTTCTAATTTATATTTAGTGACTTTTAAGCCTGCAAATAAATTGATAACAATCAAAACCATAGATCTTGCACACTGGTTTGCTTTTTACACCGTTTACAAATTCTGTTCCTTTCTAAATCCCTCCATTAATATTTAATTTTCGTATTTACCTGTGAAATTTTCTAACAAATACGTGTTCTTATATTAAATAACTTGCAAAAGACACTTTCAAACCTATGCACCAAGTACTCACAAATCAAACAAGGTAAACGTGCTGAGTTTCATATTTACTTTATCAAAATTGTTTCAGCTTACTTTAAGTTCTAGTTTCCAATGACTAAACATAAAAAGAGAAGGATAATATTGTAAAGGTATAATGTGTTTGATATCCATTCCAAAATAACATCGCACTATATATAATGTTACATAGAGAATTCTAGAAACGGGCTTGAGCCCGATACAAATATACATTGCTAATACGGGCTAACACTCACCCGTAGTCGGAGCGGGAGGACACCGAACGCTCAAACTGAATCGAAACTCTTCAAACAGTGTCAATGGCAATCCTTTAGTGAAAATGTCCGCATACTGCCAACAGCAACCAAGTCTCGAACAAAATGTATATCAATCTCTACGTGCTTTGTACGCTGATGCTGAATGGAATTTAGATGATCTCTTTCATTCGTTTAACTGATATGTAACCTTATAAGTACATGAATATTATGTTGTAGCTAATTAAAGAAAGCATCATACCTAGCTACGCCTTGAAATCAAAACTACTTAAATCTTGGTTTCAAGTCTTACCTAATGTCCTAACCTTCTTTGCTTAATTTCTAATTTATATTTAGTGACTTTTAAGCCAGCAAATAAATTGATAATAATCAAAACCATAGATCTTGCACACTGGTTTGCTTTTCACACCGTTTACACGTTCTGTTTCCTTCTAAATCCCTCCATTAATATTTAATTTTCGTATTTACCTGTGAAATTTTCTAACAAATACGTGTTCTTATATTAAAGAACTTGCAAAAGACACTTTCAAACCTATGCACCAAGTACTCACAAATCAAACAAGGTAAACGTGCTGAGTTTCATTGTAAAACCCAAAAATCTGAAAACATGTAAAAAGACCAAAATGCCCCTATGATCTAAAACTTTGATTTATGAGCTTATAAAATACCAAATAAATTCTAAACTTCGGGAGATAATTAAGATATGAAGTAAAATAAATTCCACGACCACATTTGACATTTTGGGAAGTACAAAAATTATATTTATACAATAGATATATATACCGATATATTAAATAATTAATTATATTAATATGATATTTATTATTTGATTTAAAATGATTCAAAAATGCAAGAAATATGGAAACTCATCAATATTTGATTTGACCTTGATATGAGCCGAGATTTTGGCAATCATGCCCTCTCCTCACACGTTTTCCTATTTTATTAGCAAACCATTTCCATTAAACTTATTGACCAAATTTCCGATTAGAACAAACACACACACAAAATCATTATCATCTCCTCCGATTTTCTGGGAGTCTAAGATCATTTTTCTGGTGATTATCATCATCCAAGGAAGGCTAGAAAAATTCGTTTAGGGCTGTGCTTTGCCTGGTTCGATCGTGGCATAATTTTCTTGTCGCTAAATTCCATCCGATAGGTAAATCGTCCATAATTCATTCGATCATTCTAAAATTCGTTTATAATTTTTCTTATGTTCCTTATATTGGTTATGACCTGGGAAAAATATCTACAAGGTTTGTGGATCGCTCGTTTGGTCGTGGTGAATTGTTGGGGTCGTATTATTCATTCCGAGAGGCCAAAATTCGTTCAGCCTATTCTATTCGTTCTAGATCTGGTCTGGTATTTTTCTAGCACTCTACTCATCTCATATAACGTGAAAAGAATGATAGAACCGAGTCAGGCACCATATTTTAATCGTATGATAATTTATGAATCCGAAACCCTAAAAACGTAAAAACGCTATATAAAATTTATACGAATTTTCTGGACCTTTTGTGTATTTTTCGTGGACTCTAAATACATCATATAACATCACAAAAATGTTGGTTCGAATTGTTGAAGCTTAAAATCATTGTTGTCGAATTGTTTGATTATCGGATATAATGAAAATAAAAGAAAATTGTGTAAAACCTAAAAGACCTAATCAAATTAGGGTTTGTGTAATTGGATCTGCATTTTCAATGTATAATAATGATGTTGTAATGATTACTAAATGATTTGGATAATTAGGGTTTTGATTTTGATAATAAAAGTATTACCGGTTTAAAAATAAATACTTAAGGGTGCGTTTTGTAATTTTGCAAACTATGGGGATATTTTTGGTAAGGTGTTATAAAGCTGGGGAATAATGTATAAAATATGCTTGGAGGGTATTTTGTGTTAATTTGGTAATTATAGGGTTTATTTGATAAATATATATAATTATATATATTCGAATGAAATTAAATAAAGTAAGGGGCCAAAAATGTAAATTCTGGAAATTTAAGTGTGGTTCGAATATTAAATTATAATAAGGGTGTAATGCGTAATTTTGGGAATTTATTGGACTAATGTGTAATTATTAATAATTAAGAATTGAAAATGTAAATTAAAGGGTTTAATTTGTAAACTTTGCAATTTAAGGGACTTGTTGTGTAATTTCTATAAAATTAAGGGTGTGATCGTACTAAACATTAAATTAAGGGTACTTCGTGTAAAATTGGAAAACTAAAGGTTTGATGTGTAATTATAAATACCATAAAGCTTAAAATGTAAATTATGTAATTAAAGGGTGTAAATTGTAAATTGAAAAATCTAAAGGACTAATTATGTAAATCTGGATAACGTAAGAATTAAAATGAGCTACTTATGATATTTTCACTTTAAACCTTCATCTTTGGTATAATTACTTTTAAAACCCTAAAATATGGAAAAGTGGTTAAAACCTATTGTAATACTCTTCTACTCCTTTAGGTGTGAAGAAGGAGAGGTCCTGAGCCTGTCAGTATTTTCTATTTCTGGTTCTTGTTTTGCTTTGCAATAAGGTACAGATACTCTGCCCTTTTTCAGTAAGGGTGTCTTATTCCCTTGATATGATTCTGATTTCTGATTCGTTTAGGTTCCCAAAGCCATTGCTATGTTCCCTTTGTTGTGAACCTTTTTGATATTACTTCTGAGCTGTGATATGTAGCTTCTGATATATGACCTTTTGATATGATACTTGACTCTTAGTTTGATACCCGAGCCATTTCTGTTTTCCTAGCCAGGAAGGTAACCTGGCCATGTCTTTGATGCACCATTGGCATGACTCATGTGTGGGTGAGTGATTTCTCACACCGTCCCCATTCTGATTATGATATGCGCATTACTTTGATTATGGATTATATATGTTTCTGGGGGGCGTATGGATTGCAATCCTAGGTTCTGTTCTGTTTAGTGGATTTAACTATATATGATATGATTTCTGTTCTGGTGACTGGTGCTTGTGTGCAATACACGCCTTTCACATATTTTCTGGGAGCTGATCACTCCATTATTATGATACATGAGGTCACCCCTCATATTATCTGGTTGCCTAAGAGGTATCCCCTCTGACTGTGAGATTATGATTATGAGTATGATATGATATGTTTCTGGGCTCGTGGTGGATGACTATCCTATTCTTCTTTTATATTTCTGTCTCTTTGTTTATACTTCATGATACTTTCCCCGTGCACCATATTTCAGTTCTGTTTCATTATCATTGCTTTGTATATGTATCTGTTCACTGAGCTTTTTAAGCTCAGCCGCATTTCTTTTCCTGCGGCAGGTATCTAAGCTAGGAGCTGGGTTTTTAGCTTTGGGATGAGAGCAACTTGTGTGAAGCTTAGACTTTAGACATTCTAGTCTTACCATTTGGATTTTGATTCTGTTATGCCATTGTTTGGGCATTTTGGATTTATGTACTTCAGTTTATTTCTGTTTTCATTTCGGGCATAAGACATGTTGGCTTATTTTTCCCTTTTATCAGTAATGTTATAAACTTATGATGTTTGGATTGAATGCTTGTTATCTGATGTGAAACCATTGTTGTGATATCTTTACCCTTGTCGGGTTGGGGTGTTACATTAATATTTACTTTATCAAAATTGTTTCAGCTTACTTTAAGTTCTAGTTTCCAATGACTAAACATAAAAAGAGAAGGATAATATTGTAAAGGTATAATGGGTTCGATATCCGGTCCAAAATAACATCGCACTATATATAATGTTACATAGAGAATTCTAGAAATGGGCTTGAGCCCGATACAAATATACATAGCTAATACGGGCTAACACTCCCCCGAAGTCGGAGAGGGAGGACACCGAACGCTCAGACTGAATCGAAACTCTTCAAACAGTGTCGATGGCAAGCCTTTAGTGAAAATGTCCGCATACTGCCAACAGCAACCAAGTCTCGAACAAAATGTATATCAATCTCTATGTGCTTCGTACGCAGATGCTGAATGGAATTTAGATGATCTCTTTCATTCGTTTAACTGATATGTAACCTTATAAGTACATGAATATTATGTTGTAGCTAATTAAAGAAAGCATCATACCTAGCTACGCCTTGAAATCAAAACTACTTAAATCTTGGTTTCAAGTCTTACCTAATGTCCTAACCTTCTTTGCTTATTTTCTAATTTATATTTAGTGACTATTAAGCCTGCAAATTAATTGATAATAATCAAAACCATAGATCTTGCATACTGGTTTGCTTTTCACACCGTTTACACGTTCTGTTCCTTTCTAAATTCCACCATTAATATTTAATTTTCGTATTTACCTGTGAAATTTTCTAACAATTACGTGTTCTTATATTAAAGAACTTGCAAAAGACACTTTCAAACCTATGCAACAAGTACTCACAAATCAAACATGGTAAACGTGCTGAGTTTCATATATACTTTATCAAAATTGTTTCAGCTTACTTTAAGTTCTAGTTTCCAATGACTAAACATAAAAATAAAAGGATAATATTGTAAAGGTATAATGTGTTTGATATCCATTCCTAAATAACATCGCACTATATATAATGTTACATAGAGAATTCTAGAAACTGGCTTGAGCCCGATACAAATATACATAGCTAATACGGGCTAACACTCCCCCGTAGTCGGAGCGGGAGGACACCGAACGCTCAGACTGAATCGAAACTCTTCAAACAGTGTCGATGGCAAGCCTTTAGTGAAAATGTCCGCATACTGCGAACAACAACCAAGTCTCGAACAAAATGTATATCAATCTCTATGAGCTTCGTACGCTGATGCTGAATGGAATTTAGATGATCTCTTTCATTCGTTTAACTGATATGTAACCTTATAAGTACATGAATATTATGTTGTAGCTAATTAAAGAAAGCATCATACCTAGCTACGCCTTGAAATCAAAACTACTTAAATATTGGTTTAAAGTCTTACCTAATGTCCTAACCTTCTTTGCTTAATTTCTAATTTTTATTTAGTGACTTTTAAGCCTGCAAATTAATTGATAATAATCAAAACCATAGATCTTGCACACTGGTTTGCTTTTCACACCGTTTACACGTTCTGTTCCTTTCTAAATCCCTCCATTAATATTTAATTTTCGTATTTACCTGTGAAATTTTCTAACAAATACGTGTTCTTATATTAAAGATCTTGCAAAAGACACTTTCAAACCTATGCACCAAGTACTCACAAATCAAACAAGGTAAACGTGCTGAGTTTCATATTTACTTTATCAAAATTATTTCAGCTTACTTTAAGTTCTAGTTTCCAATGACTAAACATAAAAAGAGAATGATAATATTGTAAAGGTATAATGTGTTTGATATCCATTCCAAAATAACATCGCACTATATATAATGTTACATAGAGAATTCTAGAAACGGGCTTGAGCCCGATACAAATATACATAGCTAATACGGGCTAACACTCCCCCGTAGTCGGAGCGGGAGGACACCGAACGCTCAGACTGAATCGAAACTCTTCAAACAGTGTCGATGGCAAGCCTTTAGTGAAAATATCCGCATACTGATAGCGGGAAGGAACATGGAGTACCCGAACCTGACCAACAGCAACCAAGTCTCGAACAAAATGTATATCAATCTCTATGTGCTTCGTACGCTGATGCTGAACCGGATTACAAGATAAATAAACAGCACTAACATTATCACAGTAGACAAGCGTAGCGGAAGACAATGGTGTATGTAGCTCATGAAGTAAATTCCTTAACCAACAAGTTTCAGCAACAACATTGGCAACACTACGATACTCAACCTCTGCACTAGAACGAGAGAGCGTCGGTTGACGCTTAGAGGACTAAGAGAGCAGATTGTTTTCAAGAAACACACAATATCCCGAAGTCGAGCTCCTAGTGGTTGGACAACGAGCCCAATCCGCATCTGAATAAGCAACCAATGATGAAGTAGAGGATGCAAACAACTGTAACCCGTAGTCTAATGTACCACGAACATATCGCAGGATCCGTTTAAGAGCTGAGAAATGAGGCTCTCGAGGATCATGCATATAAAGACAAATCTACTAAACGGCATAAGAAATATATGGGCGAGTAAAGGTAAGATATTGAAGAGAACCTGCAAGGCTCCGATACAATGTTGGATCAGATACGGGATTACCATCATCCCCAAGCTTAGACTTAGTGTCAACAGGAGTCTGACTGGAATTACAAGAAGACATATGTGCCCTCTCAAGCAACTCAATGGCATATTTGCATTGAGATAAGAACATGTAACACCCCTGTTTTTTGATATTCACAGCGGAAATATAGGTTGGGGTGTTACTTCAAGGTTCACAGTCATGATAATAGAAAACGACTCGAAAAGAGACGTTTTAAATAAATTGTTATCATTCATTTATTTAAATCAGAGTTACATATAGAGGTCCCAGCGGGATGTTTCTGTTAATACGTGATAAAAGTTACATTATTAGTTGAATGATAACGAACTAGACACTCTTTTTATAAGAAGAAAGTCCATGCCACTCCGTGCCAAATCGTACTTCCAGTTACCTGAGATAAACATGCTTAAAAAGTCAACACAAAGGTTGAGTGAATCCATAGCGTTTAAAGTTATAATCAGTTTGAACACAAGCTAAGTAGAAAATAAATCAGTTATATCGCAGTTCATTATATATTGCTCTAAGTCTCATGAATCGCAAGACGTTAACACGATGGACATCATAGTTATAAGCTATGATGTAAATCACTACATAATTAAATGTAGCAATTATGCCCTCGAGTAGGAGTCTGCCTGAAACTCTTTATTAAACGTTTTCAAATAAAATGCATTGGGTCACTTATCGAGCAACACAAAGGGGTTGTCAACCCAATAGATCTATTCATTATATTTGCGCTCACCCGGAAGTGATTAATGGTTCATGATAGATGGTCTTTAAATAGGCAACAGTTAAACGTATGCAATATAAATCAGGAAAGCATACAGAAAAATACTCGTGTTCGTTTTTGTAGCATGTATCTCCCCACATATTTGGAAAACGTAATAAAAAGTGGGACTATGAACTCACCTTGATAGTCTGGATGGAAAACAATGTTAAATAGAGTTGATAAACGTCTCCGGCATGCAACCTGGTTCGTTATGTCAAATTTCAGTAATCGTTTCTGATGATATAAGTTTTGTTATTCGTTTCGTAACATTTTCGGTTGATGGTTAAATGTTTAATTTGAGACAACATGAAGTCTCTTCAAAAGTTGGATTTTATCTTATTGTTCGTTTATGTTTTCGTTTGTTCGTTTATTCGTTAAATATATCTCGTTCGTTGGTTACTGAAATAAACGTATTACGTTTATTATTAAATCGGGAATAACAATAATAATAATATTAACAATTATAAAATGTTATGATTTTGCCCCTAAAGTTTCGTATATTGACAATTTATAAAATTTCAACTTTACCCCTGAACTTTGGTTAAATGACAGTTTATACCCCTATAGTTTTATAAATGACACTTTTTACCCTTTTTATTAATAGTTGACAAAAATGGTCCTTGATTTAAATAACTTTGGAAAATTGACAAATTTGGCCCATAAAAACTCCACTTATTAGTCTTGAATAATAAAAATGATGCGTACAAATTTTGTAGCAAAGGACGAGTTTTGGACTTGAATAACAATGAGGCGAGGGCTTGGTTTTTCTCCGTTCTTTTTCCTACATGAAGTTAGCCAGGTGGTCTACTTACTGGCCAAGTTTCATAATTTTTAAAGGCTGTTTGGTTATTGAAATAAATTCTCAAAACAGGTCGAGTAGGACAAAACTGAAAATCTGATAATAAGTAAAATAGTTGGTTTTTTGGTCTAGCGATAGGGAAAACTTTGGGTTCGAATATCTTTTTAACCGTTCAGTCTTTTTATGAAATTCTTTTTCCTAAAAATGGTTAGCTAGATGGTTTATTACTCGACCAAATCTCAGATTATATAAAGATCCATTAGCGATCGAAAACTGGGTCCAAAGTTGAGTCGCTGGACACTTATTTTATCAAAGTTGAAAAGAATTAAAAATTCTTGTTTCTAAAATTAGTTAGTTAGGTGGTTAATAAATAGGCCAAGTTTCATATTTTATTGAGGTCTTTAAAGGGTCGAAAAATAGGTTCAAAGTGGGGAGTTGGGGACAGTTTAATTGACCAAACTTAAAAATAAAACTTAAGGTTTTTCAGTGAGTGACAAGGGGCAGATTTTAGGACTCGATATCTTTATAACGACTTGACCTTTTTACGGGGTTTTTCTTTCCAAATTTAAATAGCAACGTGATCTTTATCTTGATCAAAAATCAGAATTTATGAGGGTCGTTTGATGGGTGAAACAAAGGTCCAAAGTAAGGTGACTGAAGCTGTTTAGCGACAGACATCAGAAAAGGAAAATAATATGGATTTTCGATATTTAGAGCTTTTAACTAGTTTTTAATGCATGTTGTGATGATCATAAATAAGTTAAACTCATTTCTAACATAGTTTAACATTCCTTGATTCGTTTTACCAGATTTCATATATATTGGCACGTTTAGATTCTGTTTGAACAGAAAAGAAAAGAACAACAAATTTTAGTTTTTAATTAGGTTTTCTTTTAGGGGTTATTTAGGATTGTTCTTAGAGATATTTAATGTATATAAAACAAATGAAAAAGAGTTGGATTACTTACTTGATTTTTATGTCGACTTAGGGTTTTATAGGACGAATTGGATTTGGAAATAAGCACCAATGTTTCTTCTTGATCCTAGGCTTTCTAAGTACCTTATTTAGCTCCTTAGTGGACTGTTTGATCAGTAAGAGGTGATAGGTTGGCTGTTTTTGTGAATGTCGATTTAGGGTTTGTAGGTTTTGGGTGAGTTTAGTTTTTATTTATAGGGAGGAATAGATTAGGGTTTTCTATATATTTGTGGTATGAGTGAATTATTATGATGTGGCTTGATTTGGTTGAAGGACAAGTGTGAGGAGGAGGGTTTTGGGACGTGTAGCTTTGGAAGGGAGGTGATGTGTTTGCCTACTAACCATACAAGTAATCACTTGGTGAGGTCATGATGATAGGGAGGAGGAGGGAACTAAGGATGGATATTTGGGGTAGGCTTATTTAAGAAACTAATTTGGTTGTGGCTTAGTTATTAATTTGAACTAGGAGGGGGAAATGGGATCGTATGGCTTTATATAGGTGGTACTTAGGGCTAGATTGGGTGGTACTCTAGGTTTTAGGAAGGTAACTAGTTAATTTTAGTTTAAGTAAATATTACTTAGATATTTATTTAGGGTATTTCTCATTTACATATTTATATACGCCGAATTTAATTAAAGGAAAAAGAAATGAATTTTGTACTTAAGGGAGTTGTACTAATAGCTTAATAGGGTTGTAATTAGGGTTTAGAAATATAGAAATTATAGTTTTAATGTTTCCTTAAGTTATATAATTTTTATGTAATTCTTATTATGTTTAAAATGTATATAAATGGGAATTTTGGATTTTGTGCATTAGGCACTTGTACACTAGGTTTAGAGACTTGTACTTATATTTAGTGAGTTTAGGAAAATTTAATTTTAGGTCTTGTGTATGAAAAGCTTGTAAATTATGCTTTAAGATAAATGTACTTAGGGTTTTAATAAGGTTTTTATAAATATTTGGTTTTTATGTATAAAGGACTTGTACCTTGGCTTTAAATGACTTGTACATTTATATTTTGTAAAAATTTTATATAAATAAGTTAGGGTTTTTAAATTATGTACATAAAATCATAGTTTAAATGAAATTGGGGTTTCATCGGGAGTTATTATAGAATTAGGGTTTGTTAGGAATATAAATATTCAGATGAAAGCTCGGTCACCCCGAGCATCTAATTAGCATTTATATAGCTCGTAGGATTATTTATATAAGCTTAGTATTATTAGTATTATTAGTTTTATTAGATTAGTTGTATCTATATTTGTGGAGTGGGTCGGGGCTTTCCCCACTGTCAGCTCACTTCACAGCCCACTAGGGGCACTATTATTAGGAAGTATAAATACCCCTTCCCACACTTGGGAAGGGTTGGAACTCTTGTAACCAAACACACACTAATCTAATTGATACAAGTTTTCTCCCAACACTCTCTCTCTCTCTAGTTCATCTCATCTAAACCATGGATCTAATCTTCCATGAATCAAGACCACCCGAATCATACACACAATCAAGATGGTTATTTCCTACAATTGGTATCAAGAGCCATGGTTAGGTCCGATTTGATTGTGTGTCGGTGTTATTTTTTTGGGTTCGAACCTGTTTTGCTTAAACTGTTTTGAACTTGGATTAGTGGTGTCTATCTTCTTGCTTTCTAATTTTTCTTTTGCTCGAA
Organism: Artemisia tridentata subsp. tridentata; assembly: GCA_021014915.2. NCBI lineage: Eukaryota > Viridiplantae > Streptophyta > Magnoliopsida > Asterales > Asteraceae > Artemisia > Artemisia tridentata. The sequence goes on from CP139506.1 coordinate 281,841,043, forward strand.
TATCACTTCTGTGATGTGCCTTGTGGTTCGAACTGAGTTTCCTGTTTTTATTTTTGGTTGGTTATTATTGGGCTGCTACTATCCTTCTAATATCTAAAGGTCCATTTGGTGTTTGCATTTTCTGGTTTTTGTTATAATCCTTCGAGTGGGCCTCAAGGTTATTCTTTATTTTTTTTCTTTCTTTCTTCTGGTTTGAATTTCACTTCAAGATATGTCAAGAAAGATGAGAATTGTGAGTGGGGTTTATATTCTTGCTAATCTACTTGGGTTCAAACAGTTTGGTTTTCTATTGTTTTGTTTTTTCCTTTCATTGGTTCGAACTACATCTAATGGGGCTGAGTTAGGTTTTAATACTTCAAGTAAAAAATGTTATAAACATGTTAAAGTCTATACATCACGTTGTGGTTCGACAGTCTTGATTTGGTGATGATATGTTCTTAGTGGCCAAAATGAATATACCTCATGTAACTTGGGCTTTACCCACGTTGTGATTGTTTATGGATTTGGTGTCTTCAGATCTAATTATTGGTGTTCGTCTTGCTCACTACAATCCGTAGCATCATGTACGAGTTCATTTTGGTTAACATTCTTGGTTGCGGTGTGATGTGAAAACAACATGAGTTGTTTTTTTTTTGTGGCTTTGTTGTGGATTAAAGTGCATCTCTTAAAATGGTGTTCAATGTTCTTGGATGCTGTTTGTGTCCAAAGGTAGTGTTCTTGAATGCGGTTTGTGGGTATTCTCTTGAATGCGGTTTGTGGGTATTCGTGGGTGCAGTTTGGATTGTAACCAAAAAGGGGTAAAAGACAAAAGTGTGAGAGTGACAGCTTTGACTGGTCAAACATGCGGTTTGTCCTGGACGCGGTTTGTCTACTTAGTCATGGACTCGGTTTGTCTGTTTAACCACGAACGCGGTTTGTCTGTTCAACCACGAACGCGGTTTGACTGTATAATCACAAACTCGGTTTGTCTATATACTCACGAACTCGGTTTGTCTACCATTTCATCGATGCGGTTTGTCTATCACTCGGTTAAACGTTCAAACAGTCAACGAGATATTAAAGATTTAAATGAAAGAAACTGAATTAAGTTAAAGCCGTAAAGACAAATAAACCCCACAAACAACTTGCATCTAAATTAAAACCTTCACTCACCAATTCCCAATTTAAGTACCGAAAACAAAATTATCATTAATCCTACAAACTCTAACCGAACACATATCTCAGTTTCTTAATTCGTGTTTCTCAAAGATATCCCTAGACCTTCAAAAAGATCTAACACACGATTTGGAAATCATCATCGATTTGTTTTGAATGGAAGCTAAGCCTCTTTCTTTCTATTCGAACACATAAAGATAAAGAATATAACAAGAATGTTATTCCTCGTCACTCTGTTGTTCAATGATACAACAATAACATAAATAATAACCACTCTTTGAGACCTGTTTGAGGACCAAGCCTCGTGTTAATATCCGAATCATAAAGAAAAAAATATAACAAGTGTGCTATATCGTTTCTTTTGTTCGGTTTTAATGATAAACACATCAAGTCATCACCACAAAAAAAAAAAGAAAACCTACCAGTGACTCCTAGAATCGTGAAGGCTTCGAATTAATTTCTTGATTCGGATTATGCCGTAAATGAAGACATAGGATTAGGATTCGTGGTTGTTCAACTGTGATGATGTATCGAATTGTGGTTCTAATGATGATTGATTTATGATGATGATGAATATGTGAAGATTGTGTGATTGTGTTTGTGCTCGAATGGATGGATTTGAGGTGTTGGAGGTTAGAGCAGATAGGAGGAGGGGGGCGGATTGTTTGAGGTGATAATTAGGGTTGGATTATAATAAGTTTAAGTGGTTTATATATATATATACCAAGGATTAGGGTTATACTAGGGGAATATCTTTGGTCCGGTTATTGGAACTGATTATGAGAATCCACATTTCGATAAATGGGCTTAAAATGGATTGTGTATGGGCCGCTGGTGATGAATCTTCTTGGGTCCAATGTCATGTTGAATAGGCTACACTAATTGTTATCCTTCTTTTTGACTATGGCTAGTTTTTGAACCGGGCATACATGATTTATCAAATGCTGTGGGTCTCTTTTTAGTGGTTGAACCTTATGGACTGAATGGTGTATAAAATTATTGGTTCCGTAAACACTTCAATGATTAGGCTGAAATTTTAAATACAGTGTATTCTAATACATTTGTGTTACTTTTGGCATAATTATTTTGATACAAGAGAGTGGTATTTTGGTCGTATAAAATTTCACGGGGATACACACGTCACGGCTAGTATTTGGGTATGTGAATGTCTACGAGATTACAGAGTTGCGGATTTGGCTGTATAGTCCAATTTGAGCCTACGACTTGAGTAAGCCTGCAATTTAATATTTGCAATTTGAGTTATAGCTGACAAATAATAATTTGTTTAAATTGCGATGTGTCAAGTTGCATTTTGACTTGTTGCGACTGGACTGATTGCGATGTGACCAGTTGCGATTTGACGTTGCAAGTTAACACTTGCGATCTGACTAATTGTGATTTGGTTGATTGCAATCCGACTTGTTGCAAGTTGACAACCTGTGACTTGACTTGTTGCGATCTGATCAAGTTGTGATTTGACTTCTTTGACTTGAATTTTGAAGACTAGTATTGCAATTCACTCTTAGTTGGTCTTGTTGATTTTACGGTTTCTCTTGTAGTTTTTAGAAAATCCCGCGAAAGATTCGATTTCTCGGTTTAAATCTCAAGAGCTGTAAAATCCCGTGAAATTAATTTTGGACAAGTAGGCGGGACTTGGATTTAGACAAAATAAAACTTACGGGGTTTGACTATTTTTTCGGGATAAGTTTGTGCTTCAAGATCAGCAGGAATTGGGAAATTATGGTAACTTGGTTGGTTTGTTAATTCACGGGTTGGTGTACTTAGTGTCACAAACATCTCGGGGTGGATGGATGCACGATGTTTGTTGACCCTTTCTCAAGCGTATTTAAGGTGATTAGACCTGAATGTTCAAGAAGTGGATATATACAATAAAGGATGGAAGGTTGGGTATATATCACTACCTATATTTAAAGGAGTTACGTTGTTGTGCTCAATATAGGTTCTAAATCACAATTGCAATTTAAGGTGATTAGACTTGGATGTTCACGAAGTGGATATATACAATTAAGGATGGAAGGTTGGGTATATATCACTACCTATATTTAAAGGAGTTACGTTGTTGTGCTCAATATAGGTTCTACATTACAAATTAAGTGCAAGTATAAGTCGCGAACTTGTCCTTTATCAAGCTTCATCAAGTGATTGTTGTTTCTCAAGCTTCTAATGGGATTGTTGTTCAAGATCCTCTCAAGAGGTAGTCAGGCTTAAAGACAAGAGGTGATTTGTTTGGAGACATGTTTTAACCTTTTACTCACTTTAAAGTCATATGCATTTCATCAAGCGGTTTTGGCATATTACGAGCTTCAATGAATTGTTAATCTACTAAACCATTGATGATGAGGAAAGCAAGGGGTTACTACAAGAGAGTCTTAATCACCATCTTCGTTGCAGTAGTTTCATTTGTCTCTTTCCATGTTTTGTGCCTGTCAAATTCACAAACATCACGGACTCTCAGCTTTGGCAAAAAGGTCATTTCATGTCCTTTTTGAGGGGGAGAATTATCGCAAGTTTCCTAGAAGTTCCGTCTCCAGCGATGTGAATGTTAGCGGTTCCGGTTACAGCGGGTCAGATCGTATCGGTTCAGTCTCCAGCGGTTTGAATCTTAGCAGTGTCGGTTACAGCGGGTCAGATCGTAGCGATTCAGGATTCAGTGGTTCAGTCTACAGCAGTTTGAAGCTTATTGTTGTGCAGTTAGTTCTTGAATTTATTTCTCAGATAAATCTCAAGAACTGTAAAATCCTGTACACAGTACGACAACTATTCCACATCCAAGTAGCTGGATCAGACAGCTTTGTTTGATAGGACTGACTATGAGTCATGGGCACTTCTAAGAATTAGCGCATGTTTCTTCTCTTTTTGGCTAGTCAACAACACAAGATGATCACAAAGTTAATCCGGTATTCTTTATTTGTGATTGAAGTTGAATTTCACGAAGGCGTCTACTTATTTTATCTTGAAGTCGGGGTTGGTTGGATGCATGACCTTCAATGATAACTTGCTCGTGCTCAAAATTTAAGTTGAAGACTTGGGTTATCTAGTTACCAGCAGTTGGGGTAACTATCACTTAAGAGTTATTGGAGTACTCAGTGTCACACGTCATTGACGTTGTCGATAATCGCAAGAGGTGTTAATGTTTCATACTTTGGTTGGGTATTGAGCACTTAGAGATTTGCTTGGAGCATTAATTCTCTACACCGTTCTTCCAACATTAGTGCAAGCTTAAGTAACAAATTTGGAGACTTCTACTTCAGTTTTCAGTATTGGTATATCGGGTTTCCTTCTTCAAGTGGTCACTAATCTGTGTACAAGGTTGGTTAGTTGGACAAAGGTTTTAAAAGTTGTGATGTGAACTGTAATTCTCACAATAAATTCTTAACCCAAACAGATGTTCACCAATATCAAATCAGTCATGCCACATTCAATCTGTTGCTATCTCACGGTTCATTCTTGATTTTGTAAAATCCCGCGAAAGAACTTATTTCTCGGTTTAAATCATAGATTTGTAAAATCCCGTGATGATGGGCTATGCGCTCTTGACCATGATCGGGTTAAAACCATTATCAAAGATCAGCTAAAACATCACAAATGGCTGGATCGGGGCAGTTAATCGACAAGATGTGACTACGGCGTTAGATCAGTATTATTTATTTGAGGCTGAAGTGAAATTTCATGGGTGCGTGTACTTAGTATCTGAAGATATCGGGGAGGTTGGATGAAGATTCTTCGAGATCCTTGTTCGAGCTTTCATCATTTACAATGACGAGGACTTGGATATCTAGTTATTTCTTCTTTCTCTCTATTGCAAAATAACTATCACTTTAAGGAGTCACGTTGTAGTGCTCAGTGTCACACGAAGTTGTGGATATCCAAGAGGTGATGTACGTCTTATACTTGATGGTTGGTTGGTTGAAGAGTATAGAGTACTTAGGGATTCGATGTTGCACGAAGTCTCTACACCGCTCTTTGTCACGCATTAGTACAAGTTTAAGTCACCAGTTCGGGTTATATTACTTCAGTATCAAGTTCATCATATTGGGTTTTTCTCCATCAGTGGTCACGACATCAAGCCGACAGAATGATAATGGGGTTGGTAACGAGTTAGATGAGAGAAGAAGTAAAGAGAGAGAGATGACGTCTGTACACATCAGTGCATGCCTCGTTCTTCATCATATGACGTCTGTACAAGTCAGTGCAGGCCTCGTTCTTCATCATAATGACGTCTGTACACTTCAGTGCAGGCCTCGTTCTTCATCTAATGACGTCTGTACACTTCAGTGCAGGCCTCGTTCTTCATCTAATGACGTCTGTACACTTCAGTGCAGGCCTCGTTCTTAAACATAATGACGTCTGTACAAGTCAGTGCAGGCCTCGTTCTTAAACATAATGACGTCTGAATACCTCAGTTCAGGCCTCGTTCTTCAAAGAAAAGAAAAGTGTACGCTTGAGTGCACTTTATCTTCAAAAGAAGAGGAATCTTCTTATTTATGGCCATTCTCATCAACAAGATTCATGCTCTTTCCGTGCTTATTCAGTCTTCAAGTGGATCGGCGCATATTGGAGTATATTTTTATTCACGTATTCAACCAAAAATTGCAGTTGACAGGCATATGCAATTTTTGAGGGGGGGAAAGGGTGAATAAACAACATGTTAGTCTTCAAGAACCGTCAAGTGGAGCTACTTACCGTTGATGGTATTCATATTCACTAGTTCAATCATCAAAAATTGCAGTTGGAAGGCATATGCAATTTTTGAGGGGGGGAAAAGGTGAATATTTATCTACATGTTGGTTGATGATTGAGAATTGGTCATACGACTCCTGAATACGTCAGTTCAGGAGTCGTGCAAACCATGTTCCTCCAACACTTCTTCCTCCGTCTATCAAGGTGTTGAAGAACATGGTCATGGAATGCTAATCTACATATTCTCACGGGCTTGTTCAATCAGCAGCAAAGGGTTTCTAGTCAATGCTTCATGCATACGTCATCAGGCTACATGTACACATCATGATGATGATTCCGATTAATCGTAACCATCATGGGGGAGAGAAATGTGTACACCAAGGACGCACAACAGGTTCACGTGATCAGGGCTTAATATCCAGGATGGATAAATACTGTAGATGATCAGTGGTTCAACTTGTTACCTTGGTATTATCGTTTCACTGCTACGTTATGTGCTGATTAATCGTAACCATCAGGGGAGAGAGAATGTGTACATCAAGGACGCACAACAGGTTCATGTGATCAGGGCTTAATATCCAAGGATGGATACATATTATATATGATCAGTGGTTCAACTTGTTACTTTGGTGTTATACTAAAGACTGAAGAAGGTCGAGTCGTCAGTCTACTCTTCATTCTCTGTTGGGTGTTATCATCTCATGTGTATGCTGCGGGCTGATGGGTTATATGTAAGGTTACTGGAAGGCATTTGGTGAGATGAAAATGATTGGTATTCTATTCCTCCACATTGGGCAATCTTGAAGAAGGTCGAGTCTTCAGTCTTCTCTACATTCAAGAATGTTGAGCTCTTTTCTTACAACTTGATATTTAACTTAATCCCATGACAGTTCTTGTTTGATGAGTTGTGGAGTTAAGTTAGGTTCAAGTTGTTCCGTAGTTTAAGGTTAAGTCCAACTTGATGTTAACCTAATCTCATGACAGTTCTTGTTTGATGAGTTGTGAGGTTAAGCTAGATTTCAGTTGAGGCTCAACTTAAACTACCGAAAAGATGCCTAAGGTTTTTGACGGAGTCACTCTAGGACGGGAGTGTTAGAAGATTAAAGACGGCATGCATTTGGTTATCAAAAGACTTCTTCATATTTCGGGCGTTCATCCAAAGTCTTCTTCCTATTATGGTGATCGTCAGAGGTTGTCAGATTGGGGGAGAGCACTAATTAGGGGAGAGTGAAAAGCCAGAATCATTCCCTGATTGAAAGTGCTCACATTGCTCTTCAGCAAGTCAAGTGATGAATGCGGTGAAGATTCAGAATGCTGAGGAGTAATGGTTTCTGGTTCGTATCCTTGTACATATATACTTATTCATATCTTATACCATCTTGTAAATAGATATATAGAAAATCTTGCTAATTGTAAATAGAGAAACGAAAAATCAGAAAAACCATAAAAAATTTAAAAAATAGAAAATACCAAAAATAGTTTCACCTAGGCATGTCTTCTGTTTATCGATAACATTTACGGACTTAGAAATGTCATTCAATAATGGCACGGGTCTTTAAATGAAGCTCGAGCAGAAGTTAAAATGGATTCTTAAAACATGTCTAAATGGCTTGCTATTACTTTAGATAGCAACCCGCGCTTCATATTGGGGAAAGCACGTCGCCAAAAAGACGGCTGTTCCTCCAACTGGGTGATGTTCACCTGGGCATGGATTACTTCATATCCATGTTTCCTGATTTGATGTACGTTTCAGTGCATCATTTCTTGTAAAAGAAGAGAAATCTTCTTAGTATAACAAATAGTTTTCATTCTATGATTCTTCTGAAAATTATTTGTGAGACACTTGGTGAATATGTGTTGTATGAAATTTGTTTATACTTGGATTATGCATAAAATTTGTCACTCAATCAACGACTACAAAACCTCACGACAGTTCTTGTTTGATGAGTTGTGGGGTTAAGCGTGATTGATTGAGGGGGAGAGTGAATTCAAATTTTATATCATCAAACGGAGTTATTGGTTGAAACATACTTGTTAGAAAAGGTTTTGTAGTTAATGGGGTATTAGTTGAAGAGGATCTTGCAAAAACTTTATATCAAATGGCCAAATGTGTTAGTTGCTAGAAAGTTTAGGACATTATGTGCAATTTGCTTATAGTTTCCTAGCTTTATGTATCTAGAAGGTTCATTTGTGTTACTTTGGAATCCTCGTATAATCCCCAAAATGCTTTAAGACTCAAAACCTAAAAGAAGTTAGAAAACCAGTTGTGTTTGATGTTCTTGAATGTTCCTCTGGCATTTGTATGATCTAATTGAATGAGTTTCAAATGTCATTTGACTTTTGTTGGTCGATTGCTGCTTAATTGTTGTTGATATTGTGCATATGTTCTCAGGATTCGCTTAGGTATATTGCTATTATGTTAGAATCATGTTCCTAAGATCCTGAATTGAATATTGAAATTCGTGTGAATTGCCATGTTCATGATTGCTAATTGCTCTTCATGCTAGATAGTGGTTTGACGTAGTTCCTGATTGGGGTTTGATTATAAGATGAACTTGGTATTATAATGTGGCAAGCTGCTGAAGGGTAGCTATCTAGGAATAGTGTATCTGTATGTATGTATATCTGTGTTGATATTCTTATGCAGATTCCATAGCCAAAATGAATGTACCAGTTCCCATTCTAACCATTTGATCAGACGATCAAACTCTATTGATTGGCTCGAAATTCACCACGACAACAACATCGGCAGCAACAACAACAACAACACTGTCATCACCGCCACCACCATTCATCTATTTTGGTCTCGCCAAGTGGGGATCAACGACATTTGCGAAAGACTTGTTGGTGGATGGATAATTGATGTTGACTACTAACTCAGAAAAGCGGGTGATTACATCATCTGCGCAAAAAGGTCAATATCATCTGTGTCATAATAATCACTTTGTGCAAAATGAGCAGTGAATCTCCCTCTTAGATTAAGGGGGAGCAAAGTATGTTTCATCATCAGAACATGTTAAACCTGACCACATTTTCTCCCATGTTTTCTAAATTATTTAAATCAATTGGGATCACAAATCTCAAAAGGTTTGAAATTTTTGATCGGGGGAGAGAATGTGATTTAAATATGAAACCTGATGAAAATGTGATGTTTTGGATTTAAGTGTAAGCTCTCCCATATGTGCTAAACTCTTTTGTATACCAAGGCACATATTGAGGGGGAGCAAAATGTTTTGGGCATAAAAGTAAGCTCTCCCATGTGTGCTAAACTACTTTATATATCGATGCACACATTGAGGGGGAGCAAATGTTTTGTGGAAACAAAAAGGATTTGGCATAACATGAGATCGTGACTCAGACTTAACAAATGAATTGACGAAACATATACTGTCATGAATCGAAAGGGCATATCCTGGCCGGGTAATAATTTCAAGCTGGTCTAACCAGTGATGTAAGCGTGTCTCGAAAAGGATGTGTCTGAGTAGAGTGTACCATTTCGAGAAACTTTCTGTGGACTTGACCAGGCCGGGTAATAATTTCAAGCTAGTCTAACTAGTGATGTAAGCGTGTCTCGAATCGGTCATGTTCACTGAAAGTTGATCAATTCAAAAAGTGCGAGCTCTACCTAACATGTGCAAATTTATAAAACAATCAACCGAGCACATGTTGAGGGGGAGCATTTGAAAAATATAAAACTCTCAAGTGTTTGCAAAAATGTGTTTCAGAATCATGAACACTTTGAGAGATTTTTCAAAGATTTGGTTTATGGCAATCGTGGAAGTACATCAAAGACCGACCATTTTAATTAATGCATGGAGTTATAAGGATGGTTAGGTTAGGCTCAAGTTCCCACGATCCCGCCAGAGCCGGAGGGATCTACCCAGGGACAATCCACTAGTTAGTGTAGAAGTCCTTAGGTATGATTAAAAAGGAGAAAAGTGGATAAGGGAAAAGTGCCGACTGAGATGGAGCTAGTACTGGAACAAACCCAACAAGGTGCTAGTTATGAAGTCTCGGTAAGCACTGAAGGGGTTGAAGAATGAAAAAGAATTGTAAAGATAAAGGGTGAAAAGAAATAGCCCTCCTTACAACTTAGGCAGAAACCGGGTCAATACATATGCTGTCAGAATCACTTAGTTGATTGCTGACATTGAAGACAAAGTATCATGGACCCAGTGATACGCTGCACAACCCTCCCTAGCCACTCAAGGTCCCTCAAAGGATTCTTGTTTCAATTGTCACGGAGTTCAATACATTCCTATCGTCTCTCTCACTCCGAGTTAGATGATATTGAAAAGGTGGCAGTCCTCTCCAGCCTCCGCTCACTAAATCAAAACGCACTATAGAGTCTAGAGCCACGAGATGCATAATAAGATCTCATAGGAACACAAATTATTTCTACACTAGGTGTTCAACATTAAGGACACCAGATGTAAACTCATGAGTCCTACGCAGATCTTAGCAATCTGCCAGAACATTTATGAGAGAATTTACAAATGTAATTCTCAATGATTGAATGGAAATTCCTGCCAGGGTCAACATCAAGCAGCCCTGAAAGCAGGTCACTTCGGTAATTCTTTATGGATTACGCTTAGTGGTCGCGGCAGTCTCAAACGGTCTTCAGTCGTGGAGTGATCTCCAGCGACTCACCTAATCGTTGATGTGCTACGGTTCGATCTTAAAAAGCCCTCTGTGGGTTTTCGATTAGGAACGGTCTTGGTAAGGATTAGAGAGAGTTTTCACACTATGCTGTTAACAATCTCGAAGTCCGAACTTGTAAGTACCGGACGTTTTATTGCTAACTGTCATATGCAGGAACATCTGGCGGTTGAAGTTGATTGCTGTTGCAGCTGTTTGCGGTTGTAGCTGATTGAGGTTGCAGCTGAATGCGGTTGTAGCTGGTTGCAGAAAAGATGCCAATCCTCTACCACATGTTCACACTACATCATCATTGTAACTCAACAAAGTCATGATCAACCTAAAGGACCTTTAACACGGCTTCTGCAAACTCTGATGCTTAAGATCATGACACCAAATAGTGTGAGCATGTCGGCTCGAAGATTATCACATCACGTGGAGACATACTACCAAAAGATGACTTAAAGACAAATGTTGGATGATAAATTCGAAGAATACTCAAAGATCATCCAAGATAGAAGAGAGGTCATCAAAAGATCACTGCTAAAGGCACAAAGATACAAGACGTTGAAGAATCGAAGACTACGAGCTATGAAGTCAAGATCAAAAGATCAAATGCTAGAATTCGAAATATTATTTCCGGGGTGACCTCCCTTAGGGGGAGATTGTTAGGAATATAAATATTCATATGAAGGTTCGGTCACCCCGAGTATCTATTTAGCATATCACATAGCTCGTAGGCTTATTTATATAAGCTTAGTATTATTAGTATTATTAGTTTTATTAGATTAGTCGTATCTATATTTGTGGAGTGGGTCGGGGCTTTCCCCACTGTCAGCTCACTTCACAGCCCACTAGGGGCACTATTATTAGGAAGTATAAATACCCCTTCCCACACTTGGGAAGGGTTGGAACTCTTGTAACCAAACACACACTAATCTAATTGATACAAGTTTTCTCCCAACACTCTCTCTCTCTAGTTCATCTCATCTAAACTATGGATCTAATCTTCCATGAATCAAGACCACCCGAATCATACACACAATCAAGATGGTTATTTCCTACAGGGTTTTTGTGCTTTAAATGCTTGTACCTTAGTTGAATGAGTTGTACTTTAGTATTTTTAGGGTTTTATAGGAACTCTATTTGATAAGGAACGTTCAGTTTATACGTACGTTAACGAATTAACGTATAGTGACAAATGAGATATCTTAAAGTTTTATATATAAGAATGTTTAAATAAAATAAACATTAAGTACGTTGACGTTGGGTTGCGTGTGAGCACGTTTATCGAGGATGTGATCTACGTTACATAAGATAATAGTCATGATCAAATAATAATAATAAAAAAATTTACACGTAGAAAAGGATAAATAGTCTGAGAGATAGTTTATTATAACGTGGGATTTTTCACAGTGGTTACAGTCACCCCCCGTCGAGGGAATCTCGTCCCGACATTCAGTCTATGTTGGTCGAGATGTGAGGGAAAAAAGTTTGGGTATCTTGTCCGTATTTGTTTTTCTTATCTTAGAGGTGATGGGTAGTAATTGTAGACATCTATTGTGGTTGGTCAAATGGAATTAGTATGAACAATTTATTTTGTCTCAAAATTTTGCTTTTGAATGAAAATTGTTATTAGAAAGTCTGAAAAGATAACTGTTCCATTTATGACATGATTCTTCCTAAATTATACATAGTTGATCAGGCTATTATATATTTGAGGACCAAATGATGTAATGTTTGGCTCAGTTACTGTGGTATTTATGTTTCTCCAAAAAGTTTTAGATGGTATTCAACGTTTTGTTTTTGTAGAATGACAACCTAATAATTTTTCACAAAAATAAGAAAATTATTGTTCATACTACGATGATAAGTCGGGGATTTCTAGAGTGGTAATAGGATATCCTTAGAATGAATCCTAGGGTTCGAGTGGAACTCTTACGGGATGGTAATAGTCTATTGTTTGGTCAAAACTAAGATTAATCTAATTTCTAAGGGAATATCAGGGTATTGTTACGCAACGATTTGGAAATAGGACAAATGGAATAGAAACTGAAATTTGACGCAGATTGTAATTATTACGGAAATATTACAAGATAGAGATTTCATGCGGTAGGAAGGATAGTTAACACACTTAGGTTACGTTCATCGTAACTAAGGTAGAGTACAATAGGAAAATATGCTTAGGAAGTTTTACGATACGATTTATTTAGCTATAACAGGAATTTCTCTTCTGTTTAAATAGGGATGCCATTCCTTGACATTGCCGGGATCTTAACGAGTTCTCATTCTCCCGCACTAATCTTGGTTTGGCTGTGCGTTCCCCTCTCCTAGCACATACGCTCTTCCGTAGACACCATTATTCTGATTGGCATTCGGCTTCGGGCATCGGCTCTTGTAATGCCCCTTCTCACCACATCCGTAGCAAGTTACGGTTACCGGCTGTAGGTTGGCTCCTGTTGCTCTACAGTCTTTGGTATGATGTCCAATTCTCTGACACCTTGCACACTTAATAGTGCATGGACCATAGTGGTGCAACAAGCATTGATTACATGACGGTTTTCATCCGACATAACCACTCCTCTCAGCAGGTGTGGCGGTATATGCTTTGGCAATCTCCTGTTGATGATTCTGTTGGTGGTGGTGATTGTTACGGTCGTGCTGGTAGTTGTTGTGGTGATGGGTGATCCTTCTATCATCAAGATTTCGCTTGTGATCATCATTTCCTTGAATGGAACTTCGCTTGATTTCGCGATCCAATAACTGTTGAGTTATGGTAATCGCCTCTTCCAATGATTGCGGCTTGGATACAATAACATTTCCCTCGATACTTCGAGGTAATCCTTCTGTATATTTTTCTAACATCTTATCAAGATCAGGTACAATAGTTGGACATAGGAGAGCAAGCTCCTGAAACCTCCTATTGTAGGCCTTAAGATCTGTTCCTTTCACAACCAGTTGGTGAAACTCATCTTCCAGCTTTTTAATCTCAGTACGGGAGCAGTATTTCTTCAACATCTTCTTTTTGAGATCTTCCTAGGTAAGTTGGTGAGCTGCTTCAATACCCATAGTTTGGGCAGTCGAAGTCCACCAAGACAGGGCATCTTCCAGGAAAGTCCCTGTAGCAAAGGTAACTTTATAGTCGTCGGTACACCCACATCTCACAAAGACTATTTCCGTACGCTCAAACCAACGAGCCAACTCAGTTGCTCCTTCTGTTCCTTTAAAGAAAGTTGGTTTACAGTTCATGAAGTCTTTGTAGGTGCACTTGCGAGCTGTAACAATCTCGTTCTCTCCATTGGGTTTGCTAGTACTTCCAGTACGAGCCATTTCTGCTGCTTGACTTCCAAGTGCTGCAGCAACACTGTCTGCAACAAGTTTTCGGATAGCAGCTTGGGACAGGCTGGTTCTGGGGAAGTGCGAGGCATATTTCTATTAATAACACAAGAAAATACACGTTTATATTTTGTTCATGTTAGATTATCAAGGTAAAACTCATGATAATCATAAGGTCACAACATGTCCAAATACTATCATACGCGTATGTAAGATGATCATCACTGGCCCACATCAACCGATACCGTACATAGCAAAATACAACAAAATCAAAACCACATATAGTCATAAATAACTTGCTAATTTGTTATATATAACAAAATTAGTACAAGCGTCATATTTATGCTACATATCCCATGGCCAAGATATAGTACAAAAGCTGGTAGATATAAATCTGATTTTAGTGGCTACTAGAAACTCTTCCGAGTCAACTTTTCAGTTTGACAATCATGCTGACGAGGATATATATTTACTCTTAATATTTATCTTGCATGTCTCCCACTATTGTCTCCAAAATAGTGATCGTCGTCTGAGCTGTCATCAGTTCTTTATTTTTCTTCTTCATTTCTTCCATCAACTTCAATTCGTCATAGGTATCTCCTGTCTCAGCTGCTCATGACAGTTCTCTGTCTTCTTACGATTCTCGTCCATCTTCTGCTTCATGGCCTCTAAATCTTCAACTTTATATTTTATACCCTTGATGCATTCTAGGGGCAACTCGTCGAGATGATCTAAAGCAGTCTCGATCTGCTCTTCTTGCCATTCTAATCACGTCAGCAAGGTGGAAATAGTCGGTTGTCGTTCCTGTGCTGATTGCGAGTTTTCACTCACCTCAAAGACTCGCGGTGGAATAGGGAAGTCGGGAATAGGTAATTGGGGTAAAGTATGATATCAGGCGATAATGGTCCTAGCTTCTTTACTAAGTTTAAATGGAACAGATGAGGGATAGAAACTTATAGATGATAGTGGAGGTGGAGGTAAAGATGTAGGAACTGACGGTATATATGTAGGAAAGTGGACGTGGTAGTGGTGTTGAGGATGTAGGTATAAGCGTGATGTCCAGTACTATCGTGATATTTTTCAATATCCGAGTCCGACATAAAAGGAATAGAATGGGTAGGGGAAATCAGGATTCTGTAACCACCCGGTAATTATAAATATTTTACTATGTAGCTAAATAATTAGAAATAAACATATATAAGTAATGTTTCAGTGGCGTTGTGGCACGGAGGAAGTTTGGTTGAGTTTTTGTGAAAAGCGGTTATAGTCCAATGTTTGAAAACATTTGGTTCTCTATAACCATGAGCTCTGATACCAATCTGTAACACCCCTGTTTTTTTATATTCGCAGCGGAAATATAGGTTGGGGTGTTACTTCAAGGTTCACAGTCATGATAATAGAAAACGACTCGAAAAGAGACGTTTTAAATAAATTGTTATCATTCATTTATTTAAAACAGAGTTACATATAGAGGTCCCAACGGGATGTTTCTGTTAATACGTGATAAAAGTTACATTATTAGTTGAATGATAACGAACTACACACTCTTTTTATAAGAAGAAAGTCCATGCCACTCCGTGCCAAATCGTACTTCCAGTTACCTAAGATAAACATGCTTAAAAAGTCAACACAAAGGTTGAGTGAATCCATAGCATTTAAAGTTATAATCAGTTTGAACACAAGCTAAGTAGAAAATAAATTAGTTATATCGCAGTTCGTTATATATTGCTCTAAGTCTCATGAATCGCAAGACGTTAATACGATGGACATCATAGTTATAAGCTATGATGTAGATCACTACATAATTAAATGTAGCAATTATGCCCTCGAGTATGAGTCTGCCTGAAACTCTATATTAAACGTTTTCAAATAAAATGCATTAGATCACTTATCCAGCAATACAAAGGGGTTGTCAACCCAATAGATCTATTCATTATATTCGCGCTCACCCGGAAGTGATTAATGGTTCAAGATAGAGGGTCGTTAAATAGGCAACAGTTAAACTTATGCAATATAAATCAGGAAAGCATACAGAAAAATACTCGTGTTCGTTTTTGTAGCATGTATCTCCCCACATATTTGGAAAACGTAATAAAAAGTGGGACTATGAACTCACCTTGATAGTCTGGATGGAAAACAACGTTAAACAGAGTTGATAAATGTCTCCAGCACGCAACCTGGTTCGTTATGTCAAATTTCAGTAATCGTTTCTGATTATATAAGTTTTGTTATTCGTTTCGTAACATTTTCGGTTGATGGTTAAATGTTTAATTTGAGACAACATGAAGTCTCTTCAAAAGTTGGATTTTATCTTATTGTTCGTTTTTATGTTTTCGTTTGTTCGTTTATTCGTTAAATATATCTCGTTCGTTGGTTACTGAAATAAACGTATTACGTTTATTATTAAATCGGGAATAACAATAATAATAATATTAACAATTATAAAATGTTATGTTTTTGCTCCTAAAGTTTCGTATATTGACAATTTATAAAATTTCAACTTTTACCCCTGAACTTTGGTTAAATGACAGTTTATACCCCTATAGTTTTATAAATGACACTTTTTACCCTTTTTATTAATCGTTGACAAAAATGGTCCTTGATTTAAATAACTTTGGGAAATTGACAAATTTGGCCCATAAAAACTCCACTTATTAGTCTTGAATAATAAAAATGATGCGTACAAATTTTGTAGCAAAGGACGAGTTTTGGACTTGAATAACAAGGAGGCGAGGGCTTGGTTTTTCTCCGTTCTTTTTCCTACATGAAGTCAGCCAGGTGGTCTACTTACTGGCCAAGTTTCATAATTTTTAAAGGCTGTTTGGTTATTGAGATAAATTCTCAAAACTGGTCGAGTAAAACAAAACTGAAAATCTGATAATAAGTCAAAGAGTTGGGTTTTTGGTCTAGCGATAGGGCAAACTTTGGGTTCGAATATCTTTTTAACCGTTCTGTCTTTTTATGAAATTCTTTTTCCTAAAAATAGTTAGCTAGATGGTTTATTACTCGACCAAATCTCAGATTTTATAAAGATAGATTAGCGATCGAAAACTGGGTCCAAAGTTGAGTCGCTGGACACTTATTTTATCAAAGCTGAAAAGAATTAAAAATCCATGTTTTTGTCTAGCGATAGGGTCATGTTTGAGACTCGATAACTTTATGGTGACTTCATCTTTTTACGAAATTCTTGTTTCTAAAATTAGTTAGTTAGGTGGTTAATAAAGAGGCCAAGTTTCATATTTTATTGAGGTCTTTAAAGGGTCGAAAAATAGGTTCAAAGTGGGGAGTTGGGGACTGTTTAATCGACCAGACTTAAAAATAAAACTTAAGGTTTTTCGGTGAGCGACAAGGGGCAGATTTTAGGACTCGATATCTTTATAACGACTTGACCTTTTTACGGGGTTTTTCTTTCTAAATTTAGACAGCTACGTGATCTTTATCTTGATCGAAAATCAGAATTTATGAAGGTCGTTTGATGGGTGAAACAAAGGTCCAAAGTAAGGTGACTGAAGCTGTTTAGCGACTGACATCAGAAAAGGAAAATAATATGGATTTTCGATATTTAGAGCTTTTAACTAGTTTTTAATGCATGTTGTGATGATCATAAATAAGTTAAACTCATTTCTAACATATTTTAACATTCCTTGATTCGTTTTACCAGATTTCATATATATTGGCACGTTTAGATTCTGTTTGAACAGAAAAGAAAAGAACAACAAATTTTAGTTTTTAATTAGGTTTTCTTTTAGGGGTTATTTAGGATTGTTCTTAGAGATATTTAATGTATATAAAACAAATGAAAAAGAGTTGGATTACTTACTTGATTTTTATGTCGACTTAGGGTTTTATGGGACGAATTGGATTTGGAAATAAGCACCAATGTTTCTTCTTGATCCTAGGCTTTCTAAGTACCTTATTTAGCTCCTTAGTGGACTGTTTGATCAGTAAGAGGTGATAGGTTGGCTGTTTTTGTGAATGTCGATTTAGGGTTTGTAGGTTTTAGGTGAGTTTAGTTGTTATTTATAGGGAGGAATAGATTAGGGTTTTCTAGATATTTGTGGTATGAGTGAATTATGATGATGTGGCTTGATTTGGTTGGAGGACAAGTGTGAGGAGGAGGGTTTTGGGACGTGTAGCTTTGGAAGGGAGGTGATGTGTTTGCCTACTAACCATACAAGTAATCACTTGGTGAGGTCATGATGATGGGGAGGAGGAGGGAACTAAGGATGGATATTTGGGGTAGGCTTATTTAAGAACCTAATTTGGTTGTGGCTTAGTTATGAATTTGAACTAGGAGGGGAAATGGGATCGTATGGCTTCATATAGGTGGTACTTAGGGCTAGATTGGGTGGTACTCTAGGTTTTAGGAAGGTAACTAGTTAATTTTAGTTTAAGTAAATATTACTTAGATATTTATTTAGGGTATTTCTCATTTACATATTTATATATGTCGAATTTAATTAAAGGAGAAAGAAATGAATTTTGTGCTTAAGGGAGTTGTACTAATAGCTTAATAGGGTTGTAATTAGGGTTTAGAAATATAGAAATTATCGTTTTAATGTTTCCTTAAGTTATATAATTTTTATGTAATTCTTATTATGTTTAAAATGTATATAAATGGGATTTTAGGATTTTGTGCATTAGGCACTTGTACACTAGGTTTAGAGACTTGTACTTATATTTAGTGAGTTTAGGAAAATTTAATTTTAGGTCTTGTGTATGAAAAACTTGTAAATTATGCTTTAAGATAAATGTATTTAGGGTTTTAATAAGGTTTTTATAAATATTTGGTTTTTATGTATAAAGGACTTATACCTTGGCTTTAAATGACTTGTACATTTATATTTTGTAAAAAATTTATATAAATAAATTAGGGTTTTTAAATTATGTACATAAAATCATAGTTTAAATGAAATTAGGGTTTCACCGGGAGTTATTATGGAATTAGGGTTTCTCTGCTTTAAATGCTTGTACCTTAGTTGAATGAGTTGTACTTTAGTATTTTTAGGGTTTTATAGGAACTCTATTTGATAAGGAACGTTCAGTTTATACGTACGTTAACGAATTAACGTATAGTGACAAATGAGATATCTTAAAGTTTTATATATAAGAATGTTTATATAAAATAAACATTAAGTACGTTGAGGTTGGGTTGCGTGTGAGCACGTTTATCGAGGATGTGATCTACGTCACATAAGACAATAGTCATGATCAAATAATAATAAAAAAAATTTACACGTAGAAAAGGATAAATAGTCTGAGAGATAGTTTATTATAACGTGGGATTTTTCACAGTGGTTACAGAACAATCCTGTAGAATCACTTGTAACAGAAATACCCAAAAAATAATTAAGAGAACCGAGATCTGTCATGGAAAACTCCTGATGTAAAGAACGAATGATCTGCTGCAACAAAGTCTAAGAAGAAGCAGTAAGTACAATATCATCAACATATAATAACAGATAAGCAGTATATGTCCCCTGTCTGTGTATAAATAATGATGAGTCACAACGACTATGATGAAACCCAACCCGAGTAATAAAAGATGTAAAGCGCTGAAACCAAGCTCTAGGAGCCTGCTTAAGCCCATACAGAGACCGCTTCTAGGGTAGGTCATTAAGGTTTCTATGTATTATAAATATCGATCAATAAAGTATAACACCTGACGGGGTTTAAAATGTCTAACATGGTATCGGAGCGGGTCTCATCCTCAGACCTAGGTGACTAAGTTGAGCCGGCTCCCCCACCCTGTCAAACCCTATCATACAAACCCTGATCTAAAAAAAAAATCACCACAAGACAGCCGTCACTTTTAAACCCTAACCCTCACCTCAATAAAACATTGATAACTTTAACCAAACTAATGGATTCGAATGTACGTGTGAAAGTTAAAGAAGAAACAGAAGATGAAGTAGCTGCTACTAAAGGCTCCTCTTATATCAATCTGAAGGTGGTAAGTAATTTAAACGATATTGATCCATACTTCAGGGTGAAACGTGATCATTCGCTACTACGAGTTATGATCAGTTGGGGTGTTCGTGCAAAGGTGGATTATAATACCGTGAGATTCACGTATGATGGTGATAGGATTAAAGAAGATCAGATGCCTAATGACTTGAATATGGACGATGATGATTTAACTGTTTATTTACTACTTGGTTGTCATTTGATTATTTAATTGTTTATTCGAATCGTTAGTAAAGAGGGTGTGCTTTGTTGATCTTTTAACCTTTTATGATTGTTTTTTGGTCCTAAAAAAAAAAATGTTTTTTTTTGTTTTTGATATTAAGGATACATTGGTTTATCCGGTTCGGTACGGATACTTTGGTTTATCCGGTTCGGTACAGATACTTTGGTTTATCCGGCTTATTGTTTGTTTGTTAGTCGATTGTTCGTACGGCTTTGTTACCAGTCGACTAAAGTTGACCGTTGGTACCAGTCCCTAAAGTCGACCGTTGGTACGGTTTTGTTACCATTCGACTTAGCCGACCGTTGGTACCAGTCGACCATTGGTACGTTTTTGTTACGAGTCGAATAAAGTTATGTTTTTATTATGTTAATTTTTTTTGTTTTTTCTTTTCTAGTTTACTACTCCAGTCCGAGCTTTCGCGATTTCGCCGCTCGGATTGCGGGGAAGTATTAGGCAATATTATATTTGGCCCAAGCCCGCTTGTAGGTTAGGTCATTAGGGTTTCTATATATTATAAACATCGATCAATAAAGTATAACACCTGACGGGGTTTACAATGTCTAACAAATATAAGCAACATACGGGAATTGAACCCGTACATAGTGGATTTACAATCCACTGTGGAGCTTGCGATGTAATTTTTCCCCAAAGCAAATATATGGATAAGCTAAGATATAAAACACACAAACACGTATGTTTTATCCTAGGGCAAATATTTTAAAAAAGTATTATACTTGACACCATTTGCTTTTTGATTAGCGAACACAAATTTTTGCTTATAGGGGTACTTTTCTTTCAAATTCGTCCTTCTTAAGGTACTTTGTGACATTTTTGCCCTTCGAAAAAACAATTCCTATTAGCTGAGAGGGGCAAAATTGTCAAAAAAATTCACAAAATACCTCAAAAATGCCGAATTTGAAAAAAGTACCCGTATAAGGAATTTTTTTTTTACCTACCTATAAAAACAAATGGTGTCAAATATGGTAACTTTTTAAAACATTTGCTCTTTATCCTAAGTAAGGCTTGATTGCTAGAAGCTCCAAATTAAACAGTAGTGCGTGAGACATCTTACATACATCTTGATATCCTATAGTTAATGCACTCTTCCCTTTTGTTGTTACAAACGAGGTTGGTAACCCGCGCGTTGCGGCGGGGTGTTTGTATACGTAAGTTAGCTTAAAAAAAAGAGGTAAAAAGTGACCATGTTGCGTTAGAGTGTTATTATGTGTTAGGAAATCTATGTATGTTCAATAATTAAGCCCGCGATTCGCCGCGGGATGTCCGGATTAATCTAAACAGCTTATTTCACAATAAATCTTATGTTCAAATGTAATAAAAAGTAACTCTAATAAGCATAAAGGTCAAAAACCATTATACACATAAGATATTCAAGTAGAATTAAATGCAAACAGAGGTTATTGTTGTCAATATAAGTAGCATCATTTGATAATCCATCATACATGCTCCAAACACATGATCATTATTTGTCCAAAATAAGTAACAGATTCACAATAAGACTATCATACTTCGAATACAACTGAAAATACAGAAATCGTATCAATAGTTTTACGTGAAAGAAAAAAACACAAATAAATGTATAATCAAGTCGTATAAAGTTGGAGTGTGCCCAATAAATTAGAAAGTAAACAAATTTTATTATCTTGTACTTATTGCTTCGGTCCTTAGCAACCACCACATTAGCGTTGATTCCGGTAGGCTTGAAACTCCTCCTATATTAAAAAACAATATAATCTTATGGAGCTACACGAATAAACCTTTCTTAATGACACGTATATGGACTGATATGGAAAGAATGGTTTAACCAAATTTATAAGTTTAAAACATATATTGTAGTCTCGGAATCATTTGATAGAGGGAAAGTCGCCAAGGAAGGAAACCATATGTTTTTGAATCATCAAAGGGATTGTGAGTTCAAGCTCTATACCAAAATTGGCTTCTACAATTTTATTTTTATTTTTTTGCTAAAAGGAATTCATACTGGAAACTGGGAAATCTACTGCTCAATATGAAGGTAAGGCGGCAGGTGCGCTGAGTTGCAGCGTTGACATAAAGTGTTTTGGGTCAAATTGTCGAACCAACCTGACCCATACCAAGTTCATCCATTTTGACCTATTGGCCAACCAACCGCATCTATTAAACCCTTCTATCCTAATATGCATGACATAAACGGGATTGTAATTAGAAGAAGAGAGTACTTGAGTCATCCATGCAAATATTGATGTTGCTTGCGGTGGTTTGTGAGAAAACGCGTACCTCCCCATGCCTCCTGCAACTCTGTCTCCGTTGCTGCTCGCCTACACAACACTGGGTAGATTGTTTTGCTAACAGGTACATCCACAACCGCAGCAGCCACCTTTTCTTTCATCTCCTAACTTCTCCTGAAAAATAGCATAAAATTTAGTGAGCTAATACTTTCAATAAGCAATCTAAGCATTAAAAAACAATTAAACAACATTTTTGAATTGCTGTAAAACACATATCTTTTCAAAACTTCAAGTATCTCCCTTTCCTCCATCTTCATAATCCACTGCGTCCCATAACTGATATACAGATCGAGAGTACTTGTAAAGTTGACAGAAATGAATTATACTCAACTCAATATATCCCTTCTTTCGCTGGACAAAGGCTGAAGTAGCATCTCTCATTTATCACATCGCCCTGAAGGTTGAAAGACACATGAAATGAATGCATTAGAATCGTAGCAGCAAAAGTGCAACTGATTATGTAAAGTTTAAGTTCGGATAAACAGAGCTTTTTACAGGGTGTGTTTCAATTTCTGTTGAAAGACACTTTCTTACCTTCTTCCTACTTTGTTCAGTTTGTATTATATATCACATACATAATGGCACATTTTATCACAACCCAATTTGTTTTAAACAAAATTATATATAAGAAAAGGATAATAAAGACATACCATTACCGAAGACCGTCGGCTCTGAACAAACTCTTTTTACTTCGTTATTCCGGTTAAGGCATTAAACTGGAGTTATACAAAAAAAATAACCAATAATCTTCAATTACCTCATATGACATATTGAATCTGCATGTTGCTACTATCTGCATATTTTGTGTCTTCCATCTGATGGGAAAGCTCACCAACGTAATTTGCGGGCAAATTGTGTAAACCGGTGTGCGGATGTGCAGTTACACCTGTAATAATACCAGTCGTCAATGAATTAGTATTACGTATTGTAACAGTCAAACAACAGGCCTCAATTGTTGGTGTTAGATTGTTTACATGTAACATATTGAATACTCATTCAAAACACACTTCAAAATACCGGGAAAGTGATCTTTGAAGAACTAAAAAGAACACCAACCACCACCTCATTAATTCATTAAATCAATAATACTTATGGTACTTAACTTTAACTAAAAGCAATTACTTTTAATTGTATAATCACTTCAGAAAAAGCCAATCCAAACACCCTTTGAAGCAAAGCGATTTCAGGTTTTATAATAAAACTACCAATTGTATTTGTTCATGTTTACACTAAAAGCGCATATTTTTTTTCAGAATTGTCATTTTGTAATGGTAATCCAAACACTCCCTTAACTAATTATCTGCATCACACACAAAAAGCTATTTTCAATGCCAGACTTACCGCTACGTTTTCTAATGAACCTGGTTGTTTACAATGCTAATCCAAACACCCCGTTTACTAATTATCTGCACATAACTAAATTTGATTCTATTTTCTTTACGCTAAAAGCATTTACTTTTAACGACATAACCATTTCAGAATAAGTCAATCGAAACAGCCCTTTGAATTAAAGCAATTCAGAGCTTCTATAATAAAGATAATTACAGTATTATTTTTACAGAGATTATCACTTTGTCCAACCGAAAGACCAAAGCTATTGTTGGTTATATGTACCCGTGCTATCAAGTTACGTCATTGATCTATACTTGCCAGCAAAAAACTTCCCGTCGTCAACTACTGTAACAGTAACGTCATCTTGTTCATGTGAGGTAACTTTATTGCAAATATGGTGAACAGAACAGATAATTGGTCACACAAATAAGTATAACCAATGAAATACCATTAGACGAACCCGAACCGAAACTCTATAAGCATTTTCACCAATAACGTGTTAAGCACGGACGTACATAGACACTTACAAAACCCACCGTATTAACAAATCTTAAAAATCCTTCTTCGCTTCAATTTTGGTGCTTTCTAAACATTATTAAAATGTGGAATCAAATAAATAATTTGAGAGATAAGCAACAGAGAAACTCACCCATTTATTGGCCGTTTAAAGTCACCCATTTCAGCCCGCAAATCCACCCATTTCAGACCCCCAACGCGCAGATTCCAGCCCTTGTGCTTTTCTTGAAGTCAGATTCAAATCAATGAGGCTCAGATCTGCCTTTCGGCGACTTGACACACCCGCAATGGCTGCACCCACTTAACATTAGTGGTTGCCCCGGCAAGATACGGGAATGTGACAGCCACACTCATGGAAGAGTTAATTTGCAGAAAAATTCATCATCGCCCCGGAAACCATAAGGTTAATGAGACGACGTGAATGGAAAATGGTCAGAAAGTTCATCGTCACGTAACCAAACATAATGTCCTTGTATATAATCTTTGAGTCATATTTGGGAATGGCTTCTCCACTCGACTCTCTGATAAGAATGCGGTCCATTTCATTCTTATCATGTACCTACAAACAGAACCATATACCCCGAAGATATTCATGTACCTACAAACACCACCATCTACAGTTCCAACATTGCTGCAACCCATTTCTTTGGAGCCTTCTGAATGACTGGAAGTGTGATGATGTCTGTTGAATGAAGCACACGCGAGTTGCTACCTTCGTTGTAGGATCTGGCTGCCCCTAAACAACACATATTTACACAGTTAAACTGCATTCAAATAGAGAATATGATAGCATCATAAGACAAACTGATACATGAAATTTAGCCATCGCCATCATTGAATCCAAGTCTTCCTGGATAATGGAGTATGAACCGTTTTGGTTCAATATTCAAATTATGAGTTTTCACAAACCTTCTGAAAGGCATACAAATAACCAAAAGTATAAACGGGTTATGTTCACAAAAGCTTTGTAAGAACATATAAAAATTCAATTCAAGAAAATGACGCGCTACATAGATCATGGTTGTTCTTCTAACTGAACCCATTGTCCAACAACTTTAAAACTACAAACAAAAAGAGTTTGGATATAAAAACCTTTGAATTAAGTGTGTGAAGATCTTAAGCCACAAAAACCTCTGCATCAAAAAAGGTTTCATGTGACAAAATTTGCATCAGTTTCAATAAGTAATGACATATTTTTTTAAGCCTGTATGGAAATGTGAATGTATAAATTTAAGAACCATCATTGCTAAAGGTGGAAGCTAGAATTTTACAGAAAACTGTACATCTATACCTTGAATACCCTTGTCCTATAGTGCTGTGAATCTTCTTCCCTTATGATCTAGCTAGCTTCAATCGATTTCCATCTACGTCATTTCCTTCCTCGATATTCTTTAAGTTTTGCTTGAAAGCAATCTGCTTCTCAACATGTCCTGCTAAAGCAAACAAAAACATTATGTTATTCAGTACAAACCTTTCCCTGTACTTGTTTACTTTTCTAAATGATTAGTCCAGTTGAGGCAAAGGTACGTATCTGCCACTTAATTGGATTCTATTATTACCATATCGATATAAAGAGGTGGCTACAGTTTTTTAAGCACTTAAGTAATTAACAGTATATTTTATCAGCAATAGGTCCATTTGAAACATATTTTAGATGGAAATAGGCGATGCTAACTTTCAACATATTAATATACTTAACTAACATATATTACCAAAGTTATACACATGAATAAGTAGCTGATCGTTTTCAACATCCCATCTAAATTTATACCACTCGAAAACAAAAGTTTTTAAGCAATTGTTGAATTTACAGATTCACGTTGGGCTACACTAAAATCTGTAAATTCTACAATCTCAATTAAACATTTAATCTTGACGGAAATACGCAAGGATAAGCAGAAGACCTCTTATTGGTATACTGAAATGCTAGCAGCAAGTAGCTTCAATCGATTTCCATCTACGTCATTTCCTTCCTCGATATTCTTTAAGTTTTGCTTGAAAGCTATCTGCTTCTCAACATGTCCTGCTAACGCAAACAAAAACATTATGTTATTCAGTATAAACATTTCCCTGTACTTGTTTACTTTTTCTAAATGATTAGTCCAGTTGAGGCAAAGGTACGTATCTGCCACTTAATTGGATTCTATTATTACCATATCGATATAAAGAGGTGGCTACAATTTTTTTAAGCACTTAAGTAATTAACAGTATATTTTATCAGCAATAGGTCCATTTGAAACATATTTTAGATGGAAATAGGCGACGCTAACTTTCAACATATTAGTATACTTAACTAACATATATTACCAAAGTTATACACATGAATACATAGCTGATCATTTTCAACATCCCATCTGAATTTATACCACTCGAAAACAAAAGTTTTAAAGCGATTGTTGAATTTATAGATTCACGTTGGGCTACACTAAAATATGTAAATTCTACAATCTCAGTTAAACATTTAATCTAGACGGAAATAGGCAAGGATAAGCAGAAGACCTCTTATTAGTATACTGAAATGCCAGCAGCAAGTGTAGCCTCAGCATATAGACTATCAGCCGGGATAATCTGAAAACTTATTGCACCAATAACCTGAAGAAGAGAATATAATTAAGTTTCATGTACCATATCACTGTATTTACGCATAACTTCTATATCTAAAAGCTCAACTTATCAAACAGGAGGTGAACCATTAGCTTTCGGAACACACTTCTCATCTGCAAGTAGGAGAAAACATCATTAGAATCAGATACGGTGCCATTCTAACTACTTATTAATATGAAGAATCGTATAAAGAAGCAAGAGTTCTGGAATTAAATTTAGACAACCTATGATCCGCATTGCAGAAAAAGTTTCAGTTAGGAAGCTTGGGTCAAACCATAGAACTTGAGTATTTATTTCATAAATGATGATTCATGAACCAATTAATTATCTAGTCGTTGTATAGTTACAAACTAGACCCAATTAATTATCTTTCATTTAAAACATCATGATCTTGTATTACTTTACACATAAATTATCACATACGAAATCCCAATCCCAACCACCCCTAATTTCATAAGAACCCTAAAATTTAAACGAACCCCTAATTCTTATGAACATTTCAGCAAAATCACTAAATTAACATGAAACCCTAATTCTTATGAACCACATATAACAAATATAACAAAAACCCCAAATTTAAAAAAAAAAATTAAAAAAAAATTAAAAAAAAAAAACCCTAATTTTATCTTGTTTATGTTTCTGCGATTTGTGGATCTGTGGAGGACGCGGATATGCCGATAAAAAGAAGCTAATCGAAACATCCCTTTTCATGCAAGGTGAACTGCAAATGATTGATCTAAGTTGAACTGATGCGTCGATGGGTTTTGTGGTGTCTAGAATTTTCTATGTGTTCGTGGTTTGCACTTATATAACATGAATAAAATATAATATTACAGTTCATACCACTGTTCACTCCCTCACAGGCAACTGTAGTTGCCAAACCACTGTTCCTTGTTAGCCCGATAAATGTTACTATGTATAATATAATAAACCAACTTTTAAAGCATAAAGTTTTTTTTTTTTTTTCTTTTTCTATTTAAAATAAAAAATAAAAAAGAAGAAAAGAAAAAGATAATTTAAACCCAGGTTTTAGTCTATGCTCCTTCATCTAGAAAATCTTGTATCCTATTCTAATCTTTCAAGAGTAAAATTACATTTAGTCGGTAACTTTTGTCAAATTTTGCAAATAATTTCTAGAAATGAAACATAAAACCATTAATAGTCAGTGATTTAACTTTGTCTAGCACAGCTACCTCTGATTCATAATAAGGCCGGGTGTAATAGTCACCTGACCATCATTTTCACTTCCGCTATCACATCAGATTTTTAGCACATTATCTTACCAAAACTTTACAAATGTAATGGTCACCACTCACCACATAACCAATCACCAAACTCATTTTTTAAAACAAAGTTAATAAATATTAAGATTAAACTTTTATTAAAAAAAATTAATAATAATAACTTAAACTAAACATTTATAAAATTAAACATAAACAATGATGCGTGAATTGTAACCCTCGCAAGGAAGTTTTACAATCCTCTATCCAGTGTACCTAACCGTAGTAGTGTAGTATAGGTAAGTCTGTGGGATTGATCGTTCCCTAGAGGAATAGTCTCGCAATAGTTGTGGAAAGGTCGAAGTGTATGTCGAGATAAGTCTAGATGTGAGGGATGATTCTTTTTGTGTTTTTATATTTTATGAAAGCAATTAAAATCTTGGGTTTTGGAAGAGTAGTCGAAATTAGTTTCTAGTCAACTAACACAAAACTATTAATTAAACTAATTAAAAAGAAAAAGTAAATTTGGTGACTTCTTATGATAGGGAAAAGCGTGTTCACTTAGATTTAATTACTCCCTAGTTATCTCCTACTGATTTGTCGAATTTTCACATCCTTGTTTTAATTGAAGCGCTGTATTCCTTAATATTGGTTGTGGGGAGGTGCCGAAGTCCCCAACTCTATGAATCTTAGTCTCCCCTGAAAACCTTAAAGTCTATGAAGTTTTCTTGGATCTACAAGCCGCAATTCATGCAATAAATAAAACAAGAAAACAAATAGTGCACTCTACGGTTGCGTTTCTAAGACGTTCAAGCTAGTTACATATAAGAGGTTAGCCAGTTTTCTTAGCCTAACGTGACGCAATCAATTAAACAAGAGACGACAAATCAATTATCAACAACTAGGTTTCATTAGATCTAAGCAAACACAAATAAATCTAAGCTAGCATGTTAAAGAGAAGAAAAGATAAACAAGTAATCAAACAACACATAGATATAATGAATGATTAAACGGATAACTTATCTTTCAATAAACATGTGTTCTGGGGGCTGTAGAACCCTTACAAAAGCTGGGAAAATCGTCCACAAAACCCTACTCCAAGATGTTACACGAATTAATGAAAAAATGCGAAAGTATATATAGTTTTACAATGGTGACGGCGTCACTTGCAAAGTGTGACGCCGTCAGCTCGCCTCCAATTAGGGTTTTGTCTTCACCAAGTTCCCTTGTGACGGTGTCGCTTAGTAACTCTGACGCCGTCAAGTGCTGTTTGACGTCGCCCTTTAGTAAATCTTCTGGGCCGTCTCTTGTTAACTTTGTACGAATTTTTGGTCTTCAATTACACCTGACGCCGTCAGGTTATAAAGTCTTCAATTTGACTGAGGCGTCGCTTGTAAATTCTGAGCCAAGAATCCGCCATTATTTTCAAGTGACGGCGTCACGTTGTAATATGTGACGCCGTCAGACTCTGATAACGCGCAAATCTAACATGTTTTTATAGCGTTATTCTTATGATTATGCATGTTATTTGGTTGTATTTATGAACATTTTACGCTTAAAAGGTGCAAAAGATGTGTTTAGGTTCAGGTACAACTATGTCGAAGGAAATAGAGAAAAAGGTGAAGAAAAGTCGACAAAATCAAGTAAATATGCATGAAGTGAAGTTTTCCGTTCAAGACAAAGATTCATGCTATGATTATGTCTAAGTTCAAGAGAAAGATGTGGAAATGAAGTCAAGAATAAGTGCCAAGAAGTGTGTTAAAAGTGGGAATTATATGCTAGCTTTGAGTTGAAAGTTATGTGCAAGACTTGGTCTAAACCCTAGGTTTTAGTTTCAAGACCCAAGGTTTGCATCAAGGGAGCTCATACCGGAGGTATGGAATTCATACCTGAGGTTTAGCTCATACCCAGGGTTTACATTTTCATACCCGAGGTATGCAGAAAAACTGAAATGAAAAGTTGCATTTAAGAGGAGAGTTAAGCACCATTAAGGACCAAGGCCGGCCAACTACTTCCATTAACTCAATTTCCTGCATCTTAATGACACTTTGTGGACAAGAAATATGCTTGGTGGCCAAGGATTCTTCAACTACAAATAAGAGTGTTTGGTTAAGTGTTTTATATCATCCAAAAAAATCTTTCCTAATATCAAAAAGTTAACCATCTACAACAAATTCTCTCAACACTTGGAGGATTCTCTCCTACCACTCCCCACCATTTCTAGAGGTGTTGGGGAGTTGGTTTGGTCTTCATTAGCATGACATATAACTTGATCATTCCTACACCATAAGGTTTGATCATAGTTCACACCGAATAAATCCCATATACATCTCCAACAATCCTTATTACCAAACGCCCCTAAGTCACATACTCACAACATGGGTCGATTTCAAGGAAATTTTGGGATGGATGATTTGTATTTTGGTAGTTTCTTTTGGTTGTAATCACATGGTTAGAATTGTAGCACTCGATGTCTTGACTCTAATGTTTGGTATTGTTTCTATTTAAATTCAATCATATTATGTCTTCGCTTATGTTGATTGTGAGAATTCCTTTGTGTGTTGTGTTACTTGTTTGATTACTATTATCTCTTTATGATTGTTTGAGGAATTATATATACTTTCGTGTGAATGATTGACTTAATAGTTGGTTAGAGAAAGTGATTGTTCTCATAAGTTTGTTTAAATGTAATTCGTATTCTAAAACTTGTTGATTAAACATTGTTGGATTTAAAGGTTGAAAAGATTTCTAATATTGTTTGATTCCAAGAAGTTGATGGCCACAATGGATTGGTATTTTATAATTGACAACTATGAGTATTCAAGTTTTTATATGAATTCGGAAATATTTAATCATGAGATTGGGTCGAAAGAACTCATAAGAACTAATGAAACTAATAGTCTTTTTCATACATTTGATAACAAAACGAGCTAGCGTAATGGGATGATGGATAGGCCGAAAGGACTCACCCGTGAAACTAGTAGAAACATGGATTTCCTTGATATTACCCATTGACTAGAAATCCTTGTGAATATTGATATGTGCCTTCTATGTTTCACCCAAACATGTTCAACATTCCACCACGATTGTTTATTATTCCTAAACAAGTGTTTGTGTTCTTATATCATGCTTTTATAATTACTTTTCTTGTTGGTTTGACCCGTGACAATCATAACCATCACCTTGCTATTTGCTTAAACAATCAAACAACATTTGAGTACAACCAAGTCTCTTGGGACGACCTTGACTTACTAATCCTTTTACTACAACGGACGAGTATACTTGCTCGTATGTGTTCCTAGCTAACCGGTAAGTCTTGTTTTATAAATTTAAAACCCGTTGCAAAAGTACATCAAGTTTTTATAGCTTGTTGGAACGCATCAAGTTTTTGGCGCCGTTGCCGGGGACTTGTGTTTGTACTCGTATGTTTGTTTGATTGTCTTCTTGTTTGAAAGATTATTCGTTTGCTTGCTTGATATATTGTTTCCTTGCTTGATCATAATTCCGGCACCGTCGCATCAAGTTTTTGGCGCCGCTGCCGGGACTTGTTTTTGTACTTGTTTGTTCGTTTGATTGATTGTTTTCTTGATTGATATAATGCTTGTTTGCTTGATTTGAATACTTGCTTGAAATGCTTGTTTGCTACTTTGTTTGAATGCTAAAATTGCTATTGCTCATGAATAATTGTTACATTACTCTTGCTTGTTTGTTTGCTCATGATATTGCTTAATTGCCTTCCTAGTGTTTTGTTTCAAAATCTCTTAATTCTCATCTTTGCTTAATGATCTTGGCATCAAAATAAAGTTTTTGGTGTTTGGATTTTTCTTTCATGTCTTCTAAAAAATGCTCACTCAAATGAATGCTTTCTAAAAATTGTCCTCGAAATTGCTTGCGAAAAAACCACCCAAATGTGTCCGTCTTAATTTTCATTTGCTTTTCGTGTTTAAAGTTATTTTTAAATTTAATAAAAGTTTTTAAAGTTAAAATAAAGTTAGAAGAGAATAAGAAAAGAAAAAAAAGGGTGTTCAAAGTAATAAGAAAAGTGTAGCAAAAAAAAAAAAAAAAAAAAAAAAAAGAGAAAGAAAAAATTTCAAAACTATGGTTGTTAGTATTGTTGCTGTAGTAGTCAAAGAAGGGCAGAAAGAAATTTGTTTTGTTCGGTTACTGTAGCAAAGAAAAAGAAAAAAAATTTGCTGCATACCGCCGGTATAAATGAAAACCGGGTGGTATAAACTTACTGTTAACAAAAACCTTGGGTATGAAAATCCAAAACCTTGGGTATGAACTTTTTGCTAAAATTTTTCTAACACCCAAACCCATGGCATAGATTCATACCGGGCGGTATAAACCTTCTGTGAACCAGACCAACCTCAAACCGACGGTCCAAAATTTTGAACCGGCGGCCGCACTGTAGCAAATATAAATTTTTTTTTTCTTTTCATTTTTCTGTTTATTTTATTTCGGTTTACTGTAGCAATAAAAAAAAATTAAAAAAAAAAGAGAAAAATATTTCTCGTAAAAAAAATTAATATTTTTTTTATTTATTTATTTTATTTTATTCCGGTTACTGTAGCAATTTAAAAAAAAAATAAAAAAAATTAGAAAAATTAAAATTTTAAAAATAATTATTTTTGTTTATTTATTTTCTTGCTTAAGTTTTATTTTATCTAATTTTCTTTAATAAGCTTTAACTTATGTTTTGCATTTTAAACTTTTGTTAAATTTAGTACGTCGTAAATAAATAAGTTTTTGCTTTTATTTAAAAATAAAAATGTTTTCGAACTTTGTGGGTATGTTCACTGGAAACCCTCACGAGACTTAACTCGTCCACTCGGGCCACCGAGGGGTTTAAAAGGCTTGTTGCATGCGCTAAATGCAACCGTGATGCCTACGAAAGTGAGTTTTAGAATTTTACGTGTTTTTTGTAGTTTAGTTTATTTTTGCAGGTTTAATAAGCTCTTGGAGATTGGATGATTATGGCATTACTTTCTTGATTGGAAATGCTTGGTTGGAAGAGAAATCGCGATCGAATTCCATATGATAAGATGTTAATATCGAGATTTCTTAAGCCCGTGAAGTTTCGTTTCTCCCGGTCTTTTCTTATCTTAATTTTTCCTACTTTTTCATGCTTTGAAGTTTATTTTTCATATTGAATATATTGCGTAACTTAAGTGTGGGGGGAAACTAAAATAATGAAAAACGAAACTAGATTTAAATTTTAATATTTTTGGGCTACTTTTTAAAAAAGTTTTATATACTTGTTTGCCCTTAGCTTCTTCTAGTGTTTTCTCGCATATAGGTTAATCTATTAGAATAATTAGATGATTCCACTGGTGAAATCGGTAAAATTTTGAAAAATTCGAGATGTGTCCCGATTGACATTGCAATCCATTTTTAGGATCGATAACATTTGCTAGCGCAATTATAGCCCATTCCACTAAATTGTGAGGATTTGAAGCCTATTCTTATATAGCATATATCTTTTATGCTTGATCTTTTTGCTATGAGTGTGCCGGTTATTTTATTTATTCTAGAACTTGTACTTGCAAATCATTACCAGACCGTAGTGAGATCACATTCGTGTGATATAAGTGTATTCGTATGATAAAGAGGCAACCTTAGGAATTAAACCAAATGGCCTTCCATTTTACATATAATGATATATTATCTAGCCACATCGGTTAGTTAACCTCCCATATGGACCCATTTGTTAGCACTCATTTTTAGTGCTAGATACCCTTAGAACACCCTCCGAGCCATTCTTTTCTTTTGTTCCATCCAGAAAAAAATACAAAAATATTTTACACTTTAAACCTTAGCCTACCCTTTGTCAAAGTCTAAACGGTTGGTTGCTAGTTGCTTGGAATGTTGGATAGTTTTTGATGATTATTAGTTAGCCACACTTTGTTATTCGTGTGTGTCATTCCGACAAAGATGAAGATGCACAACTTCTTATTTGTATTTTTGTGGTGTATGCTTATGCGAAGTGTGGGGGGAGATGTGATGTATGAAGGAGAAAGGTGTTGAAAAAAAAATGTGAAAAAAAATGAATAAGTCATCGAAAAAAAAATAGAAAGAAAAAGTATATGATGACAACTATAGCCAATGTGCTATATTATTATTATGAAGATGAAGGAAGATGAAGTATGTTTGAGATATCGATTAGCCAAAGTGCTAAGACGTGATTTAAATATATATTTGGTGATCGATATGTGAAAGAGGAGAGGATTGTAACTATAATCATTTACGGGTTTGTGGTTTGTTTGGTGACTAGCAACTTGGGAATTAGACTTGACTTTATTTTTCTTTTAAAACCAATTTCATAAATATATCCCATGTCTTATCCCTACCCTTTTGGCTTTGTGAAATTATCAAGTGTATTGACATGTAGTGACCATCCGATTTCTTGAGGAATTAGATAGCGTTGTTAGCGATCTAAGGTTATCCTTAGTGACCATCCGTTATTTGGTGATGCAAGAATTCGTTGTTAGCGAGCTATTATGTTTTGCATGAGATAGTTGCACATAAGTCTAATATAACCCTTGAAACCTTAAACCCGAATAAAAGTCCTCTTTAGATGTTTACACTTGGTGCTTACGCCACATCGGTGGAGTTTTGTTTCTTGTACAAGCCTATGGTAATAAATGGATCATGACTGAGCAATATGAGTGTGATTTTCTTATATACTCCACCACCCAAAATATATGAGTGTTGAGTGAATTATACTTTCATTCCTTTTCATAAGGTGCTTAGCCATGTTATCAAGCGAGAGAATCCATAGGGTATTGTCAAACATCTCGGTTTTTCACCACTAAAGCTTAAAACGATGAATCGTATCTCGTACTTGTACTTGGTAGATTTGCATCATATTTTTGATAATCATTTTTATACACCATGTGGGATCTATCTTTTTCTTAATTGCCAGATTTGCTTGAGGGCAAGCAAACCCTTAAGTGTGGGGAGTGTGCGCTCATATTTTCGCTTATTTAAAAAAAAACCAAAAAGATTTTTCAATATTTTCTAAATTCTTAAATTTTTAAAAAATTTTCTTTTCATTTTGCCATTTAGATATGCATTTTAATTTTCTTTTCTTAGATTTGCTTGAGGGCAAGCAAAGTTTAACTGTGGGGGTATATGATAACGCACAAATCTAACATGTTTTTATAGCGTTATTCTTATGATTATGCATGTTATTTGGTTGTATTTATGAACATTTTACGCTTAAAAGGTGCAAAAGATGTGTTTAGGTTCAGGTACAACTATGTCGAAGGAAATAGAGAAAAAGGTGAAGAAAAGTCGACAAAATCAAGTAAATATGCACGAAGTGAAGTTTTCCGTTCAAGACAAAGATTCATGCTATGATTATGTCTAAGTTCAAGAGAAAGATGTGGAAATGAAGTCAAGAATAAGTGCCAAGAAGTGTGTTAAAAGTGGGAATTATATGCTAGCTTTGAGTTGAAAGTTATGTGCAAGACTTGGTCTAAACCCTAGGTTTTAGTTTCAAGACCCAAGGATTGCATCAAGGGAGCTCATACCGGAGGTATGAAATTCATACCTGAGGTTTAGCTCATACCCAGGGTTTACATTTTCATACCCGAGGTATGCAGAAAAACTGAAATGAAAAGTTGCATTTAAGAGGAGAGTTAAGCACCATTAAGGACCAAGGCCGGCCAACTACTTCCATTAACTCAATTTCCTGCATCTTAATGACACTTTGTGGACAAGAAATATGCTTGGTGGCCAAGGATTCTTCAACTACAAATAAGAGTGTTTGGTTAAGTGTTTTATATCATCCAAAAAAATATTTCCTGATATCAAAAAGTTAACCATCTACAACAAATTCTCTCAACACTTGGAGGATTCTCTCCTACCACTCCCCACCATTTCTAGAGGTGTTGGGGAGTTCGTTTGGTCTTCATTAGCATGACATATAACTTGATCATTCCTACACCATAAGGTTTGATCATAGTTCACACCGAATAAATCCCATATACATCTCCAACAATCCTTATTACCAAACGCCCCTAAGTCACATACGCACAACATGGGTCGATTTCAAGGAAGTTTTGGGATGGATGATTTGTATTTTGGTAGTTTCTTTTGGTTGTAATCACATGGTTGGAATTGTAGCACTCGATGCCTTGACTCTAATGTTTGGTATTGTTTCTATTTAAATTCAATCATATTATGTTTTCGCTTATGTTGATTGTGAGAATTCCTTTGTGTGTTGTGTTACTTGTTTGATTACTATTATCTCTTTATGATTGTTTGAGGAATTATATATACTTTCGTGTGAATGATTGACTTAATAGTTGGTTAGAGAAAGTGATTGTTCTCATAAGTTTGTTTAAATGTAATTCGTATTCTAAAACTTGTTGATTAAACATTGTTGGATTTAAAGGTTGAAAATATTTCTAATATTGTTTGATTCCAAGAAGTTGATGGCCACAATGGATTGGTATTTTATAATTGACAACTATGAGTATTCAAGTTTTTATATGAATTCGGAAATATTTAATCATGAGATTGGGTCGAAAGAACTCATAAGAACTAATGAAACTAATAGTCTTTTTCATACATTTGATAACAAAACGAGCTAGCGTAATGGGATGATGGATAGGCCGAAAGGACTCACCTGTGAAACTAGTAGAAACATGGATTTCCTTGATATTACCCATTGACTAGAAATCCTTGTGAATATTGATATGTGCCTTCTATGTTTCACCCAAACATGTTCAACATTCCACCACGATTGTTTATTATTCCTAAACAAGTGTTTGTGTTCTTATATCATGCTTTTATAATTACTTTTCTTGTTGGTTTGACCCGTGACAATCATAACCATCACCTTGCTATTTGCTTAAACAATCAAACAACATTTGAGTACAACCAAGTCTCTTGGGACGACCTTGACTTACTAATCCTTTTACTACAACGGACGAGTATACTTGCTCGTATGTGTTCCTAGCTAACCGGTAAGTCTTGTTTTATAAATTTAAAACCCGTTGCAAAAGTACATCAAGTTTTTATAGCTTGTTGGAACGCATCAGATTCCCATATCTGACAGAATTCAGAACTTTGTCGTTTTCTTCACTTTTTCGTCGTTTCGAGCCCAAAACATGCCATTTTCCAGATTTCTCGTCCCAAGTACCTAAAATGCAAAAAGAAACGATTTATAGCAATATTTGATCATATTAATATGATTTCGGCCTTAAATGACCCCTTAAAATGGTACCAAATAATTCCTCATCAATATCCTTACACTTGGGATATGATTGTCCTCAAGCAAATATGCTTTTATCCTACCAAATTACAAGTTAGGGGTCTTCTTACATTAATATAAAAGTAATTACAATAAACAATCGTTCCATGTTAGTCGTAACAAGCACGGAAATTATATAATAGCACCTCAAATAAAGTGTTTGGATTCTCACATCTCTCGGGTGTATAAAGTTATATAACATATGGAAACGGGAAAATAAAACACTCTCTACCAGTCATAGTACATAGATTACCATAGGTTTGGGAACGGATAAACCTCCACCACTTTGGCGTAAGCAACTAGGATAAACTATCAAATAGGTCTTTTAAAGGGTTGTAATGTTAGGTGTAAGGGTATGGAAAACACGGTTTTGTTGGATAAAGGGAATTTTTGTTGGTGGCAAGTCAATTATCTTGGTCAATTATATGTATAATGAGGCGTTGCTAAGCCAAGACTTGACTCAACTCGACTCGCTAACTACTAACTCTTTTTGTGTTTTTCTATGACACTTTTTTGACTTAAACAAAAATAAAAGAAGGGATGGTAGTCTGTATGTTTTTTTCTCTTTTCTTTTTCAACTTTTTTTTTTCTTTTTCAATTTTTTCATTTTTTTTTTTCTTTTTCTCACTTTTTTTCGATTTATATATATATATATATATATATATATATATATATATATATATATATATATATATATATATATATATATATATATATATATATTTTCATACACTCTTACCCTACCATCCAAAATAATACATCAAAGGGATTACTTGCAACCTCCCTACACTTGAACTTTTACATAAATGAAACTAACTAACGAACCGAATTAAGAAAATCAAAACACGTGCAGTACTTTCAACATTAACGCACATATGGGGGTAATAACATTGACATTCTTCCCCATTACTCCATAACAACTAGTTCCTTACCCATGAGTCCCGATCGTCCCAAAACTGTATTTACAAGATATGACTCGACTTAGCAACCATGTAACCAACCACACAATTAACAAAGGGTTTAACACATAAGTTGTAACAATAATGCACTAAAAATGAGTGCATACAAGGTAGGCTAAGGCGATTTGGGTGTACATTTGGCGGTGGATTGTAGACAATGCTCTTCATTAATATTTCGGAATCCACCAAAATATCACGATAACCGCGAAAAAGATAGGCTCTGAGGGGTGTACTAGGGGTATCGTGTACTAAAAATGAGTACATCGCAAGGGTGTGGGAAAATTACTTGACTAATGAAGCCAACGTAATTATAAAACAGGTTTAAAACAAGGGTTATCCTAATGCCTCTAATCATTTAGTTAATCCTAACTACACGAATGTAGTCTCACTAGCGATCTCGGGATGCATCACAAACGCAAGTTCTAGAATCTATATACTATGGTACACTCATAAGCATTAAAGGTGAATGCTTTTTCCTAAAGATCTAAAGGCGAACCTCACATTTTTGGGGTGGAAATTTTTTTTTAGTGGAAGGGTTTTTGTGCTAGCTATATAATTCCTATCCATGAGACGCTTATTAAAACTAAAGTTTCACTCCTATATGTTGTAAAAAAATTTAAATTTGTCACCAAAACTACCCTAACAAGTATTTCTTTTAGTTTTATTACACATTTACTCAAAGACAAGTTATAGTTTCTCGTATCCCATTTTACCATCCCTACACTTAAATTGAACATTATCCCCAATGTTCTTGAAAAGTATCACAGCTATGATAAAAGGAAAAAAATAGATGAAAGAAACTAATATTCCCCTGATTTGCTCGGCATGGGCGATGTGAAAGCATGGTTAAATCTTCCTCCAAGAAAATAAACGCAATAGGTGCTCATCATACTTCATCTTTTATCTTCTTGTCCAATATAACCTGTAATTCACTAAGAAAACAAACACGAAACCTCGCATAAAATCGGCGGTAAACACTATATATATAAAATAAATCCTAGAAAGCAAAGTAAGATATAATGCTTACAAAATAAATGTTTACAGATTCCTGTAAATTTAAAAATTCGGAAAATTTTCAAAAATTAAGTTCCAGCAGGAGAACAAAATCCTCGAAAACTGTGCAGCTACAGTGCCTGATTCCGTCGGGTTTACAACCTGACGCCATCAGGATAGACCTAACATTATTTTTGCGTTTTGTTTCTTGAAAATTTCTGGAAAAAATTGAGTATTAAAACATGGAAAACTGCAGAACATTCATTGTGACTCGATACAAGCATTTGACTCAAAAAAACACATAAATATATGCTTATCATTCATTGTTAACTTTCATGTTTGAATTTGTTCTTTTAAAACAAATATAATATTCCCTACACTTATCTTTTTGTAAAATACCTTTATATGCAATTAAGACGAGGTTAAAAACAAAATAAAGCATTTTCAAAAATTATATTCGAAACATGAAAGATTAAACAATGATGATAAAACATATATATGACACAAGCAAATAAAAAAAAAACAAAACAAAAATAAACAAATTATTAAAAACTTGGGTTGCCTCCCAAGAAGCGCTTATTTTTGTTCGAGTCACGAGCCTAACTCTACCCTTATTTAACGGATAAAAGGGAGTTTTTCCCTACACTTAAGATTAAGTGCGGGTGATAGTAGCGATACACACCAACTCGGTGGTAGTATGTCGCATGAGGAAAGAGTGGTGGATGAATTATATGCTCAAAGGGGTGTTCTCCTTGCATCATAACCTTACCTAGTTCAATTGGGTCAATGGGTGAATCAAAATTTTCTCCAAAAACGGGATCATCTTCTATCAACTTTTAGAGACTCCTAGTTAATAATCCATCTTGACCTAATAAACCCGGTTTAAACCCATAATGTTCCTTGTGATCAATTATAAATGGGTGATGTAAGTATGTAAGGTCATGTTTCACTCCTATATTGGCTTCCTCTCTACAAGGCTTAGAGTCTACTACCTTCATTGAAAAACTACCCGGACTATTTGGTTTGATGGGTGGATTGGGGCCTTTTTCAATTCCTAAATTCACATCTAAGGATGGGAAATTGGGTAACGACTTTGGTTGAGGCTCCGGTTCATCAAAACTAGGAACTTCCATAGAACTAAGAGAAAGGTTATGACTACAAGTATTCAAACCTATATCCTTTAGTTGTGTTTGGTCCAAGGGTTCTACCTCCATTGGGGTCCTATTGTCTCCTCTACTTCTTTCGGGTAAGTTACGGGTGGTGTGTGGTCCTCAAATGATGGTGGGACTTGTGGGGTACTCGGTGGGCTTGGATTTTCTACTCTATCCTCCATCTTATCTAGATTACCTATGTGTTCATCATGTGTTTTGGTAGGATCTAACCTAAATACACTCCTAAGT
Source organism: Artemisia tridentata subsp. tridentata (assembly GCA_021014915.2). Taxonomy (NCBI): domain Eukaryota; kingdom Viridiplantae; phylum Streptophyta; class Magnoliopsida; order Asterales; family Asteraceae; genus Artemisia; species Artemisia tridentata. The sequence goes on from CP139506.1 coordinate 281,881,634, forward strand.
ATCTCAAATCCTTCTCTAGCCATTTCAAATTCTAAGTCCGATTCATAAGAATCTTCCTTATTTGTTTCCTCAATTTGTGATGTATACAAACCCATCAATTCATTCAACTTATGGTTCACGGTTAGGAAGCTTTCCTCAAAAATTTTCCAAAGAGTCTCACTAAAAGGAGTTGATCCTAACAATGCTTGTTTAATAGAAGCCATACATGCACATAATTCATCAAACCTATCAAACTTTACACCCATCTCCTATTAGATATCTTTAAGATCACACAAAAATTCATTGGAACAACAAGTAGCAAATCTATTCGTGTAAAATAATTGTTCCTCAATTGTTAATGACTCAAATGGAATTTCACCCGTCATGGTGACGAATGAAAAGGGTATAACGAACAAAAGTAACAAAGAAAAAGATAGACTAAAAAGCTAATAAAAAGAAAAACAAAAATCTCACTTGATAGGAATCAAGTGAGTAGACCTAAACGAGATAGAAATCGAACCTAAACTAATAACTATTCCCCGGCAGCGGCGCATAAAACTTGATGCGTGAATTGTAACCCTCGTAAGGAAGTTTTACAATCCTCTAGGCAGTATACCTAACCGTTGTAGTGTAGTATAGGTAAGTCCGAGGGATTGATCGTTCTCTAGGAGAATAGTCTCACAATAGTTGTGGAAAGGTCGAAGTTTATGTCGAGATAGGTCTAGAGGTGAGGGATGATTCTTTTTGTGTTTTTATATTTTATGAAAGCAATTAAAAATCTCGGGTTTTGGAAGAGTGAGCGAAATTAATTGCTAGTAAACTAACCCAAAACTATTAATTAAACTAAAATTAAACTAATTAAAAAGAAAAAGTAAATATGGTGACTTCTTATGATAGGGAAAAGCGTGTTCACTTAGATTTAATGACTCCCTAGTTATCTCCTACTGATTTGTCGAATTGTCATGTCCTTGTTGTAATTGAAGCGCTGTATTCCTTAATATTGGTCGTGGGGAGGTGCCAAAGTCCCCAACTCTATGAATCTTAGTCTCCCTTGAAAACCTTAAAGTCTACTATGTTTTCTACGATTTACAAGCCGCAATTCATGCAATAAATACAAAGAGAAAAACCAATAGTGCACTCTATGGTTGCGTTTCTTAGACTTTCAAGCTAGTTACATATACGAGGTCAGCCATTTTTCTTAGCCTAATGCGAGGCAATCAATTAAACAAGAGACGACAAATCAATTATAAACAACTAGGTTTCATTAGATCTAAGCAAACAAAAATAAATCTAAGCTAGCATGTTAAAGAGAAGAGAAGATAAACAAGTAGTCAAACAACACATAGACATAATGAATGATTAAACAGATAACTTATCTTCAATAAAACATGTGTTTTGGGTAGAACCCTTACAAAAGCTGAGAAAATCGTCCACAAAACCCTACTCCAAGATGTTACACGAATTAATGAAAACATGCGAAAGTATATATAGTTTTACAATGGTGACGGCGTCACTTGCAAAGTGTGACGCCGTCAGCTCGCCTCCAATTTGGGTTTCGTCTTCTCCAAGTTCCCTTGTGACGGCGTCGCTTTGGAACTCTGACGCCGTCAAGTGCTGTCTGACATCGTCCTTTAGTAAATCTTCTGGGCCGTCTCTTGTTAACTTTGTACGAATTTTTGGTCTTCAATTACACCTGACGCCGTCAGGTTATAAAGTCTTCAATTTGACTAAGGCATCGCTTTGCAAGTGACGGCGTCACGTTGTAATGTGTGACGCCGTCAGACTCCCATATCTGACAGAATTCGGGACTTCATCGTTTTCTTCACTTTTTCGTCGTTTCGAGCCCAAAACATGCCATTTTCCAGATTTCTCGTCCCAAGTACCTAAAATGCAAAAAGAAACGATTTAGGGCAATATTTGATTATATTAATACGATTTCGGCCTTAAATGACCCCTTAAATAGGTACCAAATAATTCCTCATAAAACAAATGGTCTAAATTATATTTCTCATTAATTTTCTGCTTCAACTCCAAAAAAAATTGCGTTTAGTTAGTCAAATGATCAGCGGGAGAAAGATAGAAAATTATATCATCTTGTTTTCGTTTTTCTTGTTGGAAGTCGAACATTTGTTGTCGTAGTTCGTACTTCTTTTGCTTCATCTTTAGTTCCGTTTGCTTCATCTCGACATACGCATCACTTTTTGATTGTATGGTTGAAAAAGAGAAGTAGTTGCGTTTGCCCATTCTTTGACCAACAACTTTACAAAACCTTCATCCCCACCAGCTGACGATTATGCCGATGATGCCGACTTCTTCTTGGCTTTGTCCCTTCCCATTGGTCGGACTTCTCGCACTTCCACTTCCTCTCGATCTTCATCTTCCTCTTCATCTATTGTGCTGTTGAGATTAAAACCACCTTGTGTTGACGCTGATGTTTTGAACGAGGTTGACACCGACGCCTTTGACCGTCTACTTGTATTTGTTGCGCGGTTTTTCTCAAATGACAGAATTTCCACCTCCTGCAATTTTTTACAGTCCTTTAAAATTCTCCACCAATGATGAAGGTTGAAATGTGTTCCGTATTCAGCATTATATTCATTGATTTCCTTTTCGAGGACATATTCGCCATTGGCTCCATTCTCGCTCCTTCTGACCACATTATAGTAAGTCCCACAAAATTGAGCAATTTTAGGGCGTTTACTCTTCCACTTCCGGCGATACAATCATAGGTATGAACCTTGTAGGACCTTAGATCAATCTTATCACACTCAATAACAATCACTAATACACAAGAGAAAAGAGAGATGAAAGAGATCTAGTGAGAGAAAGTAGGGTGAGATAAACATTCATTCATTTAGTACACACTCCTTCACACACATCTCTAATGGCCAACCTCCCAAATGAGGAGGATGAGGCTATTTATACTTTCTTACAATAAGATGGGCTTGGGCTTTTCATGGACTAACATGTGACCTATTGGATTACATAAGAAAGCCCATTGACTATTTTACTTAATAAATACAATGACACATTACAAAATATAAAACGTAAATGACCATCACTTTTATAAAAGCTAACAATCTCCCCCTAAGGGATGGTCATTCAAATGATACTCCATATGATTAGATCTTTAGTCTTCATTGTCTTGAGCTTTGTGTGTCGTTGTAGAATAGTCTTGATTCTTTCGTTCTTTCATGCTTTGTGATCTTCAAAATTGTCGTCTTTTAGTCGTTCTTGCCTTTGATCAACATCTTCACAGGATTGCAATGACGTCTCGTCCATCATACTCATACTTCTTGATAATACTTTGAACTTCATACTTTTTTTCATCCTCTCTTGATACTTGAACTTGTTCTTGACATCTTGATTAGCTTCTTGTCTTTGTCGTAACACTATGTCTTTAACTTGATCCTTTGTCTTGAACTTTTTATCTTGATCTTTGTTGAGGATGATCTTCATAAGTATGAGTATGAGGAGATATAGATGTTGAAATATATGATGGTTGATGGACTTTCCTCAGTACCTGCATAAAACAGTGAGCAATAGATTGTCCAGCGCTTACAGGTTCGGATTTTGAGATCGTCAACAGCATAATGTGAAGACTTTCTCTAATCCTAGCCCAGGCCGTTCTGAATCGGATACCCCCGAAAGGGCTTACACAGACACACCGAAGTGCATCAACGATTCAGTGAGCCGCTGAGGATCACCCCACGACTGTAGACCGTTTGAAGCATGTAACCATCACGATATAAGGCAAGATCTGAAGATCTCATTAAGACTCGTACAACTTGTGTCCTTTTTGGCGAACACAAGTGTGTTAAATTGGAAGTGTTCCTAGGAGATCTTTTAATGAATCTCATGGCTCTAGACTCGATAATGTGCGTTTTGGTTTTAGTAGTCGGAGGCATGGAGCAGAGTGCCACCTTTTCAATATCAACACATCTCGGAATGAGATGCCGATAGATTATGTAGTGTTCTCCGTGAGAAATGAAACAAATATCTTTTAAGAGATATCTGAGTGGCTAGGAGGGGTTTGTGCAACGCGTCACTGGGTCCATGACGTCTTTTCTTCAGTATCAGTATCATCTTTGTGATAACCGATAGCAGATGTATTGACCCGGTTTCTGCCCTAAGTTTTCATGGAAGGCTATTTCTTTTCACCCTTTCATTAAACTTTTCTTTTTCATTCTTCAACCCCTTCTTTCTCCTTTCTCATATTACTCCTTTTTTCAATCTTACCTAAGGACTTCTAATTCTAATCTGTTGGAATTGTCCTTGGGTAGATCCCTCCGGCTCTGGCGGATCATTGGACATTACCTAACCATAATCACCTTATTACTCCATGATTATCCTAGATTTGTTGATCATTTGCCATAAAATCTTTTTTGTGAAAATCTCTCAAAGTGTTTATGAATAAAACACATTTTTGTTAACACTTCGAGAGTTTTGCATTTTCTGAAATACTCCCCCTTTACATGTGCTCTTGCATTTTTAGGATAAATTTTGCACATGTTGGATAGAGTTCGCACATTTTGAATTGATCGATTTTCAATTAATATGACCTTCGCGAGACACGTTTACATCACTAGATAGACTAGCTTGAAATTATTACCCGTCCCGGTCATATCAAAGGCGAATCTCTCGAATTGGTACATTCTACTCATACAAGTCCTTTGCGAGACACGTTTACATCACTGGATAACCAGCTTGAAATTATTACCCGTCCCGGACAAGTCTTTTCGATTACGGACATTTAACTTTTGTCAATTCGAGGGTTCAGATATGAGTCGAGCTCTTTTGAGATTCAACTACGATCACATTTTAATCACATTTCTCCCCCTCAAAAATAGCATTTCGATGGTATTTTTTATACCGATTGATAAAAATCATTGTTTTTGGAAAGCTAATAGGGAGAAACGGATTTGCATGAACTTTATGGAACAAATTTGTTTTTGAAATAACCCCCCCCCCCTCAAAACTTGCATAGGTTTTGATATTTTTAAACTTTAATTTGGAGCGAATTGGGAGTAAAGATTTGAAAATCTTAAGCAAAATTTTTGAAAAGTTTTGAAAAACCTTTTGATGAATTTTGAATAAAATTTTGCTTAAGATTAAGAAGTTTGTTTTGATAAACTTTGCGTGAGAACTTCTTTTCTTTTAGGATTGTTGTAATAAAGTGTACAACAGGGTCCTTTATTTGAAAAACGGGTTATGCACTGTTATGTGTGCATAAGCCATAATGTTCGAAGCGTGGGTTGTAAGCTGAAATACTTACAAGCCATTGAAATGTTTTAGGATAAGTGCTCGAAAGTTTTGATTAAGCACTTTCCTTTCTTTAAAGCACGGGTCCTGAACTGATGTGTCCAGAAGCCATTGTGTTTTTAGGATTAGACAACAACCTTGGGAACCCATTTAAGCATGGTGCCAACGGGTTTACCATATTTTGAAATCCATTTGTAAGTTGTGTCAATCCGATTCAAAGAAGTTGAATTCCAACGAGGACTGAAAACCGGTGTTTCATTTTGAAATAACACTCGTGGAATCAACGGTGATTTAAAACTCTTTTTCTTGTGAAAATTGTTTGAGAAACCCGGTGTCTCTCTTGGAGTTTTAAAACTTGAAGAAGAAGTTTTTCATCCATTGTTGAAACCCGGTGTTTCATTTTGAAAATTCGTTTTTGAGATGAATGGAAGCCTTCCGAAATTTGGAATTTTCAAAGCAGAGTCATTCTTATGTTGCAGTGAAAGCAGTTCTGATTTTGAATATTTGAAAGGTTTTGAATGACTTTGCTTTGGTCTCCACACTTGCTTTACCGGTGTAAAACGAGAGTGTGGAGTTTGAAAAGCTTGATTCTTTCCATTTGAAGCATGTGACCTTGAAAGCTTTCGAGGAGTAAGTGTTTCAGAAAAAGTTGGTTTCTTCAAAAACTTCCTTCCTTTTTGCAAAGAATAGGTTGTAAACTGGGAAACCTTTTTCGAAAATGGTTTTGAAGATTCACCCGTGTAAACCTTCTTCGAAACACTTCCGGTGATGAAAAATCTGAAATTGGAGCTTTTCCTTTTGATCGATTAAGATTATCAAACATTGTTTTTAAGGCATTGTATGACGTTCGCAAATCACTGTATTCTTTTTGAAGAGAAAGATGATCTTGAGATACCAATTTTGATTCTAAAGAGGTGATTTGTTTCAAAAATTGATCTTTTTCAGCTTTAGAATCATCCGTTTTACGAGCCAATTTCCGTTCGAACTCAATATTTTCTTTTTCAAGTCTTTCAAAATATCTTTCGAATTTGGTCGTTTTGTTGAAAAGATCAGTTTTGGCATCCTCAAAATCGTTTGTTCGTTGAGCTAAAAGCGTTTCAAGCTCAATCACTTTTGTTTGAAGCACATGATTTTCATTTTTTGTTTCCTTTTCAAAATCTGGAGTATTAGAATCAAACAGGGGATTTGGAAAGGAAACTTTTGTGATTTGAGACTCAACCTTTTTCATCTTCATTGATCCAATCTTTTGCAAAACTTTTTCAAGCCTTTTATCAACGAATTCAGACAATTGAGACTTCAAAACTTCAGTCTCTTTTTGTTGAATGTTTGAGTTTTGAGTCTGAACTCGTGAACGTTTGATTGAATCAAATAGGTTTTTGTAAATCTATTTCAAATGCTCATTTTCTTTTTGTAATGATGCCACAGCATGTCCCAATTCAATATTTTTTGTATCAAGTTCGTCTAAATCAAACTTGATTTTGGCATCATCACAATTTTCTTCAAAAATCTTTTCCTTTTCTTTAAGCACTGTTGTCAAAGAGTTTTTAGAAGAAGCTTTCTGTTCCTGCAGTTTGAGTTGGAAAGAAATACTTTGTGCTTGGAGTTTTGTTAAATCTTTCTCAAACTGAGCAGTTCTTTTTGACAATTCTTCTTTGACTTCAGTTGCTTCTTTTGAAAGCTCTGATACCACTTGTAGGACCTTAGATCAATCTTATCACACTCAATAACAATCACTAATACACAAGAGAAAAGAGAGATGAAAGAGATCTAGTGAGAGAAAGTAGAGTGAGATAAACATTCATTCATTTAGTACACACTCCTTCACAAACATCTCTAATGGCCAACCTCCCAAATGAGGAGGATGAGGCTATTTATACTTTCTTACAATAAGATGGGCTTGGGCTTTTCATGGACTAACATGTGACCTATTGGATTACATAAGAAAGCCCATTGACTATTTTACTTAATAAATACAACGACACATTACAAAATATAAAACGTAAATGACCATCACTTTTATAAAAGCTAACAAACCTGTTACCCCCTTTTTTCTCAAAGTAAGTTAATACTTTTGTCCAAAATCCATCTGCATTCTTCGAATCACCTTTGGCGCTATCTTCGTACGAACGAACCCATCCTTGTCACAATGCAATTTCTTCGACCATGCTCCATGGAATTTTACGTACATCTTCGGCCACGACTTTTTGGACACAATTCATTGACATCTTTTGACGGCTTCTTCTTTAGGCGAGACTTCTTCGACAGGAGAGTCATTACCAACAGGGCTATACGGATAACATTAAGGTTCATAACTTGGCATAGGCTCAAAATCATCAACATGAATGAATGAATGTGAGAAATAAGTTGAGGTTGGTTCAGAGGTGGTGATGAAGAATCACATAACGTTTGTGGTGATGTAGGATCGTGATACATTTGTGGTTGATACATATTTTGTCGCATTCGGTACATTTGTGGCTGATACATAGTTTGTTGTGTTGTTGTGGATGTATGAATTGTGGGTTGTGGTATCGTGGTTGTTGTGTTATGTAAACAAAAGTTAGAGCTCGAAAATGAACCGGTGGTGTGTGACCGAGTTAGATATTTGAATTGGGCGTTGGGGCGTTTCTTTGTCGACGATTATTTTTTATTATTTTTTTTTATTTATTTTTTTTTTATTTTTTTTTTTGAAGTAGAAGTACAAAAGATGAAATTAGATTTGAATGTGTATAATAATGAAAAAGTAAGGGGGTATTTATAGATAAATATAAGGATAAATTTTTAGAAATATTTTTTTAATAAATGCTCAACAGTCAAAAAAAAAAAGAGGGGTGGGGGGGGGGGGGGGGGGGTCTATTACACCTTTTCCTTCTTTTCCGTTAGGTTAAGTGTACCTGCGCGCGTTAAGGTGTGAGGGCCATCATGGCCTTCGTGTGTGGTGGTTTCCCTTGGGGTTCACCACTATAACCATAACGTCTCGCCTAAGAAAGTATAAATACATGTCTTCCCTTCCTACACATTTTTTTTTATAATCTTTTCCACAATAAGATACCGTTGTTGCTTTGTTGGTCTTCAGGTGGACTATGAACACACATTAAACAATCACAAGAATCATGTAATCATATAAAATTAGTGTTAAATCAAGAATACTTGGAAAATATGTTTGATTCAACTAGATTAGGTAGGTAGCACATGGTGATAGCGTACGTAGCACAATATATGTTTAAGTGCATACTTATGTTTAGGTGGGTGCATCACGACCATGTATCTTTTTTCACAATCATTTTGTGTGTTTTTTGTATATTTGTTAGTGTGCATTACTCAAATGAACCTTGAGAATGTGCATATTTCGTCGTCGCTCGTATGCTTAGATGTATATTAGATACAATAGGTAACAAGATTCATCATTATATCTTTACATAATTAATAACATATATTTTATGATGAAAAAACTTGAATAAGAGCTCAAAACAAATTGAGCAGTTCGTGAGCAGTATGATGTCCTGTATGTTGAGTGTCATGCTTCCATGTAAAGACTATGTTCTATAAAGTTATATGTAACTTAACAAATGTCGATAATGGCTTTACTTTAACCTAGCTTTTTTGTCATTTGAATTTTGACAACACCCTTTCAGTAGTTAGTGCTTTAAATTATTAGAGCACTCGGTGCGGTAACACAGAGTTAAACTTTAACACACTGACACGTCAGCGCCACATCAGCTTTAATCTTTTCACATTTAACTCAAAAAAACACCCCTTATCATAACTCACCTTTAATTCAAATATTTTCAAACTCAACCCCTAAACTTAAACTAATACTTCATTTAATAACTAACATAACATTAAATATTAAACATTACAATACGAATATTAAACATTACATAATATTAAATATTAAACATTACAATACGAAACAAATACTTGTTCATCGTCTTCGGAATCTTGTTCTTGTTGTTGTCGTTGAAGATGTTTCTGCCAAAGATGCTCCATAAGGTCTAGTTGGAATCGAGTATGTGTTTCTCTGTCGCGTATTTCTTTTGCCTTTCGACGTTGGACATCACATCTGTCGACCCACCTGTCTTTCCTCATACGTGGTGACGGATCCACCCACATCTCGCCATACTCACGTAGTGCAAACTTTTGATCTTTTAAAATCATATTATGCAAAATAATGAAAGAAAGCATGATTCTATGTATCTTGACAATTTCCGTTTGACGTGCCGGTTGTTGTAGTATACCCCAACGTCCTTGAAGCACACCAAAAGCACGTTCGACATCCTTTCATGCACTTTCTTGTTTTCTTTTAAAATAACCATGTTTATCGTCAGTTGTTGCCGAGAAGGATTTGACGAAAGTAACCCACTGTGGGTAAATTCCGTCAGCTAAGTAATATCCCTTTTCATGCCTGGTTCCATTAACCATATAAGGTGCTGCAGGGGCAACGTCATTAAGAATGTCGTCGAATAACGGAGAGTTATCTAAAACATTAATATCGTTATTTGCCTCCGCCATACCGAAAAATGCATGCCAAATCAATAAATCTTGCGAAGTAACTGGTTCAAGCATTATTGTTGGGTATTTTTTTATCACCCCTACCAAATTGCCCTTGCCAAGCAACCGGATAATTTTTCCACTCCCAATGCATGCAATCAATGCTACCAAGCATTCCCGAAAAACCATGGTACCCCTCATGTCTTTCATAAATACTTTGAATGTCGGACCATGTTGGTTTTCTTAAATATTCCGGCATAAACAAATCAATAACACACTTGTTAAAATTATCAAGACAATCACGTGAAGTACGCTCACCCATTTGCAAATATTCATCAAACGCATCGGGTGCAGTGCCGTACGCCAATTGGTGTATGGCAGATGTACACTTCATAAGAACACTCATAATCATTCGACCCGTACAATCGGGTGATTGACTAAAGAATTTAAAATGATCCGGAAGAAAATCAGAGGTATAAGATTCAATACCTTCGACTATTTGTAGAAATAGTTTCCGGCTCATACGAAATCTTCTTCGAAAATACCGAAGCGGATACTTACAATCGTGATTGAAATAGTCGCTACGCAAACGTTGTTCAGCAAGCTCACGTTCACGATAGATATGATTACGTGACATTGGAGGTTGAGTTGCTGCTTGTTCCAACTGTTGCTAATATTCGTACGCGGCTGTCATAAACTGAATGTCAGTTTCATCATCTACATCTGACCAGTTGCTAAATTCTTCATGACTTTGATTCTGATCCATTGTGAATGAACAAGTTGTCTTTTTTTTTTTTTTTTTTTTTTTTTTTTTTTTTTTTTTTTTTAGAGATGAAGTTTATAAATTTGAGTTTGAGTTGTGGAAGTGCGAAAAAAAATTGTGTGTTAATTGGTTATTTATAGTGGTGGAAAAAAGGTTTTGAAAATATATATATATATATATATATATATATATATATATATTATTTTTAATGAACTAGCCGTTATGTACTTTGGAGGGCCAAAGTTGTAAAAATTAAATTTGAATTCCAATGGCTAGTTGTGGTACGATAGGGGGTGAAAGTGATTTTTTTTTTCTTTTTTTTAATACAAAACCACCCTTAACACTGCGTTAAGGGTGTAACACACTCCCTTAACGCAGCGTTGATGGTATGGTTAACGCACCTTAACGCAGCCAAGGTGAAGGCTTAACGCAGGGGTGCGTTAACCACACCGAATGCTCTTACGGCAACCAGTGTGAACGTTAGTGCTTACGTTGATGACCTTTGCTAGATTGTCGTTTGAATCTTATATGGCATTCATTTATATGTTTTGTGATAGTGATGTTTAGAGGACTAGGTATGGTTACGGCAAGCTCGGCGTTATGCTGAGTTGGTTTTGGCGTTGTCGGCGTTACCACACTAGACAACCACACAAACCAACGGCGTTGGGTACCACGTTGACACACAAACGCACGTTGAAATCGAAAAAGAAAAAGAAAAATTTCAAACCAAACGGCTAGTTAACGACTGGTTTTTGTTTTTTTTTTTTCCTTTAAAAAAAACACAGCCACTTTTTTATAAATGCTTTTACACACTCATTTTTTAAAGTAAAAAAACACTTTACTACCATTCCCACTTTTATATTTCCACACCAAACTAGCTAATAAATGTCTGAATATCCTAACGATCCATTTTTCAACAACCTCTTCGGGATGTCGCAACCAACTCGTCATCTTTGTCAAAATTCTTGATAGTTATAACCTATTAAGAAGGCAGGTTCAGTCCAGGAGGCTAGTTTGAAATGAAACCCGAACTCGCTGAGGTTCACACACCTTTCTTTATGAAATTGCACAGATGGGAAAGAAAGGCAGAAAGAAGAAAGAAATTATTCCTTTTTTCTTGTCCAATACCACTAGTACCTGAAATGCATCTCCTTCGCCCGCATGAGAGACTTCTATGCCACCGGGAAACGGCTCTATTATGAAATCAAGCGACAGACCGACTCATTTGGTCGGTGAATGAAAAATGGGAAATTTATGGAAAGTTGCAATCCGCATCGCGGAATATTTCAGCTACACGCCTTTTATTCCAGCCAACGAAGCTCCGTCTAATCTCTAATAGGGGCTCGGTTCGGTTCACCCAACAAACCTACTAAGTAGAAGGCAGGTGAACTCAGACCAGTGCAACAAAGTTATAACATAAGAGGTTGTGCAAAATAAGAAAGGGAAAAGAAGCTTTGCAAAAGCTAAGCGTTCGGTAGCCAATACACTATGCCATCGGGAGAAATCCCAAATAATTATATCACTTTTAAGTACAACAAATACTTGACCAAAAATTCTAAAATCTATAACAAATTCAATCACAATTCCATCAACAACCACCGCTACAAACCACACAACCAAAAACACCAACCGAAATCCAGGAACAAATGACTAAAATAAAAGGATAACAAGCCGCAAAACAAGCACAAGACCCGAAACTCACAACCGAAACCGACTCCTTACTGGTTTCCTTTCGTTGGTTACCGTCAGAGGAAATGTGATTAGTCGTTTGTTACGTTGTCATTTTTGAGGATAACAAAGTCGAAAGTGACCAAACCAGCGATTCCTTTTGGTACAAGGTTCTCTACAGGTTCAACAAATCTAATTTTCACAAACGTAACAAGGGCATGTTGACGAGTAAGTGACATACGTTAAACCATAATTGCCAAAAGTTCAATGCTATCTACAAACATTTCAAACGTTTGGGTATGGGTCGTAGTAGGGAACGACCTTGATTTTATGAACCATGTTAGGACCGCATATTGTGAAGAGTCAAGAGAAGGACCGTTTTCTCAAGAAGACGCCTGGCAAATATTGAAAAAACAAACAAGTTGGACGCGACCGAGCCCGTTGATCCAATTGATCTCATCGGACATACCGAGCTATTCGGAGATCATCCAAGATCACATTGTCCTAGCAAACCACGGCCCTCCAAAAAAGCTAAATCAAAAACCACGTCGAGCACTACGGGAAGTAACCTGTCAGAATTTGGGATGTTATGCAAAATGAGTTTCGACTCAAACGAGAAGTCGCTCAATCTGCGTACGAGGTGACGAAGGAGAAAGATCGGACAATAATGAAATTGGAAGAAATGAAGTTTCTCGCGATTAACATCAAGGATTTGGCGGATGACGATGCCTACTTCATCAACATGCAAAAAGAAGAAATAAAGAAAACAAATGGATTGCACCGCAATTAGTCGACTTCGTTAAAAAAAATTCGTATTTTTTTAATTTTCCTACTTTTTAAAAAATATTTGTTTTTTTTCATATTGTAATTTGTATTTTAATTTAATGAATGAAAAATTAGTTTGTTTGAAAAACTGGAAAAAGAAAATAAAATTGGTTGATCCTAAAAAGTTGGTGTAAATGATGTTATGAGTGAGATGATATTTTGATTTGTTTCTGTCAAAAACGAGAATACATAGGTGACGTTGTGATGACACAACGTTTTGATGTTAATGATGTTATCATACCTAGAGCTCTTAGGATTAAAGATATAAGAAAATTAGCCCAATTAAGTAGTGGGGTTTAATATAATCCTAAACAAAGAGTAATTGATCATCATCATCAACCATTGTGATTAAAAGCCAACGAAGTAATAATTCTTCGATATTGGGTATTATCCATATCCAAATCTAGATAGATTTAGTGGTTTCGAAACCAAACACGAAGGCACTAACATACACATATGCATAATGAGGAAAGTGTTCTCGAGTACATGTTTCTCAAAAGTTTGTCCAAATGAGATTTCAGTTTCATGACATCTATAAACTTTGTGACATCATGTGTTAACCTTTGGACCAGTAATATAGACTATTTTTATGTTTCAAATAATGAAATGGATGTTTAATAACACTTCAGATTACTAAGCCACTGAGCTGATAGTTATAATTTTCATAGAAATGTCAAATTTTATAGTGCAAATTGAGTGGAAAATTAGTTGCTTAGTACTACTAAATTTCGTTTAAGTAAAAAGGGTGAAAGTGAAACCCATTATTTCTCAAATGGGCCATAACTCATTATTAGGCCTGGTATTGGATTGTTTGGTAGGCCCATTGTAGGCACAATGTGGCCTAGTATAAAATTGTAGATAAAGTTTTACTGAAAAAAAATACACAGGACAGTCAATTACTCAATTTAAATTTCTTTCATAAATTCATACTAAAAGTTAAAATGTACAAAGAAGAAATAGCATCAGTAGCAACTAGCAAGAGTAAATTTGACTAGAGTTGTAATTCAAATTCCGTTATATGAGGATTATGTTGATTCAGGTACAATTAGGATTTATAAAACTAGTCGAATGAATACAATATTATAAAACAACTACTAATAAAATAAGTAAAAACAACTGGTAAAACTCGTATGAAAAGTACCTAAACTTAAAGGAGGTTCATTTACATCAAAGGCTTTCACTGTTACAAGAAGGTCAAAGCAGCATTTGAATAGAGAACAAAGTCTGAGGGCTTGTTTTGTTTGATATATCATGAGTATGAGTTTAAATGTTTAAAATGTGTAAGCTAGAAGGGTTTATTGTTTTATTGAATAGCTCAATTGAAGTAATTGACTTTCTTTGAGTAATAAAAACGTATAGTTGTATGTTATGTGCATGAGTTAGTAATGAATGAAAAGGAAACTAATATGATTATTGGTATATGTTAATCATTTAATATGTGTAAAGGCGTCAAGAAGAAACAGCAAGAATTCAGAAAGAGTGGGAAGAGGAACGTATGAAAGAACAAGCAGAACATGATGCATTCGTGTTGGAATTTGTGGTCATTGAATCATCCGATTATGAAAAAGATTAAGATATGTATTGTTTTTAATGAATCATTTGAATGGAATTTTATGGTATTTAGTTTCTTAATCGTATTTCGTATCATATCGTATTGTATTTTGGTTTGTATTGTGATTTAATTAAATGAAATAAATTTAGTTTATTTGAAAATTGGAAAAGAAAATAAAATTGTGGGTGGTGGGGCCCAAATGAAGAGGTTTGTTGTGTGTTATAATAGAGGGGGTTGTTTTGTTAGGGTGGTTTGTTATGATGTGCCACCGATGAGGCCCAAATGAAGATATATGGGGATATCACCACACCTAATTCTCTAATGGTAAAGAATTTACAAGTGTACTTTCAATGAATGACTTATCATGGCGCGAACTCGCGAAGCCTACGAGTTAAATAACAAGTGTATACACTAGTACATTAAGGTTAATTGGAGGCGAATTTTTTTACATATTGCCGAAGTCATGACGTTGGCATAATGAGTTTTCTACGTCATGTCGTCGGCAGAAACTTGTCGAGAATGCTCCGTCGGGACTTAAGTTCTCGACAAACAACTCCGACGACAAAGTGGGACCCACACGATTTTCCGGTCAAACGTTTTTGTGGTTCGACAATATTTTTCCGACGCCAAGTCGTCGGTATAGTACTAACTAATTAAGGATTTAATTAGCAAAGCTAATTATAGTCAACGAAAGTCAACAAATTTGTAAATATTACCGACGTCATGACGTCGGTAATATTTACAATAGTCAACGAAAGTCAACAAATTAGTAAATAATACCGACGTCATGACGTCGGTAATATTTACAATAGTCAACGAAAGTCAACAAATTTGTAAATAATATCGACATCATGACGTCGGTAAGATTTACAATAGTCAACGAAAGTCAACAAAATTGTAAATATTACCGACGACTTGACGTCGGTAAAATATAAAAAGTCAATGACATTGTACATAATACCGACGACATGACGTCGGTATTTAGGTTGTATTGCAGCTGCACAGCAGCCTGCGCAGCTGCAATTTCCAGATTTTTGCCGCAAAAATCTACCATAACCTGCTGTGTAACCATTACATTCACATCCAATACCACTACAAAACGGCTATAAACTTTATAACGGCTAAAACGGTTATATATATAACCACTAAACACTTATAAACTTTACAAAACGGCTATAAACTTTATAACACCCTCAAAATACATTATAAACTTTACATAACGGGTGTTATAATCGCTAGACCTAGCTGCTATGTCTACAAATGTCACAATATCCGCAATGTTTAAAGATAATAAGATTCGGGTCGCCAAAATATAGTTTCAAAGATAAAAACAACACAAAATAACACATAATATATACCTCTACGGCCCATCGTCGTCATCCATATCATCACTACGATGATTCTCATCATCATCACTCTCGACGCCTGAGCTACTCTCGCTGCCAGAGCCACTCGTGCTCCCGCCTGAGCCACTCGCGCTCCCGCCTGAGCCACTCGCGCTCCCGCCTGCGCCACTCCCTCCCGCGCCACTCCTACTGCCGCCTCCTACGTCACCCTGAGAACCAACCTGGCTAAGAAACTCCTGCCATCGTGGGTTGCTCGAGACAAAACACGTCAACAACTCGAGCTGCCTCTGATTTGCCAACGCTTTCTTCTCAGCTCTTCTTCTCTCCTTCTTAGCTTTTATGCAAATCTTCTCAGCTTTTTTGCTCTTCTTCTCAGCTTCATCGATCTTCTTTTGAGCTTCATCAAGCTTCTTCTGAGCTTCAGCAAGCTTCTCGTCGATCTCGGCCATACCTATAAATGAAATAATCAAAATTTAAAAACGGCCATTTCAATACATAAGATGAGTCATTTAATATTATCCAACTGTACATACCTGGAGCTGGAGGCAGCGAAGGCGGGGTGTGTGGTAACTGTGGCCACTTCACGCCGGGTGCCACCCTGCCCCTGCCGACTATGTGACCACGCTGCTTGCCCTTTAGTACCCGGGCAAGTATCTCCTCCTCCGGGAGGTACGCCACCTCTGTCGGTGTATCCGATCTCGGCTCCCTTAGACTGACCATCTCTTCCTATGTAGTTGAAAAAAAATGAGAAAGTTAATATATTAGTCGGGTTAATTACTAGATTATGTTTCAATAAATCATTAAAGTGTGTGTTTGAAAAAAAAAAAAAAAAAAAAACGATACTTACATACTGAACACGAGCCTCATCCTGCAACCAAACACCATCCTTGCAGTGGGTGTCACAAAAGGTCTGGATGAGGGACGGGTACTGATGGTCCTCGTTGTTCTCGAACTGTATATACACATTCATATAGGATGAAATAAATTAAAATGACAAATCAAACAACATATATATTTTATTTAGTATAAATACTTTTAATTAATATATAATTAAAATTAAATAATCTTATAAAAATAAAATGTGTCTTACATATTCGTGTCGAGTAGCGGCCAATGATCTCGAACCGTGGCGGCTGTGAACCTTGTTCTTCTTTCGGTTCTCTTTATTCACTGCCGCTCGTTTTTGTTCCTTCTCCGACATGTACAACTCTACATGCTTCTCCCACACAGCCTGCTCCACGTTCGGAGGAGGATTTCTTTTGATCACTTCCACATTCGGAGCCCCACCCTTGTTGGTAAAGTAATCGCGTTTCATTTCATATTTGTTGTCCGCGTATCGCTTAGCCAGATACGCGGTGATGGCGGTCCGAATGTTCTCCCAGTCCGATGAGCGCCTGTGGCGTTCCAAATTAAACATATTCTGCAATCAAATATAGTTAAAATTAATATAAAGATATAAATAAATAAATAAATTTAAATAAATATACACATTTAAACAAATTTAAATAAATGTACACATTCAAATAATTAAATATAGAGATATAAATAAATAAACAAATTTAAATAAATATGCACATTTAAATAAATAAACACGATAACATAACAATTTAAAAGGAAAATGAAATAACTGACCCCGAGTTGTGGAAGGAAGTGAGCCGTCTTCTCCGGTGGTATACTGTACCAGGAGTCATAGTGTAACGGGAGCTTCCTAATTGGCTCGCCGACGTAATTGCTGAACCACCCTTGGTGCTTGCCCACATGACAATACGTCCCTTGATCATTAATCTCAAACTCAATCGACTGTGGGCCGCTATTTTGCACGGCTTTCTTGAGCGCCACGTTCTTCGTGGCTTGGCGTCGACGCGGCCTGCCGCCATCCCGACCTCCACTACCCCTGCCTCCCCCCTGGCCCTACCTCCTCGGCGGGGTCGCCCTGATCCTGCAATTGGAATGAGTGAAAACGTCATAAAGTAACATGTAACCAAATTCAAATGATCAAGTTTAAGTTTCTTTGAAATATATATATATATATATATATATATATATATATATATATATATATATATATATATATATATATATACACATTATATATAACAGGAGGCGTTACACGTAGATAATGCCACATAAGTCCACGTAATTGCCATGTAATTGTCATTAAAAGCCATGTCATTACATTTAGTCCACCTAAGCAACTATTAATCAACTAAAATTAGCATAGCATTAATAAATTTCGGTTTTAATTTTCTTAAAAAATAATGTTGTTGGATTCGAACCTGAGTTGTGAGTAAGACTGCCATACATATTAACCACTCCACCAACACATTTTCTTGGAATTTATTTTGCAACACCAAATCTATAAACTTGTGCAATTAATTATTACTACTAATCCACATATATCTAACAAATTTTACGGCTTTTATTTGTTCATCACTGGCTAAGATCAGACTTTTTTCTCAAAACCCTAATATCAATGACAAGGTTTTCATAAATGTGACTTAGAAACAAATGTTGTAGTTTGGAATGATGTAAAAGTGTGCCATGATTTTTACATGGTGTAGAAAGGGTCAATTCGTGTCAGCACCTGTCCATCATTCTAGGTGATTTTAATGAGGTTATATTCGCCTATGAAAGATTCGGATCCACCTTTGATGCCCATGGTGCTTCTTGCTTCAACAAATTCATCTTCAAATCGGGCCTTCTTGATCTTCCAATGGGAGAGGTAAACGTTTCACTCTTATGAATTGTGACGGTTCAAAACTTAGCAAATTAGATCGAATTCTTGTCTCAAAACACTTTGTTGATATTTGGCCTGACTCGCACATTCATGATTTACTAAGAGAAATTTTCGGATTATACACCTCAAATTTTTGTTAAAACGCTGTTTGATTTTAGACCTGTTCCTTTTAAATTTTTTAACTCCTAGCTAAATCGCATTGACATCTCCTCTATCATTCACGACTGTTGGGTTTTGCCATTGGGCCGAAATTCCACCTCACATTGTGTCAATAATATTAAACAATGGAAGGTCAATAATACAAATAATGAGGTTGCTGCTACTCTTGCTCTTTGAAATAATTTATTTTAGGAGATTAATATTAATTCTTTCGATTTAAGTAGAGGTGCAAGGCAAACGAGCAACAAGCTGCGCCGCTAGCCCTTTTTTATTTTAGACCAGTTGGACAACAAAGCTGAGATTAGTCCATTATGACATACGAATGTCAACAGTAGGACCAACACCTTGAAGAAACTTACCTCTCTGGAACACATTAATCTTAGAGATCTTCGTCAAAAAGCTAAGGTAAGGTGGGTTCTTGAGGGATACGAGAACACACGGTTTTTTCATGGATTGATAAACAATAAAAGAAATCAGTCTAGAACTAATGGGCTAAATGTTCATGGCAATTGGGTCTAGGATCCCTTATCCATCGAAGATCACATTTTCATTCGTATGAATTGAAATACAAAGAATCTAACTTCTCAAGGCCTACCTTTGCGAGCAACCTTTTCAAAAGAAATGTGTAAGTGTGTTTCTGGCATGTTTCACGTAGAACTCATGCTTGATTTATGATATGTTTATTATCGTTAAAATCGAAACTTGCAGCACAAAAAGAGAAACAACAACAACGGCAGAAGAAGAACCAAGAAAAGCACAAATATGAGGCGGGAGCAGGAAGAGATGAAAACACAAAAGGATCTGAATCCCCAACCAAAGACAACAGGAAAAATGACAATGAACATGAAGCTCAACCTGAATCTGATCCAAAGAGAGACCAAAGGATTGCTTTCGCTTACCAGGTAAGATTGAATGGATCTAATTGTGATGTTATCTAATTATCCATATTTTATATAGTAAAGTAATATTAAGCCTACGTTACTTGCAGACGCCACTGTTGTTGAGTTTGTTGGCATTGTTGTTTGGATTCTGAATTAGGTTTCCTCACTCAAATCTTTACATCACACGTTAATATATAATAAAAGATTTCAGATTAGCCGTATATTCTTTATCTAATATGATGCAGACAGAAAAAAGAGGGGATAGATGTATCCGATGTATTTGCTCGATCATTACAAGATCCCACACGGCTCGCTGTTGCAGCAATAGCCAGTGGGATGTCGCCCCCAATATAAAGAAGATCACATCCTGACGACATAGTGACCCGAATCTGCATTATTCCATATGTTGGCAGCATGTGTTTCTCTTTAGTGGTTCCTCTTATGAAACACAATTGGATTATTAAGGTATGTGATGCGATATCTTTTTATCATTTATTTGAAATATTGTGGGTTTAGTTGAGTTTAGTTAATTATATCTTTCAACTTTGTATAGATAAATGAGAATGAACCAGTTTTGCAAGCATTTACAATCATGGACGATGTCAACATTATATCTATGTCTCTGGGCCACTTCCTCCTTAACCAATGATCTTATATTTCAGGTCCTACACTGATTACAAGTTGGCGAAGAAAAAACCAAATCAATACGGTAGCCTAGCTAAAAATAGCTGTAAATAAGCCTCCTATTTAGTGAGTTCTACCATACCATATAGTGATATTCATTACTTGTGTTGATCTTCCAAGCCCTATCGTATAAGTATCTTAGATACTGTTATGCCCCCTTTAAACGTAATTAAGGAATTTGCAACTTGATTATATCTTCTAATTACTCAGACATCTTTATTTTAAAATTTAAAACAGAATAAGGCACCCATGTTCAAGCGAGTCAGTGGCCTTAGTGAACCTGTTGTCACAAAGAGCCAGGAGGTACATTACTTTCCATTTTCAGTAGTCATCTTCTCATTTTCTAGCAGTTTTCTGATGGCGATTTGGTAGTACTTTTCTAATTCTTTTTATCAAATGAGATTTCCAGATTGCGAAAGATATGCGTGAAAGAGGGGAGACCAGTGATCATGCTGTAGTCCATAAAATTCAGGAGTATGTTTGGCCTAACTTT
This sequence comes from Artemisia tridentata subsp. tridentata, assembly GCA_021014915.2. NCBI lineage: Eukaryota > Viridiplantae > Streptophyta > Magnoliopsida > Asterales > Asteraceae > Artemisia > Artemisia tridentata. The sequence goes on from CP139506.1 coordinate 281,902,471, forward strand.
TATTTTAAACTGCTACAAAGCTTTTTTCTTGAACTCTTGATTATCTATAGGGTACTGATAAAAGAATTAGTTGTTTTAACAATATTAATGAAAGTTTTTTTAAAGAGACAGATGCGGCAATGTCATTCAAGGAAATCCTCCGGCGTGACCCGTATGATACTGTTGCTCTTCCTTCATTTTTCCCTATTTCTAAAATATCTTATAACCAACTAACAATTTTACAATTTGTATATTTAAGGTATTTTTCTTCATCTGACTTCGTATCTGATGTCCAAGAAATTGTGAAACGAGTTCTCAAGGCCTACAATAAAGTAAGTAGGACGAATTATCAATGGATTTGTATGTTTTAGTTAAAGTTTCCACTTATCTCTTATGCTGTGGTTTGGTTTTTATCTCTTAGTAATCTTAAATGCTTCTATATACAGGGAGAAACTAAAGAACTGGAGAGATATTGTTCCCTAAAAATAGTCGAGCAATGTAAAGCCCAGCATAAGATTTGCGATATGCAAGGCACTTTTTATGATAACAAGGTTAGAAGATAATTTTTTTCTCCATGCATATAATATTTGATCTAATGTCTTTTCTACTTGATGCAGATACTACATATATCTGAGGTCAATGTAAGAGAAACTAAAATGATGAGTGACACTCCCTTGATAATTGTTTGGGTATACACCTTTCCCATTTAAAATGTCAACCTACGTCCCTAAAAAGTAAATTAAATTAGAAAATCGTACTTAATTTGGGTAACTTTGCTATTACAGTTCCAAACACAACAGGTTTATTGTGTACGAGATAGACTTGGTGAAATAACAGAAGGAGACATTTAGTACCAAGCTCCGCAATTCAAGTTGTAAGTATCCTATTTTCATCAAACTATTTGGATAAGGGGTGTGTGGCATTACAATCTCAAAACTAACATCAGGGGAAGTTGTGGTGATTACACAATGGAAGACTTCCAACTCTGACCCGACAACTTCATCAAAACCCCAACAAGCAGTACCAAGACAATGCATCCCAACTTCAGCTTAGGAATTTCGTAAAACCTTGGACTATTTTATGCAGATTTGTGCATGTAAAATGAGTACTTTCCAGATTTATCAAGGTGTTTTCGTTGGAATTGGAGGTGCACATAACGGGTAAGCATCCCAAATTAATAGGCATGAGGGTGAGATTTAGTATCTTATATTATCACTACTTTTATAATAGTTTTTATAATCCATTTAATGTGGTAATTAATTATGAAATTCAGAAAGAGAACCAAAGAGGTGTCTTTCAGAAAGGAAGATAACCAAAGAGGTGTAGGCGGGTCAAACGGAGCAACCATTTTAAGTGTCGAGCAACCATTTTAAGTGTCTTTTTTTATTGTCTTTTTCTAACTTAGATATTTTGGGGTCAAATTTTCTGATTTATTATCTTTGTGTTATAGGCAGTTGGTGACGGGGTTGAGAGTATCACAACAAACTAATCTCAGTTTACACCGTCGCAAGCCTTTTCCTGATTTAATAGGCAAGCCGCCTCCCTTAAGAAACTGAAGCTAACAAATAACTCATACTAAATGTCTAACGGGTGTTTGTCTTAGCTTATTTGATGGGCTTATTAGCTTTGAGAATTAGATAAGCTCATAACCTCTTAAATAAGCTAAAACCTTCACTTCCTGAATCATATTGCCGTAAGTTACATTTTGGAGTTATGGAAATACAATATGTATTGTTTGTTCATAACCTTTTACTCTTCATGTTCAGAGTGTTTGAGAAGTTACTACAATATGTGAAACGTTTCAGTCGCTACAAGAACCCATATTCTATGAGACAAGTTTTAGAGTATCCTCAGTTACATTCATTTAAATGCTTGCCTTACTGTTCGTTATCATTATTATTTTTTGTCATATTTATGCCGTGAAAGCCCTTTTTTTCTTAACCAACATGTAGAATTCTGAGTAGGCACCAGTTAGTAGAATTTGAGGTAATATGCTCATGACCTGTGGCGACTATCTTAATTTTCTTCGTTTTGATTGGGTGCTGAAATAGCATATGTGCATTTTGAAGCTTTGTGTGCTTGGAACCTTTACCCTGCAACTGTTGAGAAAGGCATTGCTATGGTCCCATCTATCAAGGTAACTCGAAAAGAAATATTTGACAATATTTTTCTTGCTATTTATACCAAGGCTACTAAGGTGCAGGCAAGGAAAATGCAGTGCAATGTGCATGATGTTGCATCGAGGTTTATGACCCAACGGGCCATGAACAGTTTTATACATCACTAATTGCTACCAAATTATTTAAACACTTTTATTTGACTTTTAACCAGGTGACCCGTTTTCATTTTACCAATGTTTTGGAGATGATCAACCTGAATTGACCCACGTTAGGCAAATAATATGAGGCGTGTGGCAATAGTAGGCGTATACAAATAGTGAACAATCTGACTGAAGTTGAAGGTTTATCAAATGATAATGTCGTGGATAAAGAAAACATCGAGTCAACAGCAGGTTCCTTTTTTTAATAAGATTTTTATCTTTTAATTCGGTTTGATACATGTTTAAGCATGAGGGCACTGATGATAAACACAAATAAAGGCGTGCCAATTTTTTGGCTCAGTGCGATAAAATCTAATGATGTGCTGGCTGATGAGTCGGTAAATAAGTGACAAACTTTTGTTTTCCATACTTATGTATTCAAGTCTCACATATATTTAGTAATTATTGCCTTTCTGCTCTATAGATTTATGAATCTGACCAAGGAGCTCTACAGTACCTCAAAGATGTTGGTCTCCGCTGCCACCGGGTTCGTTAACAACTCCCATCCCTTTCTTAATATGTGTGCCTGAAAAGATCAATAAGAAAACATGTTTGTATCAACACTTCTGAGAGTTTATTAAATGTATAGTAAACCTTATATAAGGACTTCAAGCTAGGTATCTGATGTTATAAAAACATAAACAACCTTTTTCCAGTCAACAAGTGATTATGATTCTTTCTTATATTTATTTTCTAATATAGTTTATTGATGATATCAAAAAATAATATTAACACACGTATATGCATAGCACATACACGCCCAATTCCTCATCCTCATTGTTAAGTGTTAGTAATTCAAGTTGAACCTTTTGGAAATTCCTGGCTAAATTAGCAATTTCCTACAAGTTTGGCATTTTTTACTTTCTAACCCTCACCACTAATTTGTAAAACAAAAATTTACATTTTTTGGTAACATATCTATTACACATGTTGCGTCATCTTCAATGGGGGCAATGGGGTTAGCGCGGGCATCTGGCCCAAAAAAGGAAATATACACTAAAAACTCACTATCTTGAAAAAATGTTCTTACTCGGACCATTATCACTATCATACACAACCTCCATCTTCACTTTTACTCCAGTATAGTCTACACAAAATATAGTTGCACACCATGAATTGATGTGTTTGCTGCTTAGTGATTTTGAAAAGTTACGTATTATTATAGTTTAGGCTATATCAGTAGCATTTGTGTAGAGTGGATTTGATTAATACCTTTACTTATCTAACATTTTTTTAGGCACCAGGTGCTGGAAAGATTGAAGAGAACACCGCATCACATATCGACACTTTGAAACAGTAACCATTAGGGGTCCTATTGAACTTCCGCTAGACACACAGAGTATAGCAAACCCATTAAGGTATGTCTTCATATAACATCATAGTGTCCAAAAACCACTTGCAGGTCTTGTATCTGGACTAATTGCATAATATGGGCCTATATTTTTAACAAATATCGTAGTTAGTTATCAATTACTCTTTAATTGGGTACCACTTTCTAATATAATAACTGGGAACACTTCGTACTATTTTTTACATTGATTCATGTCATTAGGGTGATTTTTCTTTGTTTTCAATAGAGGCTTTCTTTTGCTCAATTTCGGTATCTTGGTTTCGTATTAACAGTTAGGATATATTTAACTACAATAGGCAAACAAAATTGTTGCAGATGATTAATAAAATACCACTTACCGACGATGGTTTCGATAGCATATATCTTAATAATAGATCCTTAAAGTAGAGGTGGAATGACGGGCGGGTTAGTTAACACGTCAACTTTGGCTTTTACAATAGGTTTTTAAAGGATTGAAATACCATGTATTCGAGAATCATGTCTAAGTCAGTTAAGACATATGTTTTTATAATATTATGGCAAAACCAAACGTTCACTTGCATGTACCATAAATTCAAATATATTTAGTCTAATCATGATCTGTGGATAATGTAAAAAATACTTACATGGTGTGATGTAATCTTGCTTATCAATATTTGGTTTAACGAATGTTAAATCAAGAAAAGGGTGAGTTTCGTGGGTGAGAGTGGTATTTGATGAATTCTTTATGGTCCATTAAGGTTGAGAAGAGCAATGAGAGAGATTCTCACCTCCTGCTCACCAGTGAAGTTGAGGGAGTATGCAGATGACACAGAAGACTAGATCAACATAATGCTGGATGATAAGCAAAACCGTCTTTTGCAAATGGGTATTATGTCTCTAGAATGAAGAGTAGGAAGGGATTGAAAGTTTTCTGTTTTGATAAGGATGGTAATAGCTTTATTTCGTATACTATGTTGTTACAAATAACTTTGTATATTTTAATTGTTCTATAAATGTTAACGGTCATTTAATTACATTGTTAATGCATTCAATATAAAAATTGGCATGTTTATATCTTATTTTTTTTCAACAATAATTATTTGCCAAGATAATCTTGACCTGCTGTTTGTGTTTCTGACCAAGGATGAACGCCGAGCTAGATATACGTGTGGTAAAAATGGCTTCAGTTTATGAATATACCAATGTTGCAAAATTTGAAAATCAGTGGAAAAAATCGGCCTAGGCAATAATCGGCCATTAATCAGTAAAATATTGGCCGAATCGGTCAAAAACGGACTAATCGCCCAAATCGGACTAATCGGTCAACTTTTAAAAAATTAATAATTTAGGCATTCTACTTAATTTGGGGATCGTTTATTTCACTTATAACGCATAATGGGCCTCATAATCAGAATTGGAGCCTTTTATTGAGATTTAGAAACATAGTAGGCTTGGAATCAGTTAAAATCTTTAGTTTGGTCTCTAGAAATACCCAAAACTTGCAGGAAATGTCAATCCAATTAATCACCGATTAATCCCGCCTTGACCGATTAATCGCTGCAGGGTGGTCGACCGCCCGACTACCGATTTACGATTTTTGCAACACTGGAATATACATTTACATAAATACCTTGAACCCTACAATATAATACCTGAAGGAAGTTGCCATTGTGGTTCGTTTCTTGGATTATTCGTTCATGATCACACTTACATTAAAAAAGAAGTGCATTCAAAGGAAAATCACAAGTCATGCCCGCCCATCGGGCGGGCTTCGACATCTAGTATATATATATATATATATATATATATATATATATATATATATATATATATATATATATATATATAAAGTTTAAAGCCACAAGGAAAAGCAAATAAGCACTGAACTTAAATCAAATAAGCTAAAAGGGCTGGTGTGTGCAGGGCAACAAATGTCCAACTGATGTAATTTTAAGTCACTGAAAAGCTTACAACAGCTAATTTAGAAAAATCAAAAAAATGGGGAACAAGTAGATAAGCAATCAAATAGTAAAAATACCAAATTTTAGAACAAATGGGCTTATAATGAACAGATGATAAATTATAAACACAGACTGATTTGGACAAAATTCATAAAAAATGTGCAGACTAAGTGCTACTGAGGTGATTTGCAGATGTGAAAAAGCTGCTAAAAGCCTAACATAAAAAATCTCAAAAATGTGGAACAAGTGTGTGAGCAACCAAAGATCTTGACTACCAAATTTCAGAACTAGAGAGCTTATAATGAACTTATGATAAATAAAAAATATAGGCTGGTCTGAGGCAAAGTTTATGAGCAGACTTTTAAATGAATTGATCCAAAATCTAGCCAAATCCTAATGACATGGTTTCAACTTAACACAGCCAACTTATATCACTTAGAATGAACATACAAATTGCTACAAGAAGGCCTAAACATAGATTCCTAACAATGAACAAAATTAAGCAGTCAAGAACTCAAACTAGATATATCAACTCAAAACATGCAAAAATAAATAAATAAATAAATAAATATATATATATATATATAGTGTAACTTTATTTTCAGAACCTTCTTAAGTGCGGGAACTGCGAGAACTCATCTAAAACCGTTAGATCATTTCATCAATGGATGAGATAACTTGTGCCATTAGTGTAATTAATTAAAAGATGTTGTAGTCATTTGTAAAGCACAAAGGGTATTATAGTAATCTGCTTATTACTAAATCTTCCCACTAATTAAGAACATAACAAGGTAAAAAAAATACAAATTCATTTTTTCAACCCTAACTGACGCCTCTCTTCTCCCCCACCCAAAAAGCTGCCGCCTCTCTTTCTCTTGTTATTTGTTCGGTTGAAATAATGAAGAAGCCACCCTCTCTCTTTCTCACGTAACCGCCTCCTACCACCATCATATTAACTGCCGCCGCACCAAGATCCGTCACCGCTGGTTCGTCTGGATCCGTCACCACCGCCAAGAACCGTCACCGCCACCAAGAACCGTCAAAGTTGAAAAATCGTTGAGTGATGATCTGTTGTTAGTTGCTGAAAAAAATACACGATTATTTAAAGATGGGGTAAGTCGCTTTCTTTATGATGGGTATGTTTTATTTAAGAAAAATAGAAAGTGATTTTCACAAGTACCTAGTTAGTATGCATTCAACAACAACCTAAGACTAAAGTCAAACATAAGCAAACAACATACCAATATCACATCAAGTGGCAAAAAGATCCAATCTTTAACACACTATAGATTCTCAAACACTAATCACCAGTCACCACTTATTTTTTGTCTTAGTGTTTTTTTTAATAAAATGCAAAACAAGATCAAGATTAACGTAGATCTTGTTACACGGAGAGAGATTATGGGCGACAAAGAAATCTGGAAAGTGGGTATAATAATTTATAGGATCACGATGTCAAAGTAAATCTCAAAAGATATTTTAAATATATAAATTATATTTAAGAATTTTGAGGACTGAGTCGGTGGGTATGTGTGTGTTTTTTGAAGGTGTGTTTAGTGTTTTTCTTAAGTTGGAGTTTACAGACTGGTTAGTGGCTAAAGCGGTAAAGGTGTGTCAGTGTTTTTATGGGGCCCATAAATGTATGATATGTGGGGCCCGCTTAAAGAAAATGTTTTATGCGTATGTTTTGAAACATATAGGGTGTGTGTGGCAAAAATTGTTGGTGTGTGTGGCAAAAATGCATATCGAGTTCAGGAAAAACATGTATGTTTCAGGAGGTACGAACATACATATTTTTCATTAAATGGACACATGCGTAATGGGTTCAATGCATAATGAGTTTCCGGAAAAACATACATGATTTTCATTGAACATATATGTTTTGGATTATAAAACACATATGTTTTGCAAATATTTGTTGGGATTAGTATAAAAAACATGTATGTTTTGTGTCTGGATTATAAAACATATATGTTTTGCAAAGATACATATATGTTTACGTATAAAACATATATGTTTTCTGTTTTGGATTATAAAACATATATGTTTTGTGTTTATTATTTAAAAACATGTTTACATCATTAGTTTAATATACACAAGATTGTGCATATATGTTATGCTAGTTGTTGTGATTAATTTTCGTTTCTTATTTGTTTGTGGTTTAATTGTTTTCGTGCATGTTTGTTTCAGATTGATTGATGAAGATGATGATATCATTTAAGACCGGGAAGTGGATGAACACGAATATACATGAAGATAATTTGCGACTTTTGGAGATATATGATTATTGCATGTGTTTTTGTACTTGTAATCAAGTGAAATGTAATATTTAAGTCTATCAATATTGTTTTTCTTTTATGATGATTTATGTTCTTTAATTTGTGTTTTAAACTTTCAAAGAAAATAATGATCATAAATAAAAGTGTTAGCTAAAAAAAAACATGTATGCACCTTCACTATTTGGAGAAAAAACCTGTATGCATTTTAACTAATTGAAAACATGTATGACCTTGGCTATTTGGGAAAAAAAAACATTAATGCACCTTTGCCTATTTGGAAAAAAAAAAAAAAAAAAAAAAAAAAAAATCTGAATTTTAAAATTTATAAAAAACAGGAATTATAAAAAAACAAAAATAATATGAAAATGTCTTTTACTATTATACCCTTTTGAATTAAATAAAAATAACAAAATGATATGGAGCATTAAATGATGTACATTGTGTATTATTAGTTGTAAAAAGATGGTTCTCGCAGTTCCCGCACTTAAGAGGGTTCTGAAAATAAAGTCCCCCTATATAGATATATATATATAACACACACACACACATATATGTATATATATACATATAACATAATATATATATATACATATATGTATATATATGCACATATATGTATATATATACACATATATGTATATATATGTATATATATATATATATATATATATATATATATATATATAGAGATGGGATATTATAAGAAGGGGTCTTAAAATGAGAAGGGTGGGAAGGATTGTGGGAGTGACATGTGTCACTTTGCCACATCATCATTCCGCCAAAATTTTTATTTTCCCGCCAAAAAAAAATTTTTTTTTTTGGGCAAAAAAAATTTTTTTTTCCCGCCAAAATTTTTACTGCATCGTGATGCAGTAACCGTGATGCAGTAAAAAATTATACTGCATCGTGATGCAGTAACCGTAATGAACTAAAAAAATATACTGCATCGTGATGCAGTAACCGTAATGCAGTAAAAATTTATACTGCATCGTGATGCAGTAAAAATTTTGGCGGGAAAAAAAAAAATTTTTGCCCAAAAAAAATTTTTTTTTTTTGGCGGGAAAAAAAAAAAATTTCCCGCCAAAATTTTTACTGCATCACGATGCAGTAACCGTGATGCGGCATGATGATGTGGCATGGGGATGACACATGTCACTCCCACAATCCTTCCTACCCTTCTCATTTTAAGCCCCTTCTCATTGTATCCCTACCCTATATATATATATATATATATATATATATATATATATATATTATATATATATATATATATATATATATATGTATATGTGTATATATATATGTATATATATATATATATATATATATATATATATATATATATATATATATATATATAACACACACACACATATATATATATATATATATAATATATATATATATATATATATATATATATATATATATATATATATATATATATATATATATATATATATATATATATATTATATATATTCTTACCACCATCACGGCACCCGCTCTCAATCTGACGGGTAGGGGAAGGTGGTGGGTCACCGGCACCGTCACCACCATGACTGCGCGCAACTGCTGCTGCCATCTGTAAAAGTACAAGTTGAATAACATATAGAAATTCGGGAACAAATTAACATAAGCATGCACACATTCAAATACATACACATTCAAAATAAATATACACTTTTAAACAATCCATAACAATTTCATTAAAATAAGTGTCATTTTACAAGTTACATTTTAAGATCAATCTGTATATATATACATATAACATAATATATATATACATATATGTATATATATGCACATATATGTATATATATACACATATATGTATATATATGTATATATATATATATATATATATATATATATATATATATGTATATGTATATATATATATATATGTATATGTACATATATATATATATATATATATACATATATATATATATATATATATATTATATATATATATACATATATATATATATATACATATACATTATATATATATATATATATATTCTTACCACCATCACGGCACCCGCTCTCAATCTGACGGGTAGGGGAAGGTGGTGGGTCACCGGCACCGTCACCACCATGACTGCGCGCAACTGCTGCTGCCATCTGTAAAAGTACAAGTTGAATAACATATAGAAATTCGGGAACAAATTAACATAAGCATGCACACATTCAAATACATACACATTCAAAATAAATATACACTTTTAAACAATCCATAACAATTTCATTAAAATAAGTGTCATTTTACAAGTTACAATTTAAGATCAATCTGCACAATCACAATCACTATCATAAACAACATTAGTCGCAACTTCAACTTCATCATCAGAATTGTTTGCGACTTCATTATCAGAAGCTGCTAAATCATAAGGATCGTCGTCTTCATCATCAATAAAATCATCGTCGTCATCAACAGGAATGATTGGTGGTGGTGCCTCAACTACCGTTGATTCACCATCGATATTTAAGGTTTCAAGTTCCAAATCATTCAAATTAGCAGATAGTTCGAGATCGGATGAGTTGTTGCCATGTATCACATCATCATCGTCTTCTACCACGATGACATCCCAGGTTGTGTTGTGATTTACTTCTTGGACGACCTTCCAATGGAGTGGTCGTCTGGCAGGATCTTCAAGGTAGAAGACTTGTTTTGCTGTTGTTGCGAGAATGTAAGGTTGATCTTCAAACGCATAGCTACATACCAAAATTTGTGTCATATTGTTTCTAGTGGTAAAACGTTGGAGTCTACCTCCTTTGTTGCATAAGTCGAACCACTTGACTTGAAACAACACAACTTTGAACTGGGAATACGCGAACTCCAGAATTTCTTCTAGCTGACCATAATACATTTCTCCCTCCTTCTCACCAGGTGAACAAATTCCGCTGTTCTGAGTTGTGCGTTTTATATCGCGGCTGTGTACGACAAACCTCACACCGTTGACTACGCAAGAGTTGACTGAGATTGGGGTCGGTGATGGTCCAAAAGCCAAAGCGAATAAGTCGGGAGTACAGCTTGGGTCATCGGCTATGTAAAGTTTATGGATCTATGAAAAAAGATAAGAATAGATGGAGATGAGTAATAGTCGTTATTTATACATGGAAATACATACAATAAGTTTACCTTCGTCTCAAACCAGCTCGGAAATTCTTGTTGCATGTCGATATCATGAAATTCCCTGAAAATGTTCATGATATTAGAATAAATCAAAAAGATAACTTGGGAAAAAGAAATTTCAAAATATAAACGCATACCTCTCGAACGCGTCCATGTACATGTCGATCTCAGGACTGTTGTGAAGTACATACCATATCACTCTCTTCATTTCTTGGAGACCTAACCCAATCAATGTCTCTTTACCAGACTTGGTACATAGTGATCGGAACACCTGGAAATCACTTGTTGGGCGAGGACGGTCCTGAGATGCAGCGGGACGATTAAATTTTGTCCCAACACCACGAAAATAACGAGAACAGAAAGTTAATGCTTCGTCTGCAACATAACCCTCCGCTATTGAACCCTCCGGCTTAGCTTTATTTCGCACATAGTTTTTTAGCTTCTTCATGTATCTTTCAAATGGATACATCCACCGGAATGAAACAGGCCCGCCTTCAATAGCCTCTTCAGGTAAATGCATAACCAAGTGAATCATAATGTCAAAAAAAGCAGGAGGATATATTTGCTCGAGACTGCACAAAATATTGATCAACTGGTCTTTAGCTTTCACCATGTCTTTCACCATCAAAGTTCGGGCGCAAATTTGCTTAAAGAAGAAACAAAGCTCGATCAATGGTGTATAAGTCTGTGCGTCCAAGTATTGCTGAAGTCCATAAGGAAGTAACCGTTGCATCATTATATGACAGTCATGAGACTTCATGCCCGTTATACTGTTATCATCTTTGGTCACTTTTGACTTGAACTTGGATCCGAACCCATCTGGTAGTTTAACTGTTTTGATGTATTGACAGAAGAGTTTTCTTTTATCGGGTGTGAAGGAGTACTTTGCATGAGGCTTCGAGCACTTCCCGTTTTGTTTGTTTCCGAGCCACAACTCCTGTCGAATGCCCAGAGCTTGCAAATCTTGTCTTGCCTTCGCGGTGTCTTTAGATTTGTCATTCATTAACAAGGTGTTCAAGATACTCTCCAACACATTTTTTTCGATATGCATGACATCTAAATTGTGTGGTAGAGAAAGAAAAGACCAATATTCAAGATCGTAGAAAATAGACCGTTTAGTCCAGTTCAGCTCGACTGTATGATTACGTTTTATCTTCCCACCCCCATAATCTGGATGTTTCCCCGGCACACGTGTGGGCAATGTCGCAATGTGAGTCAAGATATCAGCCCTGGTATCTTTTCTAGGAGGATCTCTATCATCGGTTTCACCATTGAATGTCGTATAGTCCCTCCTCCATTTATGGTTTTTTTTTTAAGAATCTTCTATGACCAACATAAGCTGTTTTGCTTATCACACGCATAGCCAGAGTGTCTACTTTGCATGTAGGGCAAGCGTAGTAACATTGCCCTTGCCAACCAGACAAACTACTTCGAGCAGGAAAATCATTGATGGTCCATAAAAGCATCGCTCTCATGTGGAATTGAGTGCCTGTAGCAGCGTCCATAGTCAAGACACCTAGTTTTTTCCATAATTCCTGCAGGTCATCAATCAAGGGCTTCAAGTAAACATCAATGTCCTTCACCGGTGATTTAAGGCTAGGAATCAACAACGTCAGCATCAAAGAAGTCTCTTTCATGCATAACCATGGAGGCAAGTTGTATGTTGTTAATATGACCGGCCACATGCTGTAAGTCTGACTAAGGTTGCCGAACGGATTGAAACCATCAGCAACCAACCCTAATCGAACGTTTCTTGGTTCTATAGCAAAATCCGAATATTTATTGTCAAACTTCTGCCATGCTTTACCATCAACCGGGTGTTGCATCTTACCGTTTTCCGTAGACTTTCCAGTAGCATGCCAAGTCATATGTTTTGCAGTGTGAATAGACTTGTACAAACGTTGTAGTCTAGGAATGATAGGAAAGTAACGCAACACCTTGTTAGGAACTTTCTTCCCCGTTGTGTTCTTGTCTTTCCATCTACTCGTTTTCCAGACCGGATAATACTCCAAATCTTTGCCATCACCCCCCGATATAGAAAGCAATCATTTTTACAAGCATGTATCGACTCGTACCCTAACCCGATCTTTTTAAATGTCTTCTTTATATGATAGTATGACGGTGGGAGATTGTAACCTAACCTGGGCGGAAATACCTCCTAGAGAAATTTTAGCGTTTTGTTAAATGAAGTATCACTCCATTTACCGCTAACCTTGAGATGCGTAAACTTTGCCATAAAATCCAATATTGTCATAAAGTCACAACCCGGGTACAGAGCCTGGTTGGAACTTGCAAGTAACTCTTCAAACTCGTTAAGCAGAGGAGGTGTCGTTGCTTGAGTCGGCTCGTTACTTGTCTCGCCAATATTTCCATGAGTCGGCTCATTATTCGAAGGAATATCAAGAATATCATTTTGATCATTATTCGGAGGAATATCAAGAATATCATTAAGGCATGCACCCATGTCACTCATCTCACGTTGTGTTGTGTTATGTACTAACGGCGCAGGATCCGGTTCACCATGATCGCGCCATTGTGTATAAGTTGGGTCCCACCCATTTTGGCCTATGTGGTTTTTAAGACCTTCGAGAGATACCCATGGAATATTACGACAACGACGACATGGAAATTTTATGTTTCCGTAACTATTCAATAACGGTTTGCAATGATCGAGGAAGGCGGCAAGACCATCAAGAAATTCTTTTGAACCACGATTCTCTAAACTGGTCCAACTCTTATCAATTATCATAACTGCATTTTTATGATGCAATCGGTTATTATATGCACTTAATTAATGATTACGAGTTGTTTTGTTCACCTAGCGCAACTATGGAAGGCAATCCTAACCCACTCTTTGAATGATTCGTCTCATATATGAATGCGTATAACTGATTTACTATTTGAGAAAATTTTGGTAGCATTTCCCCTCAACTCCCCAAATATGTGCATTAAGGACATATTCGTAGGAGTAAAGGAGAAACACTGTCGAAATCATCTCAAATAGTAAATCAGATATACGCATCCATATCCTAAATGAGACAAAACATTCAAAAAGCAGTCCCAAACAGGGGACTTTCCGAAATTAATTTCTAATAAATTAATTCCATACGGGTTTTCTATAGGATGATTAACTTCGGACGGGGACTTTCTGAAATTAATCAATAAAATCCTAAAACATTTACAAAAGTCTAACAATAATACACAAATTGACTAACATTCTAAAATCACATTCACAAATCGACTAACAATCACATATACAATTATGTCTAATCAACTACTAGTGAACATATCAACTTCCAACAAGTAATTAACATAGCAAACAACTGATTTCACATGTTCTATATATTTATATGTGACAAGATATATGTAGTTTGCTAGCGATTACTGATTACATTATACTGTACATGTTTTGGCTTTTAAAATTGCAACAGTTTTCTATGAACTACCGACGACATGTCGTCGGTATGAATACTGAAAAATGTTTATTATAATTTTAAATTAAATACTTTTATTTAATATATAATTAAAATTAAAAACTTTATATTTAAAATTAAATACTTTTATAAAATTAAAAAAATATATATTTAATTTAAGTACTTTTATTTAATATATAATTAAAATTAAAAACTTTATATTTAAAATTTTTATTTTTTATAAATACTTTTATTTAATATATAATTAAAATTAAATACTTTTATAAGAAGTTTATAAAAGCTGTTTAACAAATGAATTGCTAATGACTATAGAGCTCTATATAATGCAAGTATTTATAGGAAAACAAGGCATGATATTGTTGAGCACTTTTAGAAGTCCACAGTACAATGCATGTGGAATGACGTATTGGCCCATGCTTTGCACTTTAAAGATTTCATAAACACCTTTATTTTGGTTCCTAACTGGTTCCAATTTACCACAAGTGCTGTAGGACTACATAAACATTATATGTTTGTACACGAGATGTTAAACGAATGATCCGAGATGATATGGTTCTACACGAGATGTTAAACGAATGATCCGAGATGATATGGTTGTACACGAGATGTTAAAAGAATGATCCGAGATGATATGGTTCTACACGAGATGTTAAACGAATGATCCGAGATGATATGGTTGTACACGAGATGTTTAACGAATGAGCCGAGATGATATGGTTGTACACGAGATGTTAAACGAATGATCCGAGCAATTATGGAACTCGTGCTCAACAACAAAGTTCCAGCTTATCTTGTTCTAGTTTGAAAGATGCAATTCTGAACTATGTTTCGTTTGAGTCTGTACGAAATGAGCCGAGATATTTAACAAATGAGCCGAGATGATATGGTTGTACACGAGATGTTAAACGAATGATCGGAGATGATATGGTTATACACGAGATGTTTAACGAATGAGCCGAGATGATATGGTTTTACACGAGATGCTAAACGAATGATCCAAGCAATTATGGAACTCATGCTCAACAACAAAGTTCCAGCTTATCTTGTTCTAGTTTGAAAGATGCAATTCCTAACTATGTTTCGTTTGAGTCTGTACGAAATGAGCCGAGATGTTTAACGAATGAGCCGAGATTATATGGTTGTACACGAGATGTTAAACGAATGATCCGAGATGATATGGTTATACACGAGATGTTTAACGAATGAGCCGAGATGATATGGTTGTACACGAGATGTTAAACGAATGAGCCGAGATGATATGGTTGTACACGAGATGTTTAACGAATGATCCGAGCAATTATGGAACTCATGCTCAACAACAAAGTTCCAGCTTATCTTGTTCTAGTTTGAAAGATGCAATTCCTAACTATGGGCCAAGCTTATCTTGTACACGAGATGTTAAACGAATGAGCCGAGATGATATGGTTGTACACGAGATGTTAAACGAATGAGCCGAGATGATATGTTTGTACACGAGATGTTTAACGAATGAGCCGAGATGATATGTTTGTACACGAGATGTTTAACGAATGAGCCGAGATGATATGGTTGTACACGAGATGTTAAACGAATGAGCCTAGATGATATGTTTGTACACGAGATGTTTAACGAATGAGCCGAGATGATATGGTTCTACACGAGATGTTAAACGAATGAGCCGAGATGATATGGTTCTACACGAGATATTTAACGAACGGGACACGGGGTATACGCAATACACTAAAGGATAATAAAACTTATCCTTTCATATATATTCTCTTACAAAAAAATCTCATCCTGTCTCCTTATCTTATCTTATCACTCAATAACATCTGTATATGTATATTCCCTCCATCCATTTCATATATATTCTTTTCTTTCTCTCTGGAGATCGACAATCAGTGGCCATCAGCACCAACTCATTAATTCCCACAAATAACCGATTATCCTCAAATCGGCAAAACACAAATAACCAAATCATTAATTCCCACAAAACACACATAACAATGGATCGTTACACGCCGGAAGAGGAGTGGTCAATGGTTTTATCGTCGGAGGGTCTCTTTAATGAAGTTCTTAATACATATGGCTACGAAATTTATGATGAATATGGTTCTTATAAGAACATTAGCCCGTGGATGAGAGACCAGATTCTGGAATGGTTGAGGAAAAAGCCGTACTACAGAGAGATGTTGGACGCTCAAGCCGATGATGTGGGAGGAGAAAGCGCGTTTGATACCACACTTGATGATCAGGGAAATAGGATAACAAATCTTGAAGCTTTGTTTGAAAATTTCATCAAGCAAAGGAAAGCAACGAAGGGAAAAGATGGTGCAGGTTCTAGCAAAGTGGGAAGTAGCAGCAAAAAAAAAATGAATGGGCTATGTTTGTTATGGTATATGTCGTGTGTTGTTTCGTTTGCTTGTTGAGTTGTTTCGTTTGATCTGTTTCGTTTGCTTGTCAAGTTGCCTTCATGTTTGTTAATTGTGATATTGTTCCTTCAAATTAGCTCATAAACCCAAACACCCTTTTGGTGCAGAAATAAGCAATCCCAAACACCCCTGTTTGGACAGCATAAACCAAACGGCCCTTGTGGGCTGCTGTTAACCAAACAACATAAACCAAACAGCCCTGTTTGGACAGCATAAACCAAACGGCCCCTTATGGTTGAATCTTGATGGATACTTAAGTTTTCACAACAACGACAACAACATTTTATTAAACAACAACAATAACACAAAAAACAACAACACAAACAACAACAACAACAACAACAACAACAACAACAACAACATTACATATGAAGATTGTCCATGTCACCTAACAGCTCACGGAGTATTGCAGCCGACTGACATGCGTGGTTGGGGTCGTCGGGATTCGTTGTCATTTCAAGTCTTGCCTCCAGCATCCTTACTCTTGTCTCTAGCACCTGCTTTTGTGCCTCCAGCATGTTTATCCTAAGATCTTTTTCATTACAGTTTGAGCACCCTGTTGGTGCAGATCCAGAACCGTGAGATGTTGAAGCAGAAGAGGTTACTCGTAACTGCTCATCAAATTCACTCTTCCACATAAAATATCCACATCCATGATCTTTTTCTCTTGGCTGTCACATAAATAATGTAATTATATGATTGTTTGTATATTTACATAAATAAGAAATGTATAATTGTTCACCTTCGAAAGAGGACATGCATAATATTCCCATCCAAATGTATCTGGTTGATGTGATTTTCTTTTTTTTTATATTTCCTGCTCCACAATTACACATAAAAGGATTATATCGCTGCATCTCAGGTTTTGAAATTGGTGTAAAGATAAGATGTTGTGAGGTTGAGTGGTTTTGAGGATAAGATAACCTGAGATTGGTGTGTGAAGATAAAAGGTTGTGAGGTTGAGTGGTTTTGAGGATAAGAGTGTATATAATGTGTTTGGGAAGAAAATACCGTCGACATGTCGTCGGCGTAATAAAGGCGGGAAAAAACCCCGCCCAATTATTCGCTATTATTCACACGCGGGGAAAGTCAAAAATTTGACCTAAATAAATACCGACGTCTTGTCGTCGGGAAAATAACAGTAACGGAAAAATAAATCTTAATCAATCGCTAATCACACGCTAATTGCAATTATTTTTGTGTTTATATTGTGCCGACGACATGTCGTCGACATAATATTAGCGGGTCAAACTCCCGCCCAAGTTTTCACCAGGTTTTGAAAAGTCAAACATTTTCATTATTATACCGTCGATGTGTCGTCGGTATTTTACCAAGCTAAAAATTCAACGCACCCTTGGCTCGGTCAAGCCTTTTTTTGTCGTTTAGTGGTTGTTGCCGACGACATTATGTCGTCGGCGTAATCATCGTCGCCCGTTCTTGTATTTCTTGTAGTGATATTATGTTTATTGGATGAAGTAATTAGAGGTTTATGGTAAATAACTATAGAATGTGAGTATTAGCATAAATGCAAGTTTGTGACCCATATATGTTCGAGTTTAATTTAGAGACTTTTTATACAATTTTCCACCGGTCTATGTTATTCAGTTTAAAGACCATTGAATAGTATAACCGGTCCTTGTACTTTAAATATTAGAAAACTAATAATGAGTTCAATTTGCAGGAATACGCATTCTTTACAATCAATGTAAACTGCATCCAAATTAATAAGCAATTCGGTTATATAATAAGCTAAAAAGCTATTACTCTAATAGCAAATTGAAACAGCCCTTAATGTGTTATACAAAAATCCAAAAGCTACAATAGCAAATCCAAACAGCCCTTAATGCATGCTTATAAGCAGGTTTCCAACAAAAAAACAGTTCTGAAACAAAAACTAGCTACCGGTTCTGTTATATGAGCAAGTAAAATTTTCTTTGGTAGTTCGACAACTCAAACCCACCCCCCATAAAATTTGTAAACACAAATTAAACCCAAAACAGACGTCCAACGGCTCGAATCCGTAGAAAAAATATAAATGAAAACCATAGAACAAAAAATGTCACAAATATAAACCCATCTAACACCTGACGAGTTAACACAAGCATACAGAGTAACAAACCATCTTTACCGAAAAAACTAAAATAAAATAGATTATATCAAAAATAATTTTAAATAAGTATAACTAACTTTTAGAGTCCGTTTTTTCTTTTCATAAAATATAAAAATCTTGTTTTATTTTTTTTGCTGCAGAAACTAAAAATCTTGTTAAAGGTTCTTTTTATATAATCTTGTTAAAGGTTCTTTTTATATAATCTTGTTAAAGGTTCTTGTTACACCTTCTATAAAACTTAAATAAACTTCCAATGAATCTCATTCCATTATCTTCATCATCTAAAAATCACCAAACCCCAAAATCAAACAACTTCTTCTTCAAGATCATCCAAATTTTTTATCTTTTTCCCTCAGAAAGATGTTTAAATCTTTATGTAAGTACTTTATATATTCTTTAATAACATACCATTTAATTATACGTACTAATTCATCTTTTATTCATCATGTTCATGCATGCAGCTCGTAAGAAACTAACAACAAGTGATCATCAACGTCATCAGCAACGATTTAAAGACTATTACGCCGAATGGATCACTGTCCTCGAAACCAAACACCTCCCTAACTTACGTCACCACATGTCCTCCACATCTTCAACTCCAAATCTTTTATCCGCCCACGTCGAAATCATGCACCATCATTTTAAGACGTATTATCAAGCACTCGATAATGCAGCCACAAATGACGTTTCACAAATCATTTTTCCATATGATATTCGTACGCCTATTGAGTTGCCTTTCTTATGGCTTGGTGATCTTCACCCGTATCTTTTTACTAATCTTGTACGTTCGTATTTGATCCAACATGACGATAGTCTTTCACAAGATGAAGACCAAGAAAACGAGCAAGAAAATGAAGCCATGCATGGGGACGACGACGAAGAAGAGATTATTGAAGTTGGTCAATCTTGTGAGTTTTTAAAGAAACAATGGCCGTTGATGAATGCATGGAAGATTCATTCGCGTAAATTAACGACTAGAATCGATCAAATTGAACGTGGGCTAAGGCTAATGGTGCCTGCATTGATGAATAGGGTACGAAAAGCGCAGTTAGGGTTTGTGCATAAAGTGGGGTCCGGTGAAGTAACGGCTGCGGTTGCGGCTGCTGAAATGGAGGAGGAGATGGTTGGGATTGTTATGGATGCGAATCGGTTAAGGAAAGATGTTATATCGGAAATTGTTAGTTTTACGAATGTTTATCAAGGTGCTTTGTTTCTTGAAGGGTTAGCCCAATTTCTAGTTGGATTTCGAGATGGGAAGTTGTTGAATGAGTTCAAGAATTGCAAATCGAGGATTAATTGATGAAATCGAGAATTTGGGTTTTGATTATGAAGATGTTATTTGGATGATTAAAGATAAAAGTTTGGATCTTGATGATTTCTCAAGACTTAAGGATCAAGATTGCATCTTTATCTGAAATCTTGAGGATTTGTAATTATGGCTTTGATTTGTTTTAGTTACTGATTTCTTAGAGACGTTAAAATGTTGTTATGTTTTTTCATAAAAAGTTGGAATTTGACTGTAAATCAAAAATTAATTGATTGATGTTTTGATCTTTTTGTTACTGGTTTGCATACATTTTTTTAGTTGTTTGATGTTTTCAAATCAAATAGTTGGAATTTGAGTATAACTGTTTTAAGAAAACTGAATGAACGTTTTGATTTGTTGGCTCATTTAGTCCAGTTTGATAACTTGATAAGAATTTATCGATTTTCTGAGTTTATATTGTTTGATGGTATTATTAAATGACACGAATATAAGGTGAAAGTGTTATATGTAGAATTGGTTACAACTGGAGGTTGCAAAGCAAGCTCAGGGAATTGATAAAAATGATAACGGGTCAAAATGGATTTGGACCAACACGGGTCTTTAAGCGCAAGTTCATCAACTGTTCTAATGTTTTTATAATAAAAGCTGGAATTCTGAGTGTATGAAAGTGTTGAGTTTTACTGATATTTTGATTTATCTGGTGCAGTTAAATAAGAGCTTGTTGATTGTATTCAGGGTTATTGTGCGTTGTACTATAAAATGAGATTGGTGGAATAGTTGTTGACAGATCTGATAATGGGTAATAATGGGTCTGTACTAAGACTTATAGTGATTTTATTGGATTTTGATTGTAGAACTTGATGATAAAGATTAAAGATTAAAGTTTGGATCATGATTTTCGGGACCCTCGGGATGTGTTTCAGAATCAAGATTCAATACAACATTATTTCCATTCAGATTCTTGAGTGATTTGTAATTAATGTTTGGATTTTTTATGTTACTGATTGTTAGAGTTGTAAAGTTAATCAATTGTTCTGATGTTTTGAGTCTACAGTTGGATATTGAGCACCTTTTTGAGCATTTAAAGTTTGATCTTTTGATTCATATGCTGCAGTTGAATATAAGCTGTAGTTGTTTTCATGTTTGTATTTTTAGTCTTTACTAAAAGAATGAGACTCAAATAACTACTACACAAGATCTGTTGGAATTATTATATCATGACAATCACATATAAACAATAACATCAAAGAACACATTGCGGAAGCGTAGGAAACATAACACATAATTAATTAACCGAACCCTAATTAGAGTTTATACGAATTACACGAATTCCCACTTTTTTTTTTTTTTTTTTTTTTTTTTTTTTGCAATTCAATCCAAGATACTTACAATATTGTGTAAAGTATCACGTTCTTGTACACATATACTAAAACAAACTAAAGTTATGCAAGTAAATAAATCACAAAACTTAAACCAAACTTTTTGTTTAAAACAAAAGTCGATCGACCCTATACAAGGGTGTTTGTCGATCGGCTAGAACAAGAAGAAGAGAGGAAAACTTTTAGGTTTAGTTTGTGTGCACAAGAGATGTCAAAAACTATAACCCTTGGTTTGCTTATATAGTAGAAGAAACTTAGAATCCAAGTTTGATATGGATTTGGTAACCCATTGATGTGTTACACGTGTTTACAAGTTTTAAATTTATAAAGGTGAATTACCGAATCTAGAAATAACACATATGAGCAAGTGAACTCGTCCGTTATAGCAAGATTATGATGGTAAGTCGGGATCGTTCGCAGGGATTTGTGAGTGAATCGGATCGTAAGCTACAAAACGTGAATTTCTTAAACAAGCAATGATGAAAATATAATAATTCAAATGATTAAAAACTACACTTGCTTAGACTAACATACTACTCTTGATTAACATGATTGTGATAACTTTGGATAACATGTTGGTTATAATAATTAGTTTGGTGAACTAATCTATTGTTTCTACAAATTAAACCTTCGTCAAGATTTTAGTTCATAAAAACAAGCATTACGTTTAACCAATCAATTCAAGATCAATTCAAAGTTCATAAGTTGGTGTAACTTAAACACAAAAATAGTCTTTTGCTTTATCAAATAAGCTTAGAAAATGGTCAATACAAAAGGTAACCGATCATAGACAAAAGGTCACAATTGATAGTAAACTATTAATCTTTCGACCCTTGAAATGGTTTACAATCAATCCTATTTTGATAGACAAAAGCATTCTTATTACAACCACAATTAACTTTCTTTGTTTAATCAAGAATAATGGGTAAAAACAATCATTCATAGACAAATGATTATAACTAGTTTAATAACAATAGTTCTTTCGACCCTTAAAATTATTAGCAACTAGTTAAACTTGATCAACAAATGTCACTACGAAACTTAATCACAATTGGATCTTAGAATCAACTTGAAATTGAATTAAAACATGTTATCACAATCATACGCAAATCAATAAGCAATACACATCATCTAAGCAAGTGCACAAAGGCACTAGCCACTCATAGCAAACACTAACATAAACTCAGAACTTTGAACATTAGAAACCATAATTGAAAGTCTTACAATGATTGGAAATAGATTACAAATGATAAAGTAATGATACCCAAAGTATTGGTGTTGACTTCTTGATGTTTTGACCTCCAAATGTTGACTTCTTGAACCTCCAAAGCTTCCTGGACTTATAAGGACGAATTTAGGACTTTTGAGAGAGTGGTTGATGATTAGAATGATAATTGGGATTGATAGCACACTTAGCTCCTTCACAAATGGTCCTATTTATACTACTCTCAGAGCCTAGGGTCATTAATGGTTCAACTTGGCCTCCAAGCAGATAGAATGGTCTAGAATCATCACTAGAAGGCCCTAGAATCGGTGAAAGGAAGACACATAACTTAATGATGAAGATTGGTAAAACAGGCACCATCCAACCGATCGGTATTTCATCCAACCGATCGGTTGGTCTTCAACCTTGGCCTCCATCCGAATCGGTTGCGGGCTGCATCTGATCGGATGGAGTGATGCTGTTGACTTAATCTTGAACTTTTGTCGTTTGGCTTGATTCTTGTTAGGGTCTCTGAGAAATAAAGTTTTCTCATTGCTGCTGGTAGTGTTCGCTGGTTCCTGCCGATAGTTTATGGTTTCTGCTAAAGTTGGTTACTGCCGATAGTTTATTTTCATTTCTGCTGATAGTAGTTGTTACTGCGGGTTTTAGTAATTGTTATCCCGTATGTTTAGAAAGTTTGTTAGATTTATTTTTAGAAGAGATCATGTTTATCTGTTAGGATCTCTGAGAAATAAAGTTTTCTCATTGCTGCTGATAGTGAAGATGGTTCCTGTTGATAGTTATCTGTTGCTGCTGTAGTTGGTACCTGCCGATAGTTTATTTTCGTTTCTGCTGATAGTAGTTGTTACTGCGGGTTTAAGTAATTGTTATCCCGTAAGTTTAGAAAGTTTGTTAGATTTATTTTTAGAAGAGATCATGTTTATCTCTTCACACGTTTTCTTGTATGACGGGTTAGGGTTAGGGTTTAATGTTAGTATAAAAGAAACACCCCGTCTATGAGTTTTGTACAACTTTATCGATTCACAATATTCAATAAACATCATTGTTAGTTCATAACCGATCCATAGAGGATCATTGTCTTCTTAGATATTTTCTTCTTTACATTCTTGTTGTTTAGTCTCCGCATAAACACAAGTCTTACACCTAGAGATTCTCGTTTAACCAAGCTCTATCAAGCTAGAAGCACTCGATCCTACAAGTGGTATCAGAGCCTGGTGAGGATCTCTGATAAAGAAGAAAAAGTTCTCTATCTAATCTCTTAAATCTCTCTCAATGGAAGGCGACAACCCTGAAAACATTGTCATGAACCAGGAGGAAACTCAACCCAAACCTAAAACCTCACAAGTCCAAACACAAATTGTCACCACTGTGTCCAACAACAATGCTAAATTCCCATACCTAAAGAAAGATGAGTATGAAGTCTGGGCCATGAGAATGGAATACTGGATCACGAACAGTGATTACAACCTGTGGAATGTAATTCTTAAGGGAAACAGCAAGAAGAATATTGGAAGGGATAATGATGGCAACATCTATATAGAGCCACCTGTTACAGCAGAAGAACACCTTGCTGTACAAAGGGAAACCAAGGCAAGAACCCTTTTGCTTCAAGCTATTCCAGAGGATCATATGAGTGATTTCCATCACCTGGATGATGCAAGAAAGATCTGGCATGCTGTAAAAGCCAGATTTGGAGGGAATGATGAGTCCAGAAAAATGAGAAAGTCTATGCTCAAACAAGAGTTCCAGGAGTTTAAGATCTCTGAGGCTGAGGGGATTCACAAAGGGTATGACAGGTTTCACAAGATCCTGAGCCAACTCAACCAGTTGAAGGCTAGGCCGGACGATGAAGACTGCAACACGAAGTTTCTGAGAGCCTTGCCTCCATCTTGGTCTCAGGTTTCCATAACACTCAAGGCCAAAGGTGGACTGGACTATATGAGTTTTGATGATCTGTACAACAAGCTGAAAACCCTTGAAATTGATATCAAAGGGTATTCCACCTATTCACCTCAAACTCCAACCCATACTGCATTTGTTAGTACCTCTGGTGCTAATAAAGCATCATATGGAAACAGTCCGACACCACCATCATCATTAATTTCCTACTCACCTGCCACACCAAAAGCTCAGACCAGATCTGACAATGTTCTAGAGGAGGTGCTTCATTCATTTGTTGCTGAGAGTACACCACAGCAGCAGATTGTTTATGAAGATTTTAATCAGGTGGACGAATTGGATCTGGAAGAGATGGACATTAAATGGCAGATGGCTATGCTGTCATTGAAAATGGATAGGTTTGAAAAGAAGGCAGGAAGGAGGGTTAACTTTGATGGACAGGAGGCTGCAAGGTTTGACAGAAGGAAGGTGAGGTGCTACAAATGTTCTCAACCAGGACATTTTGCCAGGGAATGTACAGATAAGAAGGTGGATGATAAAGCCAGGTATTCTGCTTTCAAAATTCAAGAGTTGGAATCAGAGGACCCCAAGGCCTTGGTATCTGTGGATTCGATGGTGGACTGGGAACATCATGAGAAAGCTATTGCAAGTGGAGCAGAGAAAGTCTATGGGATGATAGCTGGATATGGTGAGAAGAAACAAGTGGCTAGTCATTTTGGAATGATGGGTCATCCATCTCAGGTACAAAACTGCCCATTTGGTTGTGAACCTATATATGCTAAACTGAAACAGGAATTTGATGATAAAGAGAGTGAATATAAGGATAACTTTATACAACTTAAGGCTCATAAAAATGCTGTTAAAACATTAGAACAACAAAAAGTCTGGTATCAAAAACAACAGTTAGCATATGAAGAAAAAAATAAAGGTTTTGGAAAGAGATTTAAAAAACGCCACTAATGAGTTTAAACATTCTGAAAGAGAAAAAGCTAAGGTGGTGTTAGAAAAACAGGATTTGTAGTCTAAGCTAGACAATTCCTTGGCTAGGTTTGATAAATGGAAAGAGTCATCTAAAAACCTACACAAGTTAATTGATAGTTCTATGTCTACAAAAACTAAAAGAGGTTTGGGGTATGGTGACCTGATAGGGCCAAATCAATTTTATGACCCTAATGAGTATAGTGTTTTTGACCCTGAACCTCTAGATTATAGAAAACCTGTAAAGTATGTAAAGGAAGGTGGAATGAATGCTGTTCCCCCACCTATAACTGGAACATTTAAACCTGCTAACCCCTATGTTGACTCTGATGATTCACAAATGTCTTATGGCAAAAAGGAAAAGAACTTGCCTGATCTTGATTGTGACTCTAATGAATTTGTCTCTTGTTCTTACAGTGACAAATCTTCATAAATCAAGACTAATGACTATGCCTCATGTGGATCAAGTGACAAGTCAGCTTCAATAAAATCAGAAGATCTCTCCTCAGAAGTAGCTACTGATGAATCTCAATCAAAGACAGCTGCATTTGAAGATATTTCTTTTGATAATGTTAAAAACAATAATGTTTCTAGTTGTGATTCTGTTTCAAACAATTGTGTTTATGGTTTTAATTTTGTTAAGAATGATTTTGTTTCTTGTGTTGGTTTGAATAATTCCGGTTGCAATGAGAAAAATAATGTTAAGAAAAAGTCCCCTAGAAAGAAATCTTGCTTTGTGTGTCGTAGTTATGATCATCTTATCAAAGACTGTGACTATTATGAAAAACAGATGGGTATATATGCTTGTCAAAATAGGTCTGTGTGGAACAATGTCAATGATATTCCCCCATATATTCCACAAGCAGCAAGAATAAACTCTTGTAGAGCTTCTGTTCCAGCTGGTAAGCATGTTGCTGCTGGCAAGCCAGTTCCTGCTGGTAAGCCTGTTGCTGCTGGCAAGTCCATTTCTGCTGATAAGCCTGTTGCTGCTGGTAATCCAGTTCCAGCTGGTAGGATCAATCCTGCTGGTTGGAGAAGCAATGCTGCTAGACCTTACTACAGACCTACTAGCACTTACTTTCAAAATGATATGAGGCCTGTATATTTTGACACCATGCACATGGGAGGGGCAAGATGGGAAACTGCTGTTAAGTCCTCAGCAGGTTGTTCTTGGAGAAACAATAACCAATATTTGAGAATGGGGTCCAAGAACAATGGTGGATCTCATCAATCTCCATGGTTTAATACTTATTGATCCACTAGGCAGGCTCAAGTCAGCAATGGCTTGGGTCTCCCTTGTATCTAATGTTGTAAATGTATTCTTTGTATCAGGAATTTCTTTTTAGAAGTAAAGATGTTGGCATTGTTGACAATGGATGTTCCAGGAGTATAACAGGAAATTTAGAGAGATTGCATGACTTTGTGCCCTTAAATGGAGGTTCTGTGACATTTGGAGGAGGAGATGGCACAATTACTGGAAAGGGTACTATCAAAACAACCAAGCTAGACTTTGAAGATGTGCTTTATGTGAAGGAACTCCAAAACTTTAATTTGTTCTCTGTCTCACAAATTTGTGACAAGAAGAACAGTGTTCTCTTCACTGAAACTGATTGCTTTGTGTTGTCCAAAGACTTCAAGTTGCCTGATGAAAGTCAGGTTGAACTCAAAGTTCCAAGGACTTACAACCTTTACAGTTTCAATCTAAGTGATGTTCAGCCTGAGGGTTCACTTGCTTGTTTGATGGCAAAAGCTTCTGTGGATGAATCTAATAAATGGCACAGAAGAATGGCTCATGTGAACTTCAAGACCATTAACAAGCTGGCTAAGAATGGTTTGGTTCAAGGGCTCCCTCTCAAGACCTTCTCCAATGAACACAATTGTGTTGCATGCAACAAAGGAAAGCAACACAAAGCTTCATACAAGGCAATCACTGCTGTGAGCACCATCACTGAGCCTCTGCAGCTTCTTCATATGGATCTCTTTGGTCCCACTTCTATCAGAAGTATTGACCACAAGTACTACTGTCTGGTGATTACAGATGATTTTAGCAGGTTTTCTTGGACTTTCTTTTTGGGTACTAAAGATGAAACTTATCCAGTTATTAGGGACTTTATTACCTTAGTGGAAAATCAGCTAAATAAAAAGGTTAAGTCAATAAGGTGTGATAATGGAACAGAGTTTAAGAATTCTAATCTAATTGAACTCTGTGGGAGTAAGGGGATAAAAAGGGACTATAGTAATGCCAGAACCCCTCAACAAAATGGGGTTGCAGAAAGGAAAAATAGGACCCTTATAGAAGCAGCTAGGTCTATGTTAGCTGACTCTAAGATGCCCACTATGTTTTGGACTGAAGCAGTCTGCACTGCTTGTTATGTGCTGAATAGGGTGTCTATTACTAGTCCTCATAATAAAACACCTTATGAGCTTTTGTCTGGGAAAGTTCCAAACATTAGTTACCTTTAACCTTTTGGATGTCATGTCACTATATTGAACACTAGTGATCACCTAGGAAAGTTTGATGGGAAGGCTGATGAAGGGTTTATTGTTGGGTATTCTGCTCATAGTAAATCCTATAGGGTATATAATCTGTCTTCTAAGAGGATAGAAGAGACTCTCAACTTAATATATCTTGAGGATAAACCTAATTTGCAGGGTGCAGGTCCAGAATGGTACTTTAACCTAGATTATCTGACAGACACCTTAGGTTATAATAGATTCAAAGCAAATTAATCTGTTGGTACACATGGTTCTCAATCTAACAATGCAGGTACCTCAGATGATGATTCTGATGCAGAGAGTGATGAACGACCTATAGGTGTTCCTTCTTTCCCCTCTAACAACATTTTAGGTTCAAAGTTCAAAGATTCTTCTGATATGGCTGGAGGTGATTCAAGTTTTGCAGAAGATCTTGCTAGGCTTCAAAGACAAGAGTATAATGCCAAGAAAGCTGCTGAAATGTTTGGTTCTGGGTTTTCTAAAGAGACAGAGGAGATTCTGAGAAATGCTAAAGTTGAAGTTAGAAGGCAACTGAATTCTGCTGGTGGTCTTCCTTTTCCTGATGCTACCAATACTGCTGGTAGTGCTACCAATTCTGCTGGTAGTGCATCTGTTCCAGCTGGTTCTCCTAATGTTTCTGCTGATGTCTCCACTGCTGGTGTTCCTGTGTCTACTCCACCTGTTGACTCTCTGGGTTTTGATAACTCCCCTGAAAGATTTCCAATCCCTTCTGATCTTGGAAATTCAGTCTCTTCAAGAGATAAGCTGGAAGATCCTCATCATCAATCCAGAACAGGCATTTTCACTTCTTCCTCATATGATGATGACTTCAACCCCTCCATTACTAATCAGGCATCCACAATTGATGTCAATCCCATTGTTACCAAGAGGATCAATACAGTTCATCCTCAGTCCTTGATTCTTGGAGATCTAAATTCCCCTGTTCAGACAAGAAGCAAAATTCATCAACCCAAGTTTGGAGAATCTGCTTTTCTCAGTTATATCCAGGATCAGTTAAGAAGCAATCATACTGATTACCTTCATTGCCTCTATGCTTGTTTCTTATCTCAAATTGAACCCAGTAGTATAGCCCAAGCTCTTGATAATTCTGATTGGGTTGAGGCTATGCAAGAGGAAATGCAGCAGTTCCAGAATCAGAAAGTATGGATGTTGGTACCTTTGCCTGCAGGAAAGCATGCTATTGGAACTAAATGGATTCTCAAGAATAAAAGGGATGCTAGGGGAATTGTGGTTAGGAATAAAGCCAGGTTGGTGGCTCAAGGACATATACAAGAAAAGTGGATTGATTATGATGAAGTGTTTGCTCCAGTGGCAAGAGTTGAAGCCATCAGACTGTTCTTGGCTTTTGCCTCATTTATGGGGTTTGTAGTATATTAGATGGATGTGAAGAGTGCATTTTTGTATGGAAGGATTGAAGAAGAGGTTTATGTTACTCAACCAAAGGGATTTGTGGATCCTCAGAATCCTGATTTGGTTTACAAAGTGGTCAAAGCACTTTATGGTCTTCATCAAGCACCAAGGGCTTGGTATGCAAGGCTATCTGCCTTTTTGCTGAAACATGGTTACAGAAGAGGGGCAATTGATAAAACACTTTTCATCAGGAAGAACTTCAAAGATATCATTCTGGTACAAGTTTATGTAGATGATATCATCTTTGGTTCTACTAATGAAGCCTGGTGCAGGGAATTTGAAGAATTGATGAAGAGTGAATTTGAGATGAGTGCTATGGGTGAAATGACCTTCTTCTTGGGTCTTCAGGTTAAGCAGAAGCTAGATGGGATCTTTATCTGCCAAGAGAAGTATGTTTATGACATACTTAAGAAGTTTGATATGGAAGATGTGAAAACTGCAACAACCCCATTTGAACCTCCAAAGCCTAAATCCAATAATGAACCTGATGCTACTGTTAATGTTCATCTATACAGGTCCATGATTGGATCACTCATGTATTTGACAGCTTCTAGAACTGATATCATGTTTGCTGTCAGTGCATGTTCTAGACATCAGGTTACACCCTTGACTTCTAACTTAAATGCAGTCAAGTGAATATTCAAATTTTTGAAAGGACAGCCTAAGTTGGGACTTTGGTACCCAAAAGATTCTCCTTTTGTGTTGGAAGCTTATAGTGACAGTGATTATGCTGGTGCTAACTTTGATAGAAAGTCAACTACTAGGGGTTGTCAGTTTCTGGGTAGAAGATTGGTTTCTTGGCAGTGCAAGAAGCAGACTATGGTGGCTACATCTTCTACTGAGGCAGAGTATGTTGCTGCTGCTAGCTGCTGTGGACAGGTTCTTTGGATGCAAAATCAGTTGTTAGATTATGGGTTCAACTTCATGAACACTAAGATCTTCATTGATAATCAAAGTACTATGTGCATTGTTAAAAATCCTGTCTATCATCATAGGACAAAGCATATTGAGACACGACACCATTTCATAAGAGATGCTTATGAGAAACATCTTATTCAGGTGATTAAGATTCATACTGATGACAATGTGGCTGATCTGCTGACCAAGGTTTTTGATGGACCAAGGTTTAACCATTTGGTGGTCCATATTGGGATGGTAAATCCTTAGGTACTGAGTTTGAGGGGAGGACAAAGCCTAAGGGGAGGCTTTCTGGCCTAAGGGGAGGTTTTTCTGTTGTATCATTTGTTCTTTATCATTATTAGTTTAAAATATATATATATAATAATAATAAATAATAATAAAATTTTGTATATTTTGTGTGCTAATAAGTTGGTTTTGAGCAACACCCTTGCAGGTACAGTGTTGGTGTTTACACCTACACAACAAATGGTAATCAACTCACCATGTCTCATAGACAAGAAAGAGTTGACTCACCATGAGGGTACAACTCTGGTGTGATTGTCAAAGCTGTTGATAGCTGTAATAGCTTGCTCAAAGTTATAGTGTACTTCAACTCACCCATGGTTCATTCCTGAGAGTTGAAATGGTTCTCAATTCACCATGGATGTAACCCTTTAAGGGATCCAAAGAATTGGCTAGTCCACAAAAGTATGGTTTGTGGTAAAGACAATTGGTATCCATATTTGGTATTCAATTCACCAAGGTTTGCTGTAACCCAAGAATTGGCTAGTCCTGAGCAAACGGCTACAGGTAAAGACAAGTCAAATCCGTTTATAGTTGCTGATTTACTTATAATCAGATGGTTATCAATGTACCATGGTCTTACACACCTAAACATTGGCTACTCCAGTAGTGATGGCTATTGGTAAAGAGACATCAAATCCATTAATTTTCAATGATTCACCTCTCACAGGAGTTAACACACCTGGAAGTGATGAGAATAGTATGAAACTTAAAGTGATTTGATGTACATATTGTCATAGTAGCAGTCAAGCTCAAGTGAATGACATGGTGACCAGCTTAAATATTCTTTTGAAGATGATTTCCTATTGCTGCTGAACTATCGAAGTTGCTGCTGGAAGTTCTAAGTGTTACTGCTGATTACTTACTATTGCTGCTGCTCTATCGCAATCCTCAAGCCTGAGAAGTTCAAGCTCTATCAAGTGGAATCTTGCAAGTTAACCTAGTCAACTTCAAGATTAGGGGAGGATGATCGAGTGCTTCTAGCTTGATAGAGCTTGGTTAAACGAGAATCTCTAGGTGTAAGACTTGTGTTTATGCAGAAACTAAACAACAAGAAAGTAAAGAAGAAAATAACTATGAAGGTTTTGATCCTCTATGGATCGTTTATGAACTAACAATGATGTTTATTAAATATTGTGAATCGATACAAAACTCATAGACGGGTGTTTCTTTTATACTAACAATAAACCCTAACCCTAACCCGTCATACAAGAAAACGTGTGAAGAGATAATGTTAGGATCTCTGAGAAATAAAGTTTTCTCATTGCTGCTGATAGTGAAGCTGGTTCCTGCCGATAGTTTATTTTTGTTTCTGCTGATAGTAGTCGTTACTGGGGGTTTAAGTAATTGTTATCCCGTAAATTTAGAATGTTTGTTAGATTTATTTAAGGAAGAGATTGATGTTTATCTCTTTACACGTTTTCTAGAATACTGCTATATTAGTGTTTCTGGTCTATATAAGAAACATACAGCCTTGATGATTCTAACACTGAATAAGAAAAACATTTTCAGTTTTCAATAAAAGATATATAGAAGATCAAAGCATTATTAGTTATTCTTCTTTCAATTCTATTGTTAAAGAAAACCTTATTCTTCTTTCAATTCTATTGTTAAAGAAAACCTTGTTAGTTACATTGATTGTGTTCTTGTTCTTATTCCGCTGTGCAACAATCACTGTTACTATAATCCTATAAGAGTTAGATCTTGGTTTCAACATTTCTTCCTTTTGGTTCTTGGTTCTTCATCCAAACTTGATCTTTTCCTTATCTTGAAGCTTGTCAACTTGCATACTTGGACTTCCATTCTTTGAAATGACTATTTGATTGGATCTTGACAAGAAAATCTTCGAATCATCATAAATACTTCCTTCTTCCTCATTCTTTCATCTTTTTCTTCCTTTTTCCTGTTTTTGGCTACATATACTTTGCAAACACGCTTTGGTACGATTTAGTAATAAAAGCATATAAATATAACCAAATAACATATATAAAAACACGAATAACGCTACTAAAAACATGCACAGTTTGAGCGTTATCATATTCCCCCACACTTAAACTTTGCTTGCCCTCAAGCAAATCTAGAAGTAAAAACAATTATCCACATGGTATACAAGTATGATTAGAAAAATGTGATGCAAATCTATCAAGTACGAGTACAAGTTAGATTCATCGTTTTAAGCTTTTATGGTTGAAGCATCGAGATGTTTGACAATACCCAAATGATTTTCTTGCTTGATAAACATTACTAAACACCTCACAAAAAGGAAATGAAATATAATTCACTCAAAACACTCATTTGTATGGTTGGTGGAGTATATAAGAAGAATCACACTCATTTGCTCAGTCATGATTTAAATATTACCATAGGCTTGTACAAGAAACAAAACTACATCGAAATGGCGTGAGCACCAAGTATAGATATCAAAGAGGGCTTTTATTCAGGTTTAAAGGCTTCAAGGGTTATATTAGACTTATGTGCAACTATCTTATGCAAAACATAATAGCTCGCTAACAACGAATTATTGCATCACCAAATAACGGATGGTCACTAAGGATAACCTTAGATCGCTAACAATGCTACCTAATTCCTCAAGAAATCGGATGGTCACTACCACTGTGTTCTCGAGTTGAGTAAAAGGGAGGAAGTAAAGTGAAAGTGAGAAAGTTTGTGTTCTCCAGTTTTTTTTAGAAAGTAAAGTGAGGTAAAGTGAAGTAAAGTGGTTATATTTTAGTTATAAAACTTTCACTCCACTTTTGGGGTGAAAGTCACTTTACTTCCTCTCTCTTATTTTACTTCCTCTTTCTTTCACTTTCATTTATTTTTTTTCTCTAGAACGCAGCGTACATGTCAATACACTTGATAATTCCACAAAGTCGAAAGGGTAGGATAAGACATGGGATATATTTTAGAAAAGGTTGATAATAAAGAATATACCAAACTAGACAAAGTCTACTAACCAAATGTTACTAGCTATTTCGAACCACTATCATGCATTCTTGAGAAACTCCATACTTGATTGCACGATACATTATTACATAGCTCATTGGCTATTCTTGTCACCTTATAGTTGCGATGACTTATTCTTTCTTTCTTTTTTTTTTTTCTTTTTTTTTTTTTTTTTTTTGTTTTTTGTCACATAGAAACTTGTCATCTTATAGTTGCGATGACTTCACTTGGATAACTACTTTTGGAGTTTGCAACTTTCTTCATAATTTCATGATTTCCCACATAACATCCATCTTGCCAAATAGCTAGCAACCAACCAAGACTTGACTAAGGGTAAGGCTAGGCTAAAAGTGTAAAATCTTTTTGTATTTTTCTGGATTTTATCAAAAGAAAAAGATAGGCTCAGAGGGTGTAACTAGGGGTATCTAGCGTTAAAGATAAATGCTAACAAAAGGGTTTATACTGGTGGTTAACTAGTCAGTGTAACTAGCTAAATATCAATACAGAAGGCTTATTTGGGTTAAATCCTAAGGTTGCCTCTTATCACGCATATATACTTATATCACAAATGAAAAGTGATCTCACAACGGTATCGTAATGATTTACAAGCACAAGTTCTAGAATAAATAAAATCACCGGCATACTCTCTAGCAAAAGAATCAAAGCATAAAAGATGTATGCTAAATACGACACATGCTTAAATCCTCACAATGTAGTGGAAGAGCTATAATATGTGCTAGCTAATATTATCGATCCCAGAATGGATTGCAATATTAATCGGGACACATCTCAATTTTTTCAAAAATTACAAGTTTTACCAGTGGATAGATCCAGTTATTCTAATACATAATCCTTAAAATGACAAATAACTAGATCGCAAGGGCAAACAAAATTTAAAATTTAGCTCGAAATTTACAATCTATTCTTATTTTCCTATTCACCCCCTCCCCCCCCCCCCACACTTAAGTTAAGCATTGTCCTCAATGTGATAAACGAATTTCAAGGAATGAAAATAGGGAAATAAGAGAATAAACCATATTTTCCTGCTCCAGATGATTCTATGAACCAAGCATCCAAGCTTTGTAATCATTACCTGCAGTAATCTTAGAACAAAAGAAACACACGAAATATTTCTACATTTTATTTAAAAGTTGGTGATACACCCCCACACTTAAGTTCAGCTAAGGGATTAGAGAAACTTTGGGGTTTAATCACTTGAAAATAAAAATAAAATCTAAAAACAGCAAACACACGGGTTGCCTCCCGAGAAGCACTTGTTTTATTAACGAGTCATCAGCCGGACTCAAACTTCCTTTTTGCTACGTTGGTGCAATTTTTGGTTTCTTCTTTGAGAATTTTGGAACATACACCACGTTTTCTATCACTATTCCTTCTCCAGTTTCATCTATGTTCTCCAATTTTATTCTTTCCCAAGGTCTAGGAAGAACATCATAGATATAACCAGATTCTTTGGCCCAAGGAGTGTTTTTCTTATAATCGGCCAGAATGGGTGCCATGAATGTTATAGCTTCATATTCTGATTCAGGCGGAATCTCTTTGATAGAAATCTCATTCATTTGCTCCTTATCATAGTAAAATTTAATTCGGTGACCATTAACAATGAAACTTCCACCTTGTTTGTCATGTAATTCGACATACCCAGATGGAAATCCATGTTTCACTATATACGGACCGAACCATTTCGGTTTTAGCTTAGGGGCTTTGAACTTGTATTTCATATTGAAAAGCAGGACTTTGTCTCCAGCTTTGAATTCTTTCCGGATTCTAAGCTTTATGTCATGATACGCTTTGGTTCTAGCTTTGTAAAGCTTGGAGTTCTCGTAAGCTTGGAGTCTTAGTTCATCGAGTTCATGCAATTGCAAAAATCTCTTCTCTCCAGCTATTTTGAGATCAGGGTTACAGCTTCTGAGTGCCCAGTAAGCGCGATGTTCGATTTTGAAAGGCAAATGACAAGTTTTTCCATACAAAAGTCTATATGGTGTTGTACCAATTGGTGTTTTATAAGCCGTACGAAATGCCCACAGAGCATCATCTAGTTTTCTCGACCAAACGGCGGGATTGTCTTTGACCCTTTTTTCAAGTATCCTTTTTAAGGCTCTGTTGGTATTTTCGACTTGACCACTGGTCTGTGGATTATAAGCTGTGGCGAAACGATGATGAACTCCATATCGTTTCATTATTTTCTCCATTTGTCTATTACAGAAATGGGTTCCTCGATCACTTATTAAAGCTTTAGGAATTCCATAATGAGCGAAAAGCTTTTTGAGAAAATTAACAACAACTCGTGCATCATTTGTGGGTAGAGCTTCGGCTTCAGCCCATTTGGAAACATAATCAATAGCAACGAGAATGTATTCGTATTTGTGCAATTTAGGAAATGGTCCCATAAAATCGATTCCCCAAATATCGAATATTTCGCAGACTTGAATGCTCTTTTGAGGCATTTCATCTCTACGAGAAAGACTACTGAATTTTTGGCAAGCATCGCAGTTTTGAACAAGAGTATGAGCTTCTTTGAAAATGGTCGGCCAATAGAATCCAGCATCAAAAAAAAAAATTAGCTGTGGTGGAAGGACCATAGTGTCCCCCAGTCGGGCCATGATGGCATTCATCAAGAATTCTTCTTGTTTCAGAACCAGAAACACATCTTCTGATCATCCCATCGGGACACATCTTGAAAAGATAGGGCTCTTCCCAATAATAGTGTTTTAGTTCTGAAAAGAATTTACTTCGTTGGGCATGAGTTAATCCTTTTTTGAGAATTCTCCCAACGAGATAATTTGCATAATCTGCAAACCACGGTATTTCGTTTTCATCAACTGTATCAACAGTCATGAGAGTTTCATCAGGGAAATAATCATCAATCTCGTCTTCTTTTAATTCTTCCAAATTTAGATTTTCGAGACGAGACAAAAGATCAGCAGCTAGATTTTCTGCTCCTTTCTTATCTTTTATTTCGATATCAAATTCTTGGAGTAGCAAAATCCATTGGATAAGACGCGGTTTTGCATCTTGTTTGGTAAACAGATATTTGAGTGCTGAATGATCAGTGAACACAATCGTTTTTGAAAGAACAAGATAAGATCTGAATTTGTCGAAAGCAAAAACAACGGCTAACAATTCTTTCTCCGTAACCGTATAATTTTGTTGAGCATTGTTGAGTGTTTTGCTAGCGAAGTATATAGGAAGGAAATGTTTTCCTTCACGTTGTCCTAATACAGCTCCAACAGCAAAATCGCTTGCATCGCACATGAGCTCGAATGGTAGTGACCTTTTAGGTGAAATTATGATGGGTGCACTAGTCAGTTGGGTTTTTAATGTTTCGAATGCCTTCATGCAATCTGCATTGAAGTCAAAAACAGAATCTTTTTCGAGAAGTTTCGTCATTGGACGAGATATTTTGGAAAAATCTTTAATGAAACGACGGTAGAAACCGGCATGTCCTAGAAAACTTCTAACGGCTTGAACATTTGTTGGAGGTGGTAATTTGGTGATAACATCAATTTTTGCTTTGTCAACCTCCATTCCTGCACTGGAAATTTTGTGTCCTAGCACAATTCCTTCAGTCACCATGAAATGACATTTTTCCCAGTTGAGAACAAGATGTGCAGCTTCACATCTTTTGAGCATTTTATCGAGATTAGAAAGACAAGCTTCAAATGAGCTTCCAAAAACTTAAAAAGTCATCTATGAAAACTTCCATAGATGTTTCAAGCATGTCTTGGAATATAGCAATCATACACCTTTGAAAAGTCGCAGGTGCATTACAAAGACCAAAAGGCATACGCCGATAAGCGTAAGTTCCAAAGGGACATGTGAATGTAGTCTTTTCTTGATCAACAGGATCAATAGGAATTTGGAAATATCCTGAAAAACCATCAAGGAAACAAAAGTACTCGTTCCCTGCTAATCTTTCAAGCATTTGATCCATGAAGGGTAAAGGAAAATGATCTTTTCTGGTGGCTTTATTTAATTTTCTGTAATCAATACATACTCGCCAACCAGTGACAGTTCTAGTAGGAACTAATTCATTCCGTTCGTTAGTCACAACAGTTATTCCTCCTTTTTTCGGAACACAGTGAACTGGACTCACCCAAGGACTATCCTCGATGGGGTAAATGATACTGGCATCAAGAAGTTTGATGATTTCTTTTTTAACAACTTCTTTCATGTTGGGATTGAGTCGACGTTGTCTTTCTACAACGGGTTTAGCATCTTCTTCGAAACTGATCTTGTGTTTACAAAAATCAGGGCTAATTCCTGGGATATCAAACGTTTTCCACGCAAAAGCTCTTTTATGCTTCTTGAGAACAGAAATGAGACATTCTTTTTCCTTATCATTGAGCAACGAAGATATGACTACTGGAAGAAGTGAATTATCTTCCAAGTAAGCATATTCAAGATTTTCGAGAAGTGGTTTCAGCTCAAGATCAGTTGGTGGTTCTTGAAGAGATGTTTTGATTCTCAATTGATCATTAAAAGTGATTTCCTCAAAATCTTCTTCTATTATTTCTCCTTCTTCAACTTCTGCTTCATCTTCTTCAAACTTTACTTCCATAAAATCAGCGAATTCTTTATCAAAGTTTGTTTCACTAATTTTTTCTGAAGTAGTCATGAATGGATCAGAATCATCAAGTAATGCATCCAATTCTTCATCAGTGACTTCATCGATTACATCTATGTTAAAACAAGTGTCATCATTGGAATGTGGATATTGCATTGCTTTATCGATTAAAAAGGTAATTCTATCTTCTCCAACTCCAAGATTGAGTTCTTTTCCTTTTACTTTGATGATCGCATCAGCTGTGTTTAGGAAAGGTCTTCCTAAAATAAGAGGTACTCTACTATCTTCCTCCATTTCTAAGATCACAAAATCCACGGGAAAAATGAATTTACCAACTTGGACAAGCATATTCTCAGCAATTCCAACAGGATATTGGTAAGAATGATTTGCTAAGCGAATACTCATCCTTGTAGGTTTCAAAGTATTGATGGAAAGTTTAGAATACAACGAATAGGGCATCAAATTGATACTTGCACCTAGATCGGCTAAAGCATCGCATGTGATGTTGTTTCCTAACGTGCATGGAATCAGAAAACTTCCGGGATCTCCGAGTTTTGGTGGAATTTTGTTTTGAACAATGGCTGAACATTCTTCATTGAGAAAGGCTCTGAGGATATGGAATTTTTGGTGTGTACGCCTTAACTGGTGGGATGGGTTTGGGTGGTGTTTTTGTGGTATTTTCCTTCTTGGCTTCTTCAGC
Source organism: Artemisia tridentata subsp. tridentata (assembly GCA_021014915.2). NCBI lineage: Eukaryota > Viridiplantae > Streptophyta > Magnoliopsida > Asterales > Asteraceae > Artemisia > Artemisia tridentata. The sequence continues at coordinate 281,941,528 of CP139506.1, forward strand.
TTCATCCTCACTATCATCATCGATGATCGTGGTATCATTTGGATTGGGTGGTGGATCATAAGAGAGACCACTTCTTGTGAATACAGCATTGATATGCTCATTTCTAGTTTGTGGTGGACGATAAGTTTTATCGTTTGATCCAGATGATGTTGGTTTAGGGTTGGTTTGGGTATTACTTGGTAACGAACCTGATGGTCGGGAAGAAATTTGATCAGAAAGTCTACCGAACTTGTTTTCAAGATCTTGAATAGATGCTTGATGATTTTTCTGGCCTTGCTCAACTTTGGTTTTGAGATTGAAAAATTGGTTCTTGACGAACTCATTGGTGGATTTTTGAGCAGTTACGAATTCTCTCATCATTTTTTCGAAATTGGTTTCTTTCGGTTTTTTATCAAAGGTTTGTGGAGTTTGATTGTCTACTCGTGGTTGAGAATCACGGTTGTTATCCCTTTGTTGGCGATCTTGCCAATTTACAGAATTTCGTCCGTAATAATTACCACGATAACCGCCTCCACGGTATCCTCCTTGGACATAATTAGCTTCTCCTTCTTTGGGTTGGTCCATTGGTTGATCGTTACATTATGATGATGGGTGATTACCTCCACAGTTGTTACAACCGTCTCGCATTTCTTTCATTTCTCCTTTAAGATCTTTGTATTGCGAGTCGATTTTTGAAACCAAGGTTTCCATTTTCTCCATGAGTTTAGAGGTATCGGAACTTTCAGCAAAAGCAACGGTTTTTCGTAAGGATTTGGTTTTGGCATCTTTTGACCAATCAAGTTTGAGAAGAACTCGGTCTTCGAGCAATTGATATGCCTGGTTAGGAGTCTTATAAAGAAAAATTCCTCCAGCATCAAGAAATCCTTGAGATGCTTCATCAAGTCCATGGTAGAAGATTTGGATAATGGTTCCTCATCCTAAACCATGTCCATGACAACTACGAAGCAAATCTTTCATACGAAGCCAGGCTTCGACGAGTGATTCGTTAGGGTTTTGTGTGAAAGCACGAATTTCTCCCATGAGTCGATCAAACATGGCAGGTGGAAAGAATCGGCTTACAAAAGCTTGCCTCATCTCCTCCCAAGTATTGATAATTCCTGGTGTTAATTCGTTATACCACACTTTTGCATCTCCAGCAAGTGATGATGGAAAAAGTTTGAGTTTAATGGCATCCACATTGGTGTCGCCATATCGGAACATGCCACAAATTTTGATGAATTCGGCAATGTGTTTGTGAGGATCGGCCCTCGAACGGCCATCGAATTGACGGTCCTTGATCATAGAAACATGGGTCTATCGTCAGCCATGGGAAAAGGTTGATCAGTGAATGGGTTATAAACGACTTTGGCTTCAAAAAGGTTATAAACGGTGGGTTTCGTACTCTTGGTACACGATTGGCTAATGGAACAAATGGTTTTCTTTTTCTTCTTGGTCTTCGGACTAAACGTTCGGGATCTGAAAAAGGTGAAATTGGTTCTATTCCAGTTGATCGAGTGTTCATACAATTCCCAAGAGAATCGAGGCAATGTCTAAACACACGAGTAAAGAATGGAAACAGTTTGAAAAATCAGGGTTGGTGATCCGATCGGATGAGTGTAATACCGATCGGATGGTTGTCTCGGTAAAATTGGTTTGAAGGGATCCGATCGGATAGACGTGAAACCGATCGGATGGTGCTCTCGGTAAAATTAAAAATTGGGCAACCGATCGGATGGATGTGAAACCGATCGGATGGTCAGCTCGAAAAACTTTTTTTTTTATGAAAACGAACTTAGTGAGAAATGGACTTCTAAAACTTACGGAAACACAATCAAAATCCCCAGTAGCGGCGCCAAAAACTTGATGTGTTACACATGTGTACAAGTTTTAAATTCATAAAGGTGAATTACCGAATCTAGAAATAACACATACGAGCAAGTGAACTCGTCCGTTATAGCAAGATTATGATGGTAAGTCGGGATCGTTCGCAGGGATTTGTGAGTGAATCGGATCGTAAGCTACTAAAAGTGAATTTCTTAAACAAGCAATGATGAAAATATAATAATTCAAATGATTAAAAACTACACTTGCTTAGACTAACATACTACTCTTGATTAGCATGATTGTGATAACTTTGGATAACATGTTGGTTATGATAATTAGTTTGGTGAACTAATCTATTGTTTCTACAAATTAAACCTTCGTCAAGATTTTAGTTCATAAAAACAAGCATTATGTTTAACCAATCAATTCAAGATCAATTCAAGGTTCATAAGTTGGTGTAACTTAAACACAAAAATAGTCTTTTGCTTTATCAAATAAGCTTAGGAAATGGTCAATACAAAAGGTAACCGATCATAGACAAAAGGTCACAATTGATAGTAAACTATTAATATTTCGACCATTGAAATGGTTTACAATCAATCCTATTTTGATAGACAAAAGCATTCTTATTACAACCACAATTAACTTTCTTTGTTTAATAAAGAATAATGGGTAAAAACAATCATTCATAGACAAATGATTATAACTAGTTTAATAACAATAGTTCTTTCGACCCTTAAAATTATTAGCAACTAGTTAAACTTGATCAACAAATGTCACTACGAAACTTAATCACAATTGGATCTTAGAATCAACTTGAAATTGAATTAAAACATGTTATCACAATCATACGCAAATCAATAAGCAATACACATCATCTAAGCAAGTGCACAAAGGCACTAGCCACTCATAGCAAACACTAACATAAACTCAGAACTTTGAACATTAGAAACCATAATTGAAAGTCTTACAATGATTGGAAATAGATTACAAATGATAAAGTAATGATACCCAAAGTATTGGTGTTGACTTCTTAATGTCTTGACCTCCAAGTGTAGACTTCTTGGACCTCCAAAGCTTCCTGGACTTATAAGGACGAATTTAGGACTTTTGAGAGAGTGGTTGATGATTAGAATGATAATTGGGATTGATAGCACACTTAGCTCCTTCACAAATGGTCCTATTTATACTACTCTCAGAGCCTAGGGTCATTAATGGTTCAACTTGGCCTCCAAGCAGATAGAATGGTCTAGAATCATCACTAGAAGGCCCTAGAATCGGTGAAAGGAAGACACATAACTTAATGATGAAGATTGGTAAAACAGGCACCATCCAACCGATCGGTATTTCATCCAACCGATCGGTTGGTCTTCAACCTTGGCCTCTATCCGAATCGGTTGCGGGCTGCATCCGATCGGATGGAGTGATGCTGTTGACTTAATCTTGAACTTTTGTCGTTTGGCTTGTTTCTTCCTTTTGGTTCTTGGTTCTTCATCCAAACTTGATCTTTTCCTTATCTTGAAGCTTGTCAACTTGCATACTTGGACTTCCATTCTTTGAAATGACTATTTGATTGGATCTTGACAAGAAAATCTTCGAATCATCATAAATACATCCTTCTTCCTCATTCTTTCATCTTTTTCTTCCTTTTTCCTGTTTTTGGCTACATATACTTTGCAAACACGCTTTGGTACGATTTAGTTACAAAAGCATATAAATGTAACCAAATAACATATATATAAACACGAATAACGCTACTAAAAACATGCACAATTTGAGCGTTATCACCCATATACATAACCGATCGGCCCTATGGTTAGAGGGGGATCCGGAACATTCTTGACATCTAATTTCATTCTAGTCCCTTTCCTTTTCTTATTTAACGATCGTTAGTCACTTCCGTTAAATACTAACGTTCGTTATACATTTTGTGATAATTAATAATTAAATATAACGTATTATATAAAATTATTTATCTTTAGTTCTCATACGTAAAGTGTGCAATCCTATTATCTCGAGTTTAATCCTAACACACAACTATTATTTTATGTCTATAAAACTAACAGCTCCCACTTAGACATATCTTAATAGTTGTGATTACATCGGTTAGCGTCTTGCAACACACCGATGCCTCTAGTACAACTCGAGTAGGTCTCCTGAAAAAACCTTTTATGATTCATCATTATTATTATCTTTTTGTTACTAATACTACATTAAATAAAGATATGGATATTATCTTTTTTCAAATATTCTGTTTCTCGTTGTTTGTGATTGAGTATGATTACCAAATTTTCTGAACACATTCAGGGGAGATCTTGGGCGTGGCCACGCCAACATCTTGTCAAACCTACGAGGGGCTCAGCAGTATTAAACTCCAAAATAAATTTGAAGGAACAAATTATATCTTGACTACAAGCATAACCTATGAATTTTGAAACAATTCCGAAAACAATCCTTATGACTACCAGTTACGTATAGCGTTAAATTGTTCCACAGAATGCACTACATTCATAACATTTATCTGGTATCTCAAGTCTGAGGATAACTATTCATGATTTACTTAATAACAACATCCATAAAGTAACATCATGTAGTTGGGATAAGTCCTATATTCAATTCATTGAATATCATGTGAATTTGGCATGTCAACGCATCAATATACTTTCAAGTATATTATTCCAAAACTCAGATTTGTCTTAATTTAATGATATTCTCATATCATTAACTGATAACGGACATTTAGAATAACTAATTTATTCACGGATTAAACATGCAAAAATAGGACTACAATATTAAATAATGAACATAAACATAACCAATACTTTATTTCATTAAAAATAATAAATGTTTACAATATCCTTTATCCAAATACTAAACACAGCTATGCATGAAACTACTAGCTAATCTAAGTCCAATGCCATTGGCAAGTTCAGTAAGCTTTTCTTTAGCTAAAGCCTTAGTGAATGGATCAGCTAAGTTATCATCTGTGTGAACTTTCAAGAGATTTATTTCACCTTCGCGGACTTGTTCCCGAACATAGTGATACTTCCGTAGAAAATGTCTGGTGCCCTTCATGACTCCAGGTTCATTGGCAAATATGATTGCAGCAGAATTGTCGCAATACATATTAATAGGCGATTCAATTGAAGGCATAACACCAAGCCCTGAAATGAATTTCCTAATCCAAACAACCTCCATCGCAGCTTTTGAAGCAGCTATGTATTCGGCCTCTGTCGCAGACATCACAATAACTTGTTACATCAAGTTCTGTAGCTGGATTTCCACCATACACAAGAAACATATCTTTCGTATGCCTAAGATACTTTAGAATATGTTTAACAGCAATCCAATGTTTTTCACCTGGATTATGTTGAAATTGACTGGTGATATTTTGAGCGAACGCCACATCTGGCCTTGTGCATCTCACCGCATACATAATAGATCCTACAGCCGAAGCATAAGGAACTTTACTCATGCGTGCCACCTCTGCAGGTGTTGAAGCACATAACTCACTGCTCAAGCCATGTTTCACTTCCATTGGCAAATATCCTTTCTTGGAATTTTGCATATTGAATCTCTTCAATATTTTGTCAATGTAAGCACTTTGACTTAATCCAATTAACCGCCTTGATCTATCTCTATAGATCTTGATTCCCAGAATATATGCAGCTTCCCCTAAATCCTTCATAGAAAAGCACTTTCCAAGATATGCCTTAACTTTTTGCAAACTTGGAATGTCTTTTCCCATGATCAATATGTCATCAACATATAGGATAAGGAAAATTACATTACTCCCACTAGCTTTGTGATATACACATGGCTCATCAAGATTCTGAGTAAATCCAAACCTTCTGATTTCTTCATCAAATCTTTTATTCCATTGCCTTGATGCTTGCTTCAATCCATAAATGGATCTTTGAAGTTTGCATACACGGTTTGGAAATTTTGGATTCACAAACCCCTCAGGCTGCGCCATATAGATGTCTTCATCTAGGCGACCATTTAAGAAGGCGGTTTTGACATCCATTTGCCAAATCTCATAGTCATAGTATGCTGCTATAGCTATGAGAATCCTAATAGCCCTAATGTCAGCTACATGAGAAAAGGTCTCCTCGTAGTCAACAACAAAAGTTTGAGTAAAACCTTTAGCTACCAAACGGGCCTTATAGGTGTGTACCTTGTCGTCCATGTCAATTTTCTTCTTGAAAAGCAACTTATTTCCAACTACCTTGGCATTGGGAGGAAGGTCTACTTTAATCCGGACATTGTTATCTTTCATGGATTGCATTTCCCCATTCATAGCAACTACCCATTTATCCTTTTCAGGAATCTCAATGGCAGCCCTATAATTAGCAGGTTCATTAATATCCCCTAATATAGTTTCCTCAACTTCTACGTTAAGACATAGACATTCAGGAGCTTTCACATGTCTTGAAGACTTGCGAATGGGAACAATTTCAACTTCAGGTGGAGGACCCAGACTTTCAGGTTCCACAGGAAGTACGCTAGTGTTTTCAGAAGGCATTGTATCTTCATGATCATCTTCCAGATCATAAACTCTCCCACTGAATTCTTGAGATATAAGTTCCTTTTATAAAAAGTCTCCATATCTAGCAACAATTACTTTGTTTTCAGGTGGGTAGTAAAAGTAGTAACCCATCGTTTCCATTGGGTATCCTATAAAGATACACTTTACAGATCTCTATTGGAGTTTATCTACTGAGTCACGTCTTATATACGCCTCGCAACCCCAGACCTTTAAATAAGACAAGTTTGGAGCTTTTCCATTCCATATTTCATATGGTGTCTTATCAACCTTCTTAGTGGGAACCATATTCAAAATACGAACTGCAGATTCTAAGGCATAATCCCAAAAAGATAAAGGAAGAGTTGTAAGATTAAACATTGATCGTACCATGTCTAATAATGTACGATTTCTTCTCTCAGATACACCATTTTGTTGTGGAGTATATGGAGATGTGAGATTCTGGACAATTCCATTCTCAGCTAAGTAATCTTTAAACTCTTGGCTTAAGTATTCACCGCCTCTATCGGATCGAAGAGCTTAATCTTCTTTCCTAGTTTCAATTCTACTTCTGCTTTAAAAACCTTAAATGTTTCAAACACTTCATGTTTATGTTTAAGCAAGTAAACATAACCATATCTGCTGAAATCATCTGTAAAGGTTAAGAAGTAGCTAGCACCTTTCCTTGACATATGTCTAAGTGGTCCACACACATCAGTATGTATTAAACCAAGTAGATCAGAAGCCCTTTCCATATTACTATGAAAAGGTTTCTTAGTCATCTTCCCAGATATACAAGACTCACATTTATCATATGATTCATCATTGATACTCTTCAAAATCCCATCATGTTGTAGCTTTTTCATGCGAGTCTTGCCTATATGAGCAAGTCTACAGTGCCAAAGGTAAGAAGAATTTAAGTCTGACTTAATTCTCTTATGCTATACATTGAATTATTATTATTGGATATACAATCATTCATGTCAATCTTAAACACACCATTAACAGCAATAGCATTGAAATAAAAAATATCATTTAAAGAAACAGAAATTCCATTACTATTGATAGTGTGATTAAAACCAAGATCCAATAAACAAGAAAAGGAAACAACACCTCTAGCAATTGAAGGTGCATAATGAAAATCGTTTAATAACAGTACTAAGCCCGAAGGCAAAACTAAATTAAACACTCCTATGGCTTCAACAGCTGCAGGTGCTCCATTTCCCACATGCAGATATTGCTCCCCGTAGGCAAGCTTCCTTTCCACTCTAAACCCCTGCAGCGTATTACAAATGTGAATACCGCATCTAGTATCATATACCTAGGAATTAATTTTATGATTTAGAGTAAATAATTCAATCATAAGTAAGTTACCTGAAGTGCTGGCGCCCAAGTGCCCAGTCTTCTTGTTCTTACTTTCTCGCAACTCTTGGATATAAAGAGGACAGTTCCTCTTCCAGTGACCAACTACATAACAGTAGTGGCAAGCCTGATCCTTCTTTGGATTATCCTTCTTCTTAGGAGGGTTTTTCTTGGGTTGTGGTTAATAAGCCATAACTTGCTTACCCTTATCAGCCTTACCCTTTCCTTTACCCTTCTTGTTCGCATTTGGCTTGTTAATTCTACCCCCTTGAATAGCAAGTACCTGGGGTGCAGGAGCCTTTGGTGGTAAACCTTTCTCGTAATAAATAAGCAGTGCGTGTAAATCAGAAATTGTCTTCCCCACGCAGTGCATATTGAAATTACGCACAAAACTACTAAATTCCTTAGTCTGGGATCTATTGATTAAGTTGATAGCAATGTCTTGTTCATAGACCTTGCCAAGTGCTTGTAGTTGATCCATGTAACCTTTCATTTTCAACACATGAGCTCTTACCGGTTCACCATCTGCCTGCTTACAACCGTGTAGAGATTCCATCAAATCATAGATCTCAACGGTTTGTGGTTTTTCAAACATTTTCCTGAGTTCGTTTAGCGTGTCCATAGGGAAGTAATTCTCAAACTGCTTTTGTAAAGCAGGTGTCATCGCCCCCAACATCAAACAGGCCACATCATTATGCGTCTTAAACTCACCTTTCCACAATGCTTTTTCTTCATCAGTTGAAGTATCAGCAGTAGGTTCAGCAGAACAAGGCTTGTATAAACATTCAAGTTGATCTGTCACTCGCAGGACAATCCTGAGTGAACGATACCAATCATTGAAATTTTGAGAGCCAGTCAATTTTTCCGTTCAAAGAATGATTTGAACGCAGAACTCATAGTAGTGTTATTGTTTTGAGCCATTTCTACAGATAAAGAAAGTTCAAAATTAGTATTTTCGATAATACAATTTTTCAAGAAAATAAAATACCCAAGGTAATATTCATATAACCATAGTATTTTCTTGAAAACTAGGATCCAAATTATCATAGTTTCATTACATCAGTTGATCTGTTAGTAATGAAAGTATATAATAAGGAAATCTGTCAAACAATAATTGGCAAACAATTTCCAATTCCTAGATCACTATGGGATTTATATTGGCAAACAATTTCCAATATAAGCATGTTTTATCCCCATCTTATGCCTTGAGTCCAAGCTCTCACTTACAACTCAATTAAGTCGTCTAATTAAAAAACTGTAAATTACCATAGTCCCATTACATCAGTTGATCTGCTAGTAATGAAAGTATGAAATTTACCTTTCCATTTTAATTTAGTCCAAGCTCTCACATGACTAAATTACAACTTCAAGTGTTCTTTAATTAGATGGCATTAACTTAATTTTAAAGGGTACTAGTTTTTGATGTTTATAATCAAAATATGTACGAAGAAGCATGCATACATCTTCGTATCATAAGTTTTTCAAAACCTTTTTATTTACAAATTTTAAGCTAAGATTTAAATCAACAAAGTTTTAATTGAGGTATTGGGTTCACCAATCAAAGAATTACCTACAATTATCGCCCACTATATCCTACTACTGCATGAGTTAAAAGACCCAAGTTATTCGGATAATTACCACAAAGTGGCACGTGGAATTGAGGTCAATTCACCCTTAAGGTGATTTTGTGCATAAAATAGTCGTACTTGGTAGCTCCAATTTGACGCACAAAGGAGCGAAGAGACAAACGTCAGCACAAGTGCCAACTAAAAACGCGTATCTTTTGGTTTGACAATTTAATGTCAATCCTCCTTAAACCCCTCTTATAGTTTGTCAAAACTGGGTGAGCCGTTCTTACTATTGGTACAAAACTCAACAATCAATTAAAAGTTTATGATTTTAAGTCTTAAAAAAACATGTTATAAATTATAACCTTGCTAGTCTCGCCTTGGAGCAAATTACCGTGCGAAGCGAACCACTATCGGCACATAAGACTTTGCAAGATTCATAATTTATTACATCAAGTTTCACCATTATTTAGTCAATTTATTTTCTATTTAAAAATTATTCTTTTTTCTTAAAACATGTCATACAATTAAACAAAAACAAGTAATAATAAAAATAAACAACTAAATAACGCACATAACTTAACAATTAATTATGTAAACAATTAGCCTATCACTTACAAACTAATTCGATAAAACCTATTAATAATCAATCTATGTTTAATTATGCGTATATTTAACTAAGACTATCACTTACAATGGTAAGTGAGCCACATGCATCGACGTATCGATTGCGTTAGTCATAATTAAATATACACCATGTTGCACATAATTGATTACTTAATTAATTGGAGTCTTCTCCAATTCGACATCTATCAATTAAATTACATGTGAAAACAATTTAAAACACCACAACAATGAATCCATGCCAAACATGCACGTTTGCATGGATTCTACCTAACAATTAGCAAATTGCCACAAGATCACTTACAAACACATAAACATGTTAAACCTAGGGTTTCTAATCAAATTAAATTACCAAACACAAACCCTAAAAAATAATAATAATAGGCAATCGACCTAAAAAAAATTAGGGTTTGAGTTGGAATAAACCCTAAATCGACAACATGTAAAACACAATCAAGATTCGTTTTTTATTATGTGTTTTGGTAATTAATTACACGTTATAACGGCTCGTGATGCCACTGTTGGAATTATTATATCATGACAATCACATATAAACAATAACATCAAAGAACACATTGCGGAAGCGTAGCAAACATAACACACAATTAATTAACCGAATTAAAATGTAAGCATACCTTGATGATTCTAGCAAAACAAGAATCAAACCGAGCAATAGTTGTAAAACCCTAAAAATTTGATTCACATTTTAATTAACCATTTGAATTTTAACCTAAGTTTGATATTAAGTTATTTACATTTACTTAATATGTTATATTATATGAAATAATTACATTAAACCTAAGATAAAGTATATGATACAATTCTAAAGATAAATACTTACACTAAACTAAGTTTCACTAAATAATATGTTTCCTAAATCCCTTCTCACTTTGTTCTTTATACTCACTTTGTTCTTTATACGTTTTCCTTCCAAGATAATTAAACCAAAATCCATTTTGATAAGAACCAAATATCTTGTGTATATCACTAACATAATAGAAGATCTTAATTGTTTACCTTGGGCCTAAAATCACGACATTCCCTAAGTCCAATACACGGTTTTCTATTTTTTTCCCTCCTCTCATTAAACACCATAATCGGCCTCCCTCTTTTTCTCTCAACACCGAAACATAACAAGTCCCAAAAATCTGTATTTTCCCTCAAAGATTAAAGAAGGCGGAAGGTATTGAAGCTTGGTGATTCGTAGCAAGATTTTGGAGTGTTTTGTTTATCTATTCGTTGTCCTTGTCCTTCCTTGATTCTCTTTGTTTTGGCCTAATTAAGGTATTCATATATTCCTCTTTGTCATCATCTTGTGATACGCCACATGTGAGTTTGTTTTGTGTCGTGTGTATATGAGATATTTTGTGTCGTTCTATTCAGCCCTTAGTTGACCTAATGCTAAACCTAAACGAGCTTTATAATCAGTTTTAATGACACAATTAATGGGTACTAAAACTAGAAACCCTAGGTGTGAAATTAATGAGGGAATTAAACGAGTTTAGGGTTTAAAAGGGTATAGGGTTTTGTTATGATTTTATTTGAGCGGGCTGTCCAAAAAATGCGTCGTCTTGCAAGGGTCTAATTTAAAGGTGCCAACGTGTTTTTGTATGATTCTTAAGTCTAAAATTAAGTTTAAGTCGTTTAGGCCGGTGAGTGAGATTTCTGCTCATTGCAGTCACCTCCGGGCTTCTTCGCACCTGTCTAAAATTAAGTTTAAGTTGCCTACTTTCTGAATATACAAATTTCGTGGTTATTGGTGGTCGGGAAAGCAGTTTCTTGAATTTTAGAAGATTAAGTGTCAAAACTGAATTTTAGGTCTGGAAATTCAGTCAGTTTTTATGATTTTTCATTTACAAACTAAAAGGTCTGGGAAGCCTGTTGGGAATAAAATGATCAAAGTCAAAGAGCCTGCCAAAGATGTTGAAGAGCCTGCTAGTTGATTTTGAAGTGTATGAAGATGTTCTACCAGTACCTTCTGGGTAGAAGGTACTGCTGGTTGATGAAGAGCCTGCCAAGCTTATGTCAAGTCGATTAGATATTTTGTAATAGATATTTAGTTGAATTATTAGTCTTTGTACATTGTTATACGTTATGTAGAAGTAGATTAGTCTTCTGTGGTGACAGAAGAATATTATCAGAGTTGTACATGGGTAGTTGTATTTAATTGTAGGCGCCAATATAGTCAAAGTATAGTATAATACTCTTCCACTTGACAACATGTAATAAGATATCCTTATCTTATAAAAGGATATCTTAGTCACTTTTTCATGCATGCATCTTCAAAAACTAATAACCAAAAACAAACTATCTCTCAAGTAACTTAGTTACTTCAAATCACAAATCCTTTTACAATCTTAGATTCAAGATTACTTTGTAATCCTGGTGATATTTAGATCATCCGTATTATTTCATCAATAATATTGAATCGTTTTGTGTTAACCAAAGTTGTGTTCTTTGTTCATTGCATTCTCACGTTTACATAAACTCACCACCTTGTGTTCTTTTAAGTGTGTTGTAGTAGATTCCGCATGCTAAACACATTCAATACATAAATATCTCAAACGAACAAAACCGTTCCACAAGTGGTATCAGAGCCAGGCTTGATATTTACTAATTTAAAAGAACAATGGATGTTGAACATATTCAAACAAATGTTGCAGCTAAACTTCCATTACTTAAGCAAAATGAGTTTGAAATGTGGAGACTAAGGGTTGAACAATACTTTCAAGTGCAGGACTATGCACTTTGGGAGATCATTGAACAAGGCAATTCATTTAAACCCCAAATCACCACTACAACAGTAAATGATGCTCTTGTAACAAGAATACAAGACCAACCATCAAATGCAGATGAAAAAGTTCAGAAGAGAAATGATCTAAAAGCAAGGAGTATGTTACTGATGACTATTCCAAATGATCAACTTCTGATCTTTAACAAATACAAAGATGCCAAAACCCTTTTTGAAGCTATTGTGGCTAGGTTCGGTGGTAATGATGCTACCAAGAAAACACAGAAAACACTTCTCAAACAACAATTTGAGAACTTCACAGCCACAACCAATGAGTCTTTGGACAGTATGTTCAATAGACTTCAGAAGCTTGCAAGTCAGTTAGCCATCCATGAAGTGATGATAACTCAAGAAGACCTAAACTCTAAATTTCTTAGGAGTTTACCTTCAGAATGGTCTATGCATGTTATTGTCTGGAAGAACAAGTCAGATATTGACCAGATGAGTCTCAATGATCTCTACAAAAATTTTAAAATAGTAGAGCATGAAGTAAAGAAGACTACTGGGTCAAGCTCAGGAAATATGGCTTTTGTTTCATCCCCAAGCATCTCAAAGGTTGATAATGAAGAACAAGGTGGCAGAGAAGAAGGTACTGCCAACACAACCTTTGGTACTGCTAGTACTTCTGGTAGTACCAAATCCATTTTAGATGAAACAATTGGGTGTGCTTTTCTCACATCTCAACACAATGGGTCCATACTAACATTTGAAGATCTTCAAGAGATTCATCCAGATGATCTTGAAGAGATGGACATAAAGTGGCAACTTTCACTTTTAAGCATTAGAGCCAAGAAGTTGTTGATGAGAACTGGCAAGAAGATAATGATAAATGGAAATGAGCCTGCTGGCTATGATAAGTCAAAGGTGGAGTGTTACAACTGCCACATGAAAGGTCACTATTCTAGAGAGTGTAGAAGACCTAAGAAGCAGGATGACAAGGGTAGAGGGTTTGAGCAGAGGAATAAAGGAAGCTTTGAAAAGAGAGGAAGCTTTGAAAGCAAGAGTAAGGCAGTAGAAGTTGCTGAGCCTAAAGCAATGGTTGCTATTGATGGCATGGGTTTTGATTGGAGTTTCATGGGTGAAGATGAGTCAACTTCTGATGAATTGGCTTTGATGGCATTCTCCACTCCTGAGGTACAAACTATCAAATGTTCTAGCAATTGTGAATTTCTTAAAGAATTAGAAGATATAAGAAAATCTTATGATGAGCTAAAAATAGAAGAAAGAAAAACCAATCAAACCTTATTTAACCATCAGTGTGGTATGGCCAAACTAGAAAAACAAATCATTCACTATAGAGCAAATGAACTCACATTTTCTGATGCTAAAGCTGCTCTTAATAGACAAATATTTTTGAAAGATTCAGAAATAGAAATGGTAAGGAATGAGTGCACTAAAGTGACTTTGGCTAGAGATAATATTCAACTGACTGTTACTAAATTGGAAAATGCTTCTGAGTGTACTAGAAGCATAGTAGAGAATCAGATGAATAAGAGAATAAAATCAGGGATATGATACAATGAATGTCCACCTCCTTATAGAGGAATTCCTTGTCCTCCAGGATCAGATCTTGCTGAATCAGGTTTGCATGAAGTCATTAACAAACCATTAGCTAAACCTGTAGTGATAAGTGAACCTTCTGAGAGTGCTAAGAATGCCTCACTCTCTAAGGTGCTCACTAAGAAGAGACCAGATGTCCTAATTATTGAGGATTGGGTATCTGATGATGATGAAGATAAGACTATTCCTATCAAAGGAATCAAAGTAGGACCAACCAGTCCTAAAAGAGTAGAAGTTAAAGCTAAGGCTAAAGCTGTTTTGAAAACAGTTGAAAGTTGTGAAAAATGTAATAACAAACCTAGGGGAAGCCAAAGAAATTGGAACAACCTTAAGTCACAACAATTAGGTGATGACTTTGTTATGTTCAATAAGGCTTGTTATTATTGTGGTAGCTTTAATCATCTTCATGCTTATTGTAATAAATGGGTTTCTGGGAGTAAATCAAAGTCTAAAACAAATGTTACTCACCCCAGAAAAAGTTTTGTTAAGTCTAACACCACAAATGCTAAACATACTGTTAGACAAAATAAGCCTATTATTGCAAAACCAACGGATAAGGGTACAAGAAACACTTTCAAATGTGTACCAAAAGTTGAGAATAGTCCTATTCAAAAGAAATCTGTGGTCAAAACACAAATTTGGACACCAAAAACCAAAGGTCCTGCTAGACCAAATGGTACTGCCAAAATTGGTATTGCCAAAATTGGTACTGATAGACCAAAGACCACACAATGGATTAAAAGGGAAAGTGCTGTTAAGTCCTCAGCATGTTGGATTTGGAAACCAATCCAATCAAAAGGTGCATCAACAATCCTGAAAAGGTTTGATTTCATTGATGCAAGAGGCAAACCCAAGTCTGTCATGGCTTGGGTACCCCAAGGAAACTAATATGTTTATTCATGTGCAGGAACATTCAACTGATATTGGAGATCAAGGATATGTTGATAGTGGATGTTCAAGGCACATGACAGGCAACATGTCATTCCTCTCAGACTTCAAAACATTTGATGGAGGATATGTTACCTTTGGGGGAGGAATAAAAGGAAAGATCACTGGTAAAGGTACTATCAAAACCAGTAAACTAGATTTTGAAAATGTGTATTTTGTGAAAGAACTTCAGTTTAATCTTCTTAGTGTCTCACAAATGTGTGACAAAAAGAACAATGTTCTTTTTACTGACAATGAATGTATGGTTCTTTCTTCTAATTTTAAGATGCCTGATGAAAGTCAGATCCTTCTTAGAATTCCAAAAAGGAACAATATGTATAGTGTCAATTTAAAGAACATTGATCCCAAGGAAGGTTTAACTTGTTTGGTAGCAAAAGCCTCATTGGATGAATCTATGCTATGGCATAGAAGGCTTGGTCATGTAAACTTTAAAACAATCAACACTATTGCAAAATATGATTTAGTAAGAGGTTTACCCAAAAAGATTTTCCAAAACGACCAAACTTGTGTTGACTGTCTAAAAGGCAAACAACATAGAGCTTCTTGTAAGCCCAAGCCCCAAAACTCTATTTCTCAGGCTTTACATATGCTTCATATGGATCTCTTTGGTCCTACTAATGTGTGCAGCTTGAATGGAAAAAGATATTGTCTGGTTGTTACTGATGATTATAGCAGATTTTCATGGGTTTTCTTTTTAAGATCTAAACATGAAACTAGTGAGATACTTAAAACCTATATCACTGAGGTAGAAAACCAAACTGATAAGAAAGTCAAAGTTATCAGGTGTGACAATGGGACAGAGTTCAAGAATAGAGTTATGGATGACTTTTGCAAGGAAAAAGGCATAAAAAGAGAGTTTAGTGTAGCTAGAACACCTCAGCAAAATGGAGTAGCAGAAAGGAAGAATAGAACACTTATAGAGGCTGCTAGAACTATGTTAGTAGACTCTAAGTTTCCTATTTCATTTTGGGCTGAAGCAGTTGGTACTGCTTGTTATGTACAAAACAGGGTTCTTGTGACAAAGCCACATAGAAAGACACCTTATGAACTTTTCTTTGGTAGAAAACCATCTTTAAGTTTTATGAGACCTTTTGGTTGTCATGTCACTATTCTAAATACCAAAGATCATTTAGGCAAATTTGATGGAAAAGCAGATGTTGGCTATTTGATAGGGTATTCCTTGCAGAGTAAGGCCTATAGAGTGTTTAACACTTGCACTAGGCTAGTAGAAGAGAATCTTCACATAGAGTTTCAAGAGAAACTAACAAATGTGAAATGAGTTGGACCAGATTGGATGTTTGATGTTGATAGGCTTTCAGAATCTATGAATTATGTGCCTGTTTCAGGTACAAATACTAATGATGATGCAGGTTTTGAAGACAATGTTGAAACTCCTAAAGATCAAGATTACATCTGGATGCCAATTTGGAAAAGTATGGATCTAACTTCAAGACAAGAAGAACCTTCAAACACAACAAATGAAGGCAATGAAGAAGATCAAGGAACTCAGAATCAAGAGAATCAAGAAAGTGGTGCTAATGACAATGGTACTGCTAGTTCTTCAGATGGTCCTGCTAGTTCAAGTATTGGTACTGCTGAGCCATTGAATGTTCAAATAGATGATTCTTTTCAAGAAGAGGTGGGGATTAGCAGTATTCCATCTACATATGAAGTTCCTAAAACACCAAACACTAGAATTCTCAAAGATCACTCAACTGATGATGTGATTGGAAGCATAACTTCTGGTGTTAGAACAAGATCTCAAGTTGGTTTATCTCAAGTCTTATCTTCAGATGAAGAAGGGTTTATCTCCTCTATTTATGAAGAAAAGAATAATGATACTTCCAATATATGCCTGTTTTCATGTTTTCTATCTCAGGCTGAACCCAAAAACATAAACAAAGCTTTAGATGATGCAAGTTGGGTGGAAGCAATGCAAGAAGAGCTTCTCCAATTCAAGATTCAGAAGGTTTGGATATTGGTTGATTTGCCCAGAGGTCATAGGGCAATTGGAACCAAATGGGTGTTCAGAAACAAGAAAGATGAAAGGGGTATAGTGATCAGAAACAAGGCTAGATTGGTAGCACAAGGATATACTCAAGAAGAAGGGGTAGATTATGAAGAAGTGTTTGCTCCAGTTGCAAGACTTGAAGCAATTAGGCTATTCTTGGCCTATGCTTCATTCATAGGCTTCACTGTCTATCAAATGGATGTTAAGAGTGCATTTTTATATGGTGAAATTGAAGAACCAGTATATGTATCTCAACCTCCAGGCTTCATTGATGCAGAGTATCCAGACAAAGTTTACAAGGTTACCAAGGCTTTGTATGGCCTACACCAAGCTCCTAGGGCATGGTATGAAACATTGGCTTGTTTTCTACTAGAAAGTGGATTCCAAAGAGGCAGGATTGATCCAACTTTGTTTATCAAAAGAACAAAGAAAGACATCTTGCTAGTACAGATTTATGTTGATGACATAATCTTTGGATCAACAAACCAAGACTTGTGTGTAGAATTTGAAAAACTTATGCATAGTAAGTTTGAAATGAGTTCCATGGGGGAACTTACTTTCTTTTTGGGTCTCCAAGTGAAACAATCCAAAGAAGGCATATTTATCAGCCAAGATAAGTATGTAGCAGAGATCCTAAGGAAATTTAATTTTGCTGATTCTAAGGTTGCAAGTACACCAATGGATCCAGACAAAGGGCTACTCAAGGATGCTGAAGGAGAAGATATGGATTTGCACAATTATAGATCTATGATTGGGTCGTTGATGTATCTTACATCATCAAGACCAGACATCATGTTCTCAGTATGTGTGTGTGCAAGGTTTCAAATACATCCCAAAATCTCTCATCTTACAGCAGTCAAAAGAATCTTTAGATATCTTAAGGGTCAACCTAGGTTAGGTCTTTGGTATCCAAAAGAATCATCTTTTGAATTGGTAGCTTATTCGGATAGTGACTATGCTGGTGCAACTCTAGACAGAAAATCCACAACTGGTGGATGTCAATTTCTTGGTTGCAGACTTATCTCTTGGCAATGCAAGAAACAAACAATGGTGGCCAATTCTACAACTGAAGCAGAATATGTTGCTGGTGCAAGTTGTTGTGGGCAAGTTCTTTGGATCCAAAATCAAATGCTTGACTATGGGTACAATTTTCTTAACACCATTATTTATATTGACAATAGCAGTACTATTTGTATCATTAAGAACCCAGTTCAACACTCAAAAACAAAACATATTGAAATCAGACACCATTTCATAAGGGATTGCAATGAGAAGAGGTTAATTCAAGTAGTTAAAATTGATTCTGAAAAGAATTATGCAGACCTTCTCACCAAAGCTTTTGATTTAGGTAGATTCAAATATCTTGTAGGAGGTATTGGAATGATAAATCTTTGAAAATCATATGTTTTTGTTCATAAAATTAACTGGTATTGGATTTTAAACATGGTACTGCTAGTTAGTCAAAAGGTCCTGTTAATTCATAATTGGTCCTGCTGATATAAAATTGCTATGTTTTGTTCATATAAAGGCTTGAATGTTTAAAATGCTATAGATCAAGTGCTTTGCATTTTGTTCTTTTGGTTTGCAACTAACACATTTCAGGTTGATAACAAAACAAGAGTTCTTCCAAACAGAAAGGAGCAACAAAAGTTATATTCATTTCAGGAGAGATAACAATCTCAGGGGAGGAATTGATAGCCCAGAATGGAAGAAAAACCAATTAATGAAAGGAAAGACAAGAGCATACAAGATGATGCAGAGTTGAAAAAGAGAGAGTTAGATCACTTATCTAGAAGGGATGAAGCATTTCTCAAGGAGAAAGTTCTATCTAGATCAAACTAAGGAAAGTTTCAACTCAAAGGCATGACATTAGATGATTTCACTTGTTGAACCAATCATCCAAGATATACAGCATCATTGCCTGTTTTAAATTTCCTCCATCCAAGAAAATTGCACCATCTTTAGGCCAATATGGCTTTTGGTATTCAGCTCACCAAGTTTTTACAAACTTAAGAGTTGGCTAGTCCATAAGAAAACGGCTTTTGGTAAAGACAACTCAAATCCGTTGATGGTTGATAGTTTACCAAAAACTATATGGTTGTTAACTAACCATACTTAATTGTAAATAGTTAGCTAGTCCTTAAGCAAACGGCTTTTGGTAAAGACAACTCAAATCCGTTGATAGCTGGTAGTTTGCTAAAAACTATAAGGGATTTTTATAAAACTTTCAAAGGTACTGGTAGTTCAAAATTGGTACTGCTAGTGTAAAAAGGTACTACTAAATAGCCGTTGAGCCTGTCAGAAAAAGTTTTAGCCATTGGGCCTAGTAGTTAAAATTAGCCGTTGGGGTAGTTATGTAAATTACTGATGATTATATTATATTATATTTCACATATAAAAGATCTTTTTAACCGCCTTTTCAATTACTTATTATAATCTTTCTTATTGTCGGTTAAAAGTAATTCTCTCATATCTTCTTTCATCAGTCATTATCATAATTCACATACATCTTTCATCTTCTACCAGTACTACCAACAAATCCCACCATCATATTCAAAATTTTCATTATGGCTTCCACAGTTGTTCTAAACTTTGTCCAACGTCACAATCAGTTAGCATTTTTGGAGAAGTCAGAGGATAATGCCTCATTTCATCAAGTAGTGGACTTTTTAAACAACTCCTACATCAGGTTTGCTTTGCTAGTCAATCCCACTATTTATGAAACACAAATTAAACAATTTTGGAAAACTGCTAAAATTGCAACTTCTGAAAATGGGGAACAAAGAATTAAGGCCAAAGTGGATGGTAAACATTTGACTCTTACTGAGTCATCCATAAGAAGACATCTTCATTTGGATGATTCTGATGGTATTAGTCAGTTACCAGATACTGAGATTTTTGAAAATTTACAAAGAATGGGGTATCATGCTGAGTCTAACAAACTCACTTTTCTGAAAAAGCATCTTACTCCACAATGGAGATTTTTGATTCACACAATTCTTCACTGTTTGAGCCAGAAGAAAACCTCTTGGGAGCAATTTAGTGGCAACATGGCTTCTGCTCTCATTTGCTTAGCTACAAACAGAAAATATAATTTTTCTAAACATATTTTTGAAGGATTGATTAAAAATGTGAAAAGTGAAACAAAGTTTTTGATGTATCCAAGATTTATTGGATGCATCATTGCAAAATTGAAACATTTGTTACTTCCCACAGACTCAATTTATGACACACCAAAACTTTCTCACAAAGTATTTTCAAATATGAGAATTGGTTTTAGAGGGAAGAAATACCACTTTTTGATGAAATGTTACCACAACATCCAGAAGAACCAACACCATCAGCTGAAACACAATAATCTAGTTCTTCACATGGTTACATTTCACCAACACATCAAACATCACCAATACCATCTCCAGTACCATCACCAACACCACCAACATCATCACATCATGTATCACAAACCCAATCACCTCAGACAATGCAAGAACTGAAAGACAAGGTGAAGTTCTTAGAGAATGCTCTTAAAAGTCAAAGCAAGAAGTTTTCTGAGATCAACATCAAATTGGTCAAGAGGGTAAAGAAATTGGAGGGTGAAGTGAAGAAGCTGAAGGATAAAAGATCTGCAAAGGTTGTTCTATCCAGTTCTTCAAAGACAGATGATGATAGGATAGGTCACTCTTCCAAAAAGGGGAGGAAGGGTAGTTCTGAAGATGAGGAAGAGGCTCAATTTGAATTCCATGATGGAACTCAAGTTTATGATGAAGAGCCTGTTGGAGCAGGGCAAGAGCCTGCTAGGCCAGAAGAAGAGCCTGCTAGGATAGAAAGGCTATTGGCTATGGGGTACAAAGGGTCTGCTGAGAAAGTGTACAAGAGAAAGAGGGATCAAGGGAATTTGTTTATTCAGGGGAGGATTTTTGCTGCTGATGAGCAATCTTCTGCTCCATCACAAGCACCAACTCCAAAGGATAAGGGCAAAGGCATTATGATTGAAGATGAGCCAAAGTCCAAGAAGTTGAAAAGAACTCAGCAAATTCAGATGGCTTTAGGAGAAGAAGAGGCCAAAAGGGTTCATGAAGAAGAGCTAAAAGCACTTGAAGCTTCAAGAATGCTTGAAGTAATGAAAGAGCAGAAAGATGCTGAAGATGCTGCTCAGAATCTTCTTGACACTCAAATTGCTCAAGAAACCTTTGATGATCAGATGTTATGGATTATCAATAATGATCCAATTGTGAAAGGTCAAGCAGCAATTATAGTAAATGACAAGAATCTTAATTCTGATGAGATGACAGCAGAGCTTGAAACTTTTATCAACAAGAAGTATAAGGAAGCAGCTCTAGCTGATATTTTTGAAAAGATGAAGGAAAGTCAGAAAAGAGGTTTTAAGGTGGGCCAATCTAAGAAAGATCAAGCAATTTTTATGAAGAAATTTCTGAAAAATCAGGCAAATTGGACTGATTATCAACTAAAGAAGAAATCTGCTGATGAAATCTTCTTCTTGTATCTTCAAGCCTACAAAAGTCTTCACTACAATGTTCCATCTGATGTACACCCCTCAATGAAGAAGAAGGATGCTCAGAAGAAAGAAGTAGCAAAATTGGACACAGAGCAAGTAAGTAAAATGTTGATTTCCTTGCCTACTATCATACATGCTGATCCAATTAGCTGTAGATGACCTATTATTGATTGGGAGATCAACCATGATAGATTAGGAAAATCATGGAAAGTAACAAGGGTTGGGGGACAGTTTGCTATCTTCAAGAATTTTGAAAATTTAGTTAGAGCATGTGACAGAGCAGACTTGGAAGAATTGTGGAATCTAGTGCAGATTAGGCTAGACACAACTTCTAGTTCAGATGCTAAGGAACAGGAACTATGGGTAGAATTCAATAGGATGTTTGATCCTAAACCCAAAGATGTTCATTGGAAATTTCCCTATTATGATCCTTCAACAACTTGGGAATTTCTAAGCCATAGCAACATTCATCACCTTTTCACACAGAGTGGGATAGAACTCTTTATGTTGGCTGAGAAAGAGTATCCACTTAGTTATGAAGTGCTTAAAACTATGATCTCCAAGAGATTAAGGTGTGACAAAGATGATGAGAACTCAGAAATTGTTCAGAGTTTGCTGAGGAGCATATCTGAGCAATATGAAAGAAAAAGGAAGAACAGAGAGTGAAGGTTTTTGGAAGAGTTCTCTCAAATCCTCAAGGTATGTATTTTATTCATCAGAAACTTGTGTATTTTAATGGAAATAACAAGTTTAGGGGAGGATTGTTGGGAATAAAATGATCAAAGTCAAAGAGCCTGCCAAAGATGTTGAAGAGCCTGCTAGTTGATTTTGAAGTGTATGAAGATGTTCTACCAGTACCTTCTGGGTAGAAGGTACTGCTGGTTGATGAAGAGCCTGCCAAGCTTATGTCAAGTCGATTAGATATTTTGTAATAGATATTTAGTTGAATTATTAGTCTTTGTACATTGTTATACGTTATGTAGAAGTAGATTAGTCTTCTGTGGTGACAGAAGAATATTATCAGAGTTGTACATGGGTAGTTGTATTTAATTGTAGGCGCCAATATAGTCAAAGTATAGTATAATACTCTTCCACTTGACAACATGTAATAAGATATCCTTATCTTATAAAAGGATATCTTAGTCACTTTTTCATGCATGTATCTTCAAAAACTAATAACCAAAAACAAACTATCTCTCAAGTAACTTAGTTACTTCAAATCACAAATCCTTTTACAATCTTAGATTCAAGATTACTTTGTAATCCTAGTGATATTTAGATCATCTGTATTATTTCATCAATAATATTGAATCGTTTTGTGTTAACCAAAGTTGTGTTCTTTGTTCATTGCATTCTCACGTTTACATAAACTCACCACCTTGTGTTCTTTTAAGTGTGTTGTAGTAGATTCCGCATGCTAAACACATTCAATACATAAATATCTCAAACGAACAAAACCGTTCCACAAGTGGTATCAAAGCTAGCCCCTATTTTTGTAGGGGAATAATTAATATGTCTATTAGTTACTGGAATTTTTGTAGATGTTTTTGAAGGGTCTTGATATGTTTTTAAAATACAAACTTTCGGGTATACCATCAGGTCACATTCTGGAACAGGTTTGAAAAATGATTTTTGTTTTGATACTTGCACTAGGAGATAAAATCTGTAAAAATTAGGAGATGTATTAAACATATATAGGTGTGTCTGGTAAAAATTATATAACCACAGGAGCTTGTTTGAGGTGTTTTAAAAATCATAAGAATATGAACCAGAATCACATAAAAAACCTTAAACATGTTATTAAATGACATTAGGTACTAATATCCGTTATTGCATTAATTGAATACATAAGTATTAAATGATCCCTAATCCGTGTAGATTCATTGAAGAAGACGTGACGTTGTTTTCCTTGTGATTTCTTTTCCATTTTCTTCCATTTCATTCGCTAAGGTACGGATATTCCACCCTTTTTCAGTAAGGGTATCCCATGATTTTGATTCCTTGATATTTTCTATTCTGAGTTGTGATTCATTTGATATTCGTTTGGTTATTCTGTCTGATATGGTTGATTATTCGTTCTCTCTTGTGACTTCAATATTCGTATTAGAATCCTTTGAGACTTTGTAACCCATCTAATATTATGACTTCGTGTGAAAACCTTTCTTAAATATATATCTTGATGATGTTTTCAAAAAAACTATTTTAAAATGATTTCTATGAACACGATGCGACACCATTTTTATATGACGGTTTATTGACTTTTATGAAAAAAAACTTTTAAAAGATTACTTTTATGAAAACGATGTTTAATAGAGTTTTCTCGGTCACATAAATTATTTGTACAGATAATTATTTTGCTATCCCGTTTTGATATGATATTCAGTTTAGTTAGACATATCTTTGTTTGGACATATTATAATTGTTTCGTTATGTTTGTGTTGTTTCCCGAGCTAACTAGTCATGGAGGTACCATGGCCATGTCATTAAGGTACCAATGGCATGACACTATCTGTGGCGGTGTGATTGGTCCACGGTGTTCCCTTGTGATGTGTATATTATTATTGAGCTCGTGCACTTCATTGCCATTTTGGTACGCCAATATATTTGTCATAGTACAGGTGTATGGTGGTGTACATAACTTTGTTTTGCTGGGAGTGTATGGATGCATCCTAGGTAAGTTTTGTAATATGTTTCTGATATGGATTTGTAGTGAATGGTTTGTGTGTGCCATACACCCCATGTCACTTTTGGGAGCCGTACACTCCATTTGTTGTGATATGATTATGTGGTTAAGCAGGTAGCATGCTTTGTGAGCTCGTGGGCATTTCCTTATGATTCATTGACTTCATTATCTTTCATTTGATTCATTATTCATTGATTCTCATGACCTATGACATCTTGTTCAGCAGATTCTTTTGACTTCGTCTTGTGTACTTATTCATTTTCAGTTTATTATTTTATATCTGTTCACTGGGCTTTTTAAGCTCAGCCGCATTTTCTTTTTCCTGCGGCAGGTATTCAAGCGGGATGCTGGGATTGAGTGATGAGAGTAGGAGCTTATAGTGGACCACTCTGACAATAGTTACCCAATTGCTTTTGGTTTAGATTTGGAGTTATCCTTCATTTAGACTTCAATTGGAATTGTATTTCATTTAGAAGTTATTCTATTTTAGACTTAGTATTTTATTATTTCCTTAGAAGAACTTATGTAACCTTATTATTAATAAAAGTCTTCTGCTTACGTTTATTATGTTCTGATTGACACCATAATGTGACATTTTGACCCTTGTCGGGTTAGGGTGTTACAATAGGAGTGATGAACCCTAATTAGGGTTTATACGGATTACACGAACTGCCCCTTACCTTCTTTTTTTTTCTTTTTTTTTGCAATTCAATCCAAGATACTTACAATAATGTGTAAGTATCACGTTCTTGTACACACGTACTAACACAAACTAAAGTTATGCAAGTAAATAAATCACAAAACTTAAACCAAACTTTTTGTTTAAAACAAAAGTCGGTCGACCCTATACAAAGGTGTTTGTCGATCGGCTAGAACAAGAAGAAGAGAAGAAAACTTTTAGGTTTAGTTTGTGAGCACAAGAGATCTCAAAAACTATAACCCTTGGTTTTCTTATATAGTAGAAGAAACTTAGAGTCCAAGTTTGATATGGATTTGGTAACCCATATACATAACCGATCGGCCCTATGGTTAGAGGGGGATCCGGAACATTCTTGACATTTAATTTCATTCTAGTCCTTTCCTTTTCTTATTTAACGATCGTTAGTCACTTCCGTTAAATATTAATGTTTGTTATTCGTTTTGTGATAATTAATAATTAAATATAACGTTTTATATAAAATTATTAATCTTTAGTTCTCATACGTAAAGTGTGCAATCCCGTGATCTCGAGTTCGATCCTAACACACAACTATTATTTTATGTCTATAAATCTCACAGATGCAAAAGTCACTGAAGGATTGGTTACAAGGTGATTAGCAAAAAAGATTCAGGGAATTCGATACTGGTGAAATGAGTTGGAGTGAAATGGGTCAATACGTGCTATTGAAAACAAGACAGGTCGGTTTAAGTTGACCCAGGATTACCTTTATCTCTATTTTTATACATAATACATAGATTTTCTAGTTTTTTCGTTACTGATTTGTTGGAGGACTAAAGTTCATTAATTGTTCTGATGTGTTATGTAGAGTTTTATTTCATGTTGAATTAAAGTTTGTCAGTTTTACGTTTGTATTATTAGATTGCACTAAAAAATTAGTGGAATAGGTGCAGAAGTTTTTAATGACTTGGTTACAACTTGAGGCACTGCATAATACGCTTTTGGAATTGATAACGGGTTAAATGGGTTTAATCTAAAAGGGTCATTATGTGTTACTGAATACTGATAACAGGACAGGTCGGTTTAGGTTGATCTTACATCACATTTAGTTCTGTTTTAATCTTATATACTTTTATATAGATTTTTGAAAGAATCCCTTGAGATATTGTAGGCAGTTTTAATGGTAAATCAGTCAGGGGAGAAATGAGAGAGAGTGAAAAGGGAAATGAATTTCATTATGAAGTTATTACATTCAACTGAGTTAGTAGCAGGTATTTATACAAGATAGAGTTTGACTTCTACTTTGACTGTTTATAACTAACTAAGATATACTATATTACATAACAAGCCCTCAGACTTTGTTCTCTATTCAAATGCTGCTTTGACCTTCTTGTAACAGTGAAAGCCTTTGATGTAGATGAACCTCCTTTACCCTCCCCACAAGTTGGCAATGTGTAAGGATCACATATTCCATACTTGGAGATACAGTAGTAATGTGGTGCTTTAGAAAGGCCTTTGGTAAGAACATCAGCTGCTTGGTCTTTAGTAGGAACAAAAGTAGGAAGAATTTGCCCAGCTTTGATCTTATCCCTCACAAAATGGCAATCAATTTCTATATGTTTGGTCCTGGCATGGTGGACTGGATTAGATGCCAATGTTATAGCTGAAGCATTATCACAGAATATGGGAGTAGGAGAGGGAATAGTAAAGCCCAGATCTTTGAGTAAGCACTTGAGCCAGGTTAATTCACATGTTGTATCTGCTAATGCCCTGTATTCAGCCTCAGTTGAGGATCTTGAAACCACAAATTGCTTTTTGGACTGCCATGAGAGGAGACAAGAACCTAGAAAGATGTAGTACCTTGTGACTGATCTCCTTGTAAAGTTGCAATTTGCCTAGTCACTATCACAGAAGGCTTTGAGGTGTAGAGAGGTGTTAGCTGGAAAATGAATGCCTTGACCTGGTCTTCCTTTGATATATCTGAGTACCTTGATAAAAGCCTTAAGATGTGATGTTCTTGGAGCTTGTGAAAACTAACTTAATGTTTGTGCAGCATAGGAAATGTCTGGTCTTGTAATGGTGAGGTAAAGTAGTTTCCCAACTATGGCTCTATAAGTGGTTGGATCAGGTAGAAAGTCACCATCATCTGGAGTGAGTTTGGTTAAGGGATTGATGGGAGTGTTGGATGGTTTGACATTGAGGATATCTGCACTTTGAAGGAGTTCCAAGGCATATTTTCTTTGGGTCATGATGAGGCTTGATAAATTTCTTAAAAATTCAATGCCAAGGTAATAATGGATGGGACCAAGGTCTTTGATACTGAATTCTTGGTGTAACTGATCCTTGATTTTGGTGATGAGAGAGGGATTGTTGCCTGTGATGAGGATGTCATCCACATATATTAGTAAGGAGCAAAAATTATGATCTTGTTTAAGGGTAAAGAGTGAGGTGTCAGCATAGCTTTGTGTAAAACTATGGGTGCACAGAAACTGAGTAAGCTTTAGGAACCATTGTCTGTTGGCCTGCTTAAGTCCATAAAGGGACTTTTGTAGCTTGCAGACACTGTTTTTGGTATGGGGTTTTGGGTAGCCTTAGGGAATAACCATGTATACTTCTTTATGTAGATCCCCATGGAGGAAGGCATTATTAATGTCTAATTGAGCTATGTGCCAGTTATTGCGTACAACAGTGACAAGCATAGCTCAGACAGTGACCATCTTTGCAACTGGTGCAAAGGTGTCATGGAAGTCAACCCCTTCCTTCTGTATAAATCCCTTAGCAACCAACCTTGCTTTGAACTTATCAAGAGTACCATCAGCTTTGCACTTAACTCTAAATACCCATTTGCAGCCAATTGGTATTTTGCGAGGTGGTAATTCAGTGATTGACCAAGTATTATTAGCTTCTAATGCATGCAGTTCTAAGTTCATTGCATTGATCCATCTTGGGTCCTTTGATGCTTGGGTATAGGACTGTGGTTCAATGATGTGGTTGATGGTGTTAATAAGATGCTTTTGGGATGGGGTGGTGATGTTATGATAATTTATGAAATTTGCATAATGATGTTTATGGGAGTTATGAAGTTTGATGACATAATCCTGGAACCTTGTTGGGAGTTTTGGTTGTCTAGTAGATGTTCTGGAGGGTGGTGGTGGTAGTTAAGGTTCTGGTGAAGGATTTTGAGAATTAGGTACTGATGGTGGTGGTGGTGAGGGGATGTGTTGTTGTGGATCAGAAGTGGATGGTGGAGAAGTAGAAGGTGGTATAGATGGTTGTGGATCAGAAATAGGTGGTGGTGGAGGTTCAGGGGGAGTTATGGGAGTTTTTGTGTCCAGTGATGCAGGGGAATGGGTGGTGGCATGTTCTGTGGAAGGTGACATGTTGGGAATGTCAGTTGGTATGGAAGGTGATGGTGTGGTTGGAGAAGAGGATTGCTCATGAATAGGTGTAGGGTTGTTTAGATGATTGAGGGGTATAGGAGTGTTTGGTATTGGGTTAGGTGTAAAGGTAGCAGTGGTTGAAGGTGAAGTGGAGTGTGGTTTTTGATGAAATGTGTGACAAACGGTAATTTTCCAATCAATATTTTAATAATAAATATTAATTTATTATTACATAACTGTTAAATTAAGCATTCATGAGCTTGCATAACTATTTTGGGAAGCAAACCCGCACACTGTAGCTTACAGTAACTCATTACATTGGTTATTTTATCAAAAAATATGAGCTTTTCATTTTCTGACTATTACTGAGTATTTACGTAATACAACGAGAAACATCTCGCACACAACACCACACGCGTACCGACACAACCCTAGTAACGGCATGAATCCAATATTGGTTATCCGGAATCAATAATAGTGTTTTTACATTACCTTTACAAAACGTTCTCATAAATCATATTTTTCGCGCTCACGCTAACCTAGAAAACACCAAATTACACCGGAGCTCAACGGGACACGGGGTACACTTAATACCCACAAAAATTAACAAAACCTAAATAAAAATTTTATCCCTTATATTTATTCCCGGCCGTACCCCACTAACACTCACTTAAACGTTAAAAAAAATAATAATAAATAAATAATAAGGGAAAGAGATATACACGCTCTCTTCTCTCTCCCTCACCCACGTTTTCTCTGATCTATAACGTCATCACCATCCCCACCCCTGGTTAACTCAGATCTGGCTCATCTCGATGACAACATAACTCCAAGAGGTCCTTAGCGACCCTGAAGCCACCCAGGTCTGATCTCTTTTGTCTAAACCTCGAAGTCAACGACGACAAGGAGGAAGAAAACAAGACTTATAAACACCTTTGCTCAAATTAGTTATACCCTATCCTTTCAGATCGAGAAGGATAAGTCAAAGCCACCTCTTATGATTCTTTAAATGGATTCGGTTTCAAGACAAGTCCACACACATCCAATCTTTAACAAAAATCGATTTCAAAGTTAGTTTTCAAGGGCGAGCGTTTCTGTTGAAGGGGTGTGGATTTGCTTGGAAACGGATTCGGGTTTTGATTCGTTGTTCTCCTTGGTTAATCGGCTCTACTTGGTTGTAAGAGTTTTGATCTCTTTTTCACTCTATAAACTTTTGTTAAATTAATTGTTAGTAGAGGTTGTGATTGAATTCGTTTTTTTTTTCCAAAGTTGTGATGGGATTTATTTTTCTAATCGGCCGATTAATAAATCTGTGAATGATTATATTTATGTTGTTGTTATTCATATTGTATGGCTCATAATAATTAAACAAAAACTAAAGTATTGGCTCATTAAGATTAGAAGTGCTTATTGTATCTTCCTTGCTTATCATTTGGCTTATTTTGTTATTTGTGTCGATTATGGTAAGTCGAACCCACTGTTGGGTCGAGACTCACGATAAGGTGTTTAGAACCTGCTTATTCCTATTTTGCTTATTTGAGACGAGACCTCGTTAAAAGATGGGTTATGTTAGGATTTGGTTAATTGACTTGGCCTAAAACCTGTAACAATCATTGTTCATGTTTGGAACTGTTTTGGAGTCGCCATCGATAGGTTATATTAGTCTTGAGTCGAGGGGCCAAAAATTTGTGACTGTGTTCGGATATTGTTTATGTCGAAACCTGTTAAATTTTGAGGTGCGTTTGGTTTAATTGAGTCAAAATGGATTGAGTAATGCTTTAGCTATAATGGTTTTTGGTGAACCTTTTAAGTCAAGTTCGAAACAGGTTATTGGTTTCATTGTATAAACCCCGCTTTGTTGACACCACCCACGGTGAGGCCCTCGGTTCGAGCCTCAGTGTGGTCGAGTTATACTCAAATTTATGTGGTCAAAATTAGATTGAAAATGAGCATTTTAAATCATCCTTATGTTGTTCTACAAATTTTGGACAAACAAAGTTATAACAAAAACCTGAGTTTGTGTTTACTGATGTTGCTCTACCATATTTTTGTTTACTGATGTTGGGCCGAAGCCCATTAAACCTCAGTGGGTGTTTTCTTTTTGTTTCGTTACTGGGCCGAAGCCCATCCAGATTAGGGGTTCGTTTGTTGCAAACTGGGCCACAGCCCACTCCACACAACCTCAACGTAAGGGTGTGTTTGTATATTCTGTTTTGTACACGAACCATTTTTGTGGTCGTCTAAGTGATTTTTCCCGGTTATTTCGACCTTGTAATTCACGATTTAAAACAACTCGACTCATTACCGACTCGTTTCACTTCACTCGATCACAAATCTTGCAATATATAACTAGATCATACAACGTACTTAGTAACTCAACATGGTTTTTTATAACGAATTGACTTACTTTATAAATCAAGTTTAGTTGTACATTACACATGCAACTATAAACTCTTTTATTCATTTAAAAACTATAAGAACGAAGCGAAAACTAAACTTGTAAAATTTAAACTCATTCATTAATACATACCACCTATATGATCTACATATAAACTTGACATACTTTATAAAAACTCATATGAATTTACTAGATTATAAAGCGATTATTTACTTAAACATAAACCTTATAACTTTTGTTAGCACGAGAAAACCAAAAATTGTACTCGGGTCATGCCCGACTATTGTCAAAATGTATATACTTAGCTTACTATATTTCATTAAATGTAATAATCAACAATGATGAATTTTAAACATAATATATATTTTTAATAAACACTATATATATATATAGACACACACTACCCATTTCATTCACACACTTATACATGTAACATATACATATACACGCACTTAGTATTATATGCTCATTTAACAATAATGTTTCCATATGCCGTTAACTTCTAATATTTATTGGTAATTATTTTCCGTATTTTTCTTTCGGTTATTGTCGAACCAAAGACTTATTCATCTTTGATACTTTCATAATTGTACTTACGCACTTCCATGGGCCAATACTTACAAACATTTAGAAAACCGTTTTCAAACTTAAACGCTGCCACACCAGCAACAATAACACAACACTTTAAAACTTTTAAATTTAATTAAATCTTGTTGAGTCTTAAACTTAAACTGTGAACTAAAACATGTCTTACTAATTTAGGTCGCGTGTTGGTGCCGAACACTACCTGATTTATTGCACTATCTGACTGCTATTTGCTGAGGTGAGTTTCATAGCCCCACATTTACATTGTTTATACTTGTTTGCAAATACTCGGGGTGTGAATACATTGCTCGTTTTTAACATATGGACACAAGCACTTAAACGATTATACTCCCATAACCAAATGGACCGGCCAAGCCAAATGAATTGGCAAACCTGCCAAATGGACTGGCCAATCTGCTATGTACATACATAACCGAATGTATCGGTATGTCATTACCCTTTCCCGACCAAATGTACGGTCAAGCAAATACTAAATCTTGTAGTCCACACTACATACTTAAACCTATGAACTCACCAACTTTATGTTGACACTTTAGCATGTATTTTCAGCTTTTAAGATGATAGTTTACCCTAGGAGGCGCTTGGCAATGGCATGGTCACAAGCGACTCTCATAAACAGTTGGGACCGCTTTATTTATTTTATGGGCCTATTTCCGCTCTACTTTTGAATAATGTAAATTTAACACTTTTTGTTAATGAATTTTATTCTAAATGATTGAGGTAAAAACCGTTCTTTGTACTTGTGTTGTGATACCAATTGAGTAGCACCCCAGTGACATGTATGTTTCCGCTGGACCTGATTTTGGGGGTGTTACAGATTGGTATCAGAGCCTTGTTTATAGAGAACTGGGTATTTTTCAATTCTAGACTATAACTACTTTTACAAAAACGAAACCTTATGTAACACCCTAACCCGACAAGTGTCAAAATGCTACATTATGGTGTCAATCAGAACATACAAACGCAAGCGGAAGATTTATAAACATAATGGTTACAATGGTTCAAAATGAAACTAAGGACATAATAAATCTACATCATATTGACTATCAACTGGAAATACACATCTGAATCAAATCTAAATGGTAGATAACTCTTAAGCCTAATCCAAATGCAAATGGGATCTATCGCCAGGGTGGTCCACTAAAAGCTCCTATGCACTCTTCACTCAAACCCAGCTTCCAACTTAAAAACCTGCCGTAGGAAAAGAAATGTGGCTGAGATAAAAAAAAAGCCCAGTGAACAGATATATATACAAAGCAGAAACGGTAATAAGCATAAGCAAACGAATATGAATCAAAAGAACTAAATACATAATATCATGATTAAGAATAGCTCTAAGATTCAAGTAATAAATACGGCAACGAACGCGTCCAAACGAGCCACTCGAACGGAACAAAGATACCTAACAGATAGCCACGAGCCAGTCTAAACGAGCCACTCGAATAGACCACATATCACATATACCTATCATATCTGTACCTCAAACCGCAAATGAAACCATATCACAAAGATCGGAAGTTACTCATTCTTCAGCGAATCTACACGAATTATTGATCATCTTATTATTTAAGAACCATTTCATAAGTTATTTCTGATTAAGTACTTATTGTTGTTCAGATTGACATATTAAGGTTTCCTGCTATTTATAGCAACTTTTCAAATTTAGTAACTTTCCATATTTAGTAACTTCCCGAATTAGTAACTTTCCGAATCAAGTAACTTTCATGAATTAGTAACTTTAGAGTAAAATCCATTTATAAGCCAACTTAGGGGTTTACAAATGATAATTAGGTAGACTTAAAGGTTTAATATGACCAATATCATAGCTTAGGGTTTAATATGTCATTTTAGCAAAGTCTAGGGTTTATAGTGACAATAATCAAAGTTTAAGGTTTAATATGCCAAATTAGGTTTTATACTTTCATATACTATAAGATGTACTTCAGCTCTCATCTTAGCACATGCACACTTCCTTCTACGTATATATTGCTCAACACCAAGTATTACCGAGACCCGATATCAATTCCCTCATATACCATGCATGAGACATATCACAACCAATAACTACACGACTCACAATACCACGGCACACCAGGTCCTTTTTATATTTTATTTAAACTAAATGTATTGACATATGACCTCAAAACATGAAATACCAGTTATCATATACAAATTAAAGTGATCTTTATAGTATCAAATTTCATTGAAATGTTTGTTGTCAACTAAATTGAAGGCAATAGAAGGATTTATATAACCAACTCTAATTGAGATACTACCCACACAACCCTTTTCAAAAGTCAGTTTGTAACATATTTTAACAATTCTTGATCACCTTCTAGCCCACGCACAACCTGCAACTTGACATCCACACTTAACGAGACACATACATTTATTTTTTTAAAGGTTTAATATGCCATACTTGTGCATGTAATAGCCCTACATGATCAGTATTCCCATAAAGGCATAAAGCATGCGTGATTTCGAAGATTTTGACCCATGCGCTACGACCAATATCCAATTTCTTATTCCAACACACACCAAACCAAAAGTTAACGCATATAACTCACAAATTCATGCACTGCTATACTAATCTAAACTAGACACACACATTTAAATATTCCCTAGGCCACATGCATGCATGAATACTAATCCTCTTTCTTCACACAGCTCCCACGTTTATTTTACCTATTTTATCCCTGTTTATATCTCCATATTCACGCATGTTTTTAGCTTTACAATTACATGTATCTCCCATTGTTGTTGTTATGTTATTTCCAGTTTATTGATCGTGTTTTTAGACACCATTTACACGTTCTTGAAGACCATATCAAAACGTATTTCAAAACATATTTGAATTCTCCAAAACGAAATCAGTCGGCACGTAAATGCTTCATGGACTCGTGATCTCATGTATTGGAAAACTTATTTCAGACTATCTAACTAACAATAAGTTTTGTGACCGTTTATGGGCTCAAGGCTGTTAGACCTTGATCTAGGATTTTGTCTATGGTAAGTACGATGATAATATTGGCGGAATATTCAAATGAAAGAAACAATACTATCACAACAAGGTTTTTCCAACTTCACCGTTTGTTATTCAAACTAGCCCCAATACTACTTGATCAATAGCAGTACGATTACACTCTAATCAGGAATCAATGATCCTTGAGGCTAAACAAACCTAACAACATCAGACCCCTTGTCTGATGTTCCCACACACACACTCTTTGATGTTTTACATTTTAACACATTTCTGTGTTTAAATTCTAAGCATACTAAACACTTGTAAAACATACTAAGTATCTAAGCTATGATATCCTTTTTATAGAACAAAGGAGATCATTACAAAGTTGTTAAGTCTTGTCTAATACTTGCTTGTGTATGTCAGTCATTAAGATACAACTTGTATCTTTGTTTACAACTTTGTTGACTGAACAAATATCTAGATATTATCTTCTTCATCCTTATCCATCCAGCAGTAGTATGACTCATAGCAGCACCTGATACACTAGCAGACTTAACTGTGTAATCACCAGACTTAACTACCAGACTTAACTGGGAGACTTAACTGGGAGACTTAACTAGGAGACTTAACTAGGAGACTTAACCAGGAGACTTAACCACCAGACTTAACTGGGTAATCACCAGAATTAACCACTCCTGCAACCAGAATTAATGTTTCATTCTTCTTGTTCTGTAATCATCAAATCTATGAAAATATAATTCCCAACAATCTTCCCCTATTTGATGATTACAAAACAAACACGTTCTTGTATGAATTTCCCTAGACGAAGTAGAGAAATTGAGATAACTAAATCTCACCATGAATGAAACCATACTGTCTTCCCCTTAATCTATGCTATCCACCACATCTCTTCCCCTTTTTGTTATCAACAAATAGAGAATATTACAAATATGATCTTTACAACTTCGAACTAATACTACACATCTAATTCATCCTTCTAATGTCTCAAATTACCCTCCATTAAGTTTTCCGCACTAAAAATGAACTTTAGACAGTAAAAATGTAAACCATCAGTAGTAATACTAATCAACAGTAGTAAGAATCAACAACTTCCCCTGTGGTGATGCACAAATATAATAAATGGTTAAACATCTGAACATTTTAAGCTTCCCCTGAAACCCATATGTTAACCATTTGAATCTCCAATTCTGTAGGCTTTTATGATTGATGAAGAAAAACCAACCATTAGTAACTTGATGATGAAAGAGAATAAACCAATCTTGTGTCTTATGTCTTGTACTAAAACTGACTTTGAACGTATACCCAACTTTGATGTATAGGGAGACCTCAATCTCATGACAATAAACTCATCTTCTATGAGACACTGAGTACTATAACGTATCTCCTTTAAGTGTTTGTCATTTCGTAGTCACTTGAACGAACGAACAAGTTATCTTTAAAGTGTAACACCCACCTTAAGATATGATAAGAGCACAACCTTGAAAAATTCCACTTCATCTGCAAATAAGTAATAACTAACCTTCTTCGCCAATGAAAATAAAAATAAGCCTGTTATCTTTTAAGAACCAACTCTCTTTTGTGTGTGATTCTTCCCCTTTGTGTGTGTAAACTAAGAAAGTAAACCAAAAATTCATACCTTAACTGTTTCTGCAACAGTTTTGAAAATTTTAAGCAAAACGAATTTTTCTTCTTTCTTTAGCTAAAAACCTTTTATTTTCCTAGATCCAGAGCCCCCCGCTCTGATACCATTTGTTGAAAAACTTATTTTAGACTATCTAACTAACAATAAGTTTTGTGACCGTTTATGGGCTCAAGGCTGTTAGACCTTGATCTAGGATTTTAACTATGATAAGTACGATGATAATATTGGCGGAATATTCAAATGAAAGAAACAATACTATCACAACAAGGTTTTTCCAACTTCACCGTTTGTTATTCAAACTAGCCCCAATACTACTTGATCAATAGTAGTACGATTACACTCTAATCAGGGATCAATGATCCTTGAGGCTAAACAAACCTAACAACATCAGACCCCTTGTCTGATGTTCCCACACACACACTCTTTGATGTTTTACATTTTAACACATTTCTGTGTTTAAATTCTAAGCATACTAAACACTTGTAAAACATACTAAGTATCTAAGCTATGATCTCCTTTTTATAGAACAAAGGAGATCATTACAAAGTTGTTAAGTCTTGTCTAATACTTGCTTGTGTATGTCAGTCATTAAGATACAACTTGTATCTTTGTTTACAACTTTGTTGACTAAACAAATATCTAGATATTATCTTCTTCATCCTTATCCATCCAGCAGTAGTATGACTCATAGCAGCACCTGATACACTAGCAGACTTAACTGTGTAATCACCAGACTTAACTGCCAGACTTAACTGAGAGACTTAACTAGGAGACTTAACCAGGAGACTTAACCACCAGACTTAACTGGGTAATCACCAGAATTAACCACTCCTGCAACCAGAATTAATGTTTCATTCTTCTTGTTCTGTGATCATCAAATCTATGAAAATATAATTCCCAACATCATGCTATGTATATTATATTGATCTGTTTTGCAAATAAACGTCCTATGTCGACATATAAGTATCATTATTTCATGTGACTATTTTTCATCATTTTATGTGCTCATATAATCCTTCTTTCGTATATATTTTAGATCGACCAGAGTTTTTTTTGGCTGCAAATTATCTACATTTCATGTGTATAGGTCGAGGGAGAACAACGAAGAAAAGGGAGGATACCTTAGTGTCGGCTTAAAAAGGAACGAACAAGAACAGGAGATGTAGTCACGATCTCCAAGCCATGCGTATCACAGAAACGTCCCACGATCAGTTCTTCCTTCTTGTTATCAAAATGAGTAAATTGGTTTGGTTTAGGATTTGCTTATGTTGGTGTGTGTGTGAATTGTTCCAGGCATTCGAATGAAGGAAATGGTAGAGAAAGTGAGAGTTGTTTTCTAATTAAACGAGTAGGGAGGGTTGTCAAAATTAAAAGTGGTTGAGTAAATTAGGGGAATACTGATCCGTGATTCATGGGATGTGATTAGGAGGAATTTAAGGATTGATTATCCAAATGTAGCTTACATACATCGAATGAGGTGCATGTCACCTTTTACAAAAGAAAATCGGCCCAGCACATGACTTTCAAACATGTGATATTTTATTATTTATTAATTTAATTTTTTTTAGTAGTTTTCTTATTAAGTAAGTTTAGGTTTTTCCCACGTTTTCAAAATTTAAATATAACGCATAGTATGGATATTAGGTTACGTCAGATTGAACGTAAAAGTTTAACTCGAATTTTAGGTCGTTATAATTCTTCCCCTCTAAAATAAAAAATTTCGTCCTTGAAATTTATGTCGCAAAAGTCAGACGGATCAATTCACGAAAAGGAATGACAACCATTAGCCTTACGCTCGGATAGGTTCTTCCAAAAGATTCCAACGGACGGAAGTGTTTGTTTCTCATGACTCGATCCAGATAAACTCGGATAGCCCCAGGCTCTCCACAGAACACAAATCATGACAATTCTGATCCAACGATTTCGAAACAAATACATAGCAGATGACAGTTGTAATCTCAAAAAGAGATCATGGAGCACATATACACACGAGGCAAATACGGAGGTAGTGATAAATGATAATACTTCATCAACTCTATCCATATTCTGATCGAACTAAGGGACTTGCTAATACTCAGAGGAGCACATATCGAAATATCACAACGTATCAGAAGGCATAACGGAATAGGTAGAATAATCGTTCGGATAAGAATGAATCTAAGGTCTAACGTATCGCGAACTAAATCTTCCTTATATGCCAAAAGTCTAACTCTTCTGTACGGAAACATCATACGGAACACATAAATTCCCAGTCTAAAGTTCCAAAATTTCTCTCCCATAATGATAGCTAATCTATTAGTCAATGTAATCAACTCCAGACCTTCAATAAGTAACTCTCCGACTTAATTCAACCAAAAGGGGTTCTGCATCTATGTTCTTACAAAACACCGAAAGGGAAAACTCTTGTCACTTGCGTGCCATCTATCTTAGTGAGCAAACATAACTAGAACTAACGCTTGTCAAATATCCTGCTTAACACATCTTCCAAGCTCGAATGGTTGTTCTGCTTATCCATCAGTCTGGAGGTGCAAAGCATTACTAAACTTGAGTCTGGTTCCTCAAGCCTTCAGTAGCTCTTCTTAGGAATTTGAAGTAAAAACGCGAATCTCTGACACGATCACTGCAGGTGCGCCCTGTAGCTTGAATAATCTTTTGCCGAAAGAAATCCCTACCAACCTTCCAAGTGAGCTGACCTATTCAAACCATCCACTACGACTCAATTCGTGTTGTCCTTCCCAAATGTACGCGGAAATCCCGTTACAAAGTCCAAGAAGATTAAATCCCACTTCTACCTAAGAACATCGACTAAGGGAAACCACTTGAACGTTGAGGCTGAATCTTAACCTGTTGACATGCTAAACACTTCGCCACCAATGCAGTCACAACCATCTTCATACCATTCCATCAAAATTTTTTGCTTCAAGACTCTATACATATTAGTACATCTAAGATGAATAGAGTAGATAGATCTGTGTGCTTCAGTCAAAACCGCTTCCTTCAAGTCTTCTAACCTAGATCAGATTTCACCGCCTTGCTCCTGAGCTTCTTCATGCCCGCCACCAATCTCTCCCAAGTCATGCGTCAAATAGTTCACTTCCTACGGTTCTAGCTGTACTGATGCATAACCAACAATCTTCCCGTTTTGCATAAGGCCCTAACTAAGTCTCCTTTTAGTAGAAACAAATCTCTTTTCAGCTTCTTAAGATTCTCCTCTCATTCTTCATCCCAACCAAAATTTACTCTTCAAGAATATTACCTAGAGCTTCTTCTGACGTAGAAATTTCAACGCAAATACGAAAATGATCCTCGTGTTTCTCCTTCGTCTCTGAATACACCAAGATGTCATACTATGACAATTTGTCCAAATATTCATGAAAGACACGATTTATCAAGTCCATAGGAGTAGTCGGAGTAGTAGCCAATACAATTGGCATCACTAATACTCATAAAGATCATTACGAATACGAAAGACAATTTTAAGAACATCTCACTCCTTTAGACGTAACTAAAATAATCGGATCCAAACTCCATCACTGAGAAAAACTTCACATCGAGAAATTGATAAGACAAAACGTTGATTCGAGGTAACAGATAACGATTCTAACCACAATACGATTTAGCTTCCCGAGATCCATACACAACTTTATGCTATCATCATTCTTCCTTACGAATAGAACTGGAGTACACCACCGATACACACTCAGACGGGTAAAACCATTTTCTAAAAGTTGATCCTTCAATTCTTTCCATTCAACTAATGACATAAGACACGGAGTTTCAGAATTAGGCAAAACGTTGCTCTTATACGGATATGGTTTCTGAATCACCCAATTACTGATCTCAGGTACTGCTCATGATCTCCTATGATCCCAATAAGTTTAAGTTATATGATGTAACTATTATCAAGTTGGCCAGGCGTCATAATACTTGTAACATATACACATGCCTTTATGGCAATCACAGTCTACCTCGAGTCGTGACTAAACAAATTCTCATACCCAAATCAAAACAAATTCACACTCAGATGGAAGTCCTGATAGTTCATTTAGGAATACATTACGAAAATTTCAAACAACCGAATAACTCTCGAGGCGAGTTTCATCAACGAAATATCTTCACAACCGCGACAGATTAACGTACGAATTTTTAAAACAGAGGTGATCATAATTATTTACCAGGTTGGGAACCATGGTACAGAATTTTGAATTTCCCAAATCGCCAAAGATGTCAAATCTAATATGACTGTTGTTAGCATCTCGATGCTCAGTCAACAAATCCATATCCAGAATAATATCGAACCAAACATTCCCAAAGGAACCAGATTAACATAACGAAACTTATCTTCAAATATCCTCAATACGTACTGGACAATTCTGATACTTGTCACGGATAATCACAAGATTTCTCATAGGAATAGAAATGAGTAAAGCAGATTCTAATAGCGCAGAGGGAACCTTAATATGCTTAGCGAAAGCAAGGGAAACCACAGAATGTGTCGAACACATCGGATTCATACATATACGAATTCTCTGAACGAACGAAAAGGTATCTAAACGAATCATAAATGAATCGGAGATCGAAATTCGAAAGAATGTGGTCACATCAGAAAGTGAAACCTGTAAGGCATTACTACAAGAGTCTCAAAGCATTCTAAACTTATGTTGCGTATCTTGCTAAATTTTCTAAATCTCTGGAACGAATAATCTTATAAAGGCTTAGCTAAAATCAGAGGCATAAATCAGAGTGATGCGGAAGAAAGATATCTAACAAACGCCTTATCGCATAATCTACCCAATCCTCACCAGTCATACTAAAGTTTTCTGTAGGGGAAACCTAAGGCAAAAACTTCAAGGGTCATTTCATAAGCTCCGATAGTGCAAACCTAAGGGTCCAAATCTTCACAGGCCATAACTTATGTACTACAAGTCGCAGCCTGGGCTCTGATACCATAATTGTAACACCCCAACCCGACAAGGGTCAAAATGCTACATTATGGTGTCAATCAGAACATACAAACGCAAGCGGAAGACTTATAAACATAATGGTTACAAAGGTTCAAAATGAAACTAAGGACATAATAAATCTACATCATACTGACTATCAACTGGAAATACAAATCTGAATCAAATCTAAATGGTAGATAACTCCCACGTCTAATCCAAATGCAAATGGGATCTATCGCCAGGGTGGTCCACTAAAAGCTCCTATGCACTCTTCACTCAAACCCAGCTTCCAACTTAAAAACCTGCCGCAAGAAAAGAAATGCGGCTGAGCTTAAAAAGCCCAGTGAACAGATATATATACAAAGCAGAAACGGTAATAAGCATAAGCAAACGAATATGAATCAA
The DNA here is from genome assembly GCA_021014915.2 of Artemisia tridentata subsp. tridentata. Lineage (NCBI taxonomy): Eukaryota > Viridiplantae > Streptophyta > Magnoliopsida > Asterales > Asteraceae > Artemisia > Artemisia tridentata. Next base: position 281,982,937 of record CP139506.1, read on the forward strand.
AAGAACTAAATACATAATATCATGAATAAGAATAGCTCTAAGAGTCAAGTAATAAATACGGCAACGAACGCGTCCAAACGAGCCACTCGAACGGACCAAAGATACCTTACAGATAGCCACGAGCCTGTCTAAACGAGCCACTCGAATAGACCACATATCACATATACCTATCATATCTAAAGTGTACGGAGAGGGGAGGCCTCTAAGTACCAAATAGTGAGTGGGGTATAGGGCACATACAGCCAGTCACCAAACAAATCATATAATATCATATAAGCCTAGGATGCATCCATACGCCCCCTGCAAAACAGAATACATATGCAAGTACGAGACTATACATATATATAACATAATGGCAAAAGTGCACTAATATCATATCATAACAGAAGGGGACGCCGTGGATCAATCACACCTCCACAGAAAGTGTCATGCCATCGGTGCCTCAATGACATGGCCATGGTACCTCCATGGCTAGTTAGCTCGGGCGACAAAACAGAAACAAAGCATATCATATCAAAGTATCATATCAGAGGGAATCATAGCAATGGCATATATCAACTGAATCATAACAAAGGATCACATAACTGAGATCATAGCAAAGCTCATATCAAAAGGGATCATGTCAAAGGATCATAGCAAAGGAATCATAGTAAAGGAATCATAGCAAAGGGATCATATCAAAGGATCATATCATATCAAAGCAAACGAATCAAGGTCAAGGATCAAAGTCATGAGAAAACACACCCTTACTGAGAAAGGGTAGAATATCTGTACCTCAAACCGCAAATGAAACCATATCACAAAGATCGGAAGTTACTCATTCTTCAGCGAATCTACACGAACTAATGATCGTCTTATTATTTAAGAACCATTTCATAAGTTATTTCTGATTCAGTACTTATTGTTGTTCAGATTGACATATTAGGGTTTCCTGCTATTTATAGCAACTTTTCAAATTTAGTAACTTTCCATATTTAGTAACTTCCCGAATTAGTAACTTTCCGAATCAGGTAACATTCTTGAATTTGTAACTTTAGAGTAAAATCCATTTATAAGCCAACTTAGGGGTTTACAAATGATAATTAGGTAGACTTAAAGGTTTAATATGACCAATATCATAGCTTAGGGTTTAATATGTCATTTTAGCAAAGTCTAGGGTTTATAGTGACAATAATCAAAGTTTAAGGTTTAATATGCCAAATTAGGTTTTATACTTTCATATTCTATAAGATGTACTTCAGCTCTCATCTTAGCACATGCACACTTCCTTCTACGTATATATTGCTCAACACCAAGTATTACCGAGACCCGATATCAATTCCCTCATATACCATGCATGAGACATATCACAACAAATAACTACACGACTCACAATACCACAGCACACCAGGTCCTTTTTATATTTTATTTAAACTAAATGTATTGACATATGACCTCAAAACATGAAATACCAGTTATCATATACAAATTAAAGTGATCTTTATAGTATCAAATTTCATTGAAATGTTTGCTGTCAACTAAATTAAAGGCAATAGAAGGATTTATATAACCAACTCTAATTGAGATACTACCCACACAACCCTTTTCAAAAGTCAGTTTGTAACATATTTTAACAATTCTTGATCACCTTCTAGCCCTCGCACAACCTGCAACTCGACATCCACACTTAACGAGTCACATACATTTATTTTTTTAAAGGTTTAATATGCCATACTTGTGCATGTAATAGCCCTACATGATCAGTATTCCCATAAAGGCATAAAGCATGCGTGATTTCGAAGATTTTGACCCATGCGCTACGACCAGTATCCAATTTCTTATTTCAACACACACCAAACCAAAAGTTGACGCATACAACTCACAAATTCATGCACTGCTATACTAATCTAAACTAGACACACATTTAAATATTCCCTAGGCCACATGCATGCATGAATACTAATCCTCTTTCTTCACACAGCTCCCACATTTATTTTACCTATTTTATCCCTGTTTATATCTCCATATTCACGCATGTTTTTAGCCTTACAATTACATGTATCCACCATTGTTGTTGTTATGTTATTTCCAGTTTATTGATCGTGCTTTTAGACACCATTTACACGTTCTTGAAGACCATATGTAAATGCTTCATGGACTCGTGATCTCATACTGTGTATATTATATTGATCTGTTTTGCAAATAAACGTCCTATGTCGATATATAAGTATCATTATTTTATGTGACTATTTTTCATCATTTTATGTGCTCATATAATCCTTCTTTCGTATATATTTTAGATCGACCAGAGTTTGTTTTTGGCTACAAATTATTTACATTTCATGTGTATAGGTCGAGGGAGAACAAGGAACAAACGGGAGGATACCTTAGTGTCGGCTTAAAAAGGAACGACCAAGAACAGGAGATGTAGTCCCGATCTCCAAGCCATGCGTATCACAGAAACATCCCACGATCAGTTCTTCCTTCTTGTTATCAAAATGAGTGAATTGGTTTGGTTTAGGATTTGCTTATGTTGGTGTGTGTGTGAATTGTTCTAGGCATTCGAATTAAGGAAATTGTAGAGAAAGTGAGAGTTGTTTTCTAATTAAATGAGTAGGGAGGGTTTACAAAATTAAAAGTGGTTGAGTAAATTAGGGGAATACTGATCCGTGATTCATGGGATGTGATTAGGAGGAATTTAAGGAGTGATTATCCAAATGTAGTTTACATGCATCGAATGAGGTGCATGTCACCTTTTACAAAAGAAAATTAACCCAACACATGACTTTCAAACTTGTGATATTTTATTATTTATTAATTTTTTTTTATTTAGTAGTTTTCTTATTAAGTAAGTTTAGGTTTTTCCCACGTTTTCAAAATTTAAATATAACGCATAGTATGGATATTTGGTTACGTCAGATTGACCGTAAAAGTTTAACTCGAATTTTAGGTCGTTATACCCTATGACCATCACATGCCTGCCTGCCAAGCCTATTACCTTAATTACTGTTTTACTTGACACAACTATATGCTATGCTTTACCGTTTGATGATTTATATCATACTTGACTTACACTATATACCAAAAGTATTTTCTACATACTTATATATACATACCGTACTTGTCACAACTTACCTTCCCCTACACAATTTCACTACCCGACTCCAAGCTCGAACGCTCACCCAGTTCTTTTGAAACACCTAATTTACCATCATCTAGAAATCTACTAATCCATTTGGTCACGACCTCAACCTATCACTTTAAAACATGTTTCCTCGAGGCATTTACTCTTAGGACACATCACAATTAGGTCTCACTCTTCCTTCATTATTTTGAAGGGACATGTCGTTTGGGAAGCAAGACCTAGTCTCCGCAGCCATGTGACGACTAGTAATCTATGACAAGTGTGATTATCTATTCAATTGTGTCTCTTCTTTCATGGTTGATTTTGCCCGCGTATTCTACCTGTGATGATTGTACCCTTGTGTGATACCATTCTTTTTATTTGAAACCACATTCGTCGTCATCTTTTATGATGTAGATAAATGGCTCCTACAAGAAGGACAACCAAGACCACATGCGGTCGACCTGCTGCTACCACTCTTCCAACTGGGAATGGAGCAAACCCACTTATTGTGAATCAAGCCATGCTAGACCAGTTGGTTAATGACCGTGTGGCAGCCACACTGGCTGCAGCGAATGTAAACAACTCGACTACTGATGTCGGAACCTCAAGACCTACAAACAACAACAACCACGCCTGCACCTATCAGGAGTTCCGAAAGACCATGACTGGAGGTTTTGGAGGAACCGAGGGAGCTGCTGTTTTGGTCAGATGGATTGAAAGGCTGGAGACTGTGTTTCGAATATGTAGTTGTGTGGATGCAGACAGGGTTAAGTATGCATCATTCACCTTCACGGATGCTGCTCTAACCTGGTGGAACAACTATCTGAAGTCTGCAGGCATTGATGCCGCGTACGCAATGCCATGGGAAAATTTCAAGGAAATGGTGTGAAAAAAGTATTGCCCTCGCAATTAAGTTAAAAAGTTGGAGGTCAAGTTTTGGAACCTCAAGGTGCAGGGTACCAACATTGTTACATACAACCAACACTTTCAAGAGTTGGCTCTACTATGCCCTGAGATGGTCCAAACTAAAGCTCGTTTACTGGAGAGATATATTGGGGGATTACCCCCATACATTAAGGGTAATGTCACTACCTCCAAGGCTGCTGATCTCCATGAGACTATGGAAGTGGCCAACAAGCTAATGGACCAAGTAATCGAGGATACCGCCGAGAAGGTGGTTGACAACAAAAGAAAGTGGGAATATCACTTCAAAAACAACAACAAAAATGGTATGAACAAGCGACAAGAAGTGGTCAAAGTCTATGCTGCCGGCACTAGTGAAAAGAAAGGTTATGCTGGAACGTTACCCAAGTGCAACACGTGCCCATTTCATCACAATGGGCCTTGCCCCATTCAGTGCGGGAACTACAGGAAGATCGGTCACCAAGCCAAGGATTACAAAGCTCCTACTCACATGATAAACCCGAAGGTCACTGTCACATGCTTTGAGTGTGGAGTGATTGGGCACTTCAGAAGTGATTGCCCAGAACTGAGGAATAAAAATGAATGAGTTTGCCAGGATCCTAACGACGTTGCTGGTAATGACGATGCTTGAAGAGAGAATTCCCTCTTCACATAATAAGACCTAAGTCTAGACCCTCTTGGATTGTATTTCCTCGAGTACTTGTACTTTCTTAAAGATTTTCTTTTCGTTGCATTGTATGGATCTTCATCTAATGAATTCCCAATATTTTATGTCAAGGCGTTATGATGACTTCTTTTCGTTACGCTCTTTATTGTACAAACCATATTTGGAATTTTCCTACAAACTATTATGCTATCATCTTATGTAAGGTTGTGCTCCTTTAAAAACTATTTTGATTTCAAGCTTATAAACGGAATGGCCAATACTATTTTAAACCCAATACTATCTTGACTAAACCGAACATGGCATCATCAATCCTCAATTAAACATAGCCTGATCACTGATGCGCGTGATGTGTCGTTTCGGTTTAGCAGTATTAATGCCTACTCAAGTTTTAAATTTATATTTAGCCGACTTATCAATAACACACACACTTAACGAGCAGTGTACCCGGTCAGTATGAATATAATGGTAAGCAGAGTGTCGATCACTAAGAGTGGAATGTATTATCTAGTTATTCTAATCAGTATTTTAATATCCTAAGTTAGTTATACAACCAAATCTAACGCAAAGGGGTTCAGCCTGAGAGACTGGCACAGTTGGTTATAATTAAATAGAAAACTAAACTAATGAGCACGAATCAGCGATTAGCACACATGTACACAGATAGATACTCGAGACAATAAGAAGACCTGTCCTGATAATTAAATAGCTTGTCACTTGTTTTATTGCTAGTTTTATATGAAGTGTATATAATTAAACCTTTCTCGTTGGCTCTAATCTTATCGGCGAGTAAACCCTTAATGATTACTTATGGCTATCCTACTTTTCTAGAGACGCTAGATAAATAGGCGAGGAAGGGGCATGGCGACCCAAGCAAGACTCAGCTAGACACAGAGGTTATCAATGCACTAATAAAAGTCACCAAAGACATCAACATATAAACTTTAATTAATGGAAAAGCAATATTAAGGGGAGTGCATGATCTTCCGTAGTCACATGACACAAGCCCATCAATCCTGATGAATTAAAGCGTACTAAAACAATAAAACAAAACTACTTAATGAATTGAATACATGCAGGACCTTCTTACAGCTCTTGTATCTTCGTTTGAGGTGTGTCTTGTGCTGCTTGGTCGTCTGAATTCGGCTCTAGGGTTATATAAAAGGTCTCTTAAGTTCGACTGACCTTGGGGTATTTATAGTTTCTGTCTGAGGGATCGATGCGGCGCATTGAGTTGATAGATGCGGCGCATTGACTTAACTTTGCGTGGGGTCCAAGATTAATATATTCTGGAATATTCGTACACCGTCTTCAGATGCGGCGTAACTTGATCTTTGTATGCGGCGCATGTATTTTAGCTGTCTTGGATTGTAACTGGTGAAATCTTGATAGTGATACGCCGTATGTTAGAAGTATATTGCGACGTATCTGGAGTAGAACGAGCTTGATCTTCTTCTTTGACCAAAGTTTCATATGCGGCGCATGACAGAATTGCATGCGGCGCATTCTTCAAAGTCAGGCAATGGTCTTCGAATTCATCTAAGTATGATATTGCGTCGTATCTGTTGAATGAGATACGGCGCATCTTCTGGATTTCAGTAGACTTTTGACATCTCGCTTGTTTTGCTCCATAATTAGTCCAAAATCGCCAAGTTTCACATAATGCTTGTTTTTACCTGAGAATTACTAAAGTAAACATTAATGTATCGATTCTCATATATAATATAATAAAACAAGTCAAATAAATAAGATAAATGATGATAATAAAATGTACTTATTTGAGTTCATCAAATATCCCCCCACTTGAACTTTACTTGTCCCCAAGTAAACCTTAGAATTAATCATATGAAAATGTATCCTAAAAGATATTAGGATTTATTTTTATATTTAAGCACGTATTCGTTTTGTCATAATCACACAACCAAACACTTAACGAAGTAGAAACCAAAATAATTTTTAATGTAAAACAATTCTAAATCGTTTAGTTGCTTAGTCGTGACGAATATTCTATCATAGGCTTGGCAAGTATACGCATCTCCCCTACTAAAGCCAAGGAGTAACAAGTCTAAAGCGGTAAAAAGGGTTTGTTGGTTAAGGGTTGATCATCCTTTTTAATCTCTATCGATCTCATATTCCAGAAAAGGCGACAAAATTACAAATACATGATCGAATCCACGACCACGATACTTGCAATTGCTCAATTCCTTAACTCGAATGGGATAAAGATAGGACCAAGTAATCTTCACCAATAATATTATATCAAAAAGGGCGACAAAATCATAAATACATAGCCGAATCCACGACTACGATACTTAAGATTGCTCAAATCCCTAATCTCAATAAATCAAAGGTTCGGATGAAGAATGATATAGGGTATGGATAATATTTGGGATACAAATTGGTGTAAAATGAAAAATAAACAAAACATATAAATTAAAACCCTAAGTGTGGTTAATCACTTTCCCAACCATCCCATGACTAAGACTCATATCATTGAATAACTCACGCTTTAACACTTGAAACACACGCTTTAGGTAGACACGAATTATACTCAACAAAATCTCAATCAAAGAATAACCTTAGTTGGCGTTCCCATAACGGCCAACTCCCATTCAATCCATAAATATAATATTGATGAAGCGAAAAGTGTACCACTTTTAGGGGGTCATTTAAGCCCTAAATCGTATTTATTTGATCAAATATTGCCCTAAATCGTTACTTTTGTCATTTTAGGTACCTTGGAGAAGAAATCTGGAAAAGGAAGCATTTTGGACGTTTTTGGAGCATAAAAGTGAAGAAAACGACAAAGTCTTCAAAGCTGCTAGAAAAGTACACATGACAGCGTCAAGAATTGTTCCAGACGGCGTCATGGCTTGGCAAAAGAGGTGGATATGAAAAATACACGTGACGCGCCAGAGAGTTTTACAATGGAAAGTCTGACGGCGTCACCCTTTAAGGTGATCAAGGCCATCACGGTTTAAGTTAAAGAGAGACGGCGTCAAGCACTATTCTGACGGCGTTAACCCTTGATAGGCCAGAGCGGATTTTGGAGGATTAAAAAGGGACGGCGTCAGGAAGACCATCCGGGAACCCTAGCCACGGCGAGGTGACGGCGTCACCTCCTACAACGTGACGCTGTCAGCCCCTAAACTCTATATATAGTTTTGCAATTTTTAGTCATTAGGGTGCAACTTTGTGAGGAGAAACCCTAAGACGAATTTTCTGCCATTTTTAAGGGTTTTATACCCTTGGATCTCCCATGTTTAATTGAAGATAAGTAATCACTTAATCATTCAATATCTCTAAGTGTTGTTTGATTATATCTTGTTCTTGTCTTTTAATTAACATGCTAGGCTAGATTTATCTTGTGTTTGCTTAGATCTAATGAAACCTAACTATTGATTATTGGTTATTAGTGTGTTATTAATTGTATTGGATGATTGTTTATCGATGTTAGGCTTAAGAAAACTGGCTAACTTCCTATACGGTAACTTGCTTGAACGTCTTAAGAAACATGAACCAATGCGTACTAAGGTTTTTATGGTTGTATTTAATGCATGAGCGAATTCTAGTGATCCCATGTTAGGAGCTTCTTAGCCGGCTCGACATAGGAGTGAAGTAGGAGCTTGTAGAGTTGGGGAAGTACGTACGCCACCCCACGATTGGTATTAAGGAATACACCCGTCATCCACGCAATTAATACACACTAATCAACCGGTAAAAGATAGTTAGGGAGTAAGGAAATCTAAGTAAACACATTTCTCTCCATATAAGTTTCACAACCTTTTCATTTTCAGTTATTTTATTTTATTTGCATTTGTAGTCATTTGGGTTAGTTGACTAGCAACTAATTCCGCCCACTCTTTCAAACCCGAGATTTTACTTGCTTTTATAAAAAAATATAAAAATACAAAAAGAATCTTCCCTCACCCTTAGACCTATTAGAGTAGTTTTTCAATCCTAACGACACTATTCCCCTAGAGAACGATCAATCCCCCGGTACTTGCCACTTCACTATACTACATCGGTCAGGTACATTGCCTGGTGGGGATTGCAAGCCTCTTGAGATCCCTCGAGAGGTAAAACCTGTTGTAAGGTCGCAAAACCACGCATCAAGTTTTTGGCGCCGCTGCCGGGGAATATTTATTGTTTAGGTTGAATTTTTATTTTATTAGGTCTACTCACTAGATTCCTTTCTAGTGAGATTTTTATTTTATTTTTCTAGGTTTTCTTTAGTCTATCTTTTTTCTTCGTTTCTTTGTTCGTAACCATTACCATCCGACATCATGAAAGGTGGTAATATCCTCGATCCTAACAACCCACCACCACAACAACACCCACCTCCTAGAGCCCGTACCTTAGGAGACTACTCCCTTCCTAGCCACCATGGCTATCGAAACACCATTGAGCTCACTCAAGGAGCCAATGTCACTCCCTTGCGATCCGACACCATCCGGTTGGTGCAAAGCGGATGCGCATTCCATGGACTTCGTTCCGAAGATCCTAATCAACATCTCAAGGACTTTCTCAAAATCGTTGATTCTATAGACCTTGATGTTGCCACTCGAGAGACGACCCGATTGCGTCTCTTTCAATTCTCTTTGCGGGACCAAGCTAGTCAATGGCTAGAGCGTCTACCCGCAGGATCCATCACCTCTTGGGATGATCTCACCACTCGTTTCCTTGCTCAGTTTTTCCCACCAGGAAGAACTACCAAGCTAAGGAATGATATCTTGATGTTCCAACAACGTCAAGGCGAAACCCTCTACGAGGCATGGACTCGATTCAAGGACTTACTCCAAAAGGTCCCTCACCATGGCATAGAACTTTGGCTCCAAGTCCAAATCTTCTATGACCATATCAATCTCTCCACGAGGCAAACCATTGACCAATCGGCCGGTGGTAAGCTACGTGATCTAAGTGCGGAACAATCATGGGCTCTCCTGGAAGATCTTGCTCTTTATGACAACGAAAGTTGGAGTGATCCCCGTGATTTGAATAAAACGGTCAAGGCAATATCTTTGCCTTCGAACAATTCAAGCACTTCCGACCGTAGGATCATAGAACTTGAAGACCAAGTCAAGTTTCTTATGAAATCCTACGAGGCTCCTAAACCTTCAAGCCAAGTGAACAAAATCACTTCTTCGTGTGAATTATGTAGTGGTCCCCACGACACTCGTGATTGCGTGGAACTCCCCGAACAAGCTTTTGCGGACTACGCATCCTCGCGTACCGACGGAGCGGGAGACAAGTGGTACACTTTCAAACCCGAGCCAAACCCCTATGGTGATTCATACAACCCCTTATGGAAAAATCACCCAAACCTTAGGTGGAAACAAAACCAAAACGCACAACAAACCAATTCTTCCAACCCACCTAATCGTTTCCAATCAAGCGGTTCCAACTCGAACCGTACTTTCAACAACAATCCTTCCAGCAATGGTAGTACCAATAACTTTGAAGGATTGATGTCTCAATTTATGGCATCTCAAGAAGCTCGTTTGGCCAAGTTTGAAGCTGATTTCAAACAAAAACAAAGCGAGATGACCAATAAGATTGACACTTTGTTGAAAGCCCTCAATGACCGAGAAATGGGAGCACTCCCTAGCAACACAGTCAAGAACCCGAAACTAAATGTCAACGCCATCTCGTCGGTTTCGTCTCCTAGTTCTTGTCCACAATATTATTCGGTCAATTCCATAAGCTCGTGTTTCAAACAAACCCAAGTCGTTCAAAATGACCAAGAAGTTATGATATCCAAATTGGTCAACAACATAGTTGAGACACCTCCCACTCAAAACCTTGACAATGAATTCAAGGAGCTCCACCTTGAAAGTCCGGTTATTGATGTGTTGGATGAGAAGAAGCTCAAGTTAGGCGAAAAAGGGACCGCCTTCGTTCAAAACAAGCTACCTAAGAAGTTAGATGATCCGGCCTTATTTGTTCTACCTTGCAAGATCGGTAAATCGGAGGCTTATGACACATTAGCCGATCTTGGATCAAGCCTTAACCTACTTCCGTTACCTCTCTACACCTCTCTAAAACTAGGAAAACTTGAAGAAACCGAGGTGATAATAGACTTAGCGGATGGGAGTGTTGCTTACCCAGTTGGAGTAGTCAAGGACGTGTTAGTACACATAGGAAAACTAACCATTTTAGCCGATTTCCACGTCCTTGATATGGTTAGCGACCCTACATGCCCCTTGTTGATAGGTAGAGGATTTTTGGCGACCGCTAGTGCTATGATTGATTGTAAGGAATCTAAGATAGCGGTAGGAGAAGGTGATACTTGGTCAGTCTATGATGTGAAGAAACATGCTTATGATACTAGTAATGAACCAACACCCCATTGGTTAGAATTAAATAGGAGACCATCTAGATATGGACCTTGGATCGATAGAGACTTCATAGGACCCCAACGCCCATTTTACCTAGAAGAGGACTTTGTGAACCGAACACATGCGGTAGAGCAACTCTTGGCTAGGGACACCGAATTGGATCCATTTGAAGACCCTCTAGTTTTTAGGAAGATGATTGATTTCCTAGGAGTTTTGCCAATTAACCTAGGGATGAATAAGTGGACTTGTGAAGACGATGATCATAAGTGGGATTGGGACAAACCACCCAAAGATGGAGATGGGTCATGGCATATTAAGATGACATTGTATGACCCGGATGGAGAGAAGTTTGAAAAGATATATTGTACTAAGCGGACCAATAGGAAACTTCAATCCAAGCTGAACCCTAAAGACGTCCTCGATGACGAACTCACTTACATAGGGTAGAAGGACTTTGAGTCTAGCTACAAGACTCGTTAATAAAGAAAAGCGCTTCTTGGGAGGCAACCCAAGCTTTATTTGCTTTGTGTGTTTATTTATTTGGTTGTTTGATTTTATTTGTTTCCGTATGTATGTTTAATTTTTATTATTATTGATTCATGTTCAAAACTAAATTGTGAAAATGCTTTATCTTGTTTTTAACTTCGTCTTAACTACATATAAAGGTATTTTGCAAAAGATAAGTGTAAGGGAAACCCAAATCGGTTCATTAGAACAAATGAACATGAATCATAATAATAATAAATTAACATACATATTAGTAATTGTTTAAGTCAAATGCTTGTATCGAGTCATAATGATATTTTGCAAGATTTCCAGGAAGTAAGGTATAGGTTTTTCCAGAAATTTTCCGAAAACTTAACATGAGAATTCTGTCAGATCATTTCTGACGGCGTCAGGCATTACAACCTGACGGCGTCAGGTTTTAATTTTCTGAAATTTTTGAAAGTTTTGTTTTCATAAAAAGTTTTTATTAAATCTTTAACTTATAAACTTCAGGAATCTGCAAAATAATCATTCCACAAGCATTATATCCTTATATAGATTTATCCCGCCGTTGTTATGCAGGTTTTCGTGTTTGTTTTCTCAGGTTTAACAGGTTATTTTGGACAAGGAGATGTATGTGGAATCTAGCTTTTGGCGATGCATTAGTCTTGAAGCTTCAACATTACCTTGGAAGAAGATCTAACCATGTTACCTCTTTATCCACCAAACGAATCAGGGGTGTATTTGATTTCATTCGTTTACCTTATTTACTTTTACATCTTGTTATTTGAACATTGGGGACAATGTTCATCTTAAGTGTAAGGGGGGGGTAAAGTACGATACTTTAGAGAATAAAATTGCACTTGATTTTTGTTTGTTTAATGGTAGATGTGTAATAAAACTGAGAGAAATACTTGTTAGGGCAATTTTAGTGCCAAATTTAAAATTTTTTACAACATATAGGAGTGAAACTTTGATCTTAATGAGCGTCTCACGGATAGGAGTTATATGACTAACACAAAACCGTACTACTAAAAAATTTTCCACCCCCAAATATGTGAGGTTCGCCCCTAGAATTGGTAGGAAAAGCATTTATGCTATGATGTGTGTACCGGTAGCACTTAGATTCTAGAACTTGCGTTAGGACCATTCCGAGGCCACAAGTGAGACTACATTCGTGTAGTTAGATTTACTACATGATAAGAGGCATTAGGATTAACCCATTGTTTTACACCTGTGTTTTTGTTATAATTACATTGGCTACATTGGTCAAGTAATTCTCCCACACCCTTTGCGTTGTACTCATTTTTAGTACACGATACCCCTAGTACACCCCTCAGAGCCTATCTTTTCGTTTCTAACTTTAAGCATTTTACTTAAAGGAAGAATTTGTTACACCCCACTTAAATGTACACCCAAATCGCCTTAGCCTACCTTGTATGCACTCATCTTTAGTGCATTATTGTGACAACATTTGTTTAAACCCCAAGTTAATTATCTAATTGATTACATGGTTGCTAAGTCGAGTCATATCCTTGTACATATTGTTTTGGGACGATTGGGACTCATGGGTAAAGTACTAGTGTAATGGAGTAATGGGGAAGAACAACATTATTACCCCCATATGTGCTAAATATTTTAAAAAGTACTCCAAGTGTTTCGATTATCTTAATTCGAGTCATTAGAATAGTTATTTGTAAAGTTATGTAAAAGTTCAAGTGTAAGGGGAATGCAACGCCCCTATGATGTATTATTTTGGATGGTAGGGCAAGAGTGTATGAAAAAAAAATGAGAAAAAGAAAAGTAGAAAAAACATACGGACTACCATCCCGTTTCATTTTATGTTTATTTTATGTTTTTGTTATTTTGTTTTTAGCTTAAGTCGAGTCTAGTCTTGGCTTAGCAACGCCATATTGTACATGTAATTAATCAAGATCTTTAACTCGCCACCAGTAAAATATCCCTTATCCAACAAAACCGTGTTTATCATATCCCTACACCTCACGTTATAACCCATGTAAAAGCCCTCTTTGATAGTTTATCTTAGGTGCTTACGCCTAGTGGAGGAGGTTTTCGATCCTTTCCCAAGCCTATGGTAATCTATTTGCTATGACAGGTAGTGAGAGATATTATCCGTTTTCATTTATGAGATATACTTTTATGACACCTGAGAGATGTGAGTATCTAAACACTACTTGTGAGGTGCTAGTGTGTAATCTCCGTGCTTATTATGATTAAAGTGGAACGACTATTTGTTGTAATTACTTTTATATTAGCGTTAAATGACCCCTAACTTGTATTTTGATTAGAATAAAAGCGCATTTGCTTGAGGACAAGCAAATCTCAAGTGTAAGGGTATTTGATGAAGCGAAAAGTGTACCGCTTTTAGGGGGTCATTGATGAACTCAAATAAGTACATTTTATTACTATCATTTATCCTATTAATTTGACTTGTTTTACTATATTATGTATGAGGATTGATACTTAATCGTTTACTTTTGTAATTCTCAGTTGAAAACAAGCATTTGGTGAAACTTGGCGATTTTGGACTAATTATGGAGCAAAACATGCAAGAAGTTAAGAGTCTACTGAAATGTACAAGATCAAGACTAATCTGCTCCAGATGCGCCGCATCTCACTCATTACATGCGCCGCATCACTATCAATATTTCACCAGATACGATCCAAGATACAAGAGGACATGCGCCGCATCCGAAGATAAAGATACGCCGCATCTTCTGGCGGTGTACGAATATTCCTGAATATTATGATCTTGGACCCCACGCGAAGTTAAGTAAATGCGCCGCATCTACTTACTAGATGCGCCGCATCTTACCCTCAGAAAGAAACTATAAATACCCCAAGACCAGACGAATTCGATGTGACATATAATATATACGAGACCGAAGACCAGAAACCTAGGACGAATTCAGTCAAGGTAGCAGCACAAGACACACTCAAATCAAAGATACAAGAGCTGTAAGAAGGTGCTGCATGTGTTTAATTCATTAAGTAGTTTTGTTTTATTGTGTTAGTAAACTTTAATTCATCAAGATTGGTGGCTTGTGTAATGTGACAACGGAAAGATTGCACTCCCTTAAAACTGCTTTCTCATTAATTAAAGTTTATATGTTGATGTCATTGGTGACTTTTATTAGTGCATTGATAACCTCTGTGTCTAGCTGAGCGTTGATCGGGTCGCCATGCCTCTGCCCTCGCCTATTTATTAGATCGCCTATGCATTCTATGGTCTGTAGAAAAGTAGGAGAAAGATAAATAGGATAGTCATAAGTAATCATTAAGGGTTTACTCGCCGATAAGATTAGAACCAACGAGAAAGGACTTAATCTCGGTGCGTTGCATCGAACTATACACTTCATATAACACTAGCAATAAAACAAGTGACAAACTACTTATCATAAGGACAGCCCTCTTATTGTCTCGAGTATTTATCTGTGTACGTGTGTGCTACTTGCTGATTCGTGCCTATTGGTTTAGTTTATTATTTAATTGCAACCAAATCGTGCCAGTCTCTCAGGCTGAACCCCCTTGTGTTAGATTAGGTTGTATAGCTAACTTAATATATTAAAATACTGATTAGAATAACTAGATAATACGTTCCACTCTTAGTGATCGACACTCTACTTACCATTATATTCATACTGACCGGGTACACTGCTCGTTAAGTGTGTGTGTTGTTGATAAGTCGGCTAAATATAAATTTAAAACTTGAGTAGGCATTAAAACTGCTAAACCGCAACGACACATCGCACGCATCAAGTTTTTGGCGCCGCTGCCGGGAGTGAATTGTTATTATCTGTTAATTTGATTAGTATTTTAATTAGGTTTTAATTTTTTTTTATCTAACCGCTAATTTTGTTGTGTATTAGTTTAATTTGCATTCATTGTACTATTTTGCATATTTTCTGTTTTTGTGTGTTATTTATTTGCTTTTATTTGTGTTTATTTTCGTTTGTGTGTTTTTATTTGTTTTATTTTTCGTATTTTTCTGCATACTGCTATCGTTGTACTGAGCTAAATCAAACGATACGGCGCATCTGATTTTTCAGATACGGCGTATTGCGTTTAATTTTTATAAAATACAACGCGTTTAATTAATTCGATACGACGCATCTTTTCCTCAAGATACGGCGTATCTGTTTTTGATAAAAAAAATTTCTAAACGTTAATGCCATACGACGCATATGCTTCAGCAGATACGGCGTATCTATTATTTTAATTAAAAATAGTTTTCGAATTATTAAACAGATACGGCGTATCGATTTTTATCGATACGGCGCATCTTCTGAATCAAAAATCTTATATTTTGAAACGTAACGAAAATACGGCGCATTAACTTTTGTTAATACGACGCATTTAATTTTTAATAAATATCGATTTTTGATAATTAAAATTGATACGGCGCATTCTAATTTCTAAAGCGGCGTATCTATTTTCTTAATAAAGTCTGATTAAATTTTAACGATTATAAGATACGGCGTATCCAACTTTTTGGATACGGCGCATTGTCTGCAGATATCAGCTATTTGTATTCTTATATCCGTTTCTATATTCATTAATTTCTCTTCTAGCGAACAAATCCTACTGATGATTTTACCTTTGATGACAGATTTTGCTATGGAAGACATGTCAGTTAACGGATATCTTGCTAAGGAATGCTTGCTTTCAGATTCATTCAATGTGCTCATGATCGATGCAGATTTATTCTCTTGGGAGACCCCTCTTGAAGCTGCTTTTAAGGAATTCATGCGTTTATGCAACATTGACAAAGGGGTATTCTCTTATGATATATTTGTGAGGTACACTAGAGATGAATTGTCGCTCTTATGGCCTATCATTGAATCCAAATGATTGAACTGGACTACTATCGAAGAAGATGATGGGAAATTCTACCTTGCATACATGGACTCAAGCAACAACAGCTGTGGTGGAGGCAATACCCAAATCTCTTACATGCCTTATTCCGAACAGTACTGGGGATTAAATGAGAACTATCTGGATGATGACAGAATTTATGCTGTAGCGGAGTTACTATTTCATGGCAGGTTGGTGAGATTGATGGACCTCTCCCTCAATGATTGGCTTGAAATTAAATATGGTAGTACGAAATTTGCTCCTGCAAATGAAGTTGAGCGGATTACGACTTCATGGTTGACACGGAGTTTTAGGGAGCAATTTAACGAGCTCATGGAGATAAGGAGGAATAAGATGGGAAAAACTTGCTTTGACATTGACCATGATCCTAACGATGTTGATTTTTCAAAATGGTTGGCTAGTAAGTTTAATAACCATAAGAGCATGGATCGAGCTACTAAGGATGCATTATGGGTATATTGGATGAGAGGAGAAGACGAAGAAGTAGAATGCAACTATGGGTCGTCACTTCATGATTCAACAGTCAATGAGGGCATTGAAGAACTTTTCAGAATTGACATTGATGTGTTCGATTATGAGACACCCTTGTGCAAGCAGTTCAAGGAATTTAACTACCTTCTTCGAGTCGACGATGATGTGCTAACTGGAGATCTACCAGGATTTAAGACTTATGATGATTTCAAAAACACCTGGTACTATGAATGGAATGACCAAGTACCATGGGTTTGGGATAAACCATGGGAATTTGAGCACATTAATCACACCTGTACACCCTTCATTTTCAAGGACGGGAGTAGTGTTTGGCCGACCTGTGATTATAAAAGTGACGGAACCTGTAATGGCGGAAGTATAATTGGGATGAAACGGGTTGGAAACGATGTTACCTTTGAAGATTATGAGTGGTACGATAATGTTGAAGACTGCCCACAAAAAGCGGAGGCTTTGCAAGAAAAGGGTAGAATTGAACGCTTGAAAGGACTTAAGGGAACATCGAATACTACTTTCTGGGAATGGGTGCATGAACAATTTGATGATTTCACGAAGCTTAGTCGACGGTTACAATGGGATTTGGAAAGAGAGTGGGAGGCGATTCAAGACAATAAGTCATTAATTGAAGAACTAGATGATTATTTGATTAAGGATCCTTATTTTAAGTTTGTTGATAAAGACGAGGAAGAGTTCACCAAAAGAAAGTGTCAACTACTTGGGATTCCTTATAATGAGCCACCCATGATTATTTCTGAAAAATTTAAAATCATCAAATATTCTTTGGGACCTGATGAAGAGTATGTTGCGACGAAGACCAAGAGTTATAGAAGATTAAGCCGAACGGAAGAAAACGTCGCAGAGCTATACGGGAACATCTTTCGGATGAAGGAAGAAGGATGGACCGTGACAAGAACTAAATGAAGAGCTGAACGTGAGTCTAACTTGAAGACTCTGGAATAAAGACAAGTGCTTACCGGGAGACAACCCGGATTTATCTTTTAATTTTCTGTTTGTGTCGAGTCAGTCAGGCCGCAGAGGATACGGCGCATCTCAATCCTGAGATGCGACGCATCTCCTGCAATGGTCATATCTTATTTTATTTTTCTGCATTTTTTATTTTCGACTTTAAAAATTTTTATCAGTTTATTTCAATGCGGCGCATCTTTTATTCTGATCCGTATTTATTCCAGGCTCGATACGGCGTATCTTCTTCCATAAGATACGGCGCATCGACTGACCTGATGATTTTCATTTTTAATTTTTATGTTTTATTTTTACCTAACTACTAATGTGTTATGCAAGTTGAACCTTTCTTACCTTAGGTGTGTTTTGAAGCCTTGGTGGTATTATAGATTCCTGCATTTCCTGTGGATACATGATTATGAAGCTTAAACGTTCTAATCCACAAGAAAGATGATTTTTGCTCTTATACTAATGGAGGATCATACCGAGCAAATCTCAGGGGAGTTTTTCTGTTCTAATTCTTTTATTTTCCAGTTTTTAACCTTTATTACAAACAACGAGGACGTTGTTTAACTTAAGTGGGGGGATTGGAGAATTAGAACACTTAACATTTACTTGTCCTAAACTTTTCAAAATATGCTTAAAATGTGCTTAATATATCAAAATTTAAAATTTTTAGCATGTTTTTGTTTAAAGTCTAAGTTGCATAGCTGCACACATGACGTTATTTTCAAAAATTGTGATTTTTCAAAACTCACAAATCTATGAGTGTGCCGGTGACTTGTAAACTTTAGAACTTGGCTTGTATACTATTCGAGACCACCATAATAAGTATTATTTATATAATTGGAATGACTTGTCTAAATTGGTAAATTTCTAGGATTACACCCAAATAGCCTTTATATGTTATGTGTTATTAGCTAACTACACTGGTTAGTTAACCCCCGTATAAAACCTTTTTGTTACTCTCATTTTTAGAGTAAGATACCCCTAGAAAAACACACAGAGCCATTCCTTTCGTTTCTTACACCTATGTTTAAAATATTTCGTTACACCCTTACACCTTAGCCTACCCTGTAGATTAAAGTCCGTGGTTGGTTAATTGCTATAGGCAAAGTGTGTTTCCTTACATTACCTGTGTTCGCGTGCGTAATTCATTATCTATGGTTAGGTCGGGAAATTGCACAATGCAATTGGAGTGAAAGTAAATATTGTATATCTTTGAGTTTATTTTTCGTGTGTTTACTACTTTCACTATTACCGTTATTTCTGAAGTCATGAAAAGTATGGAAAAATTATCCAGAATTATTGTTTTAGTGATGTGGTGAAATTTTACACATCTATGTTTATGCTTCTCAAAAAAAAAAAAAAAAAAAAAAAAAAAAAAAAAAAAAAGTTGGATGTTTGTTTTTAACCAACGATGTAAAGTTTTGTATTAAGTGGTCGATATCACCACTAGTTGTTATATATTTATGGATTGAAATGGGAGTTGGCAGTTATGGGAACGTCAACTAAGGTTTATTCTTTGATTAAGATCTTGTTGAGTATAATTCGTGTCTACCTAAAGCGTGTGTTTCAAGTGTTAAAGCGTGAGTTATTCAATGATATGAGTCTTATTCATGGGATGGTTGGGATAGTGATTAACCACACTTAGGATTTTAATTTATTTGTTTGTTTTGTTTGTTTTTATTTTTACACCAATTTATATCCCAAAAATTATCCATACCCTGTATTATTCTTTATCCAACCAAACCTTTGATTTATTGAGATTAGGGATTTGAGCAATCTTAAGTATCGTAGTCGTGGATTCGGCTATGTATTTATGATTTTGTCGCCCTTTTTGATATATTATTATTGGTGAAGTTTGGACCTATCTTTAGCCTATTCGAGTTAAGGATTTGAGCAATTGCAAGTATCGTGTTCGTGGATTCGATCATGTATTTGTGATTTTGTCGCCTTTTCTGGAATTTGAGATCGATAGTGAATAAGAATAATTAACCCTTAAGCCTAAAAACCCCTTTTACCGCTTTAGACTTGTTATTCCTTAGCTTTAGTGGGGGAGATGTGTATACTTGCCAAGCTTATGATAGAATATTCGTCGCGACTGGACAGTTAAACGATTAGATTTGCTTTTATCAAATTATTTTATTTTACTTCTAATTCGTTAAGTGTTTAGTTGTGTGATTATGGCAAAAGACGAATACATGCTTAAATATAAAAATAAATCCTAACATTTTTAGGATACATTTTCATAAAGATTAATTCTAAGGTTTACTTGGGGACAAGTAAAGTTCAAGTGGGGGGATATTTGATGAACTCAAATAAGTACATTTTATTACTATCATTTATCCTATTAATTTGACTTGTTTTATTATATTATGTATGAGGATTGATACTTAATCGTTTACTTTTGTAATTCTCAGTTGAAAACAAGCATTTGGTGAAACTTGGCGATTTTGGACTAATTATGGAGCAAAACATGCAAGAAGTTAAGAGTCTACTGAAATGTACAAGATCAAGACTAATCTGCTCCAGATGCGCCGCATCTCACTCATTACATGCGCCGCATCACTATCAATATTTCACCAGATACGATCCAAGATACAAGAGGAAATGCGCCGCATCCGAAGATAAAGATACGCCGCATCTTCTGGCGGTGTACGAATATTCCTGAATATTATGATCTTGGACCCCACGCGAAGTTAAGTAAATGCGCCGCATCTACTTACTAGATGCGCCGCATCTTACCCTCAGAAAGAAACTATAAATACCCCAAGACCAGACGAATTCGGTGTGACATATAATATATACGAGACCGAAGACCAGAAACCTAGAACGAATTTAGTCAAGGTAGCAGCACAAGACACACTCAAATCAAAGATACAAGAGCTGTAAGAAGGTGCTGCATGTGTTTAATTCATTAAGTAGTTTTGTTTTATTGTGTTAGTAAACTTTAATTCATAAAGATTGGTGGCTTGTGTAATGTGACAACGGAAAGATTGCACTCCCTTAAAACTGCTTTCTCATTAATTAAAGTTTATATGTTGATGTCATTGGTGACTTTTATTAGTGCATTGATAACCTCTGTGTCTAGCTGAGCGTTGATCGGGTCGCCATGCCTCTGCCCTCGCCTATTTATTAGATCGCCTATGCATTCTATGGTCTGTAGAAAAGTAGGAGAAAGATAAATAGGATAGTCATAAGTAATCATTAAGGGTTTACTCGCCGATAAGATTAGAACCAACGAGAAAGGACTTAATCTCGGTGCGTTGCATCGAACTATACACTTCATATAACACTAGCAATAAAACAAGTGACAAACTACTTATCATAAGGACAGCCCTCTTATTGTCTCGAGTATTTATCTGTGTACGTGTGTGCTACTTGCTGATTCGTGCCTATTGGTTTAGTTTATTATTTAATTGCAACCAAATCGTGCCAGTCTCTCAGGCTGAACCCCCTTGCGTTAGGTTAGGTTGTATAGCTAACTTAATATATTAAAATACTGATTAGAATAACTAGATAATACGTTCCACTCTTAGTGATCGACACTCTACTTACCATTATATTCATACTGACC
This sequence comes from Artemisia tridentata subsp. tridentata, assembly GCA_021014915.2. NCBI lineage: Eukaryota > Viridiplantae > Streptophyta > Magnoliopsida > Asterales > Asteraceae > Artemisia > Artemisia tridentata. Next base: position 282,004,383 of record CP139506.1, read on the forward strand.
GGGTACACTGCTCGTTAAGTGTGTGTGTTATTGATAAGTCGGCTAAATATAAATTTAAAACTTGAGTAGGCATTAAAACTGCTAAACCGCAACGACACATCGCACGCATCAGTCATTTAAGCCCTAAATCGTATTTATTTGATCAAATATTGCCCTAAATCGTTCCTTTTGTCATTTTAGGTACTTTGGAGAAGAAATCTGGAAAAGGAAGCATTTTGGACGTTTTTGGAGCATAAAAGTGAAGAAAACGACAAAGTCTCCAAAGCTGCTGGAAAAGTACCTGTGACGGCGTCAAGAATTGTTCCAGACGGCGTCATGGCTTGGCAAAAGAGTTGGATATGAAAAATACACGTGACGCGCTAGAGAGTTTTACAATGGAAAGTCTGACGGCGTCACCCTTTAAGGTGATCAAGGCCATCACGGTTTAAGTTAAAGAGAGACGGCGTCAAGCACTATTCTGACGGCGTTAACCCTTGATGGTCAGAGCGGATTTTGGAGGATTAAAAAGGGACGGCGTCAGGAAGACCATCCGGGAACCCTAGCCACGGCGAGGTGACGGCGTCACCTCCTACAACGTGACGCCGTAAGCCCCTAAACTCTATATATAGTTTTGCAATTTTTAGTCATTAAGGTGCAACTTTGTGAGGAGAAACCCTAAGACGAATTTTCTGCCATTTTTAAGGGTTTTATACCCTTGGATCTCCCATGTTTAATTGAAGATAAGTAATCACTTAATCATTCAATATGTCTATGTGTTGTTTGATTATATCTTGTTCTTGTCTTTTAATTAACATGCTAGGCTAGATTTATCTTGTGTTTGCTTAGATCTAATGAAACCTAACTATTGATTATTGGTTATTAGTGTGTTATTAATTGTATTGGATGATTGTTTATCGATGTTAGGCTTAAGAAAACTGGCTAACTTCCTATACGGTAACTTGCTTGAACGTCTTAAGAAACATGAACCAATGCATACTAAGGTTTTTATGGTTGTATTTAATGCATGAGCGAATTATAGTGATCCCATGTTAGGAGCTTCTTAGCCGGCTCGACATAGGAGTGAAGTAGGAGCTTGTAGAGTTGGGGAAGTACGTACGCTACCCCACGATTGGTATTAAGGAATACACCCGTCATCCACGCAATTAATACACACTAATCAACCGGTAAAAGATAGTTAGGGAGTAAGGAAATCTAAGTAAACACATTTCTCTCCATATAAGTTTCACAACCTTTTCATTTTCAGTTATTTTATTTTATTTGCATTTGTAGTCATTTGGGTTAGTTGACTAGCAACTAATTCCGCCCACTCTTTCAAACCCGAGATTTTACTTGCTTTTATAAAAAAATATAAAAATACAAAAATAATCTTCCCTCACCCTTAGACCTATTAGAGTAGTTTTTCAATCCTAATGACACTATTCCCCTAGAGAACGATCAATCCCCCGGTACTTGCCACTTCACTATACTACATCGGTCAGGTACACTGCCTGGTGGGGATTGCAAGCCTCTTGAGATCCCTCGAAAGGTAAAACCTGTTGTAAGGTCGCAAAACCACGCATCAAATATACAACAACAAATAGTGGTGATATCTCCCACTTAATACAAAACTTTACATAAGTTGGTTAAAACAAACTTCCAACTTTTCCTTTTTCTTTTTCTTTTCTATTTTTTTTTTTTCGATTTTTTTTTTTTTTTTTGACATCAACATATATGTGTAAAATTTCACAACTTTTCTATCACTATTTTTCTGGTTAATTTTTCCATACTCTTCATACTTTCAGAAATAACTGTAATAGTGAAAGTAGCAAACACACGAAAAATAAACTAAAAGTTATACAATATTTACTTTCATACCAATTGCATTGTGCAATTTCCCGACCTAACCAAAGATAATGAATTACGCACGCGAACACAGGTAATGTAAGGAAACACACTTTGCCTAAAGCAATTAACCACGGATTTTAATCTACAGGGTAGGCTAAGGTGTAAGGGTGTATCGAAACATTATAACAAAGGTGTAAGAAACGAAAGGAATGGCTCTGAGTGTTTTTCTAGGGGTATCTTACTCTAAAAGTGAGAGTAAACAAAGGGTTTATACGGGGGTTAACTAACCAGTGTAGTTAGTTAATATCACATAACATATAAAGGCTATTTGGGTGTAATCCTAGAAATTTACCAATTTAGACAAGTCACTCCAATTATATAGATAATACTTATTATGGTGGTCTCGAATAGTATACAAGCCAAGTTCTAAAGTTTACAAGTCACCAGCACACTAAAGTTTTAATATTTTTGAAAGAATAGAGTTATGTGTGCGGTTATGTAATTTAGACTTTAAACAAAAACATGCTAAAAAATTTTAAATTTTGATATATTAAGCGCATTTTAAGCATATTTTGAAAAAGTTTAGGACAAGTAAGTGTTCTAATTCTCCATCCCCCCACTTAAGTTAAACAACGTCCTCGTTGTTTGTGTCAAAGGTTAAAAACTGGAAAATAAAAGAATTAGAACAGAAAAACTCCCCTGAGATTTGCTCGGTATGATCCTCCATTATTCGTATAAGAGCAAAAATCAACTTTCTTGTGGATGAGAACGTTTAAGCTTCATAAATGATGTATCCACAAAAATGCAGGAATCTATAATACCATTTAGACTTTAACACACCTGAGTTAAGAAGGTTCAAACTTGCATAATACATTAGTAGTTAGTAAAAATAAAACCTAAAAAATTAAACTGTAAATCATCAGGTCAGTCGATACGCCGTATCTTATGGAAGAAGATACGCTGTATCGAGCCTGGAATAAATACGAATCGGAATAAAAGATGCGTCGCATCTTTAACCAGGGATGCGCCGCATTAAATAAACTGACAGAAAGTTTTAAAGTCAAAAATAAAAATGCAGAAAATGAAATAAGATATGACCAGTGCAGGTGAGGCATCGCATCTTATGATGGAGATGCGCCGCATCTTCTGCAGGTCTGACAGACTCGACACAGAATAGAAAAGTAAAAAAATTTCCTTCTGGTTGTCTCCCGGTCAGCACTTGTCTTTATTCCAGAGTCTTCAAGTTAGACTCACGTTCAGCTCCTTATTTTGTTCTTGTTACGTGCCATCCTTCTTCTTTCATCCGAAAGATGTTACCGTATAGCTCCGCAATATTTTCTTCCGTTCGACTTAATCTAATATATTCTTTGGTCTTCGTCGCAACATATTCCTCATATGGTCCCAAAGAGTATTTGATGACTTCAAATTTTTCAGAAATTATCATGGGTGGGTTATTATAAGTGATCCCAGGTAGTCGACATTTTCTCTCGATGAATTCTTCTTCGTCTTTATCAACAAACTTGAAATAAGGATCCTTATTCAAATAGTCATCAAGTTCATCAATTAATTTTCCTCGTGACTCATCGTTATTATCATAGGGATAATAATTAACCAAGTTAATGGATTGATAATAATCTTGAGTCTCGTCCCACTTTCTTTTCAATTCCCATTGTAAGCGTCAATTAAGCCTTGTGTAATCATCACATTTTCTATGCACCCATTCCCAGAATGTAGTATTCGATGCTCCCTTTAGTTCTTTTAAGTATTTGATTCTACCTTTTTCTTGCAAAGCCTCTGCTCTACGTGGGGAGTCTTCAACTTTTTCATACCAATCATAGTCTTCAAAGTATACATCATTTCCAACTCGTTTCATTCCAATTATACTTCCCCCATTGCAGGTTCCATCATTCTTCCAATCACAGGTTGGCCATTCACAACTTCCATCCTTGAAACGGAAAGGTTTACAAGTGTGATTAATATGCCCAAATTCCCATGGTTTATCCCAAACCCATAGTATCTGGTCATTCCATTCGTAGTACCAGGTGTTTTTGAACTCATCATAAGTTTTGAATCCTGGTAGATCTCTAATTAGCACATCAGCGTCGATTTGAAGAAGGTAATTAAATTCTTTGAATTGTTTGCACAAGGGTGTCTCATAATTGAACACATCAATGTCTATGCTGAACAATTCTTCAATGCCTTCCTCGATCGTTGAATCGTCATGTGATGATCCATTGTTGCTTTCTACTTCCTCATCTTCCCCTCTCATCCAATATACCCATAACACATCTTTAGTAGCTCGGTCCATGATCTTATGGTTATTGAACTTACTAGCTAACCAATCTGAAAAATCAACATTGTTAGGATCGTAGTTAACGTCAAAGCTAGTATTACCAATCATTTTCCTCCTTATCTCCATGAACTCATTAAATTGTTCTTTAAAACTTCGTGTCAACCATGAGGTCACAATCCGTTTGACTTCATTCGTAGGAGCAAATTTGGGATCACCGTATTTAAGTTCAAGCCATTCTTCTAAAGAGATATCCATCAACCTTACCAACTTTTTATGAAATAGTATCTCTGATTCAGCATAAATTCTTTCATCATCCAGATTGCTTTTATCTAATCCCCAATACTGTTCGGAATAAGGCATATAAGAAGTTTGTATAGGTTGGATATTTCCTCTACCATAGCTTTTGTTGCTCGATTTGTTGACTGCATTTGCTGAGTTCATGTATTCAATTTGGAGTTTCCCATATTTTTCTTCGATAGTCGTCCAAGTTAATCCTTTAGATTCAATGATAGGCCATAAGAGTAACAATTCATCTTCAGTGTAGCTCATTAGTAAATCATAAGAGAATATCCCATCTTCAATATTGCATAAGCGTTTGAATTCCATATAAGTAGCTTCAAGAGGAGTTTCCCAAGAAAATAAATCGGCATCAATCGTGAGTACATTGAAGTTGACATCTTCATAAACTTCCACTGAGTAGAAGGGCATATTGGTTTAAGATACGGATTTGAGTAAAGCATCAATCGTAGGTAAGTTGCAAGTAATAGCATCGAAATTTTCGAATGAATCCGAAAGCAAGAGTTCTGATGTAGACTAAATAACGAGATAACACAAATCAAGCCTGTTGATTCACACGAATACCAGGATCGATTCTTCCAACAATCGTTGATTCAATTGAATACCGACTATTAGGATTCTTAGCAAGAAAACTGCCAAAAATAGACTTTTCGTATTTTCATCAACTGATTACCCACAAAGGCAATACACTTATTAAATAGAGAAACAAAGTCGAAATGGGCCCTAAAGAACAAACGGGCCGAAAGCTATTACAAAAACAAAAGTCTAAAAAACCCGAAAAAACATAAAAATGCAAATAACTCATAAAATATAGTGTTTCGGGCCTCGAAAGTTCCGTAAACCGACAAAGTCCGTTTACCACAACGTGCTCCTCGTTCCAAGCTTCGAATCGACTGGTCATAGGCCTGAAACGGAGCCCCGTAGCCAAAGTTATGCCCATTTTAGTGAAGCCCCTTTAGTCACGCGATCTTGGGCCTCCAGAAACATGATGGCCCGTTCCTCAACACTTGGGCCCGCATCAAGTTCCTTTTCCAATTCTGAGCTTTTAGTAATGCTTAATGCTGGGAACTTGCTCAAGCTAACTTCATAGTTATCACACTCGTCATCACTTTCCAGAATTAACGGCTTTTTGGTGCGGGACTTTTCATTGTGCTTATCTTTCATAAGTTCCTTAGCAAGATATCCGTTCATTGACATATCTTCCATAGCAAAACCTGTCATCATAGGTAAAATCGTCAGTAGGATCTGTTCGCTAGAAGAGAAATTAATGAATTTAGAAACGAATATAAAGAATAAAAATGGCTGATATCTGCGGACGATGCGCCGTATCCAGAAAGTTGGATACGCCGTATCTTATTACGTTAAAATTTAATCAGACTTTTATTCAGAAAACAGATACACCGCTTATGAATTAGAATGCGCCGTATCCAGTTTAAATTATCAAAAATCGATTATATTTATTAAAATTAAATGCGTCGTATTAACAAAAGCTAATGCGCCGAATTTTCGTTACGTTTCAAAATACAAGATTTTTGATTTATTAGATGCGCCGTATCGATAAAGATCGATGTGTCGCTTCTGTTTAATAATTCGAAAAACTGTTTTTAATTTAAATAGAAAATACGCCGTATCTGTTAAAACAGATGCGTCGTATGGCGTTAGCGTTTAGAAAAATTTCTTATTAAAAACAGAATACGCCGTATCTTGGGGAAAGATGCGTCGTACTCGAATTTATTAAACGCGTTGTATTTTATAAAAATTAAACGCAATACGCCGTATCTGTGAAAACATATCCGCCGTATCGTTTGTATCAGCACAATACAACGACATCAGAATGCAGAAAAATAGAAAAAAGAAAAACAAAAATAAAAACAAACAAAAAGAAACAAAAATTACAGAAAACAAAAACACACAAAAACAGTAAATATGCAAATTATACAATGAATGCAATCTATCTAATATACAACAGGGTTAGTGGTTAGAATCTAAAAAAAAACTAAAAAGAAAAACCTAATTAAAATACTTAATCAAATTAACAGATAATAACAATTCACTCCCCGGCAGCGGCGCCAAAAACTTGATGCGCGTGATGTGTCGTTGCGGTTTAGCAGTATTAATGCCTACTCAAGTTTTAAATTTATATTTAGCCGACTTATCAATAACACACACACTTAACGAGCAGTGTACCCGGTCAGTATGAATATAATGGTAAGCAGAGTGTCGATCACTAAGAGTGGAACGTATTATCTAGTTATTCTAATCAGTATTTTAATATCCTAAGTTAGTTATACAACCTAATCTAACGCAAGGGGGTTCAGCCTGAGAGACTGGCACATTTGGTTATAATTAAATAGAAAACTAAACTAATGAGCACGAATCAGCGATTAGCACACACGTACACAGATAGATACTCGAGACAATAAGAAGACCTGTCCTGATAATTAAATAGCTTGTCACTTGTTTTATTGCTAGTTTTATATGAAGTGTATATAATTAAACCTTTCTCGTTGGCTCTAATCTTATCGGCGAGTAAACCCTTAATGATTACTTATGTCTATCCTACTTTTCTAGAGACGCTAGAATAAATAGGCGAGGAAGGGGCATGGTGTAATAACCCGAAAATTTCGAGTTATTAACTTTCTGTAAACCCGAAGCAATTGATTATGAACTCTAATCAAGTTATTTTATTCACCTTTGCATTCGAAATATCACTATATATATTTTTTTCTTTACTGAGAAATAACTAGTAAGATTTCAAAACAAACCCTGTGACAAAACTCACGTTCCATTTTCACTGGAACCGCACGCGTACCGACACCGTGATAGTATGGCATAAGTTTAATTGATCAAAACGAAGAATGTACAAAACAGATCGTAAAAATAAATACGAACTCGGAAATAAAAACAAATAATTTATGATGACTCTAAACTCTCAGGTTAGAGATATTTAAACGAAGCCAGAACTGACACCGTCTAGCGAGACCCGGGTATTTACAAGAAGTGGTTGTGCCGAAAACAACTCCTACCGGTAGTGCAAAAAGTCGCACTGCCGAGAGCGAGCCAGTTGCAACCCGCAAGTGCACGTACAAGGAGTTCATGAGTTGCAAACCGCCAACCTTTAAAGGTACTGAAGGAGTGACAGAGTTAGCTCGATGGTTTGAGCGTTCAGAGACTGTCTTTACAAGAAGTGGTTGTGCCGAAAACGACAAATTCGCCTTTGCTACTGGCACTCTAACAGATGATGCACTGTCGTGGTGGAACGCCACTGCTCATAAGATGGGTAATGATAGAGCTTACCAACTTCCTTGGGCTGAGTTTAAACAGAAGATGTTGAAGAAGTATTGTCCTCGCACCGAAATTCAAAAGATGGAAGATGAGTTTGACCGCTTGGTGGTAAAAGGATATGATCTTAGGGCTTATGATAGGAGATTCCAAGAGCTCTCCATACTATGCCCAACCAAGGTGCCGGATTTCGAGAAGACACTGGAAAGGTATGTTGAAGGATTACCCAGAAGCATAGAAGGAGATGTCACGGTGTCCAAACCACAAACACTGGAGGAAGCCATGGAGACTGCTCAGAAGTTACTGGAAAGGGAAATCAGGCGTAATCAAGCTCAGGGAAGCAACGATCACAAAAGAAAATTTGATGATCGTAGAAACAATCACAGCAACAACAACTCTCGCCATAACCAAAGCCACATCCGCAACAACACACAAGGCTATCAGCAAGACCGGAACCGCCACCACAACCAACAGAATCGCCGGCAGGAAACGGCTAGGGCTTACATTGCCACACCTACTGGAACTGGGGGCTATGCTGGACCCGCTCCCATGTGCAACCGATGTAAGTTGCACCATCATGGACCCTGTTTCACTAGATGTGGAAAGTGTCAGAAAACCGGCCACAAGACCCAAGACTGCAAGGCCACAGGAGCCAACCTGCAACCAGTGGCCGTAGTATGCCATGGATGTGGTAAGAAGGGGCACTACAAGAACCAGTGTCCGAATCAAGTTGCCAACCCCGTCAACAATGCTCGCGGGAGAGCATATATGTTGGAGGGAAGAGAAGCTCACCAAGACCTCAACAACACGACGGACTAATGAAGTTTAGAATTTAGCAGTCCCATTCCCTTATGTATTATGTTGTACTAAGTCTACGACATCCCTAGTATCCGGATTTTTAAGACTACTTTCTGTTCTAAAAACAACTTGCTGTGATAATTCCCCACCTATTGTACTTTCCATTCCTTTCTGATTTCCATATTATCAACAAATTTGTTATCAATCATAACATCTTTCCTTAAATTGCCATTTTGTAAACGGCATGGGTTGAATCTATTTAAACACTGAGAATTATAACGACTAAACCGAACATCACATCATTGTTCCTAAATTATACATAGCCTAGCTACCTATGTCTAATTCAGGAGGAATCATGTTATGCTGGGAGCAGTTATTTATAAATCCTAACACAAACAAACTGACTCATCATCTACAAAAGCTGAAGATTAGCAACTTTCTCTACATTCACCAAGTTCTCGACCAAAACCCTCATTGTTAAAATTTGTTATTAACAAACTCCTTTGTCTAACGGGTAGGTTACCCCCACAGATTTTTGATATTCATGAAACCCTGGTCGTACCTTTGAAAGAAATTCGACTTGACGATAAGCTAAATTCTGTCGAAAAACCAATGGAGATTTTGGATAGAGATGTCAAACAATTAAAACAAAGCCGTATTCCTATTGTCAAAGTTAGAGGGAATTCTAAGAGAGGACCAGAGTACACCTGGGAACGCGAAGACCAAATTCGTGCTAAATACCCTCACCTATTCGATAAGACAACCCCGACCACTACCAAATCTTAGGATTCGGGACGAATCCTGTCTAACGGGTAGGTACTGTAATAACCCGAAAATTTCGAGTTATTAACTTTCTGTAAACCCGAAGCAATTGATTATGAACTTTAATCAAGTTATTTTATTCACCTTTGCATTCGAAATATCACTATATATATTTTTTTCTTTACTGAGAAATAACTAGTGAGATTACAAAACAAACCCTGTGACAAAACTCACGTTCCATTTTCACTGGAACCGCACGCGTACCGACACCGTGATAGTATGGCATAAGTTTAATAGATCAAAACGAAGAATGCACAAAACAGATCGTAAAAATAAATACGAACTCGGAAATAAAAACGAATAATTTATGATGACTCTAAACTCTCAGGTTAGAGATATTTAAACGAAGCCAGAACTGACACCGTCTAGCGAGACCCGGGTATTTAAAAACACACAAAATATACTCTACTAAGTTTCTAAAACAACACTACAATATTTTTGTTTATTTACACACTACATAAATAAATCACAAAAACTACTACTACATTTCTTTTATAGTTTGTCTGCTACTACTTCCATTTTGATTTGGTCAACACCCCACGCCTCTCTCTCTCTTGTCTTTGTTGAATACCATCTTCCCCAAAAACTCTTTTTATCACTTTTCTACTGCCACTCTTTCTCTTTGACTTTGTCCTCTTCCCAAAAACTGTAAATCGAACCATCTCTATCACCACCATCGATTTTAGTTGACCATCGACCCTTTGTCCTTTTCATACTCACGGGTTAACTTAGGATATAGAAGCTTATATAGAGATCTTTCACCCATTTAGGAATGTTAGCTTTCCCACAATCCGAAAGTAATATGGAGCCTAACTCCACTTTCATCCTTAAATCCACACCTCCGAGACACCATTCGAATCACACCAAACTACAACCACACCTCAATCTGAGAAGTTCTCAAGATCAGGGTTAAAGTTGCGATTCGAATTGGAGAAAGAAGTGGGTTTTGGAGCTTTCGGATCCGGGTTTGATTTTCTTGGCCTCATTGTCAATCGGCTACATTCTTTTGTAAGGACCTTGATTTCTTTTCACCTCGTTATGTTCGTGATTGTTGTTGATTGTATTCTTCGACTGAAAATATTAAGGTTGTGATTTTGTTGATTTTGTTAAATTGTGAAATGTTCTGTCGAAATCATTAAAAATTGTGGAATCAATGTTTTGATCTTGGTTTTGTTAATTGTTGGTGTGGTTGATTTTAATGAAAAGCTAATAACAGTGTTAATCTTGGCTCGGTCTTGATGATGTTGGTCTCGTTGTTATTGTTCTTGTTTCGTACAAACATCTCGCGTCTAACTCGTTGGTGTGAGATTGAATGTGATTCGAGTAGGTTTAGAGTTCAAGGATAGGTTTGGTTAGTTTATGATCTCGTGTCGAGGCTAAAGCTTGAGTTGCACTCAATATTGGTAGTTCCTTGATGAGCTCGAATGAGAGGTTTGAGTTGGAACACTCAAGCATTCGAGTTGTTATGGCAAAATGTATAGTTCAAATCCCGACCTAATAACTAGCTTGGTCCGAGTCAAAACCTTTGATAAATAGGAATTTTTGTAGTCTCTAATGAAGAGTCGTTTTGACTTTTGAGTGTTAAATATTAGTAAATCCACCTCGTTGGGTGTTTTCTTGTCCTATTTTACGGGCCTCTAAAAGACCTCGTTGTATACTAATGATCGAAGTTCTTGTGAGTCTTGCATTACCATTCACGAATTCTTGCCATTGTATGCTAAAATTTTCCAACGCATCTTGTTTTCGAGTCTCAAGACCCCTTAACCTGCGTTAAAATAAGGTATAAGTCACAACGATATATTCTTTTTCTTGCGTCAATATAAACTGGAAATGGTCACAAGGTGAACTCCTTTGTAAGTTTAAGACTTTGTACTAGATTTGAGCGTGAAATACAAACATTCTTTTGTTCCTCCTGTGTTTTGCGTTAACAGCCTCATCACCCAAGGTCCAATGTTGGTTTGGTGATTTACTTGAAGTCTTTTGTTCTTTTTCTTGTATAAAACTTATTGGAGTGAACATGAATATTCAAACGTTTTCTTTTTTTTCTTCCTTTGTCCCTTCTGTCACTATACGAGTAGCAGGCAACACCAGCATAAGTTGATCATTGTTTTCTTTTGACTCATGGAATACAGATCTAAGCAATTCCTTGGTTGGGCCACAGCCCACCAAGCAAACCCAATTTATAAGTTTCTCTTTTACACACTGCCTAGCCCACAAACCAAAATCTATGTAAGGCTGTTATTAGCCCACTCGAACTGTTGGGCCACAACCCACTTGTGACACAAATTAGTGTACGTTACTCGTTCCGTAAAGTTATGCCATCGTCACTACACATGAAAACACGACAACTCTATATTTTTAAAATTCCATGAGTTACTTAAATTAATAACACCATTCGGCATATTATTACATATCACTATAAAATTTTGTCAACGTCATATTTACACATATATAAACTTGACTTGTAAGATTTCATATAGAAAGTATAAGTTGTTTCACAAATAAAAGAAAAGGGAAAAACCGTTGCATATATATATATATATATATATATATATATATATATATATATATATATATATATATATATATATATATATATATATATATATATACATGTCGCAATTTTTATAAAGAACTCAAAACTCATTTCATTAAAATTCAACTATATAAAGCTCAAAAGTTATCAATCTTTGTAAAATTAATATACACCCGGTCATAATAACTCTCCGTCATATCACCAAAGTCATACTATTATTCGTTCCTTCCGTAATCTTCAGTCATTCTCAAGCTAAGGAATTTCCATTCTTGTAATTCATGCGTACTCTCAATGAGCCAATATTTTCATATAACTCAGAAAAGACTTTTAAACTTAAATGCTGCCACACCAGCAACAACAACATAAACACTTTAAAACTTTTGAATTAAATTCGTGTAGTCTTGAACTTAGTCTGTTAACTAAATTATGCCATACTAATCTAGGTCACGCGTTGAAGTTACTACACACCAGTTGATACTATTACATCCCAGATTACTACTACTACTGAGGTGAGTTCATAGTCCCACATTTTACTATGTTTTCAAATCCCGTGGGGAGATACATGCTATAAATCTGAACACAAGTATTTTTCTGTATGCTTCCCTGATTGATACTGCTAAGTTAATATTGCCTAAGTTATTACCCCGCCAATTTAAAAGTCCCTTTATCATGAACCATTAATCACTTGCGAGTGAACGCGAATTTCGTGAATAGATCTATTGGAAGTGACATCCCATTTGTACTAGCCGGATGGATAGCCATAGTGTTAGCCGGATTGATAGACAAATGCACTTTATTCGAATTTGAGTATGGCAAAACTCCTACACCAGGGCATTTATCACCCATATCATTGCTATGATTGGGATATTTATTATTACTACCCCTACACGTTAAGGTTTGCGTTTCATGAGGCTTAGTGCAATATTTATCTATTTATTACCCCTGCAATATCATTATTTTCACTATTATTTACCTTGTGTTCAAACTATTACAAATTAAACACTATGGATTCACTCAACCTTTGTGTTGACATTTTAAGCATGTTTATCTCAGGTAATTAAAGAAATCTCAAGCATGGAGTTGGCACGGGCATGGAGAAAAGACCCACCTTTGTTCCAAATAACTATATCATTCTTTTCAAAACTCATCATCACTTTTGTGAACTACTACCCCTTTTGATAACAAACATGTAATCTCTGAATATTGAGTTTTCATTGAATGATATAAAATTTCCCTTTTTATCAAAAATCTATACTTATGACTGTGATCTAGTTGGTAATACCCCGAATAAGTCTTCCACTGCTTCATTACGATTTTCGGGGTGTTACACATGGCGACCCAAGCAAGACTCAGCTAGACACAGAGGTTATCAATGCACTAATAAAAGTCACCAAAGACATCAACATATAAACTTTAATTAATGGGAAAGCAATATTAAGGGGAGTGCATGATCTTCCGTAGTCACATGACACAAGCCCATCAATCCTGATGAATTAAAGCGTACTAAAACAATAAAACAAAACTACTTAATGAATTGAATACATGCAGGACCTTCTTACAGCTCTTGTATCTTCGTTTGAGGTGTGTCTTGTGCTGCTTGGTCGTCTGAATTCGGCTCTAGGGTTATATAAAAGGTCTCTTAAATTCGTCTGACCTTGGGGTATTTATAGTTTCTGTCTGAGGGATCGATGCGACGCATTGAGTTGATAGATGCGGCGTATTGACTTAACTTCGCATGGGGTCCAAGATTAATATATTCTGGAATATTCGTACACCGTCTTCAGATGCGGCGTAACTTGATCTTTGTATGCGGCGCATGTACTTTAGCTGTCTTGGATTGTAACTGGTGAAATCTTGATAGTGATACGCCGTATGTTAGAAGTATATTGCGGCGTATCTGGAGTAGAACGAGCTTGATCTTCTTCTTTGACCAAAGTTTCATATGCGGCGCATGACAGAATTGCATGCGGCGCATTCTTCAAAGTCAGGCAATGGTCTTCGAATTCATCTAAGTATGATATTGCGTCGTATCTGTCGAATGAGATACGGCGCATCTTCTGGATTTCAGTAGACTTTTGACATCTCGCTTGTTTTGCTCTATAATTAGTCCAAAATCGCCAAGTTTCACATAATGCTTGTTTTTACCTGAGAATTACTAAAGTAAACATTAATGTATCGATTCTCATATATAATATAATAAAACAAGTCAAATAAATAGGATAAATGATGATAATAAAATGTACTTATTTGAGTTCATCAATCACCTATGTTTAATTCAGGAAGGATCATGCTAAAATGGGAATAGTCACCTCAAAAACTGTGTACTACAAAGCAAACACTTCACATCTCGACTGTCAAAGTTCAATAGTCTCCCGAAAAGGTCTGGAATTCATGTAGGAACGTGAAAACGAAATCAACCGTAAATACCCTCAATTTTTCTCAACTCCATCGGGTAACTCTAAGTGAAAACCGATGACGGTTTTCCTTCTAAGGTGGGAAGGATGTGACAAACGGTAATTTTCCAACCAATATTTTAATAATAAATATTAATTTATTATTACCTAACTGTTAAATTAAGGATTCCTGAGCTTGCATAACTATTTTGGGAAGCAAACCCGCACACTGTAGCTTACAGTAACTCATTACATTGGTTATTTTATCAGAAAATATGAGCTTTTCGTTTTCTGACTATTACTGAGTATTTACGTAGTACAACGAGAAACATCTCGCACACAACACCACACGCGTACCGACACAACCCTAGTAACGACATGAATCCAATATTGGTTATCCGGAATCAATAATAGTTTGTTTATATTACCTTTACAAAAACGTTCTCATAAATCAAATTTTTCGCACTCACGTTAACCTAGAAAACACCAAATTACACTGGAGCTCAATGGGACATGGGGTACACTTAATACCCACAAAAATTAACAAAACCTAAATAAACATTTTATCCCTTGTATTTATTCCCAACCGTACCCCACTAACACTCACTTAAACGTTTAAAAAAAAAAAAAAAAATGTACTCGCTCTCTTCTCTCTCCCTCACCCACGTTTTCTCTGATCTATAACGTTATCACCATCCCCACCCCTGGTTAACTCAGATCTGGCTCATTTTAGGAATTATTAGAATAATAGTTTATTTCATTCCTGTTGTTAGTGTTAATGGTTCCTGCTGGCAGGTATGTAGTTCCTGCTGGTAGTGGTTCCTGCTGGTAGTACATTTTGTTCCTGCTGTTAGTTGTCATTGCTGCGGTTATTAGTTCCGTATTATTAGATAGAATGGATATGCATGAGATATATTAGGAATAGATTTGCATATCTTTTACACGTTTTCTTAGTAATGCTGCATTAGGGTTTCTTGTAGTATAAAAGAAACATGCGGCTATGAGTTTTGTAATCAATCATTCGATTGAAAACATTATTAGTTAATAAAAGATCCATAGAGGATCAAAGTTTATTAGTTACTTCTTCTTCTTGATTAGTTTATTTTCAGAGATTCTCTTGTAGCGTGCTTGTGATTACATAGGCATTCTACCGATCTACAAAGGCTCAAAGATCTATCAAGGAGGCCTAGATCCAACAAGTGGTATCAGAGACTAGTGAGGATCTCTGTCGAAGAAGAAAACTTCTCTAAACAAATCTCTTGAACCCTTACACAATGTCTTCATCAGAAGATAAATATGAAATGTGGGCCATGAAGATTAAAGCCTTGCTACCTTTTGATTCTATGGTAAATTGGACAGGACATGATGAAGCTGATAAAGAAAGTGTCAATCAAACAGTCAGTATGGTTGATGAAGCAAAGGATGATGTGGAAGAATTTGCCTTGATGCGATGTTCATCTCAGGTACAAAATTATCCTTTTGGCTGTCATGAAATGTACTCTAATCTTAAGAAAGAGTTTGATGACATAGAATCTCAGTATAAAGAATTGTTTGTTAAAGTTCAAGCTTATGAAAATGCTCTTAAAACTTTAGAAAAACAAAAGGCTTGGTACCAAAATAATCAATTAGCATATGAAGAAAAGATAAGGGTGTTAGAAAGAGATTTGGTAAATACTACTAATTTGTTAAAACATTCTGAAAGAGAAAATGCTAAGGTGATTTTAGAGAAAAAGGAATTGCAGACTAAGCTAGAAGATACCTTGTCTAGGTTCGATAAATGGAAAGAAACATATAAAAACCTAAACAAGTTAATTGATAGTTCTATGTCTGTGAAAGCTAAACTTGGATTGGGGTATGGAGACTATATAGGGCCAGATGAAGTTTATGACCCTAATGAGCCAAGCCATTTTGACCCTGAACCTGTAAATTACCAAATTCCTGTCAAGTATGTCAAAGAAGGAGGAATGAATGTTGTTCCTCCACCCATAACAGGGATTTTTAAGCCTACTTCTCCCCACACTGAAACAGACTTTGATGAATCACACATGACCTATGGCAAAAAGTCCAATGACTTGCCTACTTCAGACAATGAATCTAATGGCTTTGTCTCTTGTGTTAAAAGTGACAAGTCCTCTAAATCCAAGTCTGATGACTATACCTCATGTGATTCAAGTGATAAGTCTGTCACGCACAGGGCTGATGATTTATCCACAAGAGTGGCAGGATGATGCTTCTATTTCTAAAACAGCTTCTTTTGACAATAGTTCTCTTAATTCTGTTAAAATCAATTCTACTTCATGTATTGGTTGTGATACTTTTGTGTGTAATAAAAGAAGACATGAAAAGAACAAAGTTTTTAAAAGGAAATCATGTTTTGTTTGTGGTAGTTACTCTCACCTCATTAAAGATTGTAATTATTATGAGAGTAAAATGCATGTTTGTGTTGAACAACAGCAACCTAGATCAGTGTGGAAAAATGTAGAAAATATACCCCATTTGTCCCTAGAGCAAATGCATTTCCTTCTGGTAATGCAAAACAACCAGCACCTGTTGCTGCTGGTAGGCATTTCAGACCTGCAGCTATTCCTGCTGGTAAGCCAGTTCCAGCTGGTACATCCAATTCTGCTGGTTGGAAAAGGAATGCTGCAAGACCCTACATCAGACCTACAAGCAGTTACCTTCAAAATGATTATTGGCCTGTTTGTTATGACCCAATGTATATGGGAGGGACAAGATGGGAAACTGATCTTCAGTACTCAAAAGGTTGTTCTTGGAGACACAATGGTCATTATTTGAGAAAGGGATCCAAGAGAAATGGTGGATCCTATCATTGCTGTGTTTGAGGGGAGGCATAAGCCTAAGGGGAGGCTTATGCTTGTATATTGTGTATTATCTAATTATTTCATTTCACTAACTTTGTCTTGCAGATGGTATTTGTTTGTGTTTTCTTTGTATATTGTGTTTTCTAACCATTTTGCAGGTAGTTAACTCAAGTTCAAATAATAAGTCTTCAATCTTATGTAATCAAGAAAAACAAAGTTTATTCATTAGTTATAGTGAGGTTACAGATCGATCAAGCAACATGAAATAGCAACAACCAAACTGCAGATGAACCCAGACACTAGACAACAACAACAAACAAAAAGAACAAACACCTAGTCCTCAGAACCACAGCAACAACCCAGCCAACTACTCCATCTTCCCTTTTCCTTTGCCCTTGCTATCAGGCATGACCTTGTGAACTCCTAAGCCACTGATCAAATTATACACCTTTGGGGAAACAAGTCCCAATACTTGTTGCCTTGGCTATGGAAGAGGTTCACTTTTCTCTGGAACTGGAATCTTGCTCATGGCTGCCACAGCTTTCTCCACTTCTCTTGTGAGCATGACTGAAAGTGGAGTATGCGACGGATATGCTTCCCAAGAACCATTATAATAGGTCAAAGACTTTGGCCATAAAGAGAGCTCATCATCCGAGCTTGAGTCATCCATAAAGAGAGCTCATCTTCTGGTTGATCATGGTCCTCTTTTAGGCTTACTGTTGTACATTTTTCATCCTTTTCATTTTCTTTCTTTCTTTTCTTTATGTTTCTTTTATTTTGTTTCTTTATTAGTTAAAAAAAAAATAAAAAAAAATAAAAAAAAATAAATAAATAAAAAAATTGTATAGATTGTCTACTAACTTATTTGCAGGTACAGTGTTGGTTTCTTACCACACAACAAATGGTAATCAACTTACCATGTCTCTCAGACAAGAAAGAGTTGACTCACCATGAGGGTACGGCTCTGGTGTGATTACCAAATCCGTTGAAAGCTTTAATAGTTTGCTCAAAACTATAGGGTATTCAACTCACCCATGTTTCATTACTAAGAGTTGAAATGGTTTTCAATTCGCCATGGATTTTACTCCTTTTGGGGTTTCCAAAGAATTGGCTAGCCTACAAGAGTATGGCTTTTGGTAAAGGCAGTGGAAAACCATATTTGGTAATCAATTCACCAAGGTTATCTTAACCCAAAGAATTGGCTAGTCCAAAAGGGTACGGCTTTTGGTAAAGATAAATCAAATCCGTTTATAGTTGATGATTTACTAAAAATCATATGGTTATCAATGTACCATGGTCTTACACCCCAAAACATTGGCTACTCCAGTAGTGATGGCTATTGGTAAAGAGACATCATATCCATTAATTTTCAATGATTCACCTCTCACAGGAGTTAACACACCTGGAAGTGATGAGAATAGTATGAAACTTAAAAGATTTGATGTACAATAAGTCATGGTTGCTGTGAAGATCAAGTACATTGCATTTCAGATGGTGACCAGCTTAAGATGATGTGTTTTCCTGTTGCTGATGATACATAGAGCTTGCTGCTGGAAGTTTGTGCTTAAAAATGATGTTGCTGCTGGTTACTTTCTGATGCTGCTGATTCAATCCTCTATCCCTGGACGTCAAAGATCTATCTGGAAACTTGAAGTTAACCAAGTCAAATTCAAGTTTAGGGGAGGATTGTTAGGAATTATTAGAATAATAGTTTATTTCATTCCTGCTGTTAGTGTTAATGGTTCCTGCTGGCAGGTATGTAGTTCCTGCTGGTAGTGGTTCCTGCTGGTAGTACATTTTGTTCCTGCTGTTAGTTGTCATTGATGCGGTTATTAGTTCCGTATTATTAGATAGAATGGATATGCATGAGATATATTAGGAATAGATTTGCATATCTTTTACACGTTTTCTTAGTAATGCTGCATTAGGGTTTCTTGTAGTATAAAAGAAACATGCAGCTATGAGTTTTGTAATCAATCATTCGATTGAAAACATTATTAGTTAATAAAAGATCCATAGAGGATCATAGTTTATTAGTTACTTCTTCTTCTTTATTAGTTTATATTCAGAGATTCTCTTGTAGCGTGCTTGTGATTACATAGGCATTCAACCGATTCACAAAGGCTCAAAGATCTATCAAGCAGGCCTAGATCCAACAAGTAGTATCATTAACACTAACAGCAGGAATGAAATAAACTTTTATTCTAATAATTCCTAACAATCATCCCCTAAACTTGAATTTGACTTGGTTAACTTCAAAGATCACCCATGTTTACTAATAATTCCTAATAATTCCTATCTCTGATACCACTTGTAGGATCTAGGCCTCCTTGATAGATCTTTGAGCCTTTGTGGATCGGTAGAATGCCTATGTAATCACAAGCACGCTACAAGAGAATCTCTGAAAATAAACTAATGAAGAAGAAGAAGTAACTAATAAACTATGATCCTCTATGGATCTTTTATTAACTAATAATGTTTTCAATCGAATGATTGATTACAAAACTCATAGCCGCATGTTTCTTTTATACTACAAGAAACCCTAATGCAACATTACTAAGAAAACGTGTAAAAGATATGCAAATCTATTCCTAATATATCTCATGCATATCCATTCTATCTAATAATAAAGAACTAATAACCGCAGCAATGACAACTAACAGCAGGAACAAAATGTACTACCAGCAGGAACCACTACCAGCAGGAACTACATACCTGCCAGCAGGAACCATTAACACTAACAGCACGAATGAAATAAACTATTATTCTAATAATTCCTAACAGCTCATCTCGATGACAACATAACTCTAAGAGGCCCTTAGCGACCCTGAAGCCACCCAGGTCTGATCTTTTTTGTCTAAACCTCGAAGTCAACGACGACAAGGAGGAAGAAAACAAGACTTATAAACACCTTTGCTCAAATAAGTTATACCCTAACCTTTCAGATCGAGAAGGAGAAGTCAAAGCCACCTCTTATGATTCTTTAAGCGGATTCGGTTTCAAGACAAGTCCACACACATCAAATCTTTAACAAAAATCGATTTCAAAGTTAGTTTTCAAGGGCGAACGTTTCTGTTGAAGGGGTGTGGATTTGCTTGGCATCAGATTCGGGTTTTGATTCGTTGTTCTCCTTGGTTAATCGTCTCTACTTGTTTGTAAGAGTTTTGATCTCTTTTTCACTCTATAAACTTTTGTTAAATTAATTATTAGTAGAGGTTGTGATTGAATTCATTTTTTTTTGGAAGTTGTAATGGGATTTGTTTTTCTAATTGGTCGATTAATAAATCTGCGAATGATTATATTTCTGTTGTTGTTATTCATCTTGTGTGGCTCATAATAATTAAACATAAACCAAAGTATTGGCTCATTAAGATTAGAAGTGCTTATTGTATCTTCCATGCTTATCATTTTGCTTATTTTGTTATTTGTGTCGATTATGGTAAGTCGAACCCACTGTTGGGTCGAGACTCACGATAAGGTGTTTAGAACCTGCTTATTCCTATTTTGCTTATTTGAGACAAGACCTCGTTAAAAAGATGGGTTATGCTAGGATTTGGTTAATTGACTTGGCCTAAAACCTGTAACAATCATTGGTCGTGTTTGGAACTATTTTGGAGTCGCCACCAATAGTTTATATTAGTCTTGAGTCGAGGGGCCAAAAATTTGTGACTGCGTTCGGATATTGTTTATGTTGAAACCTGTTAAATTCTGAGGTGTGTTTGGTTTAACTAAGTCAAAATGGATTGAGTAATGCTTTAGCTATAATGGTTTTTGGTGAACCTTTTAAGTCAAGTTCGAAATAGGTTATTGGTTTCATTGTATAAACCCCGCTTTGTTGACACCACCCACGGTGAGGCCCTCAGTTCGAGCCTCGGTGTGGTCGAGTTATACTCAAATTTATGTGGTCAAAATTAGATTGAAAAGGAGCATTTTAAATCATCCTTATGTTGTTCTACAAATTTTGGACAAACAAAGTTATAACAAAAACCTGAGTTTGTGTTTACTGATGTTGCTCTACCATATTTTTGTTTACTGATGTTGGGCCGAAGCCCATTAAACCTCAGTAGGTGTTTTCTTTTTTTTCGTTACTGGGCCGAAGCCCATCCATATTAGAGGTTCGTTTGTTCCATACTGGGCCACAGCCCACTCCACACAACCTCAACGTAAGGGTGTGTTTGTATATTCTGTTTTGTACACGAACTATTTCCGCAGTCGTCTAAGCGATTTTTCCCGGTTATTTCGACCAGGTAATTCACGACTTAAAACAACTCGACTCATTACCGGCTCGTTTCACTTCACTCTATCACAAATCTTGCAATATATAACTAGATCATACAACGTACTTAGTAACTCAACATGGTTTTTTTTAACGAATTGACTTACTTTATAAATCAAGTTTAGTTGTACATTACACATGCAACTATAAACTCTTTTATGCATTTAAAAACTATAAGAATGAAGCGAAAACTAAACTTGTAAAATTTAAACTCATTCATTAATACATACCACCTATTTGATCTATATATAAACTTGACATACTTTATCAAAACTCATATGAATTTACTAGATTATAAAGCGATTATTTACTTAAACATAAACCTTATAACATTTGTTAGCACGAGAAAACCAAAACTTGTACTCGGGTCATGTCCGACTATTGTCAAAATGTATATATATATATATATATATATATATATATATATATATATATATATATATATATATATATATATATATATATATATATATATATATATATATATATATATATATTTTAATAAACATAATATATATTTTTTAATAAACACTATATATATATATATATATATATATATTATGTTTATTAAAATATATATATATATATATATATATATATATATATATATATATATATATATATATATATATATATATATATAGGGTCCGATTCTAAAGAAAAGTGAGAAAAAAATTAAAGAGTAGAATTTGCAAACATCTCAAACTTCAGGGTAAGTTTTGAAACCCACCCCCCCCCCCCCACCCCAAAAAAAAATAAAAAATAAAAATAAAAATAAAAAAATCCTAACAAAAAAAAAATTTTGGGCCAAAAATTTTTTTTTCCAGCCAAAAATTTTCCCGCCAAAATTTTATAACTCTAATGCACCTTTTTATTTTGGTGCATCACAGTTATAAAATTGGGTGCATCATAGTTATAACTAATTTTTATAACTGTGATGCACACAAAAAAAGGTGCATCAGAGTTATAAATTTTTTGCGGGAAAATTTTTCGCTGGAAAAAAAATTTTGGCCAAAAAAAAATTTTCTTTTGGCGGGAATTTTTTTTCTGGGGGAGAGGGGTTTTTCCGGGGGGAGGGTGAGGGTAGGGTGCGAATATACAAAACCTCCCTTAAAGAATGAAGGAAAATACAATAAGGTCTCTGTAGTTTGGTGTTAAAAAAGGGAGGGGAATGAGAGAGCAGATCATATAAAATATATCCTTTTTGAATTGTGGGGTAACCAACTAAAACAGATGGGATAGCTCTAGGTGAGAATTTATTTGGAAGGTGTTGGTGAGCAAAGGTTTGACAGCCAATGGTTCTAAGGTTTTCAAGGTTTGGAGGTGTGCCATAAATGATCTCATATGGGCTTTTGTGTTGTAAGGGTTTGGATGGTAGTCTATTAATGAGGTATGCGGCTGTGAGGAGGCAATGGCCCCAAAAATGGATAAGGAAGTTAGCTTGAAAGTTGAGTGATCTAGCAACCTCAAGAAGTTGTCTGTGTTTTCTCTCCACTCTGGCATTCTGCTGAGGTGTGTAAGGACATGAGGTTTGATGTAGGATGCCATGAAATTGAAGAAAGGTAGACAAATTGGCATTTAGGAATTCTGTGCCATTATCACTTCTCATAGTTTTAATGTTTTTGTTGAAGTGGTTTTTGATATAAGAGTGAAAAGACTTTATTTGTGATGTGGCATGATGTTTGGATGGTAACAGGAATGTCCATGTGGCTCTAGAATGATCGTCCACAATTGTTAAAAAATTGTTACATTTGTTGATTGTTGTGTGTTTGTATGGGCCCCAAATGTAAACATGTATTAATTCAAAGAATGTGGAAGCATGAGAAGAACTGTTATCAAATGGTAAAGTATGCTGTTTAGCCAATGGACAAATTTTACATTGAGAAACATCTTGAGTACAAGAAACATCAGAAGCAATACTTTTTATTTGCTTTAAAACTGAAAATGAAGGGTGTCCTAATCTAGAATGCCAGAGAGAAGTGTTGTTTGAGCTTGTAGTAAAGGCCTTTGGTGGTGTAGCATTGAGTGATGGAGTATCTTATGTGGTTAACGTAGCAGGGAAGATGATGTAGAGACCATCACAAAGGGTGTCATAAGCAATCTTCTTGTTGAGTTCCTGGAAAGAGCAAGATAGTGAGGTAAAAATGGCTTCAACTGACATCTCTTTGGTTAATCTGCTAACAGAAAGTAAGTTATAGGAGAAAGATGGGATGTAGAAAACATTGGTTAGGGTGATTTCTGAGTTAATGGTGACTGATCCACAAAGGGTGACTTCAACAGTTTGTCCATTTGGTAAGGTGATAAGGATGTGTGGGTTGCAAGTGAAAATGTTATGCATGACAGTTAAGGAAATAGAAATGTGGTCTGTGGCACCACTGTCCACAACCCAATCAATTTTATAATTGACCATAACAGATGCAATGAACTTGTGTCTCCAAATAGTAAGAGAAGTAATAATACCTGTGGGTGGGTTTTGTTGAGTGTTCTGGATCATCATCATCATGACCTGATTGAGTTGGTTTTAAAGTTGATCCATTCTGACAAACACTGCATCAGTTTCATTTGTTGTTTGTGAAGTAGAGGGTGTGTTTAGATCTTGTCCTTGTCCCATGACTGAGTTTACCAACTTAGAAGGTTGTGTAGTGGAGACATTCCTAATATTGGGTGGCCTATATTTCCCATGTAAAGGATTACCAACATGGTATCCTTTTAGCTTATAGCACTCATCCCTATAATGTCCTTCCTTGTTGCAGTTTAAATAAATCACACCTAGCCTAAAGTTACTTCTCCTTTCCTGTATGGAGGTTCTGTTTCCATTTGTCCTTTGAGAGTAATTGGTATTCCTAGAGGTGCTAGGTCCAGAGTAAGATGATAATGCCACTTGTGTACCTATTGGTTTGGGCAAAATTCCCTCTATTTGTTTTTCCTTTTGCCTGATCATTCCATAAGCCTTAGCAACTGTTGGCAATGGTTGCATTAGCAATATTTGGCCTCTAATGTTTGAGTAACATTCATCTAAACCCATTAGGAATTGAATTAATCTTTTCCTCCGATCCCTATCACCATTTACTCTACCATTCTCACAACTACAAGGATATATACACATGTAAGGTGTTTCAAGAGCATCATGCTCATCCCACAATCCTTTTAATTTCTGATGATAAACCTCTACATCACAATTCTGTTGTTTCAATTGCACAATAGCATTCATGATCTGATATATCCTATGTCCATCTAGTTGTGAATAATGTTCATTCAGTTCAAACCAAAGAGCAGAAGTAGTATTAACAAAAGTAAGGCTATTGCTTATCTGATCAGAAATGGTGTTCAGGATCCCTGAGATGAGCATATCATTGGTTCTTTCCCATAATGTCCTTGTGTTTGAATACAGACTTGGCTTAGTATATTCCCCAGTTACAATCTTGAGCTTATTCCTTGCATTGAGTGCTATCATCATGGACATTTTCCATGTGCTGTAATTATCTGAGCCAGTAAGCTTCTTGGAGATCAAGATCATTCTTGGATGATCATTTAGATGGAGATAGAGTGGATGGTTTGGTGAGTTTGTGTCTTCAGTGGGATTGGTTGTTTGTGTGTTGTTTTGACTATCATTTTGACTGGAACTGGTGGTAGTCATTGTTGTAGTTGTTTGTAATGATGATTGTCGCCGAAAAATTATGAGTTTCTGTTGGGAACACGTTTTGTAATATTTCAAGTATTGATCATTTGTATTAGGTTGCTTAGGCCTTTAGGTTTGTTTTTAGGCCCAGCCCGTGTAGAAGGCCCATGGGCTGTGTCGTTTTATCATTTATTATGTTTAATTATGTATTATGTTAAGTAAGTTGGGCTAGTAGCCCATTCTCTTGTAAAAACTATAAATACCCCTCCCATCCAAGGGAGAGGGTGTTGGTTGATGAAATTAGAATTATTGTTACTAAGTGTGTGTAATCATCTCCCTTCCATCTCTTTCTCTCTCTAGCTTTCTCTCTCTACATCTAGTAGGTAATTAGTAGGTAATTAGTGGTAGCTTAATTCATAAAAGTTTAAAACATCAAGTGGTATCATTCGCCTAGGGGTAATTTAGGTTGTTAGAAGGTTAGATCTAAGAAAAAATTAAGAAATCCGAATTGTTAGACTAGTTACTGTTCATCCGAGTTGTTACTGTTCTTCAGATATATTCATTGAATTTTTTTTCACCGAAGTTTCTGGGTTTAATCGAACTTGTACGTTAATCGAACTACTGATTATTCACCGAGTTAGGTGATATAATCGAATTTCTGGGTTAATCGAACTTCTTGATCGAACTTTCGTAATCGAACTTCTTGATCGAACTTTCGTAACCAAACTTCAGTAGTCGAACTTCAGTAGTCGAACTTCAATAATCTAAATTCAGTAGTCGAACTTCAGTAGTCGAACTTCAGTAGTCGAACTTCCATAGTCGAACATCAGTAGTCGAACTTCAGTAGTCGAATTTCAATAGTCGAATTTCAGTAACCGAACAACTTTGATCGAACAAGTGCCTAACCGAACAAGTAATTGATCCTTATCTAATCTTCACACAACAACCGTCTTTATCCTTTAAAGATCCTTAACCGTCACAAGCTACTACACGATGTCTCAACCACCACACTTTAATTACTACTACCAGCTACAGCAATATCCTCAACAACAACAATACTCTCAACAACAACAACAACAATTTCCTCAACAATATCCACAACATCATGCATTTGTGCAACAACATCAATTCATTCCTCCACCACAACTATCTCCACAACAAATAATGCAACAAAATTACCTTCAGAACAATCCTTCAGTGTCCAGAGAACCTCACTGGTTTCATAAGATGTGTGAAGCTAAAAGCAGTCAGTAATCTCGTCATGAGGCTGGAAATCAAGATACTCCACCCATGTTAACACCTGGAAACTATGTGCAGTGGGCAAGTAGGTTTCTCCGATTCATTGAACTCCGCAAACCCCATGGACCGTATTTGAAGCATGTCATCACTGTGGGGCCCTTTCCTGAACCAGTAATTGTTGTTCCAGCAACTCCTGAAAGAGAAGAAACATCCACTCCCGTTGCTGTTGCTAGCTATACAACCGAACAAGCCTTACAACAAGAAGCAAATGGAATGGCAATGGCATTCATCCTTCAGGGGATTCCAAATCCCATCTATCGAAGTGTTGATACTCAGAAGACTACTAAGGACATGTGGGAGCATGTGCATCTTCTGATGGAAGGAACAGAGCTCAATCAGGAAGACCTTGAATCTAAATTGTACATGGAATTCAAAAATTTTATTATGGAACCAGGGGAAACAATCGAATCATACTACCGCCGCTTCACCAATGTTGTTAATGACCTTGATCGTCATAACATGAAGTTTCCAAGGATTGCAATCAACTCCAAATTTCTGGGATGCCTAGGTCCTGAATGGCAGAAATATGCAACATTTGTTAGGCAATCAAAAAAGATTGGTGAGATCAAATATGGATTGATTTATGATTTTCTCAAACAACATCAATCAGAGGTGGACAAAGAAGTAGCAGCAAGAGGAGGTTTCATACCAGGACCACAACCTAATTCGCTTGCACTAATGGCTCAACCAAACTTCTCTCTACCTTCTCAGGAATTTGGAAACTCATCTTATCAACCAAGCTTTTAACCTCAAAACCAACTTGTCCCATATGAACCACCATCTCAACAATCAGGCAACCAAATGGTTACCTATAACAACACTGACTCCAACTTTTACACTAATAGTGAATATGATGAAGAAGAAGAAGCTTTCAGTTCCCTCAATGAAGAATTTGGGTTGATTGCTAAAGCGTTTGGAAAATTCACAAACAAATCAAACAACCGCCTTCGCTCATCTTCAAACACAAGGAATCAGGCAGTTGTTAATGATGGTCGAGTAGAAATTTAGAACAGATCATCAGGAAGGTTTGGTTCAGGGAACAGAGGAGGATATGGGTCATAAAGGTTTCAAGCTGGAGAACAAAGGTTTCAGTCTGGGGGTAATAGGAATTATATGGGGGCAGACCAGAACAGGAATCAATTGAATGGAAAAGAATCAAAAGGCATTGCAAATACCTCAGTCACATGCTACAACTGTGGAGGGAATGGTCAGATGGCTACTGCATGTCCAAAGCCTCGTACTATGGGCAGTGCATATCACAAAGAAGCTCTCTTGATGGCACTTAAGGATGAGAAAGCAAGCTTGATGAATGTGAAAGAAAACAGCTTCATGGCAAATGCAGACTCAGAAGATGATATGGAGGATCTTGAGGCAAACGCAGCTGTCATGCTCATGGCTAATATGCAGGAAATGAATATGTCCGAGACAGGCCCGGTCTACGATACTGACAGTCTTTCTCAGGTACTTGATCCACCATGTTTACTTCATGAGATTGCTTCACCTTCCGCATCTTCATTCTCAAGTGAACATTCTGTTCAAAATGATTCACCATTCTCATCTTCTTTAGATAATCAAATCAACACTGATATATCATTTGATGATGATAGAACAGTTGTCTCATTTGATGATCTAATAGAAGATGACAATCATGATCAGATTGAACAAAATGAGAATTTGACTAATCAAGATTCGGAGCTTCAGGCCTTAATAATGTCCACCCAATCACGAATAGAGAAGTGCAATGAACTTAATCAGACCTTAAAAGCCAAAATTGCAGTACTATCTCGGGATAATGAGTGCTATAAACAACAACTTTCTGGATATCTTAAACAAGATAAACGTGAAAAAGGTTTTGAAATTGCTTTTCAACAAGAGTACGTAAAAGTTCAAAATTTAGAAAACCAAGTACGTGAATTAACCGATTCTAAGGCTGAGCTTCTCTCTCAAAAAGAAAAGGATCAATTTGAATTCAAAAAACAAATTGATGCTTTAACTTCTGAGTTGTTAAAAACTCAATCAGAGCTTTCAACATCTCAGCAGGATCTTCTTGACGAAAAGCAAGCCACTAAGAAACGTGTTGACTCGTATCTTGAGGACATTCTGGATTTGGAAACCAAACTCAAAGAATTTCAAAATGTTGTGTATAAAACGGGTAATTCTGTAACCCAAATTCAAAAACTAACTGTGAAACCAAGTCCTAAAGGAGTAAGTTTTGCACTTGGAAGTGACACACCCCGTAATTCACACAAAGCACTCAAAGACAATCCTAAGTTATACAATGCAACATTTTTGTTAGATGATTCCTTTCAACGTGTTGTTATGTATTCTATTGATGAAGAAACTGATTTTCTTGCAAACAAGATTGAGGGTCGATCAAATTCACAAAACAAGTTTTCAAGAGTACATTATGATTATAATGCACGACCTCACATAAGCAAATCATTTGTGCCACCAAAAGATAAACCAGAACAAACGCTGATACGTACCTCAGATCAAATATATCATCTCTCCCAAAATGATGCACATCTCGACAATTATTTGACAAAGAATGATGTTGATCCACAAATGCCTCCAGCATTTAAAATTGTCAAACATTTTGAGACATTTATGGAAGACATCAAATTTTTAGAAAATGAAATTGAGTTTAATTCTAAAATCACTTTTCTTCTTTTTTCTCTCCTGTGGAAAAAGAAAAGATAGAAATTCTTCAAAAGAAAATTTTACCTCATGTCAAACACTTGAAGAAATGTGCATCACAATGAGAAGAAGATCTAGTTGACA
The DNA here is from genome assembly GCA_021014915.2 of Artemisia tridentata subsp. tridentata. Lineage (NCBI taxonomy): Eukaryota > Viridiplantae > Streptophyta > Magnoliopsida > Asterales > Asteraceae > Artemisia > Artemisia tridentata. The sequence continues at coordinate 282,033,425 of CP139506.1, forward strand.
AGGTTCTATCAATGAAGAACATTTTCAAAGCAAAAGACTCCAAAATTCAAAAACAAAAAGTTCAAAAGAAGAATTTGGAAAAAGAAAATGATCGACTCTTGCAAAATGTTCTTAGTTGTGACGTTGTTTCTGTGTTGATGAATGCACTTTATGAATCTGGTAATGAGTGTCTTATGAAAAATCATGTTGTTGATACAAAGATGTTGCAAATCGAAATTAAGAATCTAGTAAAGGAGAATGAGGATCTTCGACAAATCAACAATGATGTGGAAAACAAAGTTTTTAATCTTCAAAAAAGGCTTGATTGGTGTCAAACTCAAAGTGCTGAATTCGAACTAAAATTTCAACATCTCATAGGATCTTTATCATTTCAAAACAGTCATGTTCCTGAAAATTATAAGGAAACAAAGGCTTTCTTAAGACTTAAACTGTTTCAAAATGAAAAAGAACTCGATGAAATTCTTCAAAACAGGAATGACACAGTCCGCCTTAACAGAAAATTAGATTCACAAAATCAAGAATTCCAACACATCATTGTTGATCTGAAGAAGAAAATCAAAGTTTTAGAAACAGGCAAAACCAAAGTTCATAAGATTGTACCAAGGATGCAAAAAGTAGACAGCGCACCTAAGAATGCATCATCAAAGACAACCACTAATGCTCTTACTTCACCTTCCACAGGATTAGTTGACACATCTAAGGGTAGAAGATCCAAGACCACAAAGAGACCAAAGAAGACTAGTATCTGGCTACCTAAGAGTGGAACATCTAAGAGTGGAGAAGTAGAAGTTAATGCATCTAGTGAGAATAAAACGCATGTTATGTCTAAAATAGAATCTAGCTTGGTTAAGTGTAATTCTACAAAAGATGTAATGAATGCTGAATCTTTAACAGTTATGAATGATGTTAATGCTTCTTGTGTGTTTTGTCATACTCGTATCTTATATGGTAATCATCAAAACTGTGTTGCTAAAACTTTGCTGAAGAGAAAAGAAAAACGAACTAGTGGCCTCCCTAAGTCTAAAACAGTTGCCAAATCAATTTTAGGGAATCCACCACTAGCAGTTTCAAAGCAGACCATAGTTGCACCTATAGCAAATCCCAAAAAGAACAAATCACCTAGCACATTCCTTAGGAAGAAAGCAGCAAGTAGTAGGAAATGGCAACGTTGGCTAGAGAACAAAGCAAACTTTAAATGGGTTCCTAAGATACTTAAAACATGTGCTTCTAACCCAACGGGTCCAACCGTTACTCCATCTGTTTCTACTAATTGTGATGCAGGTGGTTCAAATCGTTCTATGGATTGTTGATAGCGGCTGTTCCCGACACATGACCGGCAATCTCAAGCTTCTCAAAAACTTCGTTGCAAAGTTTATAGGAACGGTCAGGTTCGGGAATGACCACTTCGCCGCAATCATGGGTTATGGCGACTATGTAAATGGGAACATCGAAATAAGTCGTGTGTACTATGTTGAAGGTCTGGGTCACAATTTATTCTCGGTTGGTCAATTCTGCGATGGAGACTTAGAAGTAGCATTTAGGGAGAAAACCTGTTTTATTCGTGATCTTCAGGAAATGATCTGATGAAAGGAAAACGGGGAACTAGTCTTTACACCATCTCCTTTGAAGGAATGACAGCTTCGACTCCTATATGTTTACTCTCCAAGGCTCATCCCACGAAAGCATGGTTATGGCATAAACGATTGTCTCATCTCAATTTCAAAACCATGACCGACCTGGCAAAGAAAAAATTGTTAGATGGTTTACCCAAATTCCGATATGCCAAGGATCATTTGTGTTCTGCATGAGAACATGAAAAAAGTCACCGAGCTCATTTTCCACCAAAAACAGAACATAGCACAGACCACGTCCTACAACTGCTTCATATGGATTTATGTGGTCCAATGCGGGTTCAGTCTGTAAATGGGAAAAGATATATTCTGGTCATAGTGGATGACTACTCAAGATGGACATGGGTTTACTTTCTTCGCACAAAAGATCAGGTTCCGTCTATAGTTATCACGTTTCTCACAAAGATTCAAGTGCAAGTTCGCAACACCATCAGAATCATTCGTACAGACAACGGCACTGAATTCAAAAACCAAATTCTTCGGGAATTTACAGAGAAACATGGGATTGTTCATCAATATTCTATAGCTCGCACTCCTGAACAGAATGGTGTAGTTGAACGACGAAATCGTACACTCGTGGAAGCAGCTAGAACTATGTTGATCAATGCCCAATTGCCAGATTATCTTTGGGCTGAAGCTGTTAACACTGCTTGCTACACTCAGAACCGCGGCATGATCACCAAAAGACATAACAAAACTCCATATGAGCTACTACAAGGCAGAAAACCCAATCTCAACTACTTTCATGTCTTTGGTGCCTTATGTTACCCAAAGAATGATAAAGATGATCTTGGTAAATTGAAGGCAAAAGCAGATATAGGGATATTTGTTGGTTATTGTGAGAACTCCAAGGGATACAGAATTTGAAATCGTCGGACCGGAGACATTCAAGAGACGATACACGTTAATTTCGATGAACTCACAGAGATGGCTTCTGAGCAAGACCGCTTGGAACCCGTAAACAACCGTTTGAACCTCCCAAAATCTTCAGCTGAACCATTACCTTTCAAAAGGAAAGATCTGGAAGATCTGTTTGCTCCTATTTTTGATGACAGTTTGGTTAACAGTGCATCAAAGGCTTCCACAAGTTCCGCTGCTCAACAACTTCCAAATCAAGCACCTGATCCATCAGCATCTACCTCTATAGTAGTTGCTGATGATGCACCACAACCTGAACCATCATCATCCATAGATATAACACCTCAACCAGCAGTTGAAGATTCTTCTCCCATTTCTAACCAAGTTCCAACACCATCAGACTTTGACGGAAATGCATTTTTCAATCCATTTGCTTCACCCCCAACCATTCCCAAACCATGAGAATCTTCCTCGAGCAACATGGAACCGTCAAATCTGAATCACAACATTCAACACTACCCATCTACTCATAAATGGACAAGGGATCATCCGTTAGTTAATGTGATTGGCAATCCAGATAAACCAGTTATGACACGACAGAAACTCCACACAGATGGTGAAACTTGCATATACGCTCTCACCGTTTGTCAAGCTGAACCGAAAAATATTAAAGAGGCCATGACTTATGACAATTGGATTGAATCAATGCAAGAGGAGTTGGATCAGTTCAAAAGATTGGAAGTCTGGGAACTCGTTGAAAAACCTGATGGAGTTTATGTTGTGGGCTTAAAATGGATTTGGAAAAATAAGCTGGATGCAGAAGGCACGGTTATTCATAACAAGTCACGGTTGGTTGCTAAAGGGTATAGCTAAGAAGAAGGAATTGACTTCGAGGAATCCTTTGCTCTAGTGGCTCGGCTTGAGGCAGTGAGAATGTTCCTGGCGTACGCGGCTCATAAGAACATCACAGTTTACCAAATGGACGTGAAGACAGCATTCCTGAACGGACAACTTCGTGAAGAAGTGTATGTTTCACAACCAGAGGGCTTCGTCGATCCAGAACATCCACAACACGTATACAGGCTTAAGAAAGCCCTCTACGGCCTTAAACAAGCCCCGAGGGCCTGGTACGACAAACTTTCAGCATTCCTTATTGCTAATCATTTCACTAAAGGCTCTGTAGACCCGACTTTGTTTATACAAAAACACGGGGAGGACATTCTCATCGTACAAATTTATGTGGATGACATCATTTTTGGGTCTACCCACAAAAAGTACTCAAATGCTTTTGCAAAACTTATGAAACAAAACTTTGAGATGTCCATGATCGGTGAACTAAACTTTTTTCTAGGATTACAAGTTCACCAATCACCTCGTGGTATATTCTTGAGTCAGTCTAAATATGCACAAGAAATATTAAAAAAACATGGCATGACATCTAGTGACACCTATAACACCCCTATGTCCTCCTCATCCCCGAAGCTAGATGCTGACATACATGGGAAACCCACTGATCCTACAAATTATCGTAGTATAATTGGGTCTCTCATGTATCTCACCGCTAGCAGACCGGATGTTGTATTTGCCACATACCTATGTTCACGATATCAGTCTAACCCAACAGAAAGACATTTATCTGCTGTTAAAAGAATCCTTAGATACATCAAGGGAACCATTCATTTGGGGATCTGGTATCCAAAGGATTCTGGTTTTGCGCTAACTGCTTTTTCAGATGCGGATCATGCGGGATGTATTGATACAAGAAAGAGCACATCCGGTGGTGTTCAATTCCTAGGTGATAAGCTGGTGTCCTGGCAGTCAAAGAAGCAAGATTGTACGTCTCTATCATCCACGGAATCAGAATATGTAGCCATGTCTGTCTGTTGTGCTCAAATCATTTGGATGCGATCACAACTAATGGATTATGGTTACATATTCAACAAAATCCCGATGTACTGTGACTCCAAAAGTGCTATCGCTATCTCGTGCAACACAGTGCAACATTCCAAGTCCAAACACATCGCTCTCAGATATCACTTCATCAAGGAGCATGTGGAGCAGGGTACCGTTGAGTTGTATTTTGTGGGAACGGAACACCAATTGGCGGATCTTTTCACGAAGGCTTTACCTCATGATCGTTTTGTTAAACTGGTTCACCAAATTGGAATGAGATGCCTGACTCCTCAAGAATTAGCGAACTTTCTCAAGAACAACTAATCGAGTCATGCTCTCTCACTATCTTGTATATATATTGTAAAAAAAAAAAAAAAAAAAAAGAAAAAAAAAACCCAAATGTGCAAACGTTGATCTCAATCAAAATATGTTTTTGCCCACTGTTTCAAAGTTTAAAATTTTTTCCACAATATCACATATTTTGAGGGGAGAAACTTTTGCACATTTATTCATAAAAATTCTTCGTCATTTTTCTAAATCATCATATTATTGTTTTTCATCCGCTTGCGTTAACCATTATACTATACATACCTTAACTTTGGACTTAATATAAATAGAAAAGCAAAGTTAAAAGGTTAAATATGTAAAATGGAAAAGAATGAGGACTAAAACAGTCAATTCGGTTAACTCTATTCAATAAATACCACCACTCATTGACTTAGGTCAAATTTGTTATCACACTCTCAAAACACACAGTTCCATCTAACAGAAACGCGCGCTTAATTCTGCTCATCTTTCATACTTCTAAAATTCGATTACTTTGCTCTAATTGTAAGTCTTTCATTTGATTTCTGTGGTACTCATTTAACTGAGAACGTTGCTTCAGAGATAATTTTGTGTTAGATTTATATTAGGCTTTTTAGTCCGATTTAGGGCTTATGCTTGAAGGTGGTTATGCTTATTTTTTTGTGATTGTGAAAAAATCTGTTTGTGACATAGTTATTCTGTGTTAAGCTTAAAAGATGAAAAATCGAACTTTGAAATAATCGAACTTCATATTTGTTAATCGAATTTTTGAGATAATCGAACTTCCAATATGTGAAAATGATCGAACTTTAATCGAACTACTGGTGTAATCGAAGTATAGGACTGATCTCCGAGTTAGGAGTATTATGTCTGGATTGATCGAACTTTGTTTGATCATAACTTGTTTGATCGAACTTGTTTGATCGAACTTGTTTGATCGAACTTGTTTGATCAAACTATGTTTGATCGAACTTGTTTGATCGAACTTGTTTAATCGAACTTTGTTGATCGAACTCTGTTGATCGAACTTAATTTGATCGAACTTAGTTTGATCAAACTTAGTTTGATCAAACTTTGATTAATCGAATTTTGCTTGATCGAATTTTGCGTGATCGAATTTTGTTTAACTGAACTTTGTGTTGACTGAACTTTGTTTATTAATCAAACTTTGTTTTGACTGAACTTTGTTTGTTAATCAAACTTTGTTTTGACTGAACTTTGTTTATTAATCAAACTTTGTTTTGACTGAACTTTGTTTATTAATCGAACTTTGTTCTGACTGAACTTTGTTTATTAATCAAACTTTGTTTTGACTGAACTTTGTTTATTGATCGAACTTTGCTTGAACGAAACTGACCGAACTTTTGATTGAACGAACATTTGTTTTTCTTCAAAGTTCAGGACTGAGTGTGTATAATAGATGTTTGACTAAGTATCTTTGATTGTTGAGATGAATTGTATTCATATGTTGGACTGTGTTTACTGAATGAGTTGGTTTCCATCTGTGTTGTATTTCTTCATTATTCTTGTTTCATCATGTTCCTGATGCTCTGCTGGTCAGATTTATATGTGCATTAAGATGTTATTTGCTTAAGTGGTGATACTAGATTATGTGATTAGTGATGCAAAGTGTTCTATTGCTTAATTGTCTGAACTTGTGTCTATATGATGATAAGCAGTCTAACATACAAAGGGCATATCTAACATACTCACTAACACTCATAATATATGCTCTTGCGTATTGTTGTATGTTTGTGTTATGCAGTCAAAACATGTCACGTGCACTATCTCAAGCATCACATACATCCAAGAAGGTCACTCAAGCTACGGAAAAACCTAAGATCATCCATTTCAATTCAAGAGTTGATTTCGATAAACTCAAGTGTCATCCATCATGTCAAATCATCGCAGAAATCCTTACTAGACACTTCGTTCGTCCTGCTTTAACCAAGACAGCAAGTGTTCCAATGGATTATCTTAATCAGTTCTGGGAATCAATGTCTATCAACGAAGACCAAACATCTATCACTGTCACTCTGGATACTCTTGAAATCTCATTCACAGTTGACACTCTGAGGACCATTCTTGAGCTACCTAAGGAAAAATCAGGGAATTTCGAGAAGTTTCAAAATAACCCAACATTTCCAGAGATGGCTAGAACTCTAGAAATGCTGGGGTATGATGAATCAACTGAAAGAATGTCTTCAATCTATAAAGTTGAAAGAAAGTTTTTTCCACAACCTTGGTTAACAATGTTCGCCATCATCAATCAATGCATCACTGGAAAAACCACCGGCTTAGAACACCCAAGACTTGAAAACCTGCAGTTTTTCTGTGGTATTGTCAACATGAAACATCTTAACTTTGCACAGTATATCTGGAATGACATGATCTTTCAATGCAAGAAATTCCAAGAGAGCACTAAAGATTCATATATCCCTTTTCCTCGCTTCACCAAACTCCTCATTGCTCGTGTTATGAAAAAACACCCAGTGCTACAACGTTCAAATTCTGAGCAGATGCATACCGAACAACATGATCATGTCCTCACTCGCCTCAACATCCAGACGACCGATACAGACAAACAAGGTGCTCCAATCCCTGATTATTTCCTGAGTGATGACATTAGGAACACAGCAGCATATCTTACATATGATAAAGCATTTAAAGATCAGAAAGTGGGGTTTGTTCCGAAAAGGGATGCATTAGCCAAAGGATCAAAGACTAAAGGGAAGAGTCATTCACTCCCAGATCGAGCCACTACTTGCCGATCAAAGAAAGCTGAAACAGCTAAGAAAGGAAAAACAGTCACCAAAGCTTCATCAGCATGGCAACTTCGTGATGAATCAAGTGATGAAGGAAATGACGATAATGTTGAGATCAAGAAAGTCAAAGCACAGAAGGGTCTTGAAAAGCTGAAATCTATTTTGGGTCCAACTGATGAGAAACTGAAGCAAGGCAAGGGCAAGTCTATCAAACCAACAGATGTTAGTTTTTCACCGATTCAACCAAATGAAAGCTCAGAAGAAGAGGGTGACGAATCAGATCAACACACTCATACCCCATCGGGTTCTGAAGCTGAAGAATCAGATGATGACAGACAAAGTGAAGATGATGAAGACAATGATGAAGAAAGTGACAAGGATAACAAAGATAGTAGTGTCAACAACGATGAAAGTGATGATAAAGATGAATATGAAGATGACCAAGATAACCCAGATGTTCAAACCCACACAACCATTCCTCTATCACCACCTGCATCTTCAGTGGCTCAATCATCAACTGTCATAAGTCAGCTTGAAAGTAAACTGAATCAAGTGTTGAGTAATCAAGAAGCCCGTGAAAAGAAATATCAAGAAACAAAACTGAAACTGACTACACTTCAGGAGCAGATGGACAACCATATACTGAAGTGTGATAACGTTGATTTGAAAAAGGAAGTCGCTGAACTGGTTCCAACTGAGGTCTTCAAAACTCTTCAAGATGCATTTCCTGACATGCTCAACAATTACGCCAAGAAGAATCTGGAAGAGGTTATGGCAAAGTTGATGCAGACAATACCAATCACTATCAGAACATTACCTCCACAACCATCTGGGTCAACTCTCAGAGAACAACTTCTTGAAGAAATTCGAGAAAACCCTGCAGAAGATGAACTCAGACAAGCATTACTTAAATCATTAAAACAAGCTGAAAAACAAGATGAACCATGCAAACCAACCAAGACATTGAAGCGACGTCAGGATGACCCAGAGGATCAAGGAAAGAAAAGACGGAGACCTTCATCTTCAAGCCGTGGTCCCATAGCACAATCATCTGGAAAAGGAAAACAATCAAGTGGACCAGTCTTCAGTCCCATTAGAAGTGGTCAATTTGAGGACATAGAATTTCACGAGAATATCAGTGCAGATGATGAAATACCCTTTGTACCTACAAGTGTTCAAGAAGCTGTGATTCCTTCTGGTCCAGTAAATGATATACCACTACCAGAATGGGTCGATCCTGGAGCTTCAAAGTACGACTGGTTTGAAGATATGGTTGATGCTTACCCTGATGAAGTTCACAGCACACCCGTGGAAGGATCAATTGTAGATTTTACCAAAAGACTGAAAAAGGCAATCAAGGTTCAGAAGTTGGGGTTGTCAGATATCATTCGAGTTCGTAGCTCAGGATTTACTGAATTTAAGACAGTAACTACTACTGAGATTGAGTTTGAGTACAATCTTGAACAAGTTGCACGAGCCCTTGGAGAAAATATTGCTGATGAACAAACCCACAAATCAAAAGAACCATTTCATTACAAGGATTACACCAAACCATTACCCCTCATTGGTCACCAAAGAATCCTAAGTTACCAAAAGAATACTTCTTCAATCGAGACCTAAGCTATCTCATGAGTGGAAGCACGGATCCTATAGTACGATATGCAACATCACTATCCAAGTATCCAGCAGCTTCATACTCCATAGAAGATTTGGAAGAAAAGGTCGACGATTTATGGAACCATGACGTTTATGTCTACAATGACGATGCTGTTTTTGGGATTCATCATTGGCGACATATGAGGAGATTGTCCTACAAATACTTAGTCACCACGAGAGTTTCAAGAAACATAGATAGGAGGAACCCTAACAGGATTCTATCCATAACCAGTGCTGAAACCGAACCACTGTACGGGTATAACTTTCTAACAAAGATCACCGTGAGAAGATCAGATGACAAAGAGTATTCGTTCTGTGAAGCTGACTACCCATACTTGTCCCGCAATGATATAGAAGACATGTACCTACTGAAGATTCAGGGGAAACTTGAACAACTTCCTGGCCGTCTTCAGTATGACATCATCAACTCCATTCTCATATTCATCCGCAGCATTGTCATAAGACATCGAGTTGAGGACATACAACTTGGGGTAGAAAGCTACCAAAAACAAGTTAATCTCATCAAGCCAGATCTTGACCGGCCGGGTGTTCATGGCCAGCCTCCTTATACGTTCATGGATAAACCGTTTGGAGTGGTTTACAAACGGAACAACTGCAGCCCACACTTAATGGGATTTGAAGAACTGAGAAAATTTGGGGATACGACATTGGTAATGGTCAAGACAGAACTTGAGTCAATCTTGGATAATTATCACAAGGGTTCAAAAACGGGAGTCATGCAAGAGGTCAAATGGAGCAGAAATGATGCCAAGCAAGCAGCCAAGTTCATCAAAAGAATCAACGAAAAGCTTCAGTTTCAGACTCTAATGCGAAGATTGGAGAGTTATGTGGGAGGACGAGCAAGACTTCCAAACATTCTCACCTTCCGACGTCCTGCCTAATTTGAGTGGTACAATTTGTGTCATTTGATCATCATCATTTCATTTCATTTTCATCATTCACTTTCACATATCACTACGGCTTGTGCACACATAACAGTGTACAACCCGCTCTTGTAAAGAAAGGACCCTGAGGTACGCTTCAGTGCCTCAATCCTGAAAAAGGAGCGAAAGCTTCTTACTTATGAGCAGAATTAAAACCAGAAAATTTTTCAAAGTTTTAAACAATTCTGCTCATAAGAACAAGTACTCCCTTGTTAAGGGGGAGTATTTGAAAAAAAAAAAAAAAAATCTTTGTTCAAAACTACCAACGTTCTTGACATTCTTCCACAAACACCTCAAAAAGAGCATATTTTAATCAAAAGTTTTTCAAAAACAACATTATTATGCTATTTTTGAGGGGGAGAATGAAAAGTGATTAAAATATGGTATCTCATTGCTGGAATCTCATGAGTGTAAGACTCAAGAATTGACTCTCGAATTGACGATAATAACAGTCAGTAGTCGAAAAGGTATATCCGGGACGGGTAATAATTTCAAGCCAGTTCATCTGGTGATGTAAGCGTGTCTCGCGAAGGATATATCTAAGTAGAATGTACCAATTTCGAGCGACGATCTTTGAATATGACCGGGACGGGTAATAATTTCAAGCCAGTCCAACTGGTGATGTAAGCGTGTCTCGCGAAGGTCATGTTCATTGAAAGTCAATCAATTCAAAAAGTGCCAACTCTTCCCGACATGTGCAAATTTCAAAGTGATTTACATATGAGCACATGTTAAGGGGGAGTTCTTCTTAAAATAACAAAACTCTCAAAGTGTTAACAAAATGTGTTTTACAATCATAAACACTTTGAGAGATTTTCAAAAGGTTTGGTGTTATGGCATCATTAGGATAGTCATGGAGTTATAAGGTGACTAAGGTTAGGGAAATAACCGTCCTATGATCCGCCAGAGCCGGAGGGATCTACCCAAGGACAACACCAATAGTTTAGAACTAGAAAGTCCTAGGTATGATTAAAAAAAAAAAAAAAAAAAAAAAAAAAAAAAAAAGGAGAAAATGAATGAACGGAGAAAGAAGGGTTGAAGAATTAAAAAGAAAAGCAAAGAAAAGGGTGAAAAGAAATAGCCCTCCATTTGTTCAACCTTAGGGCAGACACCGGGTTCAATACATAATCTACTGGTTGATCAAGAATCACCGGTATTGAAGATCAAAGTCGTCATGGACCCAGTGACGCACTGCACTAAACCTTCTTAGCTACTCAAGTGTCTCTCAAAAGACATTTGTTTCATTCACACGGAGAACCCTTCATAATCTATCGACCTCTCATTCCGAGAGTGTTGATATTGAAAAGGAGGCAATCTGCTCCACGCCTCCGACGACCAAACAAATGTGCACTAATTGAGTCTAGAGCCATGAGATTCATAAAAAGATCTCTTAGGTACACTTAGTATTACTCTGCTGTTCTACATCATGGGCAGCAGATGTAAAATTAAGAAAGTGTCCTTCGCAGATCCTAGCAATCTGCCGAGAACATTCATGAGAAAAGTCACAATTATGATTATCAATGATTGAATGGAAATCCTGCCAGAGCAACATCAAACAACTCTAACAGCAGGTCACTTCGGTAACTCCTTGTGGGTTACGCTTAGTGTTTTGTCCCAAACGGTCTACAGTCGTGGGGTGATCTCCAGAGACTCACTGAATCGTGGGTGCACTTCGGTGTGTCCGTGTAAGCCCTCTCGGGGGTATCCGGTTCAGAATGGCCTGGGCAAGGATTAGAGAAAGTCTTCACACTATGCTGTTGACGATCTCGAAGTCTGAGCCTGTAAGTGCCGGTTGGTTCATGCTGCTGCTGCTGCTGCTGAGGAGCTTGGAGACCTAGAGTTCAACCATCACCAAGACTCCATCATGTTCATGTCCTGAAGATTAGTTCTCACCAAGACTCAGAATCATCAAAAGTTCAGAATATGTTTAAGAAAAGTCTAAGTTCGAGCACTACAACCTTTCATATGTTAAAGATTGAAGAAGTGAGAACAAGTTGAAGAACGAAAGTCACAAGTCATAAGAACATGATGGAGAGGACACGAAGACACCAGTATCAAAAGATCGTTGGAATACGGCAGACCACCACCATATCATATCACATCACTATAAAGAACAAAGAACAAAGATTATGAAGACGTCAAAGCCAAAGAAGCAAAGACGACGTCAAGCAACCTTGATGACCAATACTTATGGGGAGATTGTTGGGAACACGTTTTGTAATATTTCAAGTATTGATCATTTGTATTAGGTTGCTTAGGCCTTTAGGTTTGTTATTAGGCCCAGCCCGTGTAGAAGGCCCATGGGCTGTGTCGTTTTATCATTTATTATGTTTAATTATGTATTATGTTAAGTAAGTTGGGCTAGTAGCCCATTCTCTTGTAAAAACTATAAATACCCCTCCCATCCAAGGGAGAAGGTGTTGGTTGATGAAATAAGAATTATTGTTACTAAGTGTGTGTAATCATCTCCCTTCCATCTCTTTCTCTCTCTAGATCTAGTAGGTAATTATTAGGTAATTAGTGGTAGCTTAATTCATAAAATTTTAAAACATCAGTTTCATCGAAAAATTGAAAATTGTTGTGTTTTAATCAGTAAACTTGATGGGATTGTGAAAAAGATTGTGTTTTGATTAGTGAATCATTGATTTGAATGTTAATTGATGTGTTTTGGTGATGAATAATGGTGATCGGAAAAAGTTGTTACTTGATCGGAAAAGTTTGTTATAACTGTTTTATTGTTACAGGTGGTCGGAAAGATGTCTCTGATACCATAATGGTAAATCAGTCAAGGGAGAAATGAGAGAGAGTGAAATAGGAAATGAATTTCATTATGAAGTTATTACATTCAGCTGAGTTAGTAGCAGTATTTATACAAAATAGAGTTTGACTTTCTACTTTGACTGTTTATAACTAACTAAGATATACTATATTACATAACAAGCCCTCAGACTTTGTTCTCTATTCAAATGCTGCTTTGACCTTCTTGTAATAGTGAAAGCCTTTGATGTAGATGAACCTCCTTTAAGTTTAGGTACTTTTCATATGAGTTTTACCAGTCGTTTTGACTTATTTTATTAGTAGTTGTTTTATAATATTGTATTCATTCGACTAGTTTTATCAATCCTAATTGTACCTGAATCAATAGAATCCTCATATAACAGAATTTGAATTACAACTCTAGTCAAATTTACTCTCGCTAGTTGCTACTCATGCTATTTCTGCTTTGTACATTTTAATTTTTATTATGAATCTATGAAAGAAATTTAAATTGAGTAATTGACTGTCTTGTGAATTTTTTCAGTAAAACTTTATCTACAATTTTATACTAGGCCACATTGTGCCTACAATGGGCCTACTAAACAATCCAATACCAGGCCTAATATGGAGTTATGGTCCATTGAGAAATAATGGGTTTCACTTTCACCCTTTTTACTTAAACGAAATTTAGTAGTACTAAACTACTAATTTCTCCTCAATTTGCAATATAAAATTTGACAGTTCTATGAAAATAATAACTAGCAGCTCAGTGGCTTAGTAATCTGAAGTGTTATTAAACATCCATTTCATTATTTAAAACATAAAAATAGTCTGTATTACTGGTCCAAAATTTAACACATGATGTCAAAAAGTTAATAGATGTCATGAAAATGAAAACTCATTTGGACAAACTTTTGAGAAACATGTACTTGAGAACACTTTCCTCATGATGCATATGTGTATGTTAGTGCCATCGTGTTTGGTTTCGAAACCACTAAATCTATCTAGATTTGGATATGGATAATACCCAATATCGAAGAATTATTACTTCGTTGGCTTTTAATAACGATGGTTGATGATGATGACCAATTACTCTTTGTTTAGGATTATATTAAACACCACTACTTAATTGGGCTTATTTTCTTATATCTTTAATCCTAAGAGCACTAGGTATGATAACATCATTAACATAAAAAAGTTGTGTCATCACAGTGTCACCTATGTATTCTCATTTTTGACATAAACAAATCAAAATATCATCTCACTCATAACATCATTTACATTAACTTTTTAGGATCGACCGATTTTATTTTCTTTTCCAGTGTTTCAAACAAACTAATTTTTCATTCATTAAATTAAAATACAAATTAAAATATGAAAAAAAAAAAAAAAAAACAAATTTTTTTTTAATACGTAGGAAAATTAAAAAAACATGAAAAAAAATTAATGAAGTCGACTAATTGCGGTGCAATCCATTTGTTTTCTTTATTTCTTCTTTTTGCATGTTGATGAAGTAGGCATCGTCATCCGTCAAATCGTTGATGTGAATCGCGAGAAATTTCATTTCTTCCAATTTCATTATTGTCCGGTCTTTCTCCTTCGTCACCTCGTACGCCGATTGAGCGACTTCTCGTTTGAGTCGAAACTCATTTTGCATAACATCCCCAAATTCCGACAGGTTACTTCCAGTAGTGCTCGACGTGGTTTTTTATTTAACTTTTTTGGAGGGCCGTGGTTTGCGAGGATGACATCATCTTGGATGATCTTCGAATAGCTCGGTATGACCGATGAGATCAATTGGATCAACGGGCTCGGTCGCGTCCCACATGTGTGTTTTTTCAATATTTTCCAGGCGTCTTCTTGAGAAAACGGTCCTTCTCTTGACTTTTCACAATATGCGGTCCTAACATGGTTCATAAAATCAAGCTCGTTCCCCACTACGACCTATACCCAAATGTTTGAAATGTTTGTAGATAGCATTGAACTTTTGGCAATTATGGTTTAACGTATGTCACTTACTCGTCAACATGTCCTTGTTACGTTTGTGAAAATTAGATTTGTTGAACCAGTAGAGAACCTTGTACCAAAAGGAATCGTTGGTTATTTCACTTCCGACTTTGTTATCCTCGGAAACGACAACGTAACACACGGCTAATCACATTTCCTCTGACAGTAACCAATGAAAGGAAACCAGTAAGGAGTCGGTTTCGTTTGTGAGTTTTGGGTCTTGTGCTTGTTTTGCTGCTTGTTATCCCTTTCTTTTAGTCATTTGTTCGTGGATTTCGGTTAGTGTTTGTGGTTGTGCGGTTTGTAGCGATGGTTGTTGATGGAATTATGATTGAGTTTGTTGTAGATTTTAGAATTTTTGGTCAAGTATTTGTTGTTCTTAAAAGTGATATAATTATTTGGGATTTCTCCCGATGGCATAGTGTATTGGCTACCGAACGCTTAGCTTTTGCAAAGCTTCTTTTCCCTTTCTTTTTTTCCACAACCTCTTTTGTTATAACTTTGTTGCACTGGTCTGAGTTCGCCTGCCATCTACTTAGTAGGTATGATGGGTAAACCGAATCGAGCCCCTATTAGAGATTAGACGGAGCTTCGTTGGCTGGAATAAAAGGCGTGTAGGTGCACTATTCCGCGATGGGGATTGCAACTTTCCATAAATTTCTCATTGTTCATTCACCGACCAAAAAAGTCGGTCTGTCGCTTGATTTCATAACAAAGCCGTTTCCCGGTGGCATAGAAGTCTCTCATGCGGGCGAAGGAGATGCATTTCAGGTACTAGTGGCATTGGACAAGAAAAAAAGGAATAATTTCTTTCTTCTTTTTGCCTTTCTTTCCCTTCTGTGCAATTTCATAAAGAAAGGTGTGTGAACCTCAACGAGTCCGGGTTTCATTTCAAACTAGCCTCCTGGACTGAACCTACCTTCTTAGTAGGTTATAACTATCAAGAATTTTGACAAAGATGACGAGTTGGTTGCGACATCCCGAACAGGTTGTTGAAAAACGGATCGTTAGGATCTTTAGACATTTATTAGCTAGTTTTATGTGGAAATATAAACTTGGGAATAGTAGTAAAGTATATATATATGTTTTGAGCTTCTTGTAACAGTGAAAGCCTTTGATGTAGATGAACCTCCTTTAAGTTTAGGTACTTTTCATATGAGTTTTACCAGTCGTTTTCACTTATTTTATTAGTAGTTGTTTTATAATATTGTATTCATTCAACTAGTTTTATAAATCCTAATTTTACCTGAATCAACATAATCCTCATATAACGGAATTTGAATTACAACTCTAGTCAAATTTACTCTTGCTAGTTGCTACTCATGCTATTTCTTCTTTGTACATTTTAACTTTTATTATGAATCTATGAAAGAAATTTAAATTGAGTAATTGATTATCCTGTGTATTTTTTCAGTAAAACTTTATCTACAATTTTATACTAATAGGCCACATAGTGCCTACAATGGGCCTACCAAACAATCCAATACCAGGCCTAATATGAAGTTATGGCCCATTGAGAAATAATGGGTTTCACTTTCACCCTTTTTACTTAAACGAAATTTAGTAGTACTAAACTACTAATTTTCCACTCAATTTGCAATATAAAATTTGACAGTTCTATGAAAATTATAACTATTAGCTCAATGGCTTAGTAATCTGAAGTGTTATTAAACATCCATTTCATTATTTTAAACATAAAAATAGTCTATATTACTGGTCCAAAAGTTAACACATGATGTCACAAAGTTTATAGATGTCATGAAACTGAAAACTCATTTGGACAAACTTTTGAGAGACAAGTACACGAGAACACTTTACTCGTGATGCATATGTGCATGTTAGTGCCTTCGTGTTTGGTTTCGAAACCACTAAATCTATCTAGATTTGGATATGGATAATACCCAATATCAAAGAATTATTACTTTGTTGGCTTTTAATCACAATGGTTGATGATGATGACCAATTACTCTTTGTTTAGGATTATATTAAACACCACTACTTAATTGGGCTAATTTTCTTATATCTTTAATCCTAATAGCTCTAGGTATGATAACATCATTAACATAAAAAAGTTGTGTCATCACAGCGTCACCTATGTATTCTCATTTTTGACATAAACAAATCAAAATATCATCTCACTCATAATATCATTTACATTAACTTTTTAGGATCAACCAATTTTATTTTCTTTTCCAGTTTTTCAAACAAACTAATTTTTCATTCATTAAATTAAAATACAAATTATAATATGAAAAAAAAAAAAAAAAACAAATATTTTTTTAATAAGTAGGAAAATTAAAAAAACACGAAAAAAAATTAATGAAGTCGACTAATTGCGGTGCAATCCATTTGCTTTCTTTATTTCTTCTTTTTGCATGTTGAAGAAGTAAGCATCGTCATCCGTCAAATCGTTGATGTTAATCGCGAGAAACTTCATTTCTTCCAATTTCATTATTGTTCGGTCTTTCTCCTTCGTCACCTCGTACGCCGATTGAGCGACTTCTCGTTTGATTCGAAACTCATTTTGCATAACATCCCCAAATTTCGACGGGTTACTTCCAGTAGTGCTCGACGTGGTTTTTGATTTAGCTTTTTTGGAGGGCCGTGGTTTGCGAGGATGACGTCATCTTGGATGATCTTTGAATAGCTCGGTATGTTCGATGAGATCAATTGGATCAACGGGCTCGGTCGCGTCCCACATGTGTGTTTTTTCAATATTTTCCAGGCGTCTTCTTGAGAAAACGGTCCTTCTCTTGACTTTTAACAATATGCGGTCCTAACATGGTTCATAAAATCAAGCTCGTTCCCCACTACGACCCATACCCAAACGTTTGAAATGTTTGTAGATAGCATTGAACTTTTGGCAATTATGGTTTAACGTATGTCACTTACTCGTCAATATGTCCTTGTTACGTTTGTGAAAATTAGATTATTTGAACCGGTAGAGAACCTTGTACCAAAAGGAATCGCTGGTTATTTCACTTCCGACTTTGTTATCCTCGGAAACGACAACGTAACACACGGCTAATCACATTTCCTCTAACAGTAACCAATGAAAGGAAACCAGTAAGGATTCGATTTCGGTTGTGAGTTTCAGGTCTTGTGCTTGTTTTGCTGCTTGTTATCCCTTTCTTTTAGTCATTTGTTCGTAGATTTCGGTTAGTGTTTGTGGTTGTGCGGTTTGTAGCGGTGGTTGTTGATGGAATTGTGATTGAGTTTGTTGTAGATTTTAGAATTTTTGGTCAAGTATTTGTTGTTCTTAAAAGTGATATAATTATTTGGGATTTCTCCCGATGGAATAGTGTATTGGCTACCGAACGCTTAGCTTTTGCAAAGCTTCTTTTCCCTTTCTTTTTTTGCACAACCTCTTCTGTTATAACTTTGTTGCACTGGTCTGAGTTCGCCTGCCTTCTACTTAGTAGGTATGATGGGTAAACCGAACCGAGCCCCTATTATAGATTAGACGGAGCTTCGTTGGCTGGAATAAAAGGCGTGTAGGTGCACTATTCCGCGATGGGGATTGCAACTTTCCATAAATTTCTCATTTGTCATTCACCGACCAAATAAGTCGGTCTGTCGCTTGATTTCTTAACAAAGCCGTTTCCCGGTGGCATAGAAGTCTCTCATGTGGGCGAAGGAGATGCAGTTCAGGTACTAGTGGCATTGGACAAGAAAAAAAGGAATACTTTCTTTCTTCTTTCTGCCTTTCTTTCCCATCTGTGCAATTTCATAAAGAAAGGTGTGTGAACCTCAACGAGTCCGGGTTTCATTTCAAGCTAGCCTCCTGGACTGAACCTACCTTCTTAGTAGGTTATAATTATCAAGAATTTTGACAAAGATGACGAGTTGGTTGCGACATCCCGAACAGGTTGTTGAAAAATGGATCGTTAGCAGTGGTGGAGCCAGGAGTAAACTTCAGGGTAGCGGAAAAAAAAAGTTAACCATAATTTTTTTTTAACCGTACATTTAAATAATTAAAAAAATACAATAATAAAAGAAGTTAAACAAATACCTAATAGATCTCAGAACTCTCCTTTTCGGTTTTTCATAGCCTGAAAACGAACCATTACATCCTCATTCGTAACTTCGTCAAATGTCTCTCCTTCAACAGCATATACCATAGCATTGTTCAAATATTCCTCCCCCATTCGATTCCGCAAATCCATTTTAGTAAGCTTCATTTTAGAAAAGCATCTTTCAACAGTTGCGGTTGAAACCGGTAAAACCAATGCAAGCTTCAAAATCCGATAAAATAAAGGAAATGAGAGATTTTTTCCCGTTTCCACCATTACCCGAGCTAGGTGACAAATCCCATCCAAATTCAAAAATCTATCATCTTCCTTTACCGAGTGATAAAAGACTTTAAGCTCACCCAAAATACACCCCCTATCGTTCATATTAAAATCAACCGGATACATCTCAGAAAAGGCTACTATCTTAGATATTTCAAACTTAGAAAACCCATGACAAGGATTTAAACCCGACATATTTTCTGCCAATGTAGTTGATACCTCATTGAACCGGTTCCCAAATTCTTGAATTTGCATATCCAAAACCGTATTAAAAACCTCAACTTCAAAATGATGTCGATTAGTAATGACATTCTTCCGGCTCCTTGGGTTACCATAACTTCCCATCATATCCAACACCGTAATACCCTTTTTTTCACAAAAAGAAGTCACTTTTTTCAACATGTCATCAAACCCATTTTGTCTTAAATCATTCAATGCAAGTTTTGTTCCGTGAAACAACTTACTCGATTCCAACAAGTCTTGTCTCTTTTTTTGAAGATGTTTTGAGAGACCATTTGTGTGGCCTAAAATTTCTTCCATCAAGTGTGCATAAAAAACGAACTCAAGTTTTTGAAAATATGATAGAATACCTTTTGCACTAGTTCGTTGTTGAATGCTATCTCCTTCCTCTTTAACATAACAAAGGACGTCGACAACTTTCGGATATAATTTAAGCACACTTATGATTGTTGCATGATGAGATCCCCATCTTGTATCACCGGCTCGCCTTAGGGAACTCTCTTGGTTTAATCCTTTTCCGGTCTTAATTTCACCTGAAATAATTCCTTCTTCCACTCTCTTTCTTTTTGCCTCACGTATCATATCTTTTCATTTTCAAGAAGCGGAAACTGTATTAACAACCATGTTGAGGTATTCATAAAAATCTTTAACACCCTCATGCTTTTTTGCAACCGCCACAATCACTAACTGTAGTTGATGAGCAAAGCAATGTACATAATGGGCCGATGGATTATCTCTCAAAATCATAGCTTTTAAGCCATTAAACTCTCCTCGCATATTGCTTGCACCGTCATAACCTTGACCCCTAACCTGTTTAAAATAATAATAAACAATTAACAACATAAGCAATAGACTTTAACATAGTTGAAAGATTTAAGATACAAACTTAATACTTACTTGTGATATGCTCAGCTGGTTATTTGCTAACATAGAAACAATGGCTTGTTTTAGAGTAGATGAAGATGTATCTTTCACATGTGCAATTCCAATAAAACTCTCTTTAAGAACTCCGAGTTTGTCAACATATCTCAAAACAACAGACATTTGTTCCTTTAAAGATACGTCACTAGACTCATCCACTAACAAACCAAACACATTATCTTTAAGTTCATCACAAATCCTTTTACTTACCTCTTTCGTAAAGCAATCAACAATCTCCTTTTGTACTAGTGGAGACGTCAACTTATTATTCTTCTTTGCATTCCCCAATGTATACTTACCAATCTCCGTGTTCATCTCACTAACCAACTTTAAATTTGAAAGAAAACACCCCTTAGAACGAGAACTCTCCGATTCATCATGACCTCTAAATGGTAATCTATTCTCTAGGCAGTGTCTAGCACTAATAACAGATCCTAATAATTTGTACCTATTTGCAACCTTTTCTTGTTCACTTATCAATTTTAGCTTCACATCAATGGCTTGCTTTTGTTTCAAGAGATCCTCACATTTTTTCATCACCTTATTATGATGACTATTAACTGACCCAACATGATCTTTTAAGGAATTTGATTTACTCCAATTACAAAAGCCTTCACTTGAAAAAACATCTCTTCCACCTTGATTGCCAACTTTTTCTTTAAATAAATAACAATATAAGCAATAGGCTTTGTCTGTTTTAACACTATACTCTAACCACGGGTATGTATCAAACCATTGTACAATAAAACGTCTCTTATCTTTACCATACATTTTGGTTGGAAATTTATGATTTCGTGGTTGAAAAGCTTTTTTAACAAGATAGTGTCTTCTTATATCATCCACTTGATTAGGATGATAACTAGCAATCGGTGGTCTATCAAAAGGGTCCGAAGGTAGATCATTCAAATCAAATCCATTTGGAATCGAACCCGAAGGAATTGAAACCGAAGGAATTGAACCCGAAGGAATTGAAACCGAAGGAATTGAACCCGAAGGAGTTGAACCAATATCATCAACATTATTAGAACCAACATCATCCTCTTGAAATTTTCTTTTAAAGAAATTGCCAATATGCACTTGTTTTTTCATGTTTTAACTTTCAAAAATCAAGTCCCTATATAAAATTGAACCACAATCTAATCAGTAACTTGTCTAGACTTTCAAAAATCAATTACATATAAAATTACATAAGGCAGGAAGGGGCGAAGGGCAGAAGCAAAATTAACCCTTAATTCCTAATCTAATCACTAATCAGAAATCACAATTACATATAAAATTGAACCAAAATTAACCCTAATACTAAGAATGAAAATTATGAAATAGCCTTGAAATTACCTAAGGCTGTAAGGCAGGAAGGGCCGAAGGGCAGAAGCAGAAAGTCAGAAGCTTTTAAGGTTTTTTTTTCTTCTGGTCTCTAACTCAGTAACTTGTCTAGACTTTTTTATTGATAGGTTTTGTATATTTTTTATGGTGGAGAACAAGCTTTCATCAACATATCACTTTTTACTTTTTAAAGCGTGTTTAAAGAATGGGCCTTGGAGTTATTTTTAAGGCGTGTCATCAAGACATCAACATTTATTTTTAAGGTTTTGTATGTTTTTTTTTTTTTTTTTTTTTTGGTTTATTTTTAAACATTTAGTGGGCTTGGGCCTTGGAGTTTTTTTAAAGAATGATATGGGTCTTGGAAAATTTATTTAGGGGTAGCGAAAATTTGTTTCAAGGGTAGCGAAATACGAAATATAGTACGAAAAACGTAAAAAAAAAAATTTGTTTCCACTACCGGATAAAAGTTCAGGGGTAGCGACCGCTACCCCTGAACTACATGTACCTCCGCCCATGATCGTTAGGATCTTTAGATATTTATTAGCTAGTTTGGTGTGGAAATATAAACTTGGGAATAGTAGTAAAGTATATATATATATATATATATATATATATATATATATATATATATATATATATATATATATATTTCTTGCTTTTTTATTATTATTATTTTATTTTTTTTTTGTAAAGAATGGGTGTGTATTCAGTGGGAGTGGTTGTTTATGTGTTGTTTTGACTGTCATTTTGACTCGAACTAGTGGTAGTCATTGTTGTGGTTGTTTTGACTGTCATTTTGACTGGAACTGGTGGTAGTCATTGTTGTGGTTGTTTGTGATGATGATTGTGGCCGGAAAATTATGAGTTTCACCGGAAAATTGAAAATTGTTGTGTTTTAATTAGCAAACTTAATGGGATTGTGAAAAAGATTGTGTTTTGATTAGTTAATCATTGATTTGATTGAGAATTGATGTGTTTTGGTGATGAATAATGGTTATCAGAAAAAGTTGTTACTTGATCGGAAAAGTTTGTTATAACTGTTTTATTGTTACAGGTGGTCGGAAAGATGTCTCTGATACCATAATGGTAAATCAGTCAGGGGAGAAATGAGAGAGAGTGAAAAGGGAAATGAATTTCATTATGAAGTTATTACATTCAACTGAGTTAGTAGCAGGTATTTATACAAGATAGAGTTTGACTTTCTACTTTGACTGTTTATAACTAACTAAGATATACTATATTACATAACAAGCCCTCAGACTTTATTCTCTATTCAAATGCGGCTTAGACCTTCTTGTAACAGTGAAAGCCTTTGACGTAGATGAACCTCCTTTAAGTTTAGGTACTTTTCATATGAGTTTTACCAGTCGTTTTGACTTATTTTATTAGTAATTGTTTTATAATATTGTATTCATTCAACTAGTTTTATAAATCCTAATTTTACCTGAATTAACCTAATCCTCATATAACGGAATTTGAATTACAACTCTAGTCAAATTTACTCTTGCTAGGTGCTACTCATGCTATTTCTTCTTTGTACATTTTAACTTTTATTATGAATCTATGAAAGAAATTTAAATTGAGTAATTGACTGTCCTGTGTATTTTTTCAGTAAAACTTTATCTACAATTTTATACTAATAGGCCACATAGTGCCTACAATGGGCCTACCAAACAATCCAATACCAGGCCTAATATGAAGTTATGGCCCATTGAGAAATAATGGGTTTCACTTTCACCCTTTTTACTTAAACGAAATTTAGTAGTACTAAACTACTAATTTTCCACTCAATTTGCAATATAAAATTTGACAGTTCTATGAAAATTATAACTATTAGCTCAGTGGCTTAGTAATCTGAAGTGTTATTAAACATCCATTTCATTATTTTAAACATAAAAATAGTCTATATTACTGGTCCAAAAGTTAACACATGATGTCACAAAGTTTATAGATGTCATGAAACTGAAAACTCATTTGGACAAACTTTTGAGAGACATGTACACGAGAACACTTTACTCGTGATGCATATGTGCATGTTAGTGCCTTCGTGTTTGGTTTCGAAACCACTAAATCTATCTAGTTTTGGATATGGATAATACCCAATATCGAAGAATTATTACTTTGTTGGCTTTTAATCACAATGGTTGACGATGATGACCAATTACTCTTTGTTTAGGATTATATTAAAAACCACTACTTAATTGGGCTAATTTTCTTATATCTTTAATCCTAAGAGCTCTAGGTATGATAACATCATTAACATAAAAAAGTTGTGTCATCACAGCGTCACCTATGTATTCTCATTTTTGACAGAAACAAATCAAAATATCATCTAACTCATAACATCATTTACACCAACTTTTTAGGATCAACCAATTTTATTTTCTTTTCCAGTTTTTCAAACAAACTAATTTTTCATTTATTAAATTAGAATACAAACTACAATATGAAAAAAAAAAAAAAAAAAAAAAAAAAAAAAAAAAAAACAAACAAACAAATATTTTTTTAAAAAATAGGAAAATTTAAAAAATACTAAAAAAAATTAACGAAATCGGCTAATTGCGGTGCAATCCATTTGTTTTCTTTATTTCTTCTTTTTGCATGTTGATGAAGTAGGCATCGTCATCCGCCAAATCCTTGATGTTAATCGCGAGAAACTTCATTTCTTCCAATTTCATTGTTGTCCGGTCTTTCTCCTTCGTCACCTCGTATGCCGATTGAGCGACTTCTCGTTTGAGTCAAACTCATTTTGCATAACATCCCCAAATTCCGACAGGTTACTTCCCGTAGTGCTCGACGTGGTTTTTGATTTAGCTTTTTTGGAGCGCTGAGGTTTGCTAGGACGACGTGATCTTGGATGATGTCTGATGAGATCAATTTGATCAACGGGCTCGGTGGTTTTTCAATATTTTCCAGGCATCTTCTTGAGAAAACGGTCCTTCTCTTGACTCTTCACGATATGCGGTCCTAACATGGTTCATAAAATCAAGCTCGTTCCCCACTACGACCTATACCCAAACGTTTGAAATGTTTCTAGATAGCATTGAACTTTTGGCAATTATGGTTTAACGTATGTTACTTACTCGTCAACATGTCCTTGTTACGTTTGTGAAAATTAGATTTGTTGAACCTGTAGAGAACCTTGTACCAAAAGGAATTGCTGGTTTGGTCACTTCTGACTTTGTTATCCTCGAAAACGACAACGTAACACATGGCTAATCACATTTCCTCTTACGGTAACCAACGAAAGGAAACCAGTAAGGAGTCGGTTTCGGTTGTGAGTTTCGGGTATTGTGCTTGTTTTGCGGCTTGTTATCCTTTTCTTTTAGTCATTTGTTCGTGGATTTCGGTTGGTGTTTGTGGTTGTGCGGTTTGTAGCGGTGGTTGTTGATGGAATTGTGATTGAGTTTGTTGTAGATTTTAGAATTTTTGGTCAAGTATTTGTTGTTCTTAAAAGTGATATAATTATTTGGGATTTCTCCCGATGGCATAGTGTATTGGTGTAACACCCCCAAAATCTGGCTTTGCGGAAGCATTCGGGTCATGGTGAGCTACTAAATTGGAAACCATAACACAAAGTAATGAAGAACGAAATACACACTCCGTTAAAATACATTCAACAGATTAAATCAAAATTTCATTTAACTTTTTTTCTTTTTTTTTTTTTTTTTTTTTTTACAAGTAAGCCCAAGAGTTTAGTGGTCCCTCAAAAACAAGTCTTGAAAATGTGTGAAAACACTTTGGTAATTACTTTAAGTCTGTCGCCTTGGCATGCCTTGCCAAAAATGAGTTGCCTAAACACCTGAGAAAAACATGCTAAAAGTCAGCAAAAAGCTGGTGAGTTCATATGTTTAAATTTAAAGTAGTAAACAATAAGTTTGGACCAATAGTTTTGCATATGGACATTATGATGTATATAATGTGACATAAAAATAGTCTATTACGCTAGCACTAAGTTCATGCAACCGAAGCTATAATAGTTTGCATGCTCTAGAAGCATGTTAAATATAAAGGCCCGGCAAGTGTTTATCCCAGACACTTGTGTTTCGACATGGTATACGTTCGTTTGCCTATCCGGTCAAACCAAACGAGGACGTTACTCCCAATAGATCTATTTATAACATTCGCGCTTCCCGACGGGAATTGACGGTTCATGAGTTTGGGCAATAGGGGACATAACAGGGCTTAGGCTAACCTACGTAATAGTTTTGAGAAAATGAACAATAATGATGGTCCATAAAATGGTTTTGCATGTTTCTCACCCCAATTATAAAACAAGTATAGATAGAGTGGGGCTATAAACTCACCTTAATAGGGTAAACAGTGGATGTAGTGAACCAAAGGGTGTACGGCACCAACACGCGACCTAGATTAATGAGGTATGTTTTAGTTCACAGTCTAAATTAAGTTTCCACGAAAATTTAACTCAAAAGTTTAAAGTATTTATATTGTTGTTGCTTGTGTTTGGAGGGGGAGGCAGTCGAGGAGATGAAAGGGATAAGGTACGTAGGTGAGGTGTGAGTGGGGGGGACGGTGGTATAGGGAAAAGAAAAAATAATAATATTTGGGTGTGTTTTATTAAAAGAAGGTGTAGTGTATACCCGGTGTCCCACTGAGCTAAGGTGAAATCGGGTTTTTCCCGGATTCGATATAAACGTGAAAGAATAAATTTCGGAGACTTTTTTATAAAATTGACATTAAAAAATAGAGTTTGTTGACTCAAAAATAATTCTTGAAATCAATTCGTCATTGATGTGATGTCGGTACGCGTGTGGTTTCGTTTTTCAGTAAAAGTGAGATAACCTTTCGCTTATATTACGTTATAGTTTGTAAATGTGAGAAAGGGGGAAAATTTACTGTTTCTGGTGAGATTGAATAATTTTGGTGAGTTACTGTGTGTTACAACGTGCGGGTTTGTTTTCCCGAAATAGTTATGTAGGCTCATGTATGCCTAATTTTATCAGTATGGTAATAATAAATTAACATTTATTATTTAAATATTTGTGGAAAATTACCGTTTGTCACATCCTCCCTGCCTTAGAAGGAAAACCGTCCTCGGTTTTCACTTAGAATTACCGATGGAGTTGAGAAAATTTGAGGGTATTAACGCTTGATTTTGTTTTCACATACCTACGTTAATCCGAGACCTTTTTGAGAGACGGTTGAACCTTGACAGTCGAGATGTGAAGTATAATTTTTCGAAGCACAAAATTTTTGGGGTGACTATTCCCATCATGGCATGATCCTCCCTGAATTAAACATAGGTGATCAGGCTATGCTTAATTGAGGACTGATGATGCTATTCTTGGTTTAGTCAAAATGGTGTCGGGCTTTAAACATTATTGGTCATATCGTCTATAAGTTTGAAATCACAATAGTTTTTTTTTTTTTTTTTTTTTTTTAAGGTGCACCACCTCACATATGACGATAGCATAATAGTTGGTGGACAACTTCAAATATGGTTGATATAATGGAGTGTGTAACGGAAAGAAGTTGTCATAACATCTTGACGTAAAAGATAAGGAATCCATCACATGAAAATCCATAACAAGCAACAATACAAAAGATCTTTAAGAAAGTACAAATACTCAAGGGAGTACGATCCAAGAGGGTCTAGATGTATATCTTATCACGCAAAGTAAGGATTCCAAGCATCATCATTACCCGTAACGCCGTTAGGGTCCTGACAAACCCCTTCATTTTTTACTTCTCAGTTCTGGGCATTTACTCCTGTAGTGCCCAATTAGTACACATTCAAAGCACGTGACAGTGATCTTCGGGTAAATCACGAAAGTAGGAGCTTCTCAATCCTTAGCTTGGTGACCAATTTTCCTGCAGTTCCCACATCGAATGGGGCAAGGTCCACGGTGATGAAACGGGCACATGTTGCACTTGGGTAACATTCCAGCATACCCTATCTTTGTATTGTTTCCTGTAGCATAGACTTTGGTCACTTCTTGTCGCTTGTTCGAACCAGTATTACCGCGGTTTTTGAAGTGGTCTTCCCACTTCCTCTTGTTGTCAGCCACTTTCTCGGCGGTAGTTCCAACTACTGGATCCATCGGCTTGTTTGCCACATCCATAGGCTCCTGGAGATCAGTGGTCTTGGAGGTAGTGTCATTACCCTTTATGTATGGGGGTATTCCTCCAAGGTATCTCTCCCATAGTCGATCGTCCGTCTGGACCATCTCAGGACCTACCGGTGTCATCCCTTGCGGGTGCTGGTTACATGTAGCAATGTCCGTACCCTGCACCTTGAAGTTCCAAGATTTTACCTCCAACTCTTTGATTTCGTTGTAAGGGCAATACTTTTTGAACACCATCTCCTTGAAATGTTCCCATGGAATTGCATACGCAGTATCAATGCCTGCAGACTTCAAATAGTTGTTCCACCAGGTTAGAGCAGCATCCGTGAAGGTGAGTGATGCATACTTAACTCTGTCATCCTCCGCACAACCACATATTCGAAACACAGCCTCTAGCCTTTCAATCCATCTGATCAAGGCAATAGTTCCCTCGGTTCCCTTAAGACTTCCAATCATGGTCTTTCGGAACTCCTGGTAGGTGTAATTGTGGTTGTTGTTGTCCTTAGGTTTTGAGCTCCCGATATCAGCAATCGATTTGTTGACATTTGCTGCAGCTAGTGCTGCTGCCACACGATTATTAACTAACTGATCTAGCGTGGCTTGATTTATGATAAGCAGATCTGGTTTATTCCTAGTTGGGAGAGTGGTAGCAACAGGTTGACCGTGAGTAGCCTTTGTTGTCCTTCCTGTAGGAGTCATTTATCTACACCATAAAAGATGATGATGAATGAGATTTCAAACAGAAGAATGATGTCACACGAGTTTTATGATTGATAAAACACATTTTGCAAGAGCAGTTCTTAAAGGAAGATTATCCAAGAAGGAGGTGTAGTTGGGTACGTATACCTACATATGTTTCAAGTGTCCTACGACATATCCTAGTTTCCTAGGCTGGGTAGAGCTTGATGTTTAACATCAGGCGAAACTTATAGATTTATGTATTCGATTTACTTCAAGTCTTGTTTAAGAGGTGTTCTGACCTAAATTGTTGGGCCAATGGTTTGAAATGAATAAATCAGTCGGATACTATGCTGAGAAATGTCTTAGTTGCTACTAGCGAGAACTGTGTATGAATAATCATTCAGTATGTTAAGACTTCTCAATATCTCAACTTGGAAGTGAGGTCCTATAAGAAGAAAAAAAATGATGAGGCCATGCCATCTAGACTCCTAAAGTGCATCATGTTATAAGGAATGCAGATGATAAATTGTACCTCGAGGAACAACATCAAAGTGTGTTATACTGATATCTATAGTTTGAGGCGGAGGCATTTGATTTGCCTCTAAGGTTTGGTTTAGTGAGTAATGGTGTTTTGATAAAACTTCTTGTCCTAGGTCAGCTTGTATTTCTAAGGGATTGGTGAAGGGTTAGGCATTTGCTTCTACGATAGTGGTTCGGGTTATCCCGTGATGCTTTAGGGCTTTTGTTAGGTTACTAGTCAACTCCTGGTAAATCTCCGAGTCCTTAAAAGTTTAGTGGTTCACTCATTGTTTATTCCTGCTGAGAGGTCCTTCTTGTGTTGCTAGGATTTTATCCACCTAAGGTACATGAACAGACTTTTCTCTTCGCGGATGTTTATGGCGTGGCATTTCGACATCCAGTATACACCGGGGATGTTGTCGAAATTTTCCAAGTTTTGTGGGCATCGGGTCACCCAAGTTAGTACAGGAAGTCTTATAGATCTAGATTACGGTCTGAAAGAATGGTGTTGATTGCTACTAGCAGTCAATCAGTTGGCTCAGTAGGGGACTGAGTACCTAACGCGGAGGGTATAACTCTGCAGAACAATTCTGATTGCTACTGGCAATCGGCCAGTTAGTTTGTTTGAGTGCTTAGCGTCCTGTGCAGAAGGTAAAATTTCTATTAAAGATCTGAATATAACCATTGCAGCTATTTGACACATTTGCTATAGAGCAAGAATATGTTCCAGTTGCATACGGGGTTATGAGCTACCCAGTAGCTATCGAATTTAAAGGTTGGTCGGATTGATGTTGAAGTAGTTCAGAACCGGAAGGGGATAGTATACAAGGAGAAGCTAATCTGTGGGGTTGTTCGATGACGGTTAGTGATGCAGCTTACCCTCTTAGACTAGAACGTGGTATGAGACAAGGAAAATTTCTATGTAGTAAGATGGTATCAAAGTCTATTTGGTTACTATGCTTCTAGCACGGATGCCCAAGTCTCATACTACTTTTATATACCACACACACGAGTTTTGGTTTTTCGGAATGGAAGCAGGAGATTTGCCTTGTGGTACAAAAAAAAATTGGATCACCGTTCCTAGTACATCATGGTTCTATCTGGATTACACATGGATGATTAAGCTGTGTATGGTTAAGGTTCAGTGAGGCAAGGTTTAGTTACCAAGAAATTTATCGGTTATTTGTTTGTGGGGTAGTAAGAGATATTTTTCGAGGAAGTAGTTAGTTTATAGTTTGATAGCGAGATAATTTATAGAACGATTTGTAATACGGATTATAGAAAAAATATACTTTATTATTTGCGAGATAGTAGAAAAGTTGTTGTTTGATTTGTGATTAATTAGTGAAGTAATTTCGTAGGATAATAATAAAATGATCTGCGAAATACCCACAAATTAGTTTGTAAAGTCGCAGCAACATGGTTTATTTTTTCATGAGGTAATGACTAAAGTAGCTCATAAGAAAGCAAAATAATTTATAAGTTGATGGTAAAACTTGTGGGATGATCGTAACAGATCTTTATACATTGTTAACTATACTATTTTTTGGTTAGTAGTAAGGCAACGACTTGGTTTATTACATGGTAGCACTATAGTTTGTAAAATGGATTGTGAAATGTTTTATAGGGCAATAAGAAAACAATTTGTTGTTTATGAGGTAGTAGTGAGGTCAAAATCTCTAATTTTATGATATGGTAGTAAAATAGTTCGTAGGATGATGAAAAATTGATTTGTAATGTATAGGTGAACTAGTTTATAAAGTGGTAGTTACGCAATTTTTGTTGTTTTTTGTAATTCTGTGGCTAAGGTGGTTTTTAGATAAACAAAACGATTTATGGGACATTAGTAAAATTGGTAGGGTGACTGTGTTATAGTTTATAAAATGATAGTGAAGCCATTTGTTTATAAAGGAAGACAACGGTAAGATTTTTGAAAAGGCAAGGAAAAGTCATCATACGACTGGATAACGTCACCGTAGATCATGAAAGGAAAGGGTTTAATCGGTAACAGAGATAGATGACAAAATGAGCTTGTTATAGATTAAGAGTTGATTACAAGATCTGAAAATTACAAGCTTCCTAATAATATCCTACACTTACTGAGAACTCCTCAGTTAAGTGAAATATGACAACTACCAATCATATCTAAGACTGGCCCCTGGTCCTGTCCAGGTGCCGGAACCTAAAAGCATACTCCCCAAGCTGTGCCTCAACCTTGACAAGGCGAGTCCTCAATGCTAAGTTCTCCCTGCGGTGTGCCTGATCGGCCCTCAACAATGTTGCAACCTGGGCCTCGAGGATCAGCATCCTCCCATGCATCACCTGGGCTGCCTCTTAGGCTACAACCTGTGTCTACTCAAGTCTATCCGATTTGTCACCCAAGTCAAGGATCTCTCGACTATTGGAGTGTGTCCTAGCATAAAGTCTGCTGAAGTGGTCATCGTACTGATCAAAACGAGCCGGATGTAACTCGTCAAACAGGTCAGAATGAAGATCTAGTATGTCAGTCTGTAAATCTAGCTGGGTCTGAATCTGTGAGATAGCAGCGGTCTCTGTAGCAGCTGACGATGCTACTAGAAGTGGAGAATCTGGGGGTACGAAAGATTGTGAGGAAGGCACATAATCTGGGCTTCCAACAGCAGCAATGTGACTGATCATACGCGGTATCTCCACGTTATCCCCTGTCTCATCCTGAGCTCTCCTCGAGCCCTCTCCAGCCTCAAAAGTACTAGGCACATCCTCCAGTATTATGCTAATCAGGGGTACAACTGCCCTCTGCTCAATACCCGAATCCAAATCAGCATCAACCCTTGTACCCTCGGCAGGAGTACTCTCAGCTAACGTCTGCCCAGCAACTACCTGCTCAGCCTGCTCCTCCTTCCTTTCTGGAACCTCTGCTGAGTAAGAGTCATTGGCTCTTCTAAGCCTCTAGCGTGGAGGTGAGTGGGTAGGTGAACGTGGTGATGAGGTGGGTGGTACTGGGGTAGTAGGGGTGCCCATGCGGGTGCATAGGGACCTATACCGGGATGGAGATAACAGAAGAGTGTGAGCAGGGCTTTGGGTACCCTCTGTAGTGTGGGATGATGGTCTAGTAGATGGGCGTATGATTATGCGTGTAGTACGGCGAGGAACGGTAGGAGTAACTTAAGTGACTGGTGTGGTATGAGTATGTGGTGGTGGTGGTGTAGGCTCAATGGTGTTAGGGTTTGATGTATGATAATCCGGAAGCATCTGCATGCTGGGATCATTCGAGCCCGGTAAGGTCTGAGAGATGTTGTGGGAAGGCATAGTCTGTGACAAAATGGTATATATGTGTAAGTATACAGGAAATACTCGTGATAATTTGTATAAATTAAGTATATATAAATATATATAAAATATTTATAGTACATGTAGTTGAGTAAAAATCAACGAATAGTAACATATAGTTAAGACAAGTAAACAGCAGGAAAAGTGGCAAGCAAGGCAGGCAGGCAAATGGCAGTTATAGGGACTTGTTTTTTGTAAAACGGTTATAAGTTAGGATTTATATGTACCTAGTTCTCGATAACCTAGGCTCTGATGCCAATCTGTAACACCCCCAAAATCTGGCTTTGCGGAAGCATTCGGGTCATGGGGTGCTACTAAATTGGAAACCATAACACAAGGTAATAAAGAACGGAATACACACTCCATTAAAATACATTCAACAGATTAAATCAAAATTTCATTTAAGTTTTTATTTTTTTTACAAGTAAGCCCAAGAGTTTAGTGGTCCCTCAAAAATAAGTCTTGAAAATGTGTGAAAACACTTTGGTAATTAGTTTAAGTCCATCGCCTTGCCATGCCTTGCCAAAAATGAGTTGCCTAAATACCTGAGAAAAACATGCTAAAAGTCAGCAAAAAGCTGGTGAGTTCATAGGTTTAAATTTAAAGCAGTAAACAATAAGTTTGGACCAATAGTTTTGCATATGAACATTATGATGTATATAATGTCAAATAAAAATAGTCTATTACGCTAGCACTAAGTTCATGCAACCGAAGCTATAACAGTTTGCATGCTCTAGAAGCATGTTAAATATAAAGGCCTGGCAAGTGTTTATCCTAGACACTTGTATTTCGACATGGTATACGTTCGTTTGCCTATCCGGTCAAACCAAATGGGGACGTTACTCCCAATAGATCTATTTATAACATTCACGCTTCCCGACGGGAATTGACGGTTCATGAGTTTGGGTAATAGGGGACATAACAAGGCTTAGGCTAACCTACGTAATAGTTTTGAGAAAATGAACAATAATGATGGTCCATAAAATGGTTTTGCATGTTTCTCACCCCAATTATAAAACAAGTATAGATAGAGTGGGGCTATAAACTCACCTTAATAGGGTAAACAGTGGATATAGTGAACCAAAGGGTGTACGGCACCAACACGCGACCTAGATTAATGAGGTATGTTTTAGTTCAAAGTCTAAATTAAGTTTCCAAGAAAATTTAACTCAAAAGTTTTAAAGTATTTATGTTGTTGTTGCTTGTGTTTGGAGGGGGAGGCAGTCGAGGAGATGAAAGGGATAAGGTACCTGGGTGAGGTGTGAGTGGGGGGGGGGGGACGGTGATATAGGGAAAAGAAAAAAAAAAAAAAAAAATATATATATATATATATATATATATATATATATATATATATATATATATATATATATATATATATATATATATATATATATATATTTGGATGTGTTTTATTAAAAGAAGGTGTAGTGTATACCCCGTGTCCCGCTGAGCTGAGGTGAAATCGGGTTTTTCCCGGATTCGATATAAACGTGGAAGAATAAATTTCGGAGATGGTTTTATAAAACTGACATAAAAATAGAGTTTGTTGACTCAAAAATAATTCCTGAAATTAATTCGTCATTGATGTGATGTCGGTACGCGTGTGGTTTCATTTTTCAGTAAAAGTGAGATAACCTCTCACTTATATTACGTTATAGTCTGTAAATGTGAGAAAGGGGAAAAATTTACTGTTTCTGGTGAGATTGAATAGTTTTGGTGAGTTACTGTGTGTTACAACATGCGGGTTTGTTTTCCTGAAATAGTTATGTAGCCTCTTGTATGCCTAATTTTATCAGTCCGGTAATAATAAATTAACATTTATTATTTAAATATTTGTGGAAAATTACCATTTGTCACAATTGGCTACCGAACGCTTAGCTTTTGCAAAGCTTCTTTTCCCTTTCTTTTTTTGCACAACCTCTTCTGTTTTAACTTTGTTGCACTGGTCTGAGTTCGCGTGCCTTCTACTTAGTAGGTGTTGGATCGTGTTTTGGATGATATATTGTGAATCGGGAGGTCGGGGATGATGATAATACATCATCTCCATGGTAAGAGTTTTAGAGAGAGAGAGTCTAGAGAGAAAGATTTTATTCAAAGATAATGAAAGGTGAAAAATACAAAACAAGGCTCACCCTCCTAGTGAAGTCTAGGAGGGTATTTATAGGCCAACAAACACAAGACTTTACATAATTGACGCTTCTAGTCCTTGTGTTTGTGCCTAACAAGATAACTATTGTAATCCCAAATATGTTGTCACATTTTAGTGTTAGAAGCATTCCCAACAATCTTCCCCCAATGTGGCAACATATGGGATTACTTACATCATTTCCTACAAGTAAAAATACAAATAAAGAAAGGTCTTCATAAGCTCTTCAAGTGCTGAGGATGACTACAGTTGACGCTCTTTGTCTTCATCTTGTACCTCGGCTTGAGAACTTTTCTTCACTTGTAGGCAAATGTTGTAATATACATGAACTGGATTAACTTCCCCCCAATTCATGCTGCATGTCTTTAACGGCTTCTTCATGTACTTCTTTTTCGTCGAAGTTTCTGAATCAACTTCCCCCCAAACTGACAACCGTCTTCAGCAGATTCGAAACTTTGATGTAGTTAACATGTCTTCTATCTTTTGAAGATTGTAAGTACGCAGCGGAATTTGTAGATGACATCGTAAACCACACCAATCAAATCTGACTAGTACTCAGTAAAGATTATGCTCAATGCAGAAACTCCGTTCGGGGGTAACATGCAAGAAATCAGCAAGATCTTCTCACATAAGTAGGCTACTTCACACTTCACAACCTGCGAAAGTTGAAACGATTACACCAAAATCACAAAACTGAACCACTGATCATCTCTGCGGACGTCTCTCCGGTAGTACTAAAATTGTAAGCTCGATCACGTGAATCTGTTATGCGTCCCCGATGTGCACATTTCTTCCCCCTAAATGCAGATACATCTGGAAAAAGAGTGTTTTCGAAAAAAAATGCAAGAAAAGTCAAAGAACATCCACTCTCTCTTCCCCCACGATGTCTTCGCGGAATCGGAAGCATACACACTATGGTTACGATGGAAACGGAGGCAGCGTAAACCCTGTATGTCCAATTAGTCGAAGATGTGTGAAGTACCATAAATAGCCCATGAAAATCAACTGCTGATAACTTCTCTACTCTTTAATACTCTTCTCTGCTAACTCTTTACCGACCCCATTATCATTCTGACGGCTTTTTTGTAGTGACTACTGATGGAGAAAAACCCAATATTACGAACTTGAGACTGAAGTAAAATAACCCAAACTTGTGACTTAAACTTGAACTATTGTCTGACTAAGAACCAATACTGAGAATTTCAATAAAGGTAGAATCATATACCCATCCAACCTTCCTTAACTGTATATGAACTTCTCTTGAATTATCCACAGATTTTTGTGACACTTGAGCACTACAACGTAACTCCTTTAAAGTTATAGCTATACTCTGTGAGCACAACAATGTAACTCCTTACATCAGGTATAACTAGATAACTCAAGTCTTAATCATTCTAACGGTTAAAAGCTCGAACAAGGATCTCAAAGAATCATGCATCCAACCAACCCCGATATCTTCAAGATACTAAGTACACGCACCCGTGAAATTTCACTTCAACCTCAAATAAATAATAATGAATTAACGTCGTAGTCACATCTTGCGGTTATATGTCCAAAACTAGCCTTCGTTACTTGGTTAGAATGAACTTTGATAATGGTTTTTCCCGATCTTGTCAAAAACGTATCCCGTGAAAAATTTGTCGAACCATAATACCACTCTTTCTTGCCAAACATTGTACCAAAAATAAACACAATGTTTTAAGAATACATTTGACAATAGGTACGTACATGTCAGCCCAAACAATCGTGTAAACTAATCAGCCCATCCATAAGTCCAACATTTAATATAAATTTCGGATTAGCCAATCCAATAAGCCAAACCCGGTTAAGTTATTAAAATATGAGGCCCAATCCAACTCCACATACACCCTAATAACCTCAAACCCTAATCCAAATACTCATCCGCCCCCCCCCCCCCCCACACACACAACTTATGCAGACAAACACACTAGATCTCACACACAACTAGTCGTACACCTCTCTCTTCAAACAAAAACGAATCTCATTGACTTTTAACTCTACTTCACCTCAACCTTCGAAGATAATATTGAATCTTGTTGTTCTCTCGTGAAAAGTATTACCAGTGAGTCATCTTCAAGATTTTGGTATTGAACTCAGGTAGGGATTTCATGTTTTTCGTTTGTTTTTGTTTTCAAAGAATGAATCAAAGATTGATTATAACATATTTGTTATTAGTCAATATTTATATTTAGATATAAACAAGAAGCTAAGCTTCAAAAGCTTGATCGATGATGAGTTAGTTTTTCTCGTGTTTGAATATCTTTACGGTTCAGCAAATCTCAAAGGAGATACGAATGAGAAAACCAAACTGAGATCTTGAGTTCTTGTAAATATTCGTGTAATAGTTGTTATGTAACGTGAGGAGTTGGGGATGGGGTTAGGTTAGTTGTTGGATTTGTTGTAGTTGTGAGATGAATTAGGTGATGGTTGTTGGTTTGGTTTGTGTTTATATTCTGGTTATGTTCTACTGCTCCTTCTTCTTATTTATTTATTTTTCTTTTTCTTTTGACTATTAATGACCAGTGAAGGTTGTAACAGATCTGAGGTCAACGAGAGTGGTATACGATTAGTGGTCAACTAGAGTTTGGTATATCTGGTATTGGTTAAACAGTCCTTCATCTCCTTCTTTTCTTTTAATTTTGATGAGTTTGACCCGTTGACCTGACAATTGCGATAAAACAATTGCGATAACCAAGGGTTTATTGAAATTACTTATACAAGCAATTTCGATAAAACCTTTCCGATGACTTTTCCGACCAACTCTTTTTACCAGTTTTCCGACTAAGTAATTTGACCAATATTATCTGACTACTCATCGACCATAAATTCAGACTATATTTTCCGACCACTTAATCTTCACGGGAATAACCAAAACAAAAACAGCCGCAAAAAATAACGGAATATATTATAACAATATTCTAGGACTAATAAAGGACCATGTTTTGATATAATATAACTGTTAAGAGACTGTTTAGTACTATTTAACAAGAAAAATATGGACCAGTAAAAACAATAGTACAAAATATTCAAAAATATACGTTTTTGACAAGAAAAGATCACAAACATCAACCAAAACTAATACCAAGGCTCTTGATACCAATTGAAGGATCGTGTTTTGGATGATAATATTGTGAATCGGGAGGTCGGGGATGATGATAATACATCATCTCCATGGTAAGAGTTTTAGAGGAATATAAATATTCATCTGAAGACTTGATCACCCCGAGTACTCATTAGCAGTTAATAGCTCGTAGGAATATTAGTATTATTCGTAATAGTTTAGTTAATATAGAACTTGTGGAGTGGGTCGGGTCTTTACCCTCTGTCAGCTCACTCCACAGCCCACTCGGGGCACCAATATTATGTACTATATAAAGCCATTCCCACACAAGGGAAGGGTTGGACCTTTCATTCTTCCTAATCTAATCTTCAACTTTCTCTCTCTACAAAGGTTCCCAACCTACTTTCTCACTCTAAATCTCTTCTTCTATTCGGCCAAAGATTAATCCATACGTGTTATATATGTTAGTGAACATCTTACAATTGGTATCAAGAGCCATGGTTAGGTTCATATGAGTTCATGTTCACGGATTTCATAGGTTGTTTTTAGTTTTCTTGGTTCGAATAGTTTTTCTAGGGAAAATCACTTGTACGATTTTTGTTTGTGGTTAAATCTGTGAAAATCGTGTACTTTCTTGTTCAAGATTGTTACATAAGCGTTGTTTTGTTGCTGGGTTGGTTGTTTCTGTCGATTTGTGGAGTATTTGGTCAAATCGTTTGGTGTTTGCAAAAGTGTTCTTGGCTGCGATTTGATCAGTTGGGAAATTGGTAGTTGCGATTTGGTATATCTTGGAGTTTGCGATTTGACTTATTACTCAAAAGGGAAAAAGAAGTCAAATCGCTAGAAAGCGACAGTTTTGGCATATTGTGGGTTGCGACTTGACGAGATAGTGACAGTTTGTCCGGTTGTGAGTTGCGATTTGACTCTAGCGATTTGAGTTGTTCCGGTTGCGATTTGACAGTTGCGACTTGGGTCTTCTGGTTGCTATTTGCTTACTGCGATTTGAGCTCACTCTGTTGCGATTAAAGGCTGTGACTTGTGACTTGAGTCATTGCGATTTGATCTTTGCGATTTGACTTACGATTGACAAATTGTGATTTGATTATTTGTGATTTGACAAGTTGCGATTTGATTTATTGTGATTTGACTGATTGCGATTTGACCAGTTGCGATTTGACGTTGCGAGTTGACACTTGCGATTTGACTTATTGTGATTTGGTTGATTGCGATTTGACTTATTGCGATTTGACAATTTGTAACTTGACTTGTTGCGATTTGATCAAATTAAGATTTGACTTTTGTAACTCGAATTTTGAAAATCAATTTTGCAATTCACTCTTGGATTACGGTTTCTCTTGTTGATTTTAGAAAATCCCGCGAAAGAATCGATTTCTCGGTTTAAATCACAAGAGTTGTAAAATCCCGTCTTAATCATGACAAGCACTGCATCTGATGACATACAAGCTGCTGGGTCCGATACTCGTCCTCCTATGCTAGATAGGACTGACTACGAGTCATGGGCCCAAAGAATTCGTCTCTACTGCTTGGGTAAAGAAAATGGGTTCAATATTCTCAAATCAATTGATGAAGGACCATTCCAGATGGGCACTACTCGTGACGTTGTTACCACTGGTGATGACGGAACTGTAACTTTGGGAATCGACAGGCCTCGAACATACAATGATCTGACTGAGGAGGAAAAGAAGAGGCATGATGCTGATATTAGAGCCTCGAACATTGTTATTCAAGGTCTGCCAAAAGATGTTTACAAGCTCATCAACTTTAATACTGAAGCAAAAGCAGTGTGGGACAATGTAAAGATGCTATTGGCTGGGTCAGAACTCACAAAGGAAGATCGTGAGTCACAATTGTATGATGAGTTTGAACATTTCAAAATGAACCCGGGTGAGAATGTCACAGACTACTA
Organism: Artemisia tridentata subsp. tridentata; assembly: GCA_021014915.2. NCBI lineage: Eukaryota > Viridiplantae > Streptophyta > Magnoliopsida > Asterales > Asteraceae > Artemisia > Artemisia tridentata. Next base: position 282,072,771 of record CP139506.1, read on the forward strand.
TGTAAGATTCCACAAGTTGGTGAACGACATGAGAATGATCAAAATGACAATGCCAAACATCCAACTTAACTCCAAGTTCGTGAACAATATGACCCCTGAATGGGACAGATTTGTAACTGCAGTTAAACTCAACAAGGGATTGAGGGATACAAACTATGAACAGTTGTATGCTTATCTGCAACAACATGAGAAACATGCTGCATATGATCGTCAGTTGAGAGAAAAGCTCAATCCAGCTGCACCAAATGACTCACTAGCCTTTGTTGCAAATGTTCAGCAATACAATCAACCACAACTTGATCAATCTTATCTGAATCCCATCCTACCAAAGAATCAGTCATTTTTTGCTCAATCATCCATGCACCCACAAACTACTATGAACTCACAACTAGACTCTGGATATTCTCGCACTGATCAGATGATTGATGAGCTCTCCAATCAAGTGTCCTTGCTCGTTCAGCAATTTAGAGCTACACTCCCTCAAACTAACAATCAACTCAGAACCTCATCTAACCCACGCACTCAGGCAACAGTGGAGGATGGTAGAATCGTGGTTCAGAATGTTCAAGGGAGACAAAACTTGAATCAAAGGAACTTGGGTAGAGGTAATGTGCAGATGAGAGCAGGGAATGCAAATCAAGGGCAGGGGAAGCAGCCAAAATGTTACAACTGTGGGGGAATCGGCCACATTTCCAGAAACTGCAATCAACCAAAAAGTCCTTAGAACTCAGACTATTTCAAGGACAAGATGTTATTGATGCAGGCTCAAGAAAATGGGGCTGTATTGGACGATGAAGAATTGTTATTTCTTGCTGGCGATGGGGGAAATACTTTTGATGCCGATGTGGATGAGCAGCCTGTTCAGGACCTTGCGCTTAATGATCCCAACATCTTCAAGGCTGATGATTGTGATGCGTTTGACTCTGATGTGGATGATGAACCGACTGCTCAGACCATCTTCATGGCCAATCTATCTTCCATGATCTCATCACCTCATCAAGCCAGTCCCTCCAATGCATCTATGATTTCTGAGGTACTAAAACTTTATGACACATATAACGTGGTTGATGAACAGAAGATTCCCAACGAAGTACAACAGACAGATGTGGTTGATTCAGATTAATGTTGACATGGGAAATAGTAATATTATTCCATATGAACAATATGTGAATCACAACAACGTGTCTGATGTACAAGGTGGTGCATCTTCTGCTGAAATGATTGCATGTGATGATAATAATACATGTGCCATAGATAATGATTGCTCTGTAGATGATGCTGGTGAGTGGCATGAAAACATTGTGTTTCTCCCTGATGATACCCTGACCATTAAACTTAACTTATATAAAGAACAAGTGGCCTTGTATGAACAGCGTGCTAAGTTTGAACTAACAGAGCGTGAGCAGAAAATGGATAGTCAAATGTGTACACTTATAACAGAGTGTAATGTTAGGGAAGAAACATTAAAACTAGAGTTGAATTCTTTGAAAAGTCAGCTGGATCAGACTGTTAAGCAAAAACAGGAAGCTCAAAAAAATTTAAATACACTAAAGCAAGAATTTAAAGATAAAGAAACACAACTCTTAAATGATTTCTCCAGACTTAAAACCCTAAAGAATAAGCTTGAAGATAAGTTGTACACACAGGACCAAACCAGACAGACTGCTCAAATGATTTACAAGCACAGAAAGCTGAGTGATAAGCATAGTGAGAAAACCATAGGTGAACCAAAGTCTGCGTACCTTAGGAAGGCAAAAATGGCCCAACCCGCATTGTATGATGCTAATGTGATGATTATGCCTGATCATGCCCCACCTAACCACTCATTGTCAGAAGAGAATGATGAAATAGATGTGTGGAAAAGAGAAAGAGTGAATGAGAAAATGAAGGATCCCATCCGCATAGCCAATCGAATAATAGTCAAACCCCATGATTATAATAAGGAGAATCGATTGACCGTTTTTGCACCTCAAAAGAAGTTAACGCCTGAACAAATATTTTGGAAGTATGATACTGAAAAGAGAAAAGCTGATGAGCTTGAAGCCAAAACCCCATCCCTTAGGAAAATTGCTGCTGTGACGGTGTATCCTCCCAATACACCTAGACATTTGGTTCCTTTGACTCTTCCCACTGAATGTAAAACCTTAATTAGCATATATGTACTTTGTCAACTATTTGCTGATTTTGATAAAACATGTGATGAAGCGAAAAGTGTACCGCTTTTAAGGGGTCATTTAAGCCCTAAATCGTATTTATTTGATCAAATATTGCCCTAAATCGTTCCTTTTGTCATTTTAGGTACTTTTGAGGAGAAATCTGGAAAAGGAGGCATTTTGGACGTTTTTGGAGCATAAAAGTGAAGAAAACGGCAAAGTCTCAAAAATCGGCTAAAAGTTACTCTTGACGGCGTCACAATTTATACTGGACGGCGTCATGCCTTGGCAAGAAAAGTTGGACGTGAAATTTACTCATGACGGGCCAGTGAAAATAGCATGTGAATTCTGACGGCGTCACGCTTTAACTTGATCAAGGGCGTCACGGCTTAAATCATAAGGGGACGGCGTCACGTTCATGGTTCGACGGCGTCAAGCCTTGATAAGCCAGAATGGATTTTTGAAGAGCTAAAGAGGGACGGCGTCAAGAAGGTCATCCGGGAACCCTAAAAGCGGCGAGGTGACGGCGTCACACTCCATAAGGTGACGCCGTCAGATCCAAAAATCTATATATAGTTTTCTAATTTTTTGTCATTAAGGGAGAGCTTAGTGTGTGGGATTTTGGGAGAAAACCCTAAGACGATTTTAGCTACTTTTTCAGGGCTTTTTGCCTTGAGATCTTCCATGTTTCATTGAAAGATAAGTTATCAATTAATCATTCAATATGTCTATGTGTTGTTTGATTCTATCTTATTCTTGTCTTTTGTTTAACATGTTAGGCTAATTTTATCTTGTGTTTGCTTAGATCTAATGAAACCTAGCTATTGATTATTGGTTGTTAGTGTGTTATTAGTTGTATTGGATGATTGTTTATCTATGTTAGGCTTAAGAAAACTGGCTAACTTCCTATTCGGTAACTTGCTTGAACGTCTTAAGAAACATGAACCAAACGCGTACTAAAGGTTTTTATGGTTGTATTTAATGCACAAGCGAATTCTAGTGATCCCATGTTAGGAGCTTCCTAGCCGGCTCGACATAGGAGTGAAGTAGGAGCTTGTAGAGTTTGGGGAAGTAAGTACGCCACCCCACGAATGGTATTAAGGAATACACCCGTCATCCACGCGACTAATACACACTAATTAACCGGTAAAAGATAGTTAGGGAGTAAGGAAATCTAAGTAAACACATTTCTCTACACATAAGTTTCTCACCACATTTTCATTTTTTGTTATTTTATTTTATTTGCATTCGTAGTAATTTGGGTTAGTTGACTAGCAACTAATTCCGCCCACTCCTTCAAAACCTGAGATTTTACTTGCTTTCATAAAAACTATAAAAACATAAAAAGAATCTTCCTCAACCCTTAGACCTAATTAGAGTAGCCTTTCACACCTAACGAACACTATTCCCTGTGGAGAACGATCAATCCCCCATACTTACCACTACACTATACTACATCGGTCAGGTACACTGCCTGGTGGGGTTGTAAGCCTCTTGAGATCCCTCGAGAGGTAAAACCTGTTGTAAGGTTACAAAACCACGCAACCAAGTTTTTGGCGCCGCTGCCGGGGAATAGTTATTGTTTAGGTTGAATTTTTATTTTATAGGTCTACTCACTAGATTCCTTTCTAGTAAGATTTTATTTTTTATTTTTAGGTTTTCTTTAGTCTATCTTTTTCTTTGTGTGTTTGTTCGTAATTTCCATTGACTCTTCCGTTCACCATTATGGAGTACGCGAATCCACCATACCACCAACCACAAAGGCCATTCTACCCTATTGACATCTCGAATTTCAAACAATATCGAGATGAACCCATATATGATGCATGGACTCGTTTTAGAAATTTACTCCGAAAATTCCCTCATCATAGTTTCGCTTTAGCATCCCTAACCCGAACCTTTTACTATCGTGTTGGCCAATATGACCAAATGCGCATTGAGGATTTTGCCAATGGGGACTTTAGGGAATTAAGTGCTGAAGAAGCATGGGATGCCATAGAAGATTGTGCCCAATATTATTATAGGGTAGACAACCCAACAAACGTTAGTACAAGTCAATTGAATATAAATTTCCTGGATCATGAAACAAGTTTGTTTGGGGATGAATACATTAGTGTTGAGATACCTAAGTGGTTGTCATGTAATGCCATAGTACAAAACAAACACATAGGTGACCTTGATATGATGGACGATAGAGTAGAAAATCTAAGCCCACCAAGTACCCCACAAGTCCTACCATCATTTGAGGCACACACACCGCCCGTGACTTACCCGGAAGAAGTAGAAGAGACTATAGGAACCCCAATAGAGGTAGAACCCTTGGACCAAACAAAACTAGAAGAAATAGGTTTGAATACTTGTAGTGATCACAACCTTTCTTTTAGTTCTATGGAAGTTCCTAGTTTTGATGAACCGGAGCCTCAACCAAAACCGTTACCTAATCTTCCATCCTTGGATGAAAATTTAGGAATTGAATTAGGTCCCGATCCACCCATCAAAACATATAGTCCGGGTAGTCTTAAGTTTAAGGTAGTGGACATTAAGCCTTGTAGTGAGGAAGACAATATAGGAGTGAAAAATGACCTTACATGTCTACATCACCCATTCATGATTGATCACAAGAAACATTATGGGTTTAAACCGGGTTTATTAGGTCAAGATGGATTCCCAACTAGGAGTCTTTCGAAATTGATAGAAGATGATCCCTTTCTAGGAGAAAACTTCAATTCACCCATTGACCCAATTGAACTAGGTAAGGTTATGATGATAGGATCCCGCACCTTTGAGCATATAATTCACCCGTCACTCTTTCCTCACGTGGCATATTTCCACCCTAAGGGTGTGTATCGCTACTTTCACCCACACTTAATCCTAAGTGTAGGGAAAACCTCCCCTATTTCCGTTAAATAAGGGTAGAGTCAGGCTCGTGACTCGAACAAAAACAAGCGCTTCTTGGGAGGCAACCCAAGCTTTATTTGCTTTGTGTGTTTATTTATTTGTTTGTTTGTTTTTATTTGTTTCCGTATGTGTGTTTAATTTTTATTAGTATTGATTCATGTTCAAAACTAAAATTGTGAAAATGCTTTATTTTGTTTTTAACTTCGTCTTAACTACATATAAAGGTATTTTGCAAAAGATAAGTGTAAGGGAAATCTAAATTGGTTTATTAGAACACATATGAACATGAATCGTAATAATATTAAATTAACATACATATTCGTGTTTGTTTGAGTCAAATGCTTGTATCGAGTCATAATGATGTTTTGCAGGATTTCCAGGAAGTAAGGTAAAGGTTTTTCCAGAAATTTTCCGGAAACTTAAAATGAGAATTTTTGTCAGGTCATTTCTGACGGCGTCAGGGTTTATAACCTGACGGCGTCAGATTTAATTTTCAAAAATTTTTGAAAGTTTTGTTTTCATAAAAGGTTTTTATTAAAATCTCCAACTTATAATCTCCAGGAATCTGCAAAATTATCATTCCACAAGCATTATATCCTTATATATAGATTTTTCCCGCCGATGTTATGCAGGTTTTCGTGTTTGTTTTCTCAGGTTTAACAGGTTACTTTGGACAAGGAAATGTTTTGAATCAAGCTTATGGCGATGCATTAGTCATGGAGCTTCAACATTCTCTTTGGAGGAAGATTTAACCGTGTAATTTCACTATCCACCGAACGAATCAGGGGAGTATTTGATTTCATTCTTTTACCTTTTTTTCTTTTACATCTTGTTATTTGAACATTGGGGACAATGTTCATCTTAAGTGTAAGGGGGGGGGGGGGGGGGTAAAAGTTCGATTTTTGAGAATACAATTGCGCTTGATTTTTGTTTGTTTAATAGTAGATGTGTAATAAAACTGAGATAAATACCTGTTAGGGCAATTTTAGTGCCAAATTTAAAATTTTTTACAACATATAGGAGTGAAACTTTGATCTTAATGAGCGTCTCACGGATAGGAGTTATATAACTAGCACAAAAGCCGTACCACTAAAAAAATTTTCCACCCCAAATATGTGAGGTTCACCCCTAGAATTGGTAGGAAAAGCATTTATGCTATGATGTGTGTACCGGTAGCACTTAGATTCTAGAACTTGCGTTAGGACCATTCCAAGGCCACAAGTGAGACTACATTCGTGTAGTTAGATTTACTACATGATAAGAGGCATTAGGATTAACCCGTTGTTTTACACCTGTGTTTTTGTTATAATTACATTGGCTACATTAGTCAAGTAATTCTCCCACACCCTTTGCGTTGTACTCATTTTTAGTACACGATACCCCTAGTACACCCCTCAGAGCCTATCTTTTCGTTTCGACCTTTAAGCATTTTACTTAAAGGAAGAATTTGTTACACCCCACTAAAATGTACACCCAAATCGCCTTAGCCTACCTTGTATGCACTCATTTTTAGTGCATTATTGTTATAACATTTGTTTAAACCCAAGTTAATTATCTAATTGATTACATGGTTGCTAAGTCGAGTCATATCCTTGTACATATTGTTTTGGGACGATTGGGACTCATGGGTAAAGTACTAGTATAATGGAGTAATGGGGAAGAACATCATTTATTACCCCCATATGTGCTAAATGTTTTAAAAGTACTCCAAGTTTTTCAATTATCTTAATTCGAGTCATTAGATTAGTATTTGTAAAGTTATGTAAAAATTCAAGTGTAAGGGGAATGCAATGCCCCTATGATGTATTATTTTGGATGGTAGGGCAAGAGTGTATCTAAAAAAAAAAAAAAAAAAAAAAAAAAAAAAAAAATCTCAAGAAAAACACAAAAAAAATGAGAAAAAGAAAAGTAGAAAAAACATACGGACTACCATCCCGTTTTATTTTATGTTTAATTTATGTTTTTGTTATTTTCTTTCATTAGCTTAAATCGAGTCTAGTCTTGGCTTAGCAACATTGTATAGTACATGTAATTGATCAAGATCTTTAACTCGCCACCAGTAAAATATCCCTTATCCAACAAAACCGTGTTTTCCTTTTCCCTACACCTAACGTTATAACCCATTTAAAAGCCCTCTTTGATAGTTTATCTTAGGTGCTTACGCCTAGTGGAGGAGGTTTTCGATCCTTTCCCAAGCCTATGGTAATCTATTTGCTATGACAGGTAGTGAGAGATATTATCCGTTTTCATTTATGAGATTTATTTTGATGACACTTGAGAGATGTGAGTATCTAAACACTACTTGTGAGGTGCTAGTGTGTAATCTCCGTGCTTATTATGATTAAAGTGGAACGATTATTTGTTGTAATTACTTTTATGTTAGCATTAAATGACCCCTAACTTGTATTTTGATTAGAATAAAAGCGCATTTGCTTGAGGACAAGCAAATCTCAAGTGTAAGGGTATTTGATGAAGCGAAAAGTGTACCGCTTTTAAGGGGTCATTTAAGCCCTAAATCGTATTTATTTGATCAAATATTGCCCTAAATCGTTCCTTTTGTCATTTTAGGTACTTTTGAGGAGAAATCTGGAAAAGGAGGCATTTTGGACGTTTTTGGAGCATAAAAGTGAAGAAAACGGCAAAGTCTCAAAAATCGGCTAAAAGTTACTCTTGACGGCGTCACAATTTATACTGGACGGCGTCATGCCTTGGCAAGAAAAGTTGGACGTGAAATTTACTCATGACGGGCCAGTGAAAATAGCATGTGAATTCTGACGGCGTCACGCTTTAACTTGATCAAGGGCGTCACGGCTTAAATCATAAGGGGACGGCGTCACGTTCATGGTTCGACGGCGTCAAGCCTTGATAAGCCAGAATGGATTTTTGAAGAGCTAAAGAGGGACGGCGTCAAGAAGGTCATCCGGGAACCCTAAAAGCGGCGAGGTGACGGCGTCACACTCCATAAGGTGACGCCGTCAGATCCAAAAATCTATATATAGTTTTCTAATTTTTTGTCATTAAGGGAGAGCTTAGTGTGTGGGATTTTGGGAGAAAACCCTAAGACGATTTTAGCTACTTTTTCAGGGCTTTTTGCCTTGAGATCTTCCATGTTTCATTGAAAGATAAGTTATCAATTAATCATTCAATATGTCTATGTGTTGTTTGATTCTATCTTATTCTTGTCTTTTGTTTAACATGTTAGGCTAATTTTATCTTGTGTTTGCTTAGATCTAATGAAACCTAGCTATTGATTATTGGTTGTTAGTGTGTTATTAGTTGTATTGGATGATTGTTTATCTATGTTAGGCTTAAGAAAACTGGCTAACTTCCTATTCGGTAACTTGCTTGAACGTCTTAAGAAACATGAACCAAACGCGTACTAAAGGTTTTTATGGTTGTATTTAATGCACAAACGAATTCTAGTGATCCCATGTTAGGAGCTTCCTAGCCGGCTCGACATAGGAGTGAAGTAGGAGCTTGTAGAGTTTGGGGAAGTAAGTACGCCACCCCACGAATGGTATTAAGGAATACACCCGTCATCCACGCGACTAATACACACTAATTAACCGGTAAAAGATAGTTAGGGAGTAAGGAAATCTAAGTAAACACATTTCTCTACACATAAGTTTCTCACCACATTTTCATTTTTTGTTATTTTATTTTATTTGCATTCGTAGTAATTTGGGTTAGTTGACTAGCAACTAATTCCGCCCACTCCTTCAAAACCTGAGATTTTACTTGCTTTCATAAAAACTATAAAAACATAAAAAGAATCTTCCTCAACCCTTAGACCTAATTAGAGTAGCCTTTCACACCTAACGAACACTATTCCCTGTGGAGAACGATCAATCCCCCGTACTTACCACTACACTATACTACATCGGTCAGGTACACTGCCTGGTGGGGTTGTAAGCCTCTTGAGATCCCTCGAGAGGTAAAACCTGTTGTAAGGTTGCAAAACCACGCATCAACATGTAAGAAGAGAATTACACCAACAGGAATAACTGAGGGAGAAAGGTGTTTTGAACAAACAAAAAGGTGTTACTTGATTGAGGTCATGCCATTCTTTAAACTACTCAAAGAACATTTTGAAGGGATGCAAAATACCCTTAAAACAGAAGTAAATGAAATGAAAGCAGTGTTTAAAGATATGGAAAATGAGGTAACTCAAACTGTGATAGAACTTAAGACTCGTGAGATTGAAAGAAAGAACATTCTCATCTCCAATGAGAATTTGATTGCTAGATATATTGCACAAGATGTATTTTATACTGCTACTGATTCTGCATTATCTGCTTGTCAATTTCATGAGTATTCTATGGCTTTGAATGTTACCCAGAATCGTGTTGTTGAGCTTGAGGGGGAGAATTTGAAATTACAAGAAAAAATTCAAAATGATGACCATGATAACATGGTCAAACGTTTTTCAAAACTAGAGGTTGACTATCTTAATTTACAATTAAAATATCAACACTTAGAAGAAAGATGCAAACTATCGAAGTTCAAGACATCTTCGGATGCTCCTGAATTTGATATGTATTTTGAATTAAACAAACGGGATGAGAAAATTCAAGCTCACACGAACACGATTCGACAATTGAGGGCTCAAATTGCCCAATTAAAATCAAACAAGTGTGATGTGCATGACACCAATAAACCTTCGTCTTCAGATTCTCAGAATTTTCACTATCAAGACACCATCAATAAGTTACACTACGAAAATGAGTGTTTTCGAGCTGAGAATTCTAAGATTAAACAACATTACAAAGAGTTATATGACTCGATTAAAGTCACACGAAACAGTCATAACGAAAAGATAACTTCTTTGTTAAATGAAATTGAGAATCTTAAGACGAAGGTGAAAGGAAAAATGCCAAGTATCACTTGTGATTGTGGTGCACCAAAGGTTCCTGCTATTAAAAAGTATGATGTTGATGTTGGGCCTATTCCATTTCCCCTTAGAAACAATAGACCTGCCCATCAAATATTCTCTATCACCTTAGGGACGGCCTTGACACACTTCGTGAGGTTGTCGAAGAGGACAGAATAGAAAAGCCACTTGATAAGGCAGTTGTGTATGCCTGCGTCCTCACAAAAAGGATTCAGGAATTGTTAGAATATGCCATTGGCACGGGCCCTAAGTCTTACCACCAAAGAGATAGATTAGTTGCATCATCATCCACAATTAAGAACAAGCATGTAACCTTTGAACTATCATCAAGAACATCAGAACCCAGCACATCAAAATCAGGAAAGCTTGTGACAGTGAAACAAACTAATGTTCCCATCGTTACTTCTACAGGAGTGAAAAGTGACACCCAAGCTAGCAGGTCAGAGCCTAGAGGCAATGCAAGGAAAGATAGGACTGCGCCGGCTAAGAGTGATCACAAGAAGAGTGTAGAAGCCCAACCTAGGAACAATAAGTTTGCAATGAGTAGATTGAATCGTGTTGATTCTAGTATCAAAAGTACTGTAATTAATTCGAATTCTAATGCTGTCTGTAAAACATGTGACAAATGTTTAATTTATGCTAATCATGATGATTGTGTTGAGTCATTTCTGATGCCTCCCGTACCACCCCATGTTAAGAATGTTAGGAAAACTGAAACAAATAAGAAAGTCTGGATTGCTACAGGAAAAACTTTGCTAATGTTGGGTACCAATGGAGACCCACTGGAAGGAAATTCAATCTAGGAAATCAGTGTCCCTTACCTAGAAAGAACAATCACAAAATTGTGAAATCTAAGGAATGGAGACCAACTGGTCGAATTTTGCCTCTAGTAACACAATGCCTTCCAACTAGGTCATCTGCTGCCTCTAGGGTAGTCTCCACTATAATGACAACAACATCTGTAAACCCTGTAGCACCTGAATTTGTGTGTGCTAACCAAACGGACCCCAACTGCACGTGGGGATCCACATATTTCAGTTATCCATCGTTGTCTGTTTTCAAATGCAGGTCGTACAAATCGTCCTTTGGTGTTTGGATTCAGGCTGCTCAAAACATATGACTGGGGATCGCTCACGGCTCAAGAATTTCGTAAAAAAGTTTATCGAGACTGTTAGATTCGGGAACGACCACTTTGGAGCTATTATGGGTTATGGAGATTATGTGTTTGGCGACAGTGTAATCTCTCGGGTATACTATGTGGAAGGGCTAGGGCATAATTTGTTTTCGGTTGGTCAATTCTGTGATTCAGATCTTGAAGTGGCATTCAGAAAACACACTTGTTTCGTCAGAGAGTTGGATGGTATAGATCTTCTCAAAGGAAGTCATTGCACCAATTTATATACCATATCCATTGAAGAAATGATGCAGTCCTCTCTTATTTGCTTGCTTTCTAAGGCTTCAAAGACTAAGTCTTGGCTATGGCACCTTCGTTTAAACCACTTGAACTTCGGCACCATAAATGACTTGTCTCGCAAAGACCTAGTTCGAGGCATGCCCAGATTAAAATTTGAGAAAGATAACCTTTGCTCTGCATGTCAATTGGGCAAAATCAAGAAACACACCCACAAACCCAAAATCTTCAATTCCATCATGGAAGTTCTTCACACACTGCACATGGATCTGTGTGGACCAATGAGGGTGCAGAGTATCAATGGAAAGAAATATGTTCTTGTAGTGGTCGATGACTACTCTAGATTCACATGGGTAAAGTTTTTGAGAACCAAGGATGAAACTCCAGAGGTTATCATCAAACTAATCAAGCAGCTACAAGTAAGGCTGAACAAAACTGTCAGAATCATCCGGACTGACAATGGAACTGAGTTTGTTAATCAACAACTCAGTCAATTATATGAAGGTATTGGCATAACCCATCAGAAAAGTGTCCCACGCACTCCACAGCAGAACGGCGTTGTTGAGAGACGAAATCGTACCCTTGTAGAAGCTGCAAGGACTATGCTAATTTACTCTAAAGCTCCGATGTTTCTTTGGGCAGAAGCAATTGCCACTGCATGTTACACCCAAAATCGTTCCTTGATACACACTCTTCACAATAAGACACCTTATGAGCTGATTCATAACAAGAAGCCAGATCTCTCCTTTCTTCGAGTGTTCGGTGCACTGTGTTATCCTACAAATGACAGTCAAGATCTGGGAAAGTTGAAGGCTAAAGCAGACATAGGTTTCTTCGTTGGGTATGCACCAGATCGCAAGGGATATAGAATCTACAACAAAAGAACCCGACAAATCATGGAAACAATTCACGTCACATTCGATGAGCTGTCTGAGCATACGGCTCCTGGACAAACCAGTTCTGGACCCACTACTAATCTATTGACACCTGGACCAATTAGTTCAGGTCTTGTACAGAATTCCACGCCTGCAGCTCCTTATGTACCTCCCACCAGTGATGAATTGAAGAAGTTATTTGATTCAATGTTTGACGAATACTTTGAGCCATCCACGGTTAATCCTACAACGGAAACTCCACATGAACTCCCTGTTGCTGATGCTCAAGTTCCACCAAACTCAGAAGGTCCATCTATATCTGTCCCTATCAGTCAAGATGCTCCATCTGCCAGTCAATCACATTCATCATCAAATATACAACCTTCTTCAGTACAGCAAGGATCTGCAGATGACAATTCTTTTGAAGTTAATCCTTTTGCTCCTGTTGATGATGTCCCGTTTGAGAATGTATTTGCTCCTGAATTTTCAACTGATACATCTTCTTCAGGAGATCACAACACGGCAACATCAGTTCAAAACCCTCAACCCCACGATCATCTCAGAAAATGGACCAATGATCATCCGATTGACAACATCATTGGTAGTCTCTCTCGTCCGGTATCTACTCGAAAACAACTAGCCACTGATGCCCTGTGGTGTTTCTTCAACTATGTACTATCAAAAGTCGAACCAAAAGATGCAAAAGAAGCAATGACCAAAGATTGCTGGTTCAACGCTATGCAAGATAAAATTCATGAATTTGATCGGCTTGAAGTATGGGAATTAGTACCTCCTCCAGAGTGTGCAATGATCATTGCTCTAAAGTGGATCTTCAAAGTGAAACTTGATGAGCATGGTGATGTTCTTAAGAACAAGGCACGGCTAGTTGCAAAAGGATATCGACAAGAAGAGGGCATAGACTTTGAGGAATCATTTGCTCCTGTTGCATGAATTGAAGCCATCAGAATCTTCCTCGCAAATGCTGCTAGTCGGAATATGATAGTCTACCAAATGGATGTTAAAACAGCTTTCTTGAATGGTGACTTAAAAGATGAAGTCTATGTGAGTCAACCAGAAGGATTTGTGGACGCTGATCATCCTACTCATGTCTATCGCTTGAAGAAGGCCCTCTATGGCTTGAAGCAGGCACCTAGGGCATGGTATGACACCTTGTCCAAGTTCCTTCTTGCAAATGGATTCTCCAAGGGTGTTGTTGATCCTACATTGTTCACCAGGAAGGCGGGCAAACATCTACTCCTTGTTCAGATATATGTAGATGACATTATCTTTGCTTCATCTGATCCCAGTGAATGTGATCGGTTTTCAAAAGAGATGAGTTCTAAGTTCCAGATGTCGATGATGGGACAAATGTTGTTCTTCTTAGGATTGCAAATTTCTCAAAGTCCTGGAGGCATCTTCATTAATCAATCCAAATATGCAAACGAAATTCTAAAGAAATTTGGATTCAATTCAAGTGACTCTATTGACACTCCCATGATTGAAAGATCAAAGCTGGATGAAGATCTCTCTGGGGTGCCGGTTGATCAAACAAAGTATAGAAGTATGATTGGATCCTTGATGTATATCACCGCCAGTAGACCAGATCTTCTGTTTGCAGTATGTATGTGCGCTAGGTACCAAACCAAGCCCACTAAAAAGCATCTGGAAGCGGTGAAAAGAGTCTTCAGATATCTTCATGGCACGATTCATATGGGACTCTGGTATCCAAAGGACACTGCAATGGAACTCACAGCTTATGCAGATGCGGATCATGCAGGGTGTCACGATACTCGTCGAAGTACTTCGGGGGGAGCTCAGTTTTTGGGGGGAAAGTTGGTTAGTTGGTCTTCTAAGAAGCAAATGAGCACGTCTATATCTTCTACAGAGGCCGAGTACATTGCTATGTCTGCTTGCTGTGCTCAAATCCTATGGATGAGATCACAACTATCAGACTATGGGCTTTCATACAACAAAATTCCCATGTATTGTGACAACAAAAGCGCTATCGCTCTCTGCTGTAACAATGTCCAACACTCCCGGTCGAAGCACATCGACATCAGGCATCACTTAATAAGGGAATAGGTTGAGAAAGGGATTGTTGAACTCTACTTCGTGAGGACGGAGTTTCAGTTGGCTGATATCTTCACTAAGGCACTTCCAAGAGAACGGTTTCAGTTTATTCTCCCGCGACTTGGCATGAAGAGCTTGACACCTGAAGCACTCAAGGGTCTTCAAGAAGAAGAGGAGGAGTAAAGGATTGGCTTCACATATCCTTGTATATATGTTGTATATATCTTAAACAAAAAGAAAATAGAAAAATATAAAACCTATAAAAACCCTAAAAATCAGAAAATTAAAAAAAAAAAATATATATAATATATATATATATATATATATATATACCAAAAATAGTTTCTCTAGGCATGTCTTCTGTTTATCGATAACATTTACGGACCTAGAAATGTCATTCAATAATGACACGGGTCTTTAAATGAAGCTCGAGCAGAAGTTATACTAACTGGTTAAAACATGTCTAATCGGCTTGCAGTTACTTTAGACTGCAACCCATGCATTAATATGGGGAAAGCACGTCGCCAAAAAGACGGCTGTTCCTCCAACTGGGTGATGTTCACCTAGGCATGGATTACTTTATATCCATGTTTCTTCTATCTGATGTACGATTCAGTGCATCATTTCTTGTATAAGAAGAGAAGTCTTCTTTACACCAAAAACTCCTTCAATTCTATGATTCTTCAGGAGAGTTTTGGTGTTTCACAAGGTGGTAACTGGTCTTAAATTTTCACAAATACGTCACACTCAATTGAATGACTACAACTCTTTAAATAGAAAACAGGTCATTAATTGAGGGGGAGAGTATTTGTTCAAATTTCTGACACCTTTTTAAGCATTGTGCAACATCAGCAGTGACACTCTCTCATGGTTTAAGGGGGAGCATAGTATGCTCCGTAATCAGAATACATTTAAACCTGACCACATTTTCTCCCAAATTTTCTAAACATATTCAAATCAATTGGGATCACAAATCTCAAATGGTTTGAAATTTTTGATCGGGGGAGAGAATGTGATTTAAATATGAAAATCTGATAAAAATGTGATTTTTTGGACTCAAGTGTAGGCTCTCCCATATGTGCTAAACTCTTTCGTATATCGATGCACATATTGAGGGGGAGCAAATGATTTGTGATGGCAATTGTGAAAGAATACCAAAGACCGACCATTTTACTTTATGTATTGGAGTTATAAGGATGGTAAGGTTAGGTATTAGTTCCCATGATCCAGCCAGAACCGGAGGGATCTTCCCAGGGACAATCCTCTAGTTAGAATAGAAGTCCTTAGGAATGATTAAAAAGGAGAAAAGTGAATAAGGGAAAAGTGCCGACTGAGATGGAGCTAGTACTGGAACAAACCCAACAAGGTGCTAGTAATGAAGTCTCGGTAAGCGCTGAAGGGGTTGAAGAATGAAAAAGAAATGTAAAGATAAAGGGTGAAAAGAAAGAAGCCCTCCTTGCACTTTAGGCAGAAACCGGGTCAATACATATGCTGTCAGAATCACTTAGTTGATTGCTGGCATTGAAGACATTGTATCATGGACCCAGTGATATGCTGCACAACCCTCCCTAGCCACTCAAGGTCCCTCAAAGGATTCTTGTTTCATTTGTCACGGAGATCAATACATGGCTATCGTCTATCTCACTCCGAGTTAGATGATATTGAAAAGGTGGCAGTCCTCTCCAGCCTCCGATCACTAAATCAAAACGCACAATTGAGTCTAGAGCCAGGAGATCATCAATAAATCTCATTAGGACACATTTCCAATATGCTTGCTGTTTCATACACCGTGAAAAGCAAGAAAATATATATGAAGAGTCGTACACATTATCCTTGTGGTATTGCCAGAACATCCGAGTGATGCGTAAAGTATTCACAATGAAGATGGAAATCCTTCTAGAGCCAACATCAAACAAGCTCTTGGTGGGTGACATGTGAGATCCTTCATGGATCAAGCTTGTGACAACTGGAAAGAAACGATGGGGCGATTCAAATTTGAATCAAACTTGTTCCAGGAAATGGATTGACGGATACTTTTGGAAAACCTCTCAATGTGCTCACCAACGAAGTTTCGAGCACATTGATTGTGAAAATTTTCAAACAAAAGTATTTTTGACAGAAATGTGATTCAATTTATAAAACCCTTGTCGTGTTGCACAAAATGTTTATCCTGTGACACGCAAGTGATTTTTCTAATCAATTTCTCGTCAATCAGTGGGTATTTAATTCACTGATTCACTCTACCGTGCTGTCTGCTTTGAGACGTTCCGGTATGAGAACCTGCTTAGTATGATGATTCTGACATTAATTTGTTGGAAGACTCATTACTACAAGCTGGAAATTCCTGTCAAGGAGAATCTTCTTTAAAGGGGATTCTACCTGATCACAGGTCGGTCTTCACAGAACCGAAGGTTAAATCCAACCACCACATCGAACGAATGACAAAGCCATATTCGTTCTCCAACTTTATTGCTAACTGTTTTATTTCATATTCATATAAAGATGGCGATGGTGGTTCCTGATTCCAGCAGAAACGTGTCAATCCACACTCCATGCTCACACTTCCAATTCATTATCAAAAACATCATGATAGATGAAAGACCTACAACACAGCTTCCGCAACTCAGATGATAGCTATCACGATCAAGAAAAGTGTGAGCATGCGAGTTCGACGGTCACAACAAATCACATGGAGGCATTACTACAATGGATGAGCTCAGAGATTCACGGTGGCTGATGATCTCAAAGAAGGCTCAAAGATCACAACCTTACATAAAGACGATGCTGCAAGATGACGTGAAGACATATGATGGATGATAACTTCAAAGATACTCAAAGATCATCCAAGATAAAAGATCAGTCATCAAAAGTTCACTGCTGAAAGGCACAAATATCTATGAAGTTGAAGAATCAAAGACTACGAGCTATGAAGACACATTCAGAGGATAGAGTGCTATAATTCTAAATTCTATTTCCGGGGTGACCTCCCTTAGGGGGAGATTGTTAGGAATATAAATATTCATCTGAAGACTCGGTCACCCCGAGTACTCATTAGCACTTAATAGCTCGTAGGAATATTAGTATTATTAGTAATAGTTTAGTTAATATAGAACTTGTGGAGTGGGTCGGGTCTTTACCCTCTGTCAGCTCACTCCACAGCCCACTCGGGGCACCAATATTATGTACTATATAAAGCCCTTCCCACACAAGGGAAGGGTTGGACCTTTCATTCTTCCTAATCTAATCTTCTACTTTCTCTCTCTACAAAGGTTCCCTACTTATTTTCTCACTCTAAATCTCTTCTTCTATTCGGCCAAGGATTAATCCATACGTGTTATATATGTTAGTGAACATCTTACAGAGTTTTAGAGAGAGAGAGTCTAGAGAGATAAAGAGGAAACCAGGTTTTATTCAAAGATAATGAAAGGTGAAAAATACAAAACAAGGCTCACCCTCCTAGTGAAGTCTAGGAGGGTATTTATAGGCCAACAAACACAAGACTTTACATAATTGACGCTTCTAGTCTTTGTGTTTGTGCCTAACAAGATAACTATTGTAATCCCAAATATGTTGTCACATTTTAGTGTTAGAAGCATTCCCAACAGTAGGTATGATGGGTGAACCGAACCGAGCCAATATTAGAGATTAGACGGAGCTTCGTTGGCTGGAATAAAAGGCGGGTAGGTGCACTAATCCGCGATGGGGATTGCAACTTTCCATAAATTTCCCATTTGTCATTCACCGACCAAATGAGTCGGTCTGTCGCTCGATTTCATAACAGAGCCGTTTCCCGGTGGCATAGAAGTCTCTCATGCGGGCGAAGGAGATGCATTTCAGGTACTAGTGGTATTGGACAAGAAAAAAGGAATGATTTCTTTCTTCTTTCTGCCTTTTTTTCCCATCTGTGCAATTTCATAAAGAAAGGTGTGTGAACCATAGCGAGTCCGGGTTTCATTTCAAACTAGCCTCCTGGACTGAATTTACCTTCTTAATAGGTTATAACTACCAAGAATTTTGACAAAGATGACGAGTTGGTTGCGACATCCCGAAGAGGTTGTTGAAAAACGGATCGTTAGGATATTCAAACATTTATTAGCTAGTTTGGTGTGGAAATATAAAAGTGGGACTAGCAGTAAAGTTTTTTTTTTTTTTTTTTTTTTTTTTTTTTTTTGGTAGTAAAAAATGAGTGTGTATTCAGTGGGATTGGTTTTTTGTGTGTTGTTTTGACTGTCATTTTGACTAGAACTGGCGGTAGTCATTGTTGTGGTTGTTTTGACTGGAACTGGTGGTAGTCATTGTTGTGGTTGTTTGTGATGATGATTGTGGCCGGAAAATTATGAGTTTCACCAGAAAATTGAAAATTGTTGTGTTTTAATCAACAAACTTGATGGGATTGTGAAAAAGATTGTGTTTTGATTAGTGAATCATTGATTTGATTGAGGATTGATGTGTTTTGGTGATGAATAATGGTGATCGGAAAAAGTTGTTACTTGATCGAAAAAGTTTATTATAATTGTTACAGGTGGTCGGAAAGATGTCTCTAATACCATAACGGTAAATCAGTCAGGGGAGAAATGAGAGAGAGTGAAAAGGGAAATGAATTTTATGAAGTTATTACATTCAACTGAGTTAGTAGCAGGTATTTATACAAGATAGAGTTTGACTTTCTACTTTGACTGTTTATAACTAACTAAGATATACTATATTACATAGCTTATGTTTGATAGTTTACAATTTCACTATGTCAATGAAGGGGCTGTTTGTTTAAGCTTATACGTGGCTTATGAGCTTATTTGTGTTTCGGCTTATATTTCATAAGCTTCAACTTTTCGGTTTATTTTAAGACTTGTGGGCTTATATAAGTTTATTATGATATAATATATAATAAACTTATATAAGCCCATAAGGCTCAAATTAAGCCGAAAAATTAGGGCTTATAAAATATAAACCGAAATCAAATAAGCTCATAAGCCCGCATATAAGCTTAAACTAGGGTGGCAATCGAGTCGTGTCCGTGTCGACCCACTCGGGTTGGTGGGTTGGCGGGTTGGTAAAGCCTCAACCCAAACACGACCCATTTATTAATCGTGTCAAAAACCTCAACCCTAACCCACACACACCTAACATGTGTAACCCATTTATGACCCGTGTAACCCGTTTAAATAAACTAGTTAAAAGGGTTAATTATTTAATTAGTTTGAGGAAGGTGGTTTGTTAATGATCAATTTTAGGATTGGGTGAAATTTTAGAGTGAGATGAGCAAGACTCGAGTATATATAAGAAGTAAATTCCCGCTCAAAGCCAAGACCCTATATTCCCGCTCAAAGAATAGAGGCCAGACTGCCAGAGGTCTAAGATAGTAGACTGACTAGACACTAAGTTCCCGCTCAAAGCCTTGACACTAAATTTCCCACTCAAAGTCTTAGATACTAAATTCCCGCTCATAGTTTTCCATATTTTAGGCTTCCAAAGGCCCATTCAAAAAATTTCATTTTTGACTTTAATTTCCAAGTTTATTAAAGTTTTACTTTACAAAAGTTATATATTTTATTGATTAAAAGTTTATATATTTAAACGGGTTCACGGGTTGACCTGTTTAAAATTAATAAACCCATACACGACCCATTTATTAAACGGGTTATACGGGTTAACCTGTTTTCGACCCAAACCTGTTTATCCTCGACCCAAACCCGTTTATCTTCGTGTCGTGTCCGTGTCGGTTAGCGTGTCGTGTCGAAATTTGCCACCCCATATAAGCTTAAACAACCCGAAAATAGCCTCTCAAATAAACACCAACTAGTGAGGCAAAAATAGAACTTTTAGAAACCCAAACAAGCCAAATCTCATAGATCTACCCTCTCCCTCTCACCACCTCCCCCAAAACAACCATGCCACCACCACAAACCACCCTCCTCATCCTCCTCATCACCACACTCACACTCCTCCACAACACGACACCCCAAAACCAAAACCAAAACCAAGATCTAGACACAGATTGCACCGACAAATACATCCATATTCGCCACCTCCCACCACATTTCAACACCCATCTCCTAACCAACTGCACTTCCACCCACCACCCTTTTTTCACATCCGACTTATGCCAACACATTCCCAACCAAGCCCTGGGCCCCACCACACACAACACTTCCCACTCATGGTTCCGTACTGACCCCACTTTATTCGAACATTTTTTCCATACTCGTATGTTGGAGTATCCTTGTCTTACTAACGACCCTACACTTGCTGACGTCATCTATGTTCCTTATTATGCTGTACTAGATTCTTTAAGGTATTTGTATGGCGATAAGTATAATTACTCTGACCAACATGGGAAGAGTTTGTATGAGTATCTGGCGCGTGAGGACACGGCGATTTGGGATAGGCATATGGGTCATGATCATTTTGTGGTGTTGGCTGGTAGCGCGTGGGATTACATTCAGCCGTTGAGTAACGGTGGAGATAATGGGGGTGATGGGGTTAGGGTTTCTAGGGTTTGGGGTAGTTCGTTTTTGGAGATGGCTGAGTTTTTTAATGTGACGGTGTTGGTTTATGAAAGTAGAGCATACCCTTTTCAGGAAAGGTCCATTCCGTATATGACGTCTTTTCATCCGCCGAGTTTGGGTTTGTTTGATTCATGGGTGAGGAGGGTTAGGGGGGTTAGGAGACCGGTTTTGATGATGTTTGCGGGTGGGGGTGGGATATCGACTAGCCCGAATGTGAGGAGGAGTATTAGGTTGGAGTGTGAGGCGAATGTGGATTTGTGTGAGTTTGTGGATTGTTCTAATGGGATATGTGAGCATGACCCGATTAAGTTTATGAAACCGATGTTGAGGGCGAGTTTTTGTTTGCAGCCGCCTGGTGATACGCCGACGAGGAGGTCGACGTTTGATAGTATTTTGGCAGGGTGTATACCGGTGTTTTTTGAGGAGTTGTCGGCGAAGAAGCAGTATGTGTGGCATTTGCCGGAGGATGAGTATGATGAGTTTTCGGTTATGATACCGAAAGAGGATGTGGTGTTTAAAGGCGTGAGTGTTGTTGAGGTTTTGAAAGGGATTCCGAAGAGTCATGTTAGGAAGATGAGGAAGAAGTTGATTGAGATGATTCCGAGAATTGTGTATAGGAGACATGGGAGTTCTTTGGGATTGAGGAATCAGAAAGATGCATTTGATATTGCAGTTGAAGGTACAATTCAAAGGATTAAAGCTAGGCTTGAAAGTCTTGGTGATATGTGATTTGAGTTTATAAAGTTTTGTTTGTAATATAACACGGCTATGTTCATCGATCATCATATTGTTGACTCACTAGCATTTGTAGAAAATTTTCGCCTTTCAACGATTATACAAGTTTCTTCAGTGTTCAAGTTCTGTACACGATTATAATATCAAGTCATAGATGATTAGTTTCTCGTGTTTGAGCATGTTTTAATATACTGCTGTAACGAATTCGATACGCTGAATCTGAAAGGGTTTGGTTGATGTCAATTTACTTTTTTTGGCATTGTATGGAAACGGGAACCTATTGACTATTTCATGTGTGACATTACATGTATTTAGGGGCGTCAGTAGGGTTGGGTTGACCCAACCCAACCCCGATAAGGCTTATCAGGTCGGGTTGAATCGGGTTAAAAAAAACTTGTCGGGTTATTTTGACCCGAACCCGATAACCTGATAGTGTTATAGGGTCGGGTTAGGGTTAGAAAATTATTGCTATTGGGTTATCGGGTCAACCCGATAAGACTCGAAAATAAATTATTGTCATGCGTAACAGTTTGTTCTTTTAATTGTTTCGAAGTTTCCAACATGGACTTGTTTTCCTACTGATGTGTGCTAGACTACTGCTAGTCTGCTACAATACTTTTTTTTTGCTAGAATAATTATGGTTGTTAATTATTGTTGTGGTTTGTTTCATATGGAATTTGGTTTATTTTGCTTATTCTTCATAACCAGAGAATCTGTATTTGATTGTTTGTAAATTGGTCTGCATTATGCATTTGGTTTGTGTGCTGTCAAAAGGGGCGTATTTGGTTGTTTTTGGTCTGCATTATGCATTTGGTCTACAATATGCATTTGGTTTGTGGTCTGCAATATCCGTATTTGGTTGTTTGTGTAGTGCAGAATCTGTATCTGGTTTAGTACTGTCAAAAGGGGTGTTTGGTTATGATGTACTGCTGCAGCAAGGGGCGTTTGGTACTGAGTTTGGTACTGTAATGGAAGTTGCTACCGTAAGTCTGGAGAATGGGTCAAAAGTAATGTGTAACCCATTTTACTGTTAATGTGTAAAATGGGTCAAAAGTCAGCTAAGGTTTCTCATATATGCCTATATTTGTAGACTTAATGTAACCCATATTACCGTTAGAGTTGTCTCTTAGTAGTTACTAATGATAAAATGGGTCAAAAGTCAACTAATATTGATACCATATATTGATAAAATGGGTATAAAGATATCTTACTGTTAGTTGGTTTCTTAGATTACTAATGATATTGCATTGTTTGTAGACTACATGTAAGTTGTAAGTTTGTAACCCATTTTCTTTGCAAATATGCAACTGTGACTAATTTTGTAAGTTACATGTAGTCTACAAAATTAGTCACAGTTGCATATTTGCAAAGAATATGGGTTACAATTGGTGAGTATTGTAATGCTGGTCGGCGATCAGGTCTGAATGGTTGAGTTAATTGGGCCGGTCATCACGTTTTGGATTCTAACGAAGCCTCGACTTTCAAAGTATCAAATTTCATCAAGGGCCAACACTGGCTAGTCGCTGCATCAGTCCCGTATGATGACAATTAGCTAGGACTAATACATGTAAGTATGTAACATTATTTGCTTACTATTATTTGTTGGTGCTGAAAAGAAAAATAAGTAAAGTAGGTCTTTTATTTTATATGCAACTGTTTAAACAGATTGTTAATGCCGATAATGGAGAAATTTTAGTACCTCAATAATATAGTGTCAGTAATAAGCTGGTAATTAGCGAATGGATTATTGAAAACTGATAATTTAATTTTCTCTAATAGTTTGATAAACCAGCTCAAACACTAATTGTGCCGATATTCTATGTGACAAACCTTCTGCATTAAGATGTAATATTTGATATTGAAACATACATAAAATTTTAAGCAAAATATGGTCCTAAGTAATCTATTTAGAAGAGTCTAACAATGTTTGTGCCTGCTATCTACTTATGTTAATGAATCTGGTTAACTTAGTAGCCATTTGCAAACAGTAATGTTTTGATATGTAAATAAAACAAATTTGTATGTCTACAAACAATAGGGCTGCAACTGCAAGAGTCATACTAACTTGAGCTCGACTCACGGCTATAGTCTAAGCAACATGTATGTAGTATCACCTGATAACCCGAATCACCCTACCCGACATAACCCGACTCGAATACCACCCGAACCCGATGACCCGATTCCTGATCGGGTCGGGTTGCGGGTCACTTTTTAAAAACTCAAAACCCGACCCGATAACACCCCTACATGTATTACCTTTTGTTAACGGGACAATGACAGAAACTAAATCATCCGGGTTTCATCGTCAAAGAGAGAACCTTTTTGTAAGAAAAATGCGCAGTGAAGAAAAAGAATGAAATCTGTAGTTCACAGTTAAAGAACATGCTAAAAATAAAAACAAATATTGATGAGATGTTAGATTTGGGAAACAATGTACGACATCTTTCTTTCATTTCTACTCTCACCAAATAATGATAGAAAACAATGGTTAAAAACACAACTCCAACCGCATCTCAGGATAGCAGAACCCCATGTAAGACCAGCAGCAAAGCCTGCAGTCACTTGTAATGGCTTCGTCTAATGGTAATGGGTCTGATGGTAATGGTATCGAAACTTCTGTTTCAATATGTCACTTGATTCATATCACTCTATCCTTTGCGACTTCTAATGTTGTTGCTACTCCATCGATGATCCTCTGGTTTGCCTGCACATAAAATAACATGAACACCCCTACGAATGAGGAAGTAAGATTACCCATTAATTCAGTTTGGATGTATCCCACAGCAGTCGAAGAAAGTTTAGGTGAGAATTTCGACCATTAACTTGTGAACGGGTCGTTTCAGTCATTCAGGTTATGCCCAAACATATTAAAAATTAGCTAAAAGTAAACGGGTCAAATGGGTAGAAAGTCGCCTACAGTGTATTATAAATATGTAACTTATAGATGGGTCGATTCAGTCATTCGGGTAATGATCAAGCAGCTTGACACACTAATTATCTAAAAGCATTAGACAGAATCTGTCATACTGTCAACCCAATCTTTTTTGAAAGAAAAATAATGCGTCAACCCAACTCAGTCTGACCCTTTTTGACATGTTACCCAACAGCCCGGCCCTACAAAAAAAAAAAAGAAAGAAAGAAAGAAAGACACACGAGTAGCATTTGTGCGAGACCAGCGACGTATTTTGGCACATAATGGGGCAGTAGACAATCGATATCTGAATGGACAAGACAAGCCTTTACAAAGGGGGCCTCAATGGTCTGTGGCATAGTGCGAACAGCGAACCTAAAAAGTAATGTTTCATTCATTTTTATACATGAAAAGACTGACTGGTTTGGTGGGAACCTGCGTACCTTAACCATTTGTATCCAATTCATGATTTGTATCTTTTTCTTTGACCCCAGCATTCAGGTGTATTTGATATTTGCTGTTGAAGGTACAATTCAAAGGATTAAAGCTAGACTTGAAGGTCTTAGTGATCTTCTGATCATCTGAATTTTAGCATCTGTAAAAGTTTCGAAATGCTAAGTATGAAATTTCTTGCCTAATACGAATTTAATTTTCTTGACATTGTCTGGAACTTACTGGTGATTTCTCGTAGCTGTAAATCCTTTTGTTATTAAGACATCATTAGAAACTAAATCGTTAGATTTATATCGTCAAAGAGAACATTTTGTAAGATAGATGCCAACATGAAGAAAAAGAATGAAATCTTATTAATGTATCTGGTAGTTCACATTTAAGAAGATGAAACATACAAACAAAAATTGACGAGATATTAGATTTTGGAAACAATGTACAACATCTTTCTTTCATTCCCTCTCACCAAATAACTCAAGTATACAAAACAATGGTTAACAACACAACTCTAACCCCATCTCAGGATAGCAGAACCCCATGTAAGACCAGCACCAAAGCCCGCAGTTGCTATGGTTTGACCTTGTTTCACTTTACCGCTTCTAACAGCTTCGTCTAATGCTAATGGGATAGAAGCTGCACTCGTGTTTCCATAGTTTGCTAGATTCGATATCACTCTATCCTTTGGGACTTCTAATCTTGTTGCTACTCCATCAATTATCCTCTGATTCGCCTGCACGTAAAATACAATAAATGACTCTCTGATGAGGAATTACGTTTATAAAATTCTAGATTCAAGTATCTGCTGGGATTTATTATGCAACGGTAAAAAGTAGTTAAGGTCAGACTTGCGATAATGGGTCGACCCTGTCATTTGGGTTATGTTCAAACATATAAAAAATTAGGTTAAAGGAACGGGTCATATGTGTCGAAATTTGCCCAAAGTGCACTATAAATTTGTAATCATGCTTGACACACTAATTTTTTAAAAGCCTCAAAGGTGTCAACCAAACTCGAGCCGATCCAAGTTGACATGTTACACAACTGGCCTGGGCCTATAAGTTTACCACCTCTAAAAGAAAGACTAACATGTCACAAGTAGCATTGTTTGGACCCACGAAATAATCTGATTTATACCTGATGGAGCAGTAGCCAATCGATATCTGAATGGGTAAGACCAGCCTTTGCCAGTGATGCCTCAATGGTCTGTGGGACAGTACCAACAGCGAACCTAAAGACCTCTGTTCCATTCATTTTTATACATGTATAAGATGATTCGTTTGGGGGGAACCCACGGGCAGAACCATTGGTACCCAATTCATGATCTGTTTCTTTTTCTTGGACTGCAGCATTCAGGTGCCTGTTTGGGAGGAGAGTTATGAAAAAAAATATTGCCAATGAGTTGAAACTACACGAAA
The DNA here is from genome assembly GCA_021014915.2 of Artemisia tridentata subsp. tridentata. Taxonomy (NCBI): domain Eukaryota; kingdom Viridiplantae; phylum Streptophyta; class Magnoliopsida; order Asterales; family Asteraceae; genus Artemisia; species Artemisia tridentata. The sequence continues at coordinate 282,099,086 of CP139506.1, forward strand.
TTGTAAAAGCAACCTGTTGCCGTCACCATCACTGTGTAAGTCAAAGCTAATTAAACCGTCCTCTTCAATATCACATGCCTGCAAAGAGTGCGAGATATTAGTCACTTGCAAATAAACTTTTTTGTCCATATTTATGAATAATACAAATAAAATAAGATTATTATAATAATTATTTAGATCTTTGAATAAAACAATTTAGGAGGCCGTAACTTGTAAGACGTAAAATAAACTTCGGGTAATATCAACTTGTTTGTTCTGTTGAACCCATTATCCTTTCAGCTAATTTTATTTATTTCAAATTTGGCATGTTTGAGATCAAACACAGCTTACATCGACCTATTCATTAGTGAATAGATCGAATTTGCAAAAACACTAAGTAATTTATCTATAGGAAGATTGCTAAACAAAGAAAAAGTGAACTAGCCCCCATATGTATGAAACCAATGTTCATTATCTCACTTTAGCTATTAGCCATTTACTATTATGTTTTATGGGCCCGTATATTTTACTATTCAATGGGACCGAAATAAAACAATGTAAAACTGTAAATAGCACATAGAATAAGAAACTTGACGAAAGTCAAAACGACTCAAGTATGCATACAAGCAGCTTATTTATAATGATGATAACATACAGAAATATGGTTCTGACATAAAAATATCACTAAGTAAATGAGCCGCACCTGGACCAGAACAGCACCAGCAGCATCACCAAAGAGAATGCAGGTCCCTCTATCAGTCCAATCAACATTACGAGAGAGCGCATCTGCTCCAATCACGAGTACATTCTTGAAACCACCTCCTAAAAGACAAGTTCAATGTGTTAAGAATCACACACATGAAGAACAAAACACCCTTCAAGATGCTATATAGAAGTCGACTGGAGTGTGAAAAAAAAAATCCATGTACCTCGAATATAACAAGAAGCTGAAACTAGGCCTATTACAAATCCGCTACAAGCAGCTGTTATGTCAAACGCGAGTGGATTTCCTTTACATCCAAGTGCTTTTTGAATCTACAACATATGAAAATAAATAAGCATCAGTTAAAAGATTTTAAAGATGTTTCATAGGGTAACGCCGTCAAGAATTAAAGATTTAACATTAGTTACACTAAAAACAAGATTAATCCATGTCATCAGGTTCAACCTGTGGTGCACCACCAAATAAATCTTCAGGTGTCGATGTACACAGCAATATAAGATCCACGTCATCAGGTTCCACTTCTGCCATTTCAAGTGCTTTTCGAGCAGCCTCAGCTGCTAGTCCGGTTATACTTTCGTTACCTGTAGTTGATTCCATTATATTGCAGTCAACTTATGGTGCATGTGTGCATTGTATGCATGGATAAGTTGTGCGACAAGAATATTAGGAAAAATGTCCCCCTGTCTATTACATGTGGCAAGATGGATCGGGCAATTAATAAGTCCCTATGGGTCATTTTCAGAATGGTTCAGGTTGGGTTCACTAGTAAACACTATTTACCAAATTTGTATTCTTCAAAATAACTAATGCGGTAATGATGAGTACAAACCAATTTTAACTCATTAATATCTAAGTTTTTAAAGAAAATGATTCAGGAGGTTGTATGCATTCAGAATCCACTTTGGACAAATTTCAACATGTTCGACCCATTTGACAGACCCATTCCACTTTTTTAGCTGCATTTGTTGATATGACCACTTGGACCCTTTTAAAGTAAACACAACACAGATCGACTCATTCATAAGTAAATGGACCAAAAGTGCCAGCTCTCTAGCCTATGTTTCTATGAAAGGAAAAAGAAATTAGAGAAAAAGAAAAACAATACTCGCAGCCCATAAAAGATGGAGTAAAGAGTTTCATTGATAATTATCCAGTATGAATTGAATCGTTTCCTATTTTGCAAGATTTCCAGCCACATTTATGTACGATTATAATGATGTCATGATTGTTATACTAATTGTATTGACTCAGGTAAAAAAAAGAAAAAAACAATGCCCTTTGAAGGGTAGTATGTATATTTGAGTGATAATTATCCATTTCTATAAAACTACAAAATCAGATGTTGCATATTCTACAAGAAACATGAAGTATAAAACAAAAAACTTACAAGCAGCATAAAAGGGGTATAGCAAGGGAGTCCCCTACCCCCACCCTCTTTAATACTTTTAGTTAACAAGTGTATCCAACATTTATAGTATACAATAATAAATTACCTGTAAGGACTCGTCGATTGCGAATTCCAGTTCTTGCGGATATCCATTCGTCGCTAGTATCGACGATTTTAGCAAGATCATCATTTGAAATCTGAAGACTTGGTGTAGCTGATCCACATCCAACTAGTTTGCACCCCTTGCCTACAAGCCTGTTATTTACCAAAACTTCAGAAATATAGTCTTTTAAACTGGCCAATCTGTTGAGTTCATATGAGACGCATGTTTAACTCATACAAACGGTATTACAAACACAATTATTTCTCAATCCATATATTTTCCGGATTTCTAGTAAACAAGTAGTTGCTTACAAAATCATTCCTTATGCAGTTATTCTACCAGCAACACTCACAAGTATTTCAGATTACACGAAACGGACACCATGTTATTAATAAATCTATAAACTTATGGACTTCCTATGTGAAGATTCAAAAATGAAAGAAAATAAGCTAAGCACGAGAAATCTCAATTTTCATGTTATTAAATCTGACCTTCCAAAATGAATAACGAAATCAATTGATTGCATACAAAGTCACCAACTTTAACCTCAAAAATCATAATCATACAAAACATACTACAAATTCAGATTTAATGCATGCAAACTTACTACAAAGCCGTATACTTTAATCTCAAAACTCATGTTTCAGAAAGAACACAAACCAAAAATCCAAAAATGGATACATAAACAAACAACAGATTCACATTAATCCCATACAAATTCACTAACTTTTACTTCAACAGTCAAAATATATACAAAAGTTACAAATTCAGATTCATTTCATACCAAGTCAGTAACTTTAACTTGCAAAGACAAATTTTACAAAACAAAAACTACAAATCCAGAAATGCATCATACTAACTGTATACAAGCCATTATTAACTTTGACTTCAAAAGTCAAAATCCACACACACAAAAAAAAACCACAAATTCAGATTAATTTCAAATAAAAAGTCACTAACTTTAACCTCAAAGCACAATATCCATACAACACAACCTACAAATTCAGATTTAATGCATACAAAGTCATCAACTTCAACTTGTAAAATAGTAAAAATTTATAAAAACCATCCTACAAATCCAGAAATGCATCATAGTAACCCCACACAAAACCACCAAATTTGACTTCATTAGTCAAAAAACAACCACAAATTCAACCAACTCAATCAACAAACTTAAACCAATAAAGAATCAACCATTAAACTAACCTTTGCACATGAGATTTAGTACTTGACACTCTATCAACACCACCATGAACAACCTCGCTTGAACAACGAATCTTTTTAACAAATAAATCAAACCCAATTCGATTAACACCAATTGACGATGATGATGATATCTTCATACTTGGTGCATAAAACCCACATGAATTCATCATTAAAAAAGATCCAATTTTTTCTATATAAAAATTAAAAATGTATGCTAAAAAAAATGGGTTTAATTTATAAGAAATGTATCATTGTTTTTTGTTAACAATCTTTCGGAGTAGTCGAAGTTTTTAGTGTTGTTGTGTTTGTATGACAACTGCAAGTGTTTTGAGGAAATTACGAGGTGAATATTAAATTAATATAAAAATTATGTTTTCTTTTTATAAAATATGTAATCCATGGTTTTGGGTTTGGTTTGGTTTGGTTTGGGGTTTGGTTTTTGGGGAATTTCATATATCCCCTTCCAAACCTTCTAAATTTCATATATACCCAACCCAAAATCTAAATATCATATATCCCCTTCCAAACTTTTTAAATTTCATATATACCCAACCCAAAACCTAAATATCATATATCCCCTCCCTTAAACTTTTAAATATCATATTTACCCATACTAATTAATTTTAACAATTTTTTAGAAAAATTATTTTTTTTTGAAATTTTTTTTTGGAAATTGATTTTTTTTCGAAGTTAATGTTTTTAGGAAAATTATTTTTTTTTTCGGAAATCAATTTTTTTTTTTAGAATTTCAAAAAAAAAATTATGAAAAAATTTATTTCGGAAAAAAAAATTTAATTTCGAAAAAAAAATAATTTAATTTTTTTACAATTTCAAAAAAAAATTGATTTCCGAAAAAAATTCCTAAAACAATTAATTTCGAAAAAAAAAATCAATTTCGGAAAAAAACTAAATTAATTTTTTCGAAATTGATTTTTTTTCCGAAATTAATTTTTTCAGATTTTTTATTTTTGAAATTCTAAAAAAAAAATTGATTTCCGAAAAAAAAAATAATTTTCCTAAAAAAATCAATTTCGGAAAAAAATCAATTTCCAAAAAAAAATTTCAAAAAAAAATTCTTTTCTAAAAAATTGTTAAAATTAATTAGTATGGGTAAATATGATATTTAAAAGTTTAAGGGAGGGGATATATGATATTTAGGTTTTGGGTTGGGTATATATGAAATTTAGAAAGTTTGGAAGGGGATATATGATATTTAGATTTTGGGTTGGGTATATATGAAATTTAGAAGGTTTGGAAGGGGATATATGAAATTCCCCCTTATGTTTTTGTGTTGTTTTTTTGGACATAATGAAAACAAAGGTGATTATTTCATTTTTGTAGCACAAGATTATTCTCTAGTAGACTAGGTGTTAAATTTAATGGGTTAAAAGTCAATATAAATATGTTGTATTATCGTGTCCATTGAATGTCATACTTTTTTAGTCCCTCATTGGTAGTTAAGCATTTTAGCAAATAAGTTATAGCACAACAATAACATACCTAATAGAGTAAAGAGAACATTGATGTTCACACTCACACTCTTAATTAAAAGCAAGGAAACTACTTCATAAATTTGTATACATGAGCTGATTAATCTGAAAAAAACAAAAAGAATATGATCCTTGTATGAACTGATTCACTCATTTTTACCGGTTCCGATAGCCCTTTCAGTTTCGTTTTCCAACGACTTTTTTTGCTTGCCGAACCGGTGGTGACTCCGGCTCCTAGTTAAACCGGTTGAACCCGTTGGCCCGGTCCAGGTCATAAAATCATATGTATCATCAACTTGTTTTCATATAAATTGAATGAAGTTTTGCATGTTTTATTAGTATATACAATATGTATAATAACATGTACTTTTTATTATAAGGGTGTGTTAAAAATAGCATTTATTAAGTATTTATTAGAAGGCTGTTACAAGTATACAAATTTAATACACTTAATTTTTCATATGCAACTTCATTTTTCCATTATTAGTAAGTGTGTTGCTTAAAATTTTAAGTCTTCATTTTGAAAATGTCCCAAATACATTATGAAGTGGTATAGATAGTAATTTATAAATTTGTTAGTAGCTATTTTTCACAAAAAGTGTCCATTGTATTATTTTGTTTGTGAAACAAAATGCCCAGCTTTAATAAATAAGAATGATAATATATTAGTATTTTTATTTTACTTCAAATTTTTTTCATTTGGAAATATAGAAAATATCTCTTAAGGCTTATATAAATATAAGAGATAGAACTAGCAGTGTACTCGCGCGTTGCGGCGGCGGGTACTCTGAAATAATATTTTTCGGTGAATCATGTATTTTAGTTTATTATGTTCTTTTTAATAATAAATTTACGGATATCAAGAATTTCATGTGACGTATTTCAACTCTTTAACTAAGGAATTTATGTCGTCTTTTTGGGTCTTTTTTAAAGTCATTCGTATAACATGAGCCCGTTTGGCCATTGCCCGTTTAGCCCGTGCCCGTTTGGCCCGTGTCCGTTCGGGTTCTAGACTGTTTGGCCCGTGCCCGTTTAGCCCGTGCCCGTTTGACCCGTGTCCGTTCGGGTTCTAGCCCGTTTGGCCCGTGCCCGTTCGGGCTCTAGCCCGTTTGGCCCGTTGCCCGTTCGTGCTTGAATATTTGTATAATGTGCTTTATTATTTGTATTAGTAATATTTAATGTAGGAATTGTGTTTAAGTTGGTTGTACAATATGCTTTGATAATTTGTATTTCTTATGTAAGGGGTGTTTTAATAATTAAATTAATTGTATTTATTGACCAATTAATTAATTGACTACATTAAATATTTTGACCAAATTAATAGTGCTTTGTATTTGGTACATTAAGTTTTAAGACTTGTAAGTCTTAAAATAGATTGATGAGAAAGATCATTAATAGTGCTTTGTGTATTGTACAATAAGCATTATAGCTTGTAAGTCTTAATTTTAAGACCAAGAAGAGAGAGAGTCATTCATGCTTTATATATAGTATAGATAAGAGCTAGAATTAGGGTTCTATAATTTTTGTAACTCTAGAATTTCGTTATGTTGTTCTCTCTTCCCTTAACACTTTCATTTAATTACACACACTTGCATGCAAACTTGACTCTTAATCTACCTAAACTTTAAAAGAAGTAAAAAAGATCGTATTCACCCCTACCCCACCCCCTACAGTTCTACAACATGTGGTAAAAATCACATGTGATTAAAATCAAATGTGATTTCATGTGTTTTACGCAACTTTGACAAATTTAATGCACTAATCTAATATTGTTAATATATGTAATGTGTTATATACGGTTGGAAAGCTATGAATGTCTAGTTTTCAGGAAAAAAAAAGGTGAAACTTTTAAAATTTTGTAGAAAAAGTTATGTTCATTTTGCTACATGCTTAAATAATTCGAATATTCAAATTTGTGTTTAATCACACGTAATTTTTCATATAAGTTTCAGCAACGAAAAAAAAAAGACAAAAAAAGGTGAAAAAAGTAACAAAAAAAAAGGTTTGTGGTAAAAAAAAAAAAATTTGTCGAAAGTATATTATGATCGTCACGATGATATAATTTTTTTGGCTTAACGATTAACGTTTTAAGAAATATTATTATTTTTTATAAAAGAAGGTAAGCGAGTTTGTTATTTAGATGAGTGGCTAAGATCGACCGTATGCAAGGTTTTTTGATACGCCCTCAATTTTATACTTTTTGGTGTGTCGGATATTTGAGAGATCCAAGAATTGACCAAGATAGTGAAACTATATAGCGATCAGGTCCTATCGAAATTATTATTATTATATATTTTATTTGTTATGAATTCAACTGAATTAAATTTATTATTCAATGAATACATTGATGTCTTTCTAAATAACATAATGAAATACATGGCTTAAGTCATAACTTCAATTGAAATTCTATAAAACGAATATACTAGCGTTCATGATAAGATTACTACAAAACAAGTATGATCCATGTCGATGTTATGAGTTCTAAGCATTTTGCAAAGTCGAAGTCATGTGATTGACATGAATTTCAATAACTTGTTAGTTTTAGTTCCGGAGAATGCGTGCTTGAATTGAGAAGATCCATTCAAACACTTGCTATGAATCATTAAGTTGATATACGACTAAAGGGAATGAGGCGACTTTCCCAGGCGATTCCCCTTGGAACGCCCCTGGAACGCCTAGAACACCGCCCCCCCTAGGCGATCCAGCTTCCAGGCGATACATATGGGTCGCCGGCTGAATTTTTTGTTACCCACTTATTGTCTGCCACGTGTCCAAGGTTTATATTACTCCACTTATTGTCTGCCACGTGTCGTGAGTCGCCCCACCCTCCTAGGTAGCCCCACTCCCCCTTTTTTTTGAGGCTACCCAACATGCTGACTAGGCGCCACGTGTCGCGAGTCGCCTCTTAGTTGGGTAGCCTCACTCCTTTCAGTCTTAAGTTGATATACAACCACATTATACATAGATGTAGTCATGTAGACACACACGAACCAACTAAAAATAACGTTTTGCGTGCACTGATCTATCATATCTTCACCAGAGTTATCTAATCGTTAGAAAATGAAGGGAGTGTTTACTAAATTAAGTGGTTATATATAAAGGTTTATATTAGCCTCTTATTGAAGAGAGACAGACTTTAATGTCTCTCCCAATTAAAAGTCATTAAAGGTTTTGAGCCTACTTTTCTCTCTATTAAGAGAAAAGTAAACACCCGCGAAGTCTATTTAGCTAGCTATACGATTACTTGATCATAGCCGAAAAACTACCAAACATTAATTGATAAACAGAGGCATAAGACAACGCTGATCGTCAAACTTGGTTGGCATTACAACATCAATCAACAAATCGTCATATAAAAGCCATTTTTTCGTAAACATAGATGACACCAATGTCCCTATCTATAATGATATATATTAGATAGAGCTGGCAAATTGGGTACCTGTTAAGACCTGTTAAGAGAAAAAATGTACTATTCAATTTTTTTATTTTTTAAAATAATTGTTTTTAGTATTCTAGGGTTTATTATTTAACTTTTTTGATACATAAAACGTATATCTGCCAAACTTAGACCACCAAAGTCAAGTGTTAAACGAGTCGTTTTCATATTTGAAACTTATGTTTTTCCCGCGCGCTCCAAACCTGTTAAGACACGATTTGCCAACTTAATTGTGAGTTTTAGTCCATTAGGGTTATGGTTTGTATTTTTTGTTTATTAAGTTATTTGTTTATTATAAATACACATGCAATCTTGATTACGTAATCACACAAAAACAAAATTCAATATTATTATTCTTTTGCTATTTTACATGATATATATTTTACAAAGGGTTGTACTATACATACCGGGTCTACCCTATGGGCCCTACCTATTTTTACGGAATGTACAAGTCGACAAAGCAGACAGTACAAGCGACAGTAGCATTAAGTCAACACACCCTCTCTACATAGAGAGGGTGGTTATAACATGCCCTTTTACAAAATATAGATTGAGATAGATTGTCAACCTATAATGATTTAGGTGTGAGTGTCCTTCTAGATTCATGAGGATCAGTCACGAGATTCTGATTTGTGAATGAGACTATAATTATTACTAGACGACTTATTGAATTGAATATAAAGTCTTATTGTTATTTTTCAAACTTTAACGTGTACAGTATTAACCTTATGTAATTCCTCTAGTTTCTTGCTAGAGTTTTCTTCTTATAATATCTCGTCGTTAAAATAAAATGTATTAACCTTAAGTGATAAAGAAATAAAATTGTCTTTGTTTGTATGTGTGTTTTACTAATGCACTTCTTGTAGAACAGGAATGACTAATTGTAACAGATGAAGAGAGGAGTGTAACAAAGTGGACCAAATATAACATAAGGAAAATGATAAAGCTTCCTACTTGATGTTACTATAAATAATTCTACGTTTATGTAATATCCGGTAATTTACCCATTCATTAATTAATGTTAAACACGAAGTAATTCAATTTGAAAGTTTAATTAACCATTTTTACGAGTTAATTTTTTTTCTGAAATAATGCAACTACGAATTATATTTCATCAACTATTATGTGACGTAACTCACATTTTATTTCAAACGAGCTCCCACACGTGCCGACACTAAACTTGCTAACCCAACACTTCCTTTTGGGCCTTTGCGAACCCATAACACAAACGAAACACACCCTTTAGTTACAACTGGGCTTCGGCCCGTGCCTAGCAGCCAAACAAACACACCTTTCCTCTTACATTGGGCTTCAACCCATGTACGAGCCCAAACTTTTGGTTGAGCCTTTGTGGCTTTATGTCACACGAAAACAAACACACTCTTTTTAATCTATTAGAAAACGCACCCTAATACCCATGTAACACACACATGTTTTTATTTAAAGAGGAAACCAAATCTATATCAAGAGATTCTAATCCCATACTAAGTACACTTTGTACTCTCTTGTCTCCCACTAAGTAACATACCTTTGTGTAAAGCATGGGACATTTGATTTGTCAACTCTTATGAGACTCAACACCTCTTCCTCCTTCATTCCCCATGCAACTCGACTAAAACAAAGGACTAGCCTAGACACCATTTGTCAACCCCTAGCCCTAAATACTAATCTTCTACTTAAGCAACAACACTTAACACTCTTTCACCACAAAAACAAACTTCCACAAGCACTCTCTCATTACTGTCGTGAAAGAAGAAGAAGGAAAGCAAGGCAGTTGGGTTGGTTTGCAAGGTTTTGAGAAGCCATTTGGTTAAGTCGATTCGGGTAAAAGCTTTTGGAAGCTAGGTTAAGGTCGTGTTCTCCTATTCTCGTACACATTCTCATTCGTGTTTCTTCACCACCTTTCGGTGTTGTAAGCTTCTCGTACCTTTTTTCACTACGTAATATAGTTTAGTTTCGCTATTAGGTTTCCTTGAAACCATCGTGTCGTACGCTATGCTTTCAGATTTCTAAACTCGTTTTCATTACACACAAGTCACGTATAAACTAAACCTAAACAACTTGTTGCATCTTGAGATGCTTGTGTGGTTGAATGACTAAAGAAAACTAATGGAATAAGCTAATAAGCTGACGGATGATAAGCAATCGAAACACTAGATGAGCACTTAAACGTAAACTAACATGCACACTTGAAAACTAAGGGCTTGGTATGCACGGCTATCAGCCTTTTTGCTGAAACATGGTTACAGAAGAGGGGCTATTGATAAAACTCTCTTTATCAGAAAGAACTTCAAAGATATCATTCTGGTACAAGTTTATGTAGATGATATCATCTTTGGTTCCACTAATGAAGCCTGGTGCAGGGAGTTTGAAGAATTGATGAAGAGTGAATTTGAGATGAGTGCTATGGGTGAAATGACTTTCTTCTTGGGTCTTCAGGTTAAGCAGAAACCAGATGGGATCTTTATTTGCCAGGAGAAGTATGTTTATGACATACTTAAGAAGTTTGATATGGAAAATGTAAAGATTGCTACAACTCCTTTTGAACCTCCAAAGCCTAAGTCCAATAATGAACCTGATGCTGCTGTTAATGTTCATCTATATAGGTCCATGATTGGATCCCTCATGTATTTGACAGCTTCAAGACCTGATATCATGTTTGCTGTTGGTGCATGTGCTAGACATCAGGTTACACCATTGACTTCTAACCTAAATGCAGTTAAGAGAATCTTCAAGTATTTGAAAGGACAGCCAAAGATGGGACTTTGGTATCCCAAAGACTCTCCTTTTGTGTTGGAAGCCTATAGTGACAGTGATTATGCTGGGGCTAACTTTGATAGGAAGTCTACTACTGGAGGTTGTCAGTTTCTGGGTAGGAGGTTGGTTTCTTGGCAGTGCAAGAAGCAGACTATAGTGGCTACATCTTCTACTGAGGCAGAGTATGTTGCTGCTGCTAGTTGCTGTGGACAGGTTCTTTGGATGCAAAATCAGCTGTTAGATTATGGGTTCAACTTCATGAACACTAAGATCTTTATTGATAATCAAAGTACTATGTGTATTATTAAGAATCCTGTTTATCATCAAAGGACAAAGCATATTGAGATTCGACACCATTTCATAAGAGATGCTTATGAGAAGCATCTTATTCAGGTGGTTAAGATTCACACAGATGATAATGTGGCTGATCTGCTGACCAAGGCTTTTGATGGACCAAGGTTTAAACATTTGGTGGTTCATATTGGGATGGTAAATCCCTAGATACTGAGGTTGAGGGGAGGATTGAAGCTTAAGGGAGGATATGTTTCTTGTTGTTGTTGTATATTTTTCTATCTTTCTTTCTTTTGACTTCTTTTCTTATTTTCTTTCTTTTCTTTTGGTGTGTTTCTGATTTCTTTTTATTAGTTAAAAAAAAAAAAAAAAAAAAAAAAAAAAAAACTCTTTGTATATTTTGTGTGCTAATAAACACCTTGCAGGTACAGTGTTGGTGTTTACACCTTCACCATAAATGGTACTCAACTCACCATGTCTTGCAGACAAGAAAGAGTTGGCTCACCATGAGGGTACGGCTCTGGTGTGATAATCAAATCCGTTGATAGCTGTAATAGCTTGCTCAAAGCTATAGGGTACTTCAACTCACCCATGATTCATTTCTGAGAGTTGAAAATGGTTCTCAATTCACCATGGATGTAACCCTTTATGGGATCCAAAGGATTGGCTAGTCCACAAAAGTATGGTTTGTGGTAAAGACAATTGGTATCCATATTTGGTATTCAATTCACCAAGGTTTAGTTGAAACCCAAGAATTGACTAGTCCTGAGCAAACGGCTACAGGTAAAGACAAGTCAAATCCGTTTATAGTTGCTGATTTGCTAATAAATCAGATGGTTATCAATGTACCATGGTCTAACACACCTAAACATTGGCTACTCCAGTAGTGATGGCTATTGGTAAAGAGACATCAAATCCATTAATTTTCAATGATTCACCTCTCACAGGAGTTAACACACCTGGATGTGATGAGAATAGTATGAAACTTAAGTGATTTGATGTACATATTGTCCTTAGTAGCAGTCAAGCTCAAGTGAATGTTATGGTGACCAGTTTACATATTTTGAAGAAGATTTCCTATTGCTGCTGAACTATCGAAGTTGCTGCTGCATGCTATAGATATTGGAATCTTGTTGGTTATCATTGTTGCTGCTGGTTCCTACTTATTGCTGCTGCTAAGTCGCAGTCCTCAAGCCTGAGAAGTTCAAGATCTATCATGTTGGAATCTTGCAGGTTAACCTAGTCAACCTCAAGATTAGGGGAGGATTGTTAGGATCTCTGAGACATAAGATCTCTGAGAAAGGGGAGGATTGTTGGGATCTCTGAGAAATAAGGAATTTCTCATTGCTGCCGATAGTGAAGCTGGTTCCTGCCGATAGTGTTGCATTGCTGCTGCGGTTGGTTCCTGCCGATAGTATTGTTTTGTTACTGCCGATAGGGTTTATTGCAGCGGATAGTTATTGTTTGTTATCCGTAGGTTTAGAAAGTTTGTTAGATTTATTTTTAGAAGAGATCTCGTTTATCTCTTCACACGTTTTCTTGTAAGACGGGTTAGGGTTAGGGTTTCTTATTGTTATAAAAGAAACATCCCGTCCATGAGTTTGATGTACCTTTGACGTTTACAATATTCAATAACACAATTATTAGTTCATAGTCTGATCCATAGAGGATCATTGTCTTTTCTTCTTTATTATACTTGTTGTTTAGTTTCCGCATAAACACTTGTATACCATACAGAGGTTCTCGTTTAACCAAGCTCAATCAAGCTCGAAGTACTCGATCTTTCATACTAACTTTTGAACTTTTTTCTGTAGAAATGGCCCAACCCGGAAACTCGTCAAACTTAACCTCTTGTTTCAAGATGATGCTTGAAAAAGAAAAATTGACTGGGACTAAGAATTTTAACGATTGGTATCGCAATCTAAGGCTTGTTCTTAGGATTGCCAAACGTTATGAATGTGTTACTGAGGACCTTCCGGTTGCTCCTCCTGCTAACTCGCCTAATGAAATACTTAGGGAGTTCAATGAAGCTTATGACAAGCACAATGATGCGGCTTGTCTCATGCTATCGGGAATGGACACTCAACTGGTAAAACAGTTTGAGAAATATGGCCCGAAAAACATGATTGAGGAACTGACACGCATGTTTCAGAAACCTCCCATGGCTGAATTGTATGATGTACTTGACAACTTAGGCAAGTGCAAGCAGGAAGCAACAACACCCGTAAGTACTCATGTGCTTGAAATGAAAGGTTATCTTGACCAACTAGATGCACTTGATTGCGGGTATGTGGAAGACGTTAAAGTTGGCCTCATCAACAAATCCCTCAATGAGGAATTATATGGTGACTTCGTGCGCAACTTTAACATGCATTGCAAGGGGAAGACATTTTCTGAATTGCATGCAATGCTCATTGAACATGAGAAGGGACTCACTAAGAAAGCTCCTACACCTGCTGTTATGGCAATAAGAGGTGGTAGAGTAGCTAAGCCCGGTAAACCGAAGCATGTGAACAAGAAAGGAAAGGGCAAAGCTGACAAGGGCAAGCAGATTGTGACTTATCAGCAAAAGCCAAAGAAGCAGAATCCTCCTCCCAAGAAGGATCATCCTAAAAAGGATATGGCTGCTTGTCACCACTGCAATACTCCTGGACATTGGAAGAGGGACTGTCCATTGCTACTTGAGGAGTGTCGCAAGAATAAGAATGCCAAGGCTGGGCAGGGCGCCAGCACTTCAGGTATTTTTATGGTTGAATTGTTTTCTTTTCCTCGTAAGCAAAATGCCTGGATATATGATACAGGATGTGGTACTCACATTTGTAATACATCGCAGGGGCTTAGAGGAGCGAAGAAGCTGAACTATGGGGAATGCTACTTGTACGTGGGAAATGGAATACGTGCAGCAGTAGAAGCCATAGGGACTTTTGAGCTAGTTTTACCTTCTGGTTTAATTTTAGTGTTAAACAATTGTCATTACGCACCTTCTATTGTTAGAGGTGTCGTTTCAGTTTCTTTGTTATTGGATTTGGGTTTTAAGCATACTTTTAATGATAATGGAATTTCTGTTTCTTTAAATTCTGTTTTTTACTTTAATGCTATTCCATTAAATGGTGTGTTTGAAATTGACATGGAGAACCATGTATCCAATAAAAATAATTCTATGTATAGCATCGGGAATAAGAGAGTCAAGTCTAACTTGGACTCGTCTTATTTATGGCATTGTCGCCTTGCCCACATAGGCAAGAAACGCATGGAAAAGCTGCTAAGTGATGGGCTTTTACCTAATATCAATGATGATTCAGTTGATAAATGCGAATCTTGCATATCTGGGAATATGGAAAAGGCTTCGGATCTACTTGGATTGATACACACGGATGTGTGTGGTCCACTTAGACACGTGTCAAAACGCGGTGCTACCTACTTCCTAACCTTTACGGATGACTATAGTCGTTATGGTTGTGTTTATTTACTTAAACACAAACATGAAGTCTTTGAGACATTCAAGGTTTTCAAAAATGAAGTAGAATTACAACTCGGAAAGAAGATTAAGGCCCTTCGATCCGATCGTGGTGGTGAGTATTTGAGCCAAGAGTTCAAAGATTATCTAGCTGAGTGTGGCATTGTCCAACAACTCACTTCTCCTTATACTCCACAACAAAATGGTGTATCTGAAAGGAGAAATCGTACTTTGCTTGACATGGTACGATCTATGTTTAATCTTACAACTCTTCCCTTATCCTTTTAGGACTATGCTCTTGAAAGTGCTGTTCGCATACTAAATATGGTTCCAACTAAGAAGGTTGATAAGACTCCATATGAATTATGGACTGGAAAAGCTCCCAACTTGTCTTACTTAAAGATCTGGGGTTGTGAGGCGTTTGTTAAACGTGACTCACCTGACAAGCTCCAACAAAGATCTGTTAAGTGCATCTTCGTAGGATACCCTAAGGAAATAAGGGGTTACTACTTTTACTTCCCACCAGAAAATAAAGTCATTGTGGCTAGATATGGTGAATTCCTTGAGGAGAGTTTCTTGACTCAAGAATTTAGTGGGAGAGTATATGATCTTGAAAATGATAAAGAAGATGTGTCACCTTCTGAGAACACTAACACACTTCCTGTGGAACCTGAAAGTTTAGGTTCTCCACCTGAAGTAGAAGTGGTACCCGTCCGTAGGTCTTCAAGATCTACAAAGGCTCCTGAACGTCTATGTTTAAACATAGATGATGAGGAAACTATGCTATTGGATCACATTGATGAGCCAACTAGTTATAGGGCTGCTATTAATAGTCCTGAAAAGGATAAATGGCAGGTAGCCATGGATGGGGAAATGCAATCCATGAAAGACAATAAAATCTGGATTGAAGTAGACCTTCCACACAATGCTAAGGTAGTTGGGTGTAAGTGGCTCTTCAAGAAAAAGACGGACATGGATGGCAACGTACACACCTACAAAGCTCGTTTTGTGGCTAAAGGCTTTACCCAAACATACGGTGTTGACTATGAGGAGACCTTTTCTCCTGTGGCCGACATTAGAGCTATTAGGATTCTTATAGCCATAGCTGCCTACTATGATTATGAGATTTGGCAAATGGATGTCAAAACCGCCTTTCTGAATGGTCGCCTAGATGAAGATATCTATATGGCGCAGCCTAAGGGGTTTGTGAATCCACAATTTCCTGAGCGTGTATGCAAGCTTTAAAGATCCATTTATGGATTGAAGCAAGCATCCAGGCAATGGAATAAGAAATTTGATGAGGAAATCAAGAAGTTTGGATTTACTCAAAATTTCGATGAGCCATGTGTATACCACAAAGTTAGTGGGAGTAACACTACTTTTCTTGTCCTATATGTCGATGACATATTAATCATGGGAAGTCATATACCAAGCCTTAATGAAGTTAAGGATTATCTTGGTAGTTGTTTTGCCATGAAGGATTTAGGAGAAGCAGCTTACATCCTTGGAATCAAGATCTATAGAGACAGATCTAAACGGTTAATCGGATTAAGCCAAAGTGCTTACATGGATAAAATATTGAAGAGATTCAATACGCAAAATTCCAAGAAGGGATATTTGCCCATGCAAGTGGAACATGGCTTATGCAGCGAAATGTGTGCTTCTACACCTGAAGAGGTGGCATACATGAAGAAAGTTTCGTATGCTTCGGCAGTAGGATCTATCATGTATGCAGTTAGATGTACAAGGCCAGATGTGGCGTTCGCTCAAAATTTGACCAGTCGTTATCAGCAGAATCCAGGGAAAGATCACTGGCATGCTGTTAAGAACATACTTAAGTATTTAAGGAATACTAAAGACATGTTTCTTGTTTTCGGAGGAAATCCAGACGCAGAACTGAATGTTACAGGTTTCTGCGATGCATCCTTTCAGACTGATAAAGATGATACGAAGTCTCAGACGGGTTACGTTTTTGTCATAAATGGAGGAGCTGTGGACTGGAAGAGTAAGAAGCAGAGTACAACTGCCATGTCTGCTACAGAAGCTGAGTACATTGCTGCATCGGAAGCAGCACAAGAAGCTGTTTGGATAAGGAAATTCATTAAGGATCTTGGAGTGATGCCTTCAATAGAATTACCTATAAATGTGTATTGCGACAACTCTGCTGCAATCACATTCGCCAATGAACCTGGAGTTATGAAAGGCGCCAGACACTTTAAAAGAAAGTATCACTATGTTCGAGAACAAGTCGATGATGGTGAAATAAAAGTACTCAAAGTTCACACAGATGACAATCTGGCTGATCCTTTTACGAAGGCATTACCTAAGGAGACGTTTAATCGTCATGCTCAGGGTATTGGTCTTCGTTTAGCAGATAGTTTCATGTAAATCTGTTGGATTAGTATTTCGATAGGGACATGTAAACAATTATTATTTTAATGAAATAAAGTGCGGATAACGTTTATTATCATTATTAATATTTGTGTCCTATATTTGCATGTTTAAATCCGTGAATAATTTATTTATTCTAAATAGTCCGTTGTCAATTGATAATATGGGAATATTATTGAACTAAGACAAATGTGAGGATTGGTAGAATGTACTGTAAGGTTGAGACACCACTGTCACATGATATTCAATATTGGATAAATTGAATATAGGATTTATCCCAACTACATGATTATACTTTATGGATCATAGTCATTAAGTATATCATGAATATTTATCCTCAGACTTGAGATGCCAGATAATTGCCGAGGATGTAGCTCATTTTCTGTGAGATAGTCTAATTCTATCCGTAAAAGGTAGTTATAAGGGCTATTTTCAGAAATGATGCGAAGTTCGAGGGTTATGCTCGCAGTCAATAAAGGATTTGTTCCTTCAACTTTGTGTTGAAGTTTAATACTGCTTGGCCACTCATATGATTGACAAGATGTTTGCGTGCGCACGCCCAAAGTCTATCTGGAAGACGTTCAGATGTTTTGGTAATCTTGTTCAATTATGTATAAACGAGAAACTACTGTTAATTATGGAATGACAAAGATCCATATCCAAATTAACGCGGTATTAGTAACAAAAGGATAAGTATGATGATTAAATCATCATGTGATTTTTCCAGGAAAACCATACTCGGATCGAGCTGGGGGCATTGGGATCTGTTAAGCTAGACTAGCCCATGTCATTACTATATTAATGTTTATCCAAGTGGGAGCTGTTAGAGTTAATGTATAAATATTAATATACGTATGTCCGGTTTCGAACCCGAGACTCGGGATTGCACACAATAACGTGAAAGTTCCAATGGTTTGAATAAATTAAATATATTTTATATTTATATTTATTCATTTCACTAAAACAAATACTTAACGATAGTTAGTACTTAACGGGGTTAGAGATAACGACCGTTAAAGGACTAATTATGCAAAATAGGGAAAGAAAGATCTAGAACCCACTTGGGTGGGTTGGGTCGGCCGAATACCCCTTGGGTATGGGTTGGCTGGTTTTGAGATGGAGTAGGGAACAAGTTTGGGAGATTTAGGGTTAGCCTATAAATACAATTCATTGTGTTTAGGTTTTTCTCTAATCTTGAATCCCTAACTAAGGCCAAACTTCTTCTCCTCTCTTTCCCTCTTGCTATAGCCGATCGACTCTTTTATTCCCACTAGGGAATTCGATCCGTGTGACTAGCATTAAAGTGCTTGGTTGTTTAGTGATTCTTGAACCTAGCTTTTCCCATTGGAACGCTAGATTACGTGTGTACAAGAGCGAGTAACTAGCTTATTTTAGCTAGTGTGTTTGGTGTGTTCGATCCATATATAATCCCTATTAGGGTTTATATAACTTGTTCTTGGAGATCCGATTCCTTGTTCTTGCTAGGAATCAATAAGGTACGTTTTCTTTTAAGTTAATTAATTATATGTTTATGATCCATTCCGCTGCGTGATCTATATGGTTTAGTGTTTATAGTGTTTATATGATTCACAAAAACCAACGTGGTCTTGGCAAGCTAATAGTTTAGTATGAAAGTAAGCTAGCCTTATTATCTTATGTGATCCAAGACCAAGCCCATAGCTCATCTAAAGGCCCATTCGTATGGCCTTAGTAGAAGTATAAAAGCCACCATATGTCTTATTTGTAGGGGTGCTTGAGCGTGTAATGTTTGTTTTTCCTATGAAATAAAGTTCTCTTATATATCCCCTTTTTTCTCTCTTTAAACTCACATATACATCTCTTGTCACGAAAACCGTGCCATATATTATGATAAGGTTGATCAATCTAAGGTCCTACACTCCTTCTAAGTCCTAAAGCTAAGCGTGGAACACATAAGCTATTTGGTTATGATTTTTATAAACCAACACTCTCGTTGGGCCTTAAAAGCCCAGGACCTAAATCTGTATAAGCCCATATCTGAGAAGCTAATGTTAAGCAGTTAAATAAGCTTGAATAAGTACTTTGTGATAAGCTAAAATCAAATTCAAACCGTTCGGTTTGCTTTACAAACCAAAACGCACCCTAAACGGGTTTATAAGCACAAACCTGTTTTTCAAATAAGCTACCCTATAAGCTGTTGAGTATAAGATGTGGCAATAAGCAAAGACACTCTTTGAAATCACTAAAATGAGCCCTAAACTCGAAAAGCTCTTAAACGTTTTCTTTTAAAAACCAAATGAGCCTCATTGGGCCTTAAGGCCCATTAGCCATTCGTGTAACCATTTTTGAAATAAGCAGTTTCTATAAGCTCAAAATAAGCCACAGGAACTTATCACATTAAAAGAAAAGTAAATTCTACAACTTATTTGTTAATACAAATATCGTCCCAAAAACGTTATTTATATTTTATGATCTTTACTTAGTTTTGTTAATGACAAATACAAGTTATATCTTTTTGCAAATCATAAATACAAGTTAAAGTATTTTTAGAACACATTTACATTTCACAAGATCACTAGAATTTACATTTTATACATTTACATGTTCATTTCCTAAAATGGAAACTTTATTTTTCAAAAGTTAGGATGACATCATGGCATGCATCATGTACACAATCTTGGTAAGATTTTGTGATATTTTGTTTAGATCTTCAAGGCAAAGAGTTGACATTTGAAGATATGGAAAGATATGGCAAGATTTGAAAACATTTGGAAATCTATTAGCTGTCCTGCACTGGCGGATCTAAGTGCATACAAGGACGGATCCAAATTTTGGGATCCGCTGGATCCGCCAGCTGTTCACTCAATTTGCCTATAAATAGCAAGCTGATCATTTGGACAATTCATCACTCATATAGCTTAAATACATACTCATTGATTTACTAACCCATATTGTAAAACCCCAAAATTACCACAATCTGAAATGACCAAAATACCCTCTAATTTTGAAATTTTAAGAACTTATAAAATACGCTATAAATTAAAACTTGAGTTATATATCATGTTATGACTCGAAACCATACAATATGAAAACATAATCTAAAGTATTATATAAAATTATGTATGAACCTTAAGATAGAAATTATGGCACGTTTAAAAGTATAAGTTGTAGACCGAAATTAATAAAATGTGTACACAAATTAATTATGGGAGATAAGTATAAGAATTTGGCAAATATGGAAAGTGATAATCACTCCTTAATCACCACATAATTTTTGGCTCAAACCCTCCTACATCTCCTCTCCATAACCGTGTATACCATCCTCTCCAAAAACAAACCCTAACATTTTCTTCCTTGCCCATATTGTACGGCAAAAGCACATCAAACAAACCCTAGAAAATTATTCCATTCGACATCAAAGAGAAGAAGGAGAAGAGCTTGATCATTGTTTTCTTATACTATTCGTATCACAACAAAAAGGTAATCAAACATTATATCATTTAAATCTATTCGACATGATCATATTCATAACCTAATCGATCTATATATTTTTTTTCTTTTCTTCCGTTCGTATCACAAAGAAGGAGAAGGAGGTGTGGTGATTTTTTCGACCTAGAGATCTTTGTGTTCTTGATCCTTATTCGACCTAAGATAAGAGGTAATTATAAACTTTAATCTATAACATCATTTTCGGATTAATATGTGTTAATATGATGAATTATGTTATTAAAATCGGATGGGTATATACAAATGAATCTGGTAGAAATTATTTGCTAACAAATCGAATTGTTAACCAATGAAATAAACATTAATTTTGGTGGTTCTTTGGTCTAAAACTTAATTCAGTGAAATAGGGTTCAAATAAAATTTATTTGGTGATTTTTAGATGTCGGGAAGGCACCCGTTTGATTTTTACAAATTCATGTGTCAAAACTGTATTTCGGGTTCTGAAAATTTAGTCGTGGTTTATGATTTTTAGTTTAATATCTATAACGAATTAAGACCTGAGATTTGGGCAGAATGATATTTGGGATATGAGTTAATTTGTGTAATTTTTGTAGATTTTTCTGAATTTTTCTACGTGGGTAAATAATTGCATACATTCGGGGTGTTTCATCAGATCCAAATTGAGAACATGTTGTGAATATCGATTTTTAGATCATACTTGTACTACTTAATAAAATCTGGAAATGTTTCCTAAAATACTTAAGACATATATGAACATCTGGGTAAAAGTATAGAATTTATTAAGCTCGGGAAGGTATTTGATGAACTCAAATAAGTATATTTTATTACTATCATTTATCCTATTAATTTGACTTGTTTTACTATATTATGTATGAGGATTGATACTTAATCGTTTACTTTTGTAATTCTCAGGTAAAAACAAGCATTTGGTGAAACTTAGCGATTTTGGACTAATAATGGAGCAAAACATGCATAAAGTAAAGAGTCTACTGAAATGAAGAAGATCAAGACTAATCTGCTCCAGATGCGCCGCATCTCACTCATGACATGCGCCGCATCTCTATCAAGATATCACCAGATACGATCCAAGATACAAGAGGACATGCGCCGCATCTAATCATGGAGTTACGCCGCATCTTCTGGCGGTGTACGAATATTCCTGAATATTATAATCTTGGACCCCACGCGAAGTTAAGTACATGCGCCGCATCTACTCCTTAGATGCGCCGCATCTTCCCTCAGACAGAAACTATAAATACCCCAAGACCAGACGAATTTCGGAGGCATTATATTAGTTCCGAACATTATAACCTAAGTCCGAACAGAAGAACCGAAGGACGAATTCAGTCAAGGAGGCAGCACAAGACACACCCAAATCAAAGATACAAGAGCTGTAAGAAGGTGCTGCATGTTTTTAATTCATTAAGTAGTTTTGTTTTATTGTGTTAGCAAACTTTAATTCATCAGGATTGGTGGCTTGTGCAATGTGACAACGAAAGATTGCACTCCCTTTAATACTTGCTTTCCCATCAATTAAAGTTTATATGTTGATGTCTTTGGTTACTACTTATTAGTGCATTGATAACCTCTGTGTTTATTAGTGGCTTGCGGGCATTTGACTGCGGGACATAATGTGGCTCCCACGGTTATTACTAAATTGATCACTTAGGAATAACTTTTAGACATAAGTAATCATTAAGGGTTTACTCGCCGATAAGATTAGGACCAACGAGAAAGGGTTAACTACATACACTTCATATAAAGCTATCAATAAAACAAGTGACAATCTACTTAATCATAAGGACAGCCCTCTTATTGTCTCGAGTATTTATCTGTGTACGTGTGTGCTACTTGCTGATTCGTGCCTATTGGTTTATCTTATTATTTAATTGCAAACAAATCGTGCCAGTCTCTCAGGCTGAAACCCCCTTGCGTTAGGATATTAAAATACTGATTAGAATAACTAGATAATACGTTCCACTCTTAGTGATCGACACTCTACTTACCATTATATTCATACTGACCGGGTACACTGCTCGTTAAGTGTGTGTGTTATTGATAAGTCGGCTAAATATAAATTTAAAACTTGAGTAGGCATTAAAACTGCTAAACCGCAACGACACATCGCACGCATCAAGTTTTTGGCGCCGTTGCCGGGGAGTGAATTGTTATTATCTGTTAATTTGATTAGTATTTTAATTAGGTTTTTCTTTTTATTAGATTAATTGCATCATTGTATTATTTTGCATATTTGTTGTATTGTGTGTTAATTGTTTTCTTTTATTTTTGTGTGTTTAATTTTTTTATTTTTATTTTTCGTATTTTTTTTTTCTGTTCTGCTATCGTTGTACTGTGCTAAATCAAACGATACGGCGCATCTGATCTCTCAGATACGGCGTATTGCGTTTAATTTTTAAAAAATACAACGCGTTTAATTAATTCGATACGACGCATCTTTTCCCCAAGATACGGCGTATCTGTTTTTAATAAGAAAATTTTTCTAAGCGATAAAGTAATACGACGCATCTGCTTTAGCAGATACGGCGTATCTGTTTTTGATAATTTTTTTTTTCTAAACGTTAACGCCATACGACGCATCTGCTTTCGCAGATACGGCGTATCTATTATTTTAATTAAAAACAGTTTGCGAATTATTAAACAGATACGACGCATCGATCTATATCGATACGGCGCATCTTTCTGAATCAAAAATCGATATTTATTTTTAAACGTAACGAAAATACGGCGCATTAACTTTCGTTAATACGACGCATTTAATTTTAATTAGATAAGCTGATTTTTGATTATTTAATTCAATACGGCGCATTCAAAATTCTAAGCGGCGTATCTATTTTCTGAATAAAGTCTGATTAAATTTTAACGATTATAAGATACGGCGTATCCAACTTTTTGGATACGGCGCATCGTCTGCAGATATCAGCTATTTTTATTCTTATATCCGTTTCTATATTCATTAATTTCTCTTCTAGCGAACAAATCCTACTGATGATTTTACCTTGGATGACAGATTTTGCTATGGAAGACATGTCAGTTAACGGATATCTTGCTAAGGAATGCTTGTTTTCAGATTCATTCAATGTACTCATGATCGATGCAGATTTATTCTCTTGGGAGACTCCTCTTGAAGCTGCTTTTAAGGAATTCATGCGTTTATGCAACATTGACAAAGAGGTATTCTCTTCCGAAGGATTGAACTGGACTACTATCGAAGAAGATGATGGGAAATTCTATCTTGCATACATGGACTCAAGCAACAACAGCTGTGGTGGAGGCAATACCCAAATCTCTTACATGCCTTATTCCGAACAGTACTGGGGATTAAATGAGAACTATCAGGATAATGACATGAATTATGCTTTGGCGGAGTTACTATTTCATGGCAGGTTGGTAAGATTGATAGACCTCTCCCTCAATGATTGGCTAGAACTCAAATATGGTAGTCCGGAATTTGCCCCTACAAATGAAGTCAAGGAGATTATGACTTCATGGTTGACTCGGAGTTTTAAGAAGCAATTTAACGAGTTCATGGAGATAAAAAAGAATATGATTGGAAAGGTTTGCTTTGACGTTAACCACGATCCTCACGATGTTGATTTTTCAGAATGGTTGGCTAGTAAGTTTAATAACCATAAGAGCATGGATCGTGCTACTAAGGATGCATTATGGGTATATTGGATGAGAGGAGAAGACGAAGAAGTAGAAAGCGATTACGGGTCGTCACTTCATGATTCAACAATCAATGAGGGCATTGAAGAACTTTTCAGGATTGACATTGATGTGTTCGATTATGAGACACCCTTGTGCAAGCAGTTCAAGGAATTTAACTACCTTCTTCAAGTTGACGATGATGTGCTTACTGGAGACCTGCCAGGATTTAAGACTTATGACGATTTCAAAAACACCTGGTACTATGAATGGAATGACCAAGTACCATGGGTTTGGGATAAACCATGGGAATTTGCGCACATTAATCACACTTGTACACCCTTCGTTTTCAAGGACGGGAGTAGTGTTTGGCCGACCTGCGATTATAAAAGTGACGGAACCTGTAATGGGGGAAGTATAATTGGGATGAGACGGGTTGGAAACGATGTAACCTTTGAAGATTATGAGTGGTACGATAATGTTGAAGACTGCCCACAAAAATCGGAGGCTTTACAAGAAAAGGGCAGAATTGAACGCTTGAAGAGACTTAAGGGGACATCGGATACTACTTTCTGGGAATGGGTGCATAAACAGTTTGATGATTTCACGAAGCTTAGTCGACGGTTACAATATGATTTGGAAAGAGAATGGGAGGCGATTCAAGATGATAATAATGATAAGTCGTTGATTGAAGAACTAGATGATTATTTGATTAAGGATCCTTATTTTAAGTTTGTTGATAAAGACGAGGAAGAGTTCACCAAAAGAAAGTGTCAACTACTTGGGATTCCTTACAATGAGCCACCCATGATTATTTCTGAAAGATTTAAAATCATCAAATATTCTTTGGGTCCTGATGAAGAATATACTGCGGTGAAGACAAAGAGTTATACTAGATTAAGTCGAACGGAAGAAAACGTCGCAGAGATATACGGGAAAATCTTTCGGATGAAGGAAGAAGGATGGACCGTGACAAGGACTTATTGATGAGCTGAACGTGAGTCTAACTTGAAGACTCTGGAATAAAGACAAGTGCTGGCCGGGAGACAACCCGGAGAATTTTTATTATTCTGTTTTCTGTGTCGAGTCAGTCAGGCCCGCATGAGGATATGGCGCATCTCAATTCTGAGATGCGACGCATCTCCTGCAGTGGTCATATCTTATTTTAATTTTTCTGCATTTTTATTTTCGACTTTAAAACTATTTATCAGTTTATTTTAATGCGGCGCATCCCTGGTTAAGGATGCGGCGCATCTTTTATTCTGATCCGTATTAATTCCAGGCTCGATACGGCGTATCTTCTTCCATAAGATACGGCGCATCGACTGACCTGATGATTTTCAGTTTTAATTTTTAATTTTTATTTTTCCTAACTACTAATGTATTATGCAAGTTTGAACCTTTCTTATCTTAGGTGTGTTTTAAAGTATTGGTGGTATTATAGTTTCCTGGATTTCCTGTGGATACATCAAGTATGAAGCTTTAACGTTCTAATCCACAAGAAAGATGATTTTTGCTCTAATACAAATGGAGGATCATACCGAGCAAATCTCAGGGGAGTTTTTCTGTTATAATTCTTTTATTTTCCAGTTTTTAACCTTTTATACAAACAACGAGGACGTTGTTTAACTTAAGTGGGGGGATTGGAGAATTAGAACACTTAACAATTACTTGTCCTAAACTTTTTCAAAATTATGCTTAAAATGTGCTTAATATATCAAACTTAAAAAATTTTTAGCATGTTTTTGTTTAAGATCTAAGTTGCATAACTGCACACATGACGTTATTTTCAAAAATTGTGATTTTTCAAAATTCACAAATCTATGAGTGTGCCGGTGACTTGTAAACTTTAGAACTTGACTTGTATACTATTCGAGACCACCATAATGAGTATTATTTATATAATTGGAATGACTTGTCTAAATTGGTAAAATTCTAGGATTACACCCAAATAGCCTATTATATGTTATGTGTTATTAACTAACTACACTGGTTAGTTAACCCCCGTATAAACCCTTTTGTTACTCTCATTTTTAGAGTAAGATACCCCTAGAAAAACACTCAGAGCCATTCCTTTCGTTTCTTACACCTATGTTTAAAATGTTTCGTTACACCCTTACACCTTAGCCTACCCTGTAGATTAGAATCCGTGGTTGGTTAATTGCTATAGGCAAAGTGTGTTTCCTTACATTACCTGTGTTCGCGTGCGTAATTCATTATCTATAGTTAGGTCGGGAAATTGCACAATGGAATTGGAGTGAAAGTAAATATTGTATATCTTTGAGTTTATTTTTCGTGTGTTTACTACTTTCACTATTACCGTTATTTCTGAAGTTATGAAAAGTATGGAAAAATTATCCAGAATTATCATTATAGTGATGTGGTGAAATTTTACACATCTATGTATATGTTGATGTTAAAAAAAAAAAAAAAAAAAAAAAGAGAAAAGAAAAAGAAAAAGGGAGAGTTGGATGTTTGTTAAACCAACTTATGTAAAGTTATGTAAGTGGTCGATATCACCACTATTTGTTGTACTATATCTATGGATTGAATGGGAGTTGGCAGTTATGGGAACGCCAATTAAGGTTTATTCTTTGATTAAGATCTTGTTGAGTATAATTCGTGTCTACCTAAAGCGTGTGTTTCAAGTGTTAAAGCGTGAGTTATTCAATGATATGAGTCTTATTCATGGGATGGTTGGGATAGTGATTAACCACACTTAGGATTTTAATTTATTTGTTTTGTTTATTTTTATTTTTACACCAATTTATATCCCAAATATTATCCATACCCTTTATTATTCTTTATCCAACCAAACCTTTGATTTATTGAGATTAGGGATTTGAGCAATCTTAAGTATCGTAGTCGTGGATTCGGCTATGTATTTATGATTTTGTCGCCCTTTTTGATATATTATTATTGGTAAAGTTTGGACCTATCTTTAGCCTATTCGAGTTAAGGATTTGAGCAATTGCAAGTATCGTGTTCGTGGGTTCGATCATGTATTTGTGATTTTGTCGCCTTTTCTGGAATATGAGATCGATAGTGATTAAGAATAATTAACCCTTAAGCCTAAAAACCCTTTTTACCGCTTTAGACTTGTTATTCCTTAGCTTTAGTGGAGGAGATGTGTATACTTGCCAAGCTTATGATAGAATATTTGTCGCGACTGGACAGTTAAACGATTAGATTTGCTTTTATCGACTTATTTTATTTTACTTCTAATTCGTTAAGTGTTTAGTTGTGTGATTATGAAATAAACGAATACATGCTTAAATATAAAAATAAATCCTAACATCTTTTAGGATACATTTTCATAAAAGAAATTCTAAGGTTTACTTGGGGACAAGTAAAGTTCAAGTGGGGGGATATTTGATGAACTCAAATAAGTATATTTTATTACTATCATTTATCCTATTAATTTGACTTGTTTTACTATATTATGTATGAGGATTGATACTTAATCGTTTACTTTTGTAATTCTCAGGTAAAAACAAGCATTTGGTGAAACTTAGCGATTTTGGACTAATAATGGAGCAAAACATGCATAAAGTAAAGAGTCTACTGAAATGAAGAAGATCAAGACTAATCTGCTCCAGATGCGCCGCATCTCACTCATGACATGCGCCGCATCTCTATCAAGATATCACCAGATACGATCCAAGATACAAGAGGACATGCGCCGCATCTAATCATGGAGTTACGCCGCATCTTCTGGCGGTGTACGAATATTCCTGAATATTATAATCTTGGACCCCACGCGAAGTTAAGTACATGCGCCGCATCTACTCCTTAGATGCGCCGCATCTTCCCTCAGACAGAAACTATAAATACCCCAAGACCAGACGAATTTCGGAGGCATTATATTAGTTCCGAACATTATAACCTAAGTCCGAACAGAAGAACCGAAGGACGAATTCAGTCAAGGAGGCAGCACAAGACACACCCAAATCAAAGATACAAGAGCTGTAAGAAGGTGCTGCATGTTTTTAATTCATTAAGTAGTTTTGTTTTATTGTGTTAGCAAACTTTAATTCATCAGGATTGGTGGCTTGTGTAATGTGACAACGAAAGATTGCACTCCCTTTAATACTTGCTTTCCCATCAATTAAAGTTTATATGTTGATGTCTTTGGTTACTACTTATTAGTGCATTGATAACCTCTGTGTTTATTAGTGGCTTGCGGGCATTTGACTGCGGGACATAATGTGGCTCCCACGGTTATTACTAAATTGATCACTTAGGAATAACTTTTAGACATAAGTAATCATTAAGGGTTTACTCGCCGATAAGATTAGGACCAACGAGAAAGGGTTAACTACATACACTTCATATAAAGCTATCAATAAAACAAGTGACAATCTACTTAATCATAAGGACAGCCCTCTTATTGTCTCGAGTATTTATCTGTGTACGTGTGTGCTACTTGCTGATTCGTGCCTATTGGTTTATCTTATTATTTAATTGCAAACAAATCGTGCCAGTCTCTCAGGCTGAAACCCCCTTGCGTTAGGATATTAAAATACTGATTAGAATAACTAGATAATACGTTCCACTCTTAGTGATCGACACTCTACTTACCATTATATTCATACTGACCGGGTACACTGCTCGTTAAGTGTGTGTGTTATTGATAAGTCGGCTAAATATAAATTTAAAACTTGAGTAGGCATTAAAACTGCTAAACCGCAACGACACATCGCACGCATCAGTATTTAAAAAAAAAATGCAAAAGTCAGATATGTTTTTGATGTTAATGCTGAAATTAAGAAATTACTTATTTAAAACACTTATAAGCTTATTTGCTTTACATTTAGAACTTAAATAAGATTTGTGTCATCTTAAAAGTGTTTAACCTATGTTTTGAATAATTATCATATCAACCTTGAACTTTGGCATAATTGCAATAATAACCCTAATATTTGAACAATGATTATATGAAACCCAAATGATATGAATTAAACACTAAAACTACTAATTCGGGAAATATAACCTAATTATGACCAATTTGAATGTATGAAACCCTAATTGGAGTTTAATCACATTAAATGATCAATTAAAATGACTTGTGTAATTAGAAACCCTAATCTCGCATTTACTTAATTTGGAAACCCTAATTTGACTTGTAAAACCCTAAATTGTGAAACAACATCATTTTATAATTATGAAACTCGATTTTGACATTTATAACTATTTAAACCTTTTTAAACACTACTTACTATTTTTAGAAACCCTAAATTGCTTTTAAACCTAAATATGGAAACTTACTATTTTTGGAAAGTTACTATTTATGGAAAGCTACTATTTTTGGAAATCTACTATTTATGGAAAGTTACTATTTTTGGAAAGTTACTAAATATGGAAAGTTACTATTTTTGGAAAGTTACTAAATATGGAAAGTTACTTAAAATGGAAGAGCCGACTAAAATAGGTAATCTGATTTAAAATAAGTTATTAATCAGACGATCATAAATTCGTGTAGATTCGCTGAAGATGGAGTTTACTTCCGATCTTTTCGTTTCTAGTTGTGTTTTCACTTGCGGTCTAAGGTACAGATATTCTACCCTTTTTCAGTAAGGGTGCTTTCGTTCTCATGACTTTCTTGATCTTGATTCATTAGGATTCCCTAAGCCATTGCTATGTTCCCTTATACTTTGATTCGTTCTTCATGATCCATTTGACATTCGTTCATTATGATCCTTGTGATATAATACTTGATAAAATTCGTTCGTTACCCTGTGATATTAGTATTCGAATTACTTTACACTTAGAAGGTTCATTTGACTTTGGTGACTAGATGTGAAATGTTTTGAGAAAAACTATTTTAAAATGATGTTTACGAACGATGCGATACCACTTTTATATGGAATTTTGCTATCTTTTATGAAAACTAATTTTAAAGACTACTTTTATGAAAACCGTTATTAAAGATCATTTTTATGAAAATCATTTGATAAAGATTTCTTTAAATAAACCATTTGATTATGAACCTTCGATTATGAACCTTTGACGATGAACCTTTGATACTTTGATGACTTGACATTTGACCCTGATATGATTCCCTTATTTGACTCATGACTTTCGTTGTATGATTGTCACTCTTATTCATTCTGACATTTATTTAAATGTCTCTGCTATGCTATGCTTATGCTTTCCCATGCTTATTTGAGTTACTATCTTATTTCTCTTGCCATGCTAGATTATGATTGTTGTATGCTATGATAGATCTGTGCCTGAGCTTACCTAGTTCTGGAGGTACCAGGACCATGTCTTTGATGGCACCCTAGGCATGACACTCCCGTAGAGGTGTGATAGATCTATGGCGTTCCCCCTTATGTATATGTATTTTATCGCGATCACTATTGGCCATTAATGCGTGTGTGTGCTTAGTCTAGTACTGACATACATACTTATGTTAGGGAGCGTATGGATGCATCCTAGGTTTTATGTATATGTGATTATGGTGACCAGGTGGTGTGTGCCTTACACTCCTTCTCACACTATTATTACTTACTTAGAGGTCTCCCCTCTTCGTATACATGTATATGCTTTAGTATGATTTGACGATTTATGTATGGAGTTCTTATGGCACATCCTTATATGAACCTTTTCATTATTTCATTCTTTCTCTCGATTCATTTATTATTCAGTTCTCATGCATTCCTGGCTTTTAGTTCTCTTAAAAATTCGTATGACTTTCATAATTATACTTTCGTTTTGTATTCTTATTCCTTCGTTGCTTATGCTTATTTACCGTTATGTTATCTTATATATATCTGTTCACTGGGCTTTTTAAGCTCAGCCGCATTTCTTTTCCTGCGGCAGGTTTTAGTTGGAAGCTGGGTTATGAGTGGAGAGTACTTTGGACTTAGAAGACCTTACTAGCTATTCTGGATTAGAGATGACTAGAACGTTTATAAATTGTAGAACTTAGAATTTATTATTGTTCCCTTTGTAACCTTGTATTTTCAATTCTTCCTTTGTAACCTTTGAAATTCATTTTGTATTATTTAGTCATATGCTTGTGTTTGCTTTGATATGTCACCATAACGTAATACTTCTACCCTTATCGGGTTCGGGTTGGGGTTGGGGTGTTACACATATCATTCATTCATTCATTTGATCTTTCCTTTTGTAGCAAAGGGATCAAACATACAAGGATCAACGTTCTGTCGTTATCCGTCTAGTTTAGTCACTGTGTGATCTTGTACTAGTTTGCATATCATTGTTTGTATCATTTACATCAGTAAAGTGAGGTTAGTGTTTTAGTCCTTAAAACACAAAGAGTGTTGGGAGTGGTTGTACCCTTGTAAAGAACCAAACGGGAGTGGTTGTACCCTTGTGAAAGAACCAAACGGGAGTGGTTGTACCCTTGTAAAGAACTCGGTGTTTAGCTTAGTACTGGAAAAAGAAGTAAGCGACGTGTAAAGGTTTTCTCCACCTAGAAGGGAGTTTGTTTCTTAGTGAAAGATAACTCTCGAGTTAGAGGCTCGAGGAGTGGAGTA
The DNA here is from genome assembly GCA_021014915.2 of Artemisia tridentata subsp. tridentata. Taxonomy (NCBI): domain Eukaryota; kingdom Viridiplantae; phylum Streptophyta; class Magnoliopsida; order Asterales; family Asteraceae; genus Artemisia; species Artemisia tridentata. Next base: position 282,130,925 of record CP139506.1, read on the forward strand.
GGGCAAGGAAGAGAGTCCTTGTAGCCGAACCACTATAAACATCAGTGTTGTGTGGTTTGTTCTTTCCTCTCTTTACTTTTCATATATATTGTGTGATTATTTGTTTGTTTATAATTTCCTTGAAATCACATTAAGTAAAAAAAGCGAATCAAATTTTAAAACGGTAAAACTATTCAACCCCCCTTCTAGTTTTTCACAATTGGTACCAGAGCGGTGTTACTCAAGATTTTCAAAATATATTGTATTTTAAAAACTTGAAACGATCAATGGATTTTTAAAACTTTAAAGAAGGGCAATCTATGCAAAGACCACCACTATTTGAACCAAATTGTTTCATATATTGGAAAAATCGCTTTGAGACATATGTGAAGTCAAAGGACATAGATCTGTGGTATATTATTGTAGAGGGTGACTATAAGCCCATTAGTAATGATATTTCAGGTGGTCGGGATATAGGTACTTCTTTTATTCGTCACAGTGATGAGCAAAAGAAGTTGATTGCAAAAAATAATGAAGACAAAATGATGCTTTACAATTCTTTACCTAAGAAAGAATTTGAAAGAGTTTTTATGTGTAAAATGGCTAAAGATATTTGGCAATCACTAATTATCACTCATCAAGGGAACTCACAAGTCAAAGATAACAAAATTGATCTTCTTGTTCAACAATATGAACAATTTTTTATCTCTGAAGATGAGACCATTGATAGTGCGTTTGCTAGGTTTAATACTATTATTACATCTCTTAAAGCACTTGATGAATCCTTTTCTAGTAAGAATTTTGTCATGAAATTTCTAAGAGCACTCCACCCAAAGTAGAGAGCAAAGGTGACAGCTATTGAAGAATCTAAGGATCTTTCAAGCATGACACTGGACGAGCTCATAGGAAACCTCAAAGTTCACGAAATGGTGATAGAAAAAGACTCAGAAATAGTTAAAGGCAAGAAGGATAAAATGAAATCCATTGCCTTGAAAGCTAGAGTTGAGTCAAGTGATGAAGAGTCTTGTTCTAGTAGCGAAGACGAAGAATATGCCATGGTGGTAAGAGATTTCAAGAAATTCTTCAGGAGACGAGGAAAGTTCGTTAGACCACCTCATGAAGAAAAGAAATCCATCCGAAAAGACCATGATGATAGAAAAGGAAAGGTAGATAGGAAATGTTATAGGTGTGGAGACCCTAGTCACTTAATAGGAGAATGTCCAAAGCCTCCAAAGAACAAGTCTCAAAGAGCCTTTGTCAGTAGAGCTTGGAGTGATAGTGAAGGAGATGATGACAAGCCCAAGAACGACGAAGTTGCTCTCATGGCTCACGATACAGAAGAGGTACATTCTGACTCTTCTATAGATGATGAAACCTTAGAAGTAGAATATAACAAACTGTGTGATATAACCTTAAAAATCATAAACAAAAACAAGTTCTTAAAAACCAAAACGACACTTTTAGAAAACGAAGTTTATTGGCTTAAAGAAAAGGAGATACGAATGGAAAAAGGTAAAAATGCTAAAGAAACGTGTGTGTCGTGTCAGGAACTTAAATTAGAACTAGAAACATTAAAAACCACACAGGAAGATCTCATCAAACAAAACTCCAAGTTTAAAAAGTTTGATAAAAACATAAGTTATGCAGATGAGATAATGAAAATACAAAAACTACCTCATGATAAAACCGGACTAGGTTTTATGAAACTAGGAACTATAAGTGACTTTAAGAAACAAACTGTGAAAGAAAAAGAAACTGTTCCAACTAAGTCAGAAGCCCACGGATCCGACAGATCCAAAACTTTGGATATGCTAGTAGTACCAAAAGGATCCGCCGGTACAAGTTGTGAACAGAAGGTTCTAAAGACTGACCGTACTGAATTCGTTAGAGTCACTAGAAAACCTAGTACTAGTATAACTAATAACAAACAAAAACCAGCAGTTTCTATAGGAAGAGGTCAAGCTAGAAATGAATACAGAGTTAAAACAGTTCAACAGAGACCTCAAACTAGTTTTCCCAAACACCCCTTTCCAAAAAGTAATGTTAACCCACAACATATTTACCAAAGTAATTGGAACCAAAACATGTCTAGAAACTTTCATGGTCCTAATTACATGTCGTGGAACAATTGTCCACCATTTCCTTACATGAACCATGATAATGTCATGTTTAACCCAAATGGACCCATGAGATATTGGGGACCAAACGCTTGAGTTTTTCTTGAACTTAGGTGTGCTTAAAAGTTGAACTAGAACCAGATGAGTGGATTAAAGATAGTGGGTGTTCAAGACACATGACGGGAAACAAAAGCCTTTTCTCAGACTACCAAGTGTACGACGGAGGTAATGTCACATTCGATAGCAAGCTTAAAAGTAAAATCATCGAAAAAGGTACGATTTCTCATGACTCTCTCACTATTGATGATGTTGCTCATGTAGATAACTTAGGATTTAACTTGCTTAGTATTAGTCAATTGTGCCGCAAAAAGTATAACGTCCTTTTCAGTGAAAATGGAAGTAAAATACTTAAGGATGGCATAACTGTAGGAAAAGGTGTTTTGAAGAATAACGTTTATGTTATGAAACTCGACAAAACACCTAAAGACAAGCTTTGTCTAACCTCCTTGGACGAAAACTCAACTCTATGGCATCGACGCTTAGGTCACGCCAATATGAGGTTAATTCAATCCTTATCATCTAAGGAACTCGTTAGGAACCTGCCCAAGTTGAAATATGACCAACACTTTTGTGATGCTTGCAAAATAGGAAAACAAGTTCATAATAGCCATAAGGCTAAAAACATGGTGTCTACATCTAGGTGTCTAGAATTATTACATATGGATTTGTTTGGTCCATCCGCTATACAAAGTTACGGGGGAAACTTCTATACTTTGGTAATAGTAGATGATTACTCTAGGTATACTTGGACTAAGTTTCTAAAAACTAAAAACGAAGCATTTGATAAATTTGAAATCTTAAGTAAGAAAATTCAAAATCAAATAGGAAGTAACATAGTATCAATTAGAACTGACCATGGTCGTGAATTCGACAACGAAATCCAATTCGGAGCTTTTTGTGATGCCAATGGCATAACTCATAATTTCTCGGCTCCTCGAACCCCTCAATCTAACGGTGTGGTAGAACGTAAAAATAGGACAATTCAAGAAATGAGTAGAACCATGTTAAATGAACAAAACATACCTCAAAAGTTTTGGTGTCACGCTGTAGATACATCTACATATATTCTAAATCGAGTTCTAATTAGACCATTCTTGACAAAAACTCCATATGAGTTATATAGAGGCAAAAAGCCTACTTTAGGATATTTTAGAGTGTTTGGAAGCAAGTGCTTCACTTTAAACACAAAGGATTATCTCACCAAGTTCGACCCAACGTCGTATGAAGGTGTATTTCTAGGATACTCACAAACTAGTAAAGCATATATAGTTTTGAACAAAGAAACCTCAAGAGTCGAGGAATCGTTGAACGTAACATTCGATGAAAGTCCACCTCCCTCTAAGACATCACCTTTGGTAGATGATGACTTAGTTGAAAGTCAAATGGTTGAAAATATTGAAAATGTTGAAGATGATAAAGAAGATGAACCAGTAAAAAGAGATTTAGTCAACATCAAAGAAACAAAAAGTCATCCATTAGAAAACGTCATAGGAAAACTTAATGAAAGAACATTGAGATCTAAAGCTCAAAATGAAAGTAATTTCTTTTGTTTTGTTTCAACAATTGAGCCTAAAAATATAAATGAGGCTATAAAAGATGAATCATGGGTTATTGCTATGCAAGAGGAATTAAATCAATTTGTTAGAAATGACGTTTGGACACTAGTTCCACAACCTAAAAATCAAACCATAATCGGTACAAAATGGGTGTTTAGAAATAAAATGGATGAAAATGGCATAGTATCTAGAAATAAAGCTAGGCTAGTAGCACAAGGCTACAATCAACAAGAAGGTATAGATTACGATGAAACATTTGCACCCGTAGCTAGACTAGAGTCTATTAGGATACTACTTGCATATGCATGTGCACATGATTTTAAATTATTTCAAATGGATGTCAAAAGTGCATTTTTAAATGGATTTATAAATGAAGAAGTATATGTTGCACAACCTCCCGGCTTTGCTGATTTTGAAAAACCAAATCATGTTTACAAACTTAAGAAAGCTGTATACGGACTTAAGCAAGCACCAAAAGCTTGGTATGATCGACTTAAGACCTTCCTAGTTGACCATAAGTATACCATGGGCCTAGTAGACAATACTCTTTTCACCAAGAAAAAGGGATCACATATTATCATCGTCCAGATATATGTGGATGACATTATATTCGGCTCAACTTGTCAAGAGTTATGCGGCGATTTCTCAAAAATCATGCATGACGAGTTTGAAATGAGTATGATGGGGGAACTAAACTTTTTCTTAGGTCTCCAAATAAAACAATTAGAAGATGAGATATTCTTCAACCAATCAAAGTATATCAAAGATATGCTTAAGAAATTTGGTCTTGAAGACTCAAAACCTATGAAAACACCCATGTCCTCAGAAACCAAACTCACAAAGGATGAAGAAAACGAATCCGTAGATAGCACTAAATATAGAGGAATGATTGGTAGTTTGCTCTATCTTACGGCTAGTAGGCCAGACATGATGTTTAGTATTTGTCTATGTGCACGTTTTCAAGAAGATCCCAAAATATCTCATCTTGAAGCCGTTAAACGGATATTTAGATACATTAAAGACACTACACATTTAGGATTATGGTATCCCAAAGGGACAGGTGTAGAAACCATAGTGTATGCCGACTCAGACCATGCCGGTGACTATGTTGATAGGAAAAGTAGTAGTGGTATTTGTACTTTTGTAGGACATTGTCTCACCGCATGGTTTGCTAAGAAACAAACAGCCCTCGCCATATCAACAACTGAAGCCGAGTACGTGTCAGCAGGAAAAGCTTGCCAATAAGCACTATGGATGAAACAAGCTCTCGTCGACTATGGAATTGAACTAAATGACATTCCTATTCTTTGCGACAACAAAGGAGCTATTGATCTTAGTAAAAACCCAGTCCAACATGCTAGAACCAAACACATTGAAATACGTCACCACTTCCTTCGTGATAATGTTCAGAAGGGAAACATCTCAATTGAGAAAGTTTCCTCAGAGGACAACATTGCCGATATCCTCACAAAACCTCTCAAGAGAGAACCTTTCAACTATCTTAGACTTGGTTTAGGATTAATGGAACCTAGTGAATAGATTAAACGTTAGCTCAAACCTTAGATTAACCAAACACGGCAAAAACCCAACCTGAGTTCTGATCCAGCGGATCCAAACGACAACAAGGGCGGAACCCTTGTTTGGGATCCGCCGGATCCGTCATCTGCTGAGGCAGTTTTTATATATATTAAACAAATACCATGTACTATTCATCACTCTCCCTAAAACTTATCACCTACTGTATTCGACCCATAATTCACCAAAATCATAATTTAGGCTATCTTCTTCAACCAATTTGTGCTCAAATCATCACTGTAAGTATTCTTAACATGTTTACACTCCTGATCTGCGTCTAGGATTTCTATTTCATGCACAAAACCAAAACTTGGGGTTATGCATAATTCTTGAAAAATCATGAAGCATATTTACTAAATTGCATAACAAATCGTGTTTTTCATAGTTAGGAATTGCATCTTGTAGTACATTGTCATTATTCATCAAAAACCCCATGAGAAATTTTTGCTAAAAATCTTCTCACGACTAGGAAAAACGGTTTTTGAACATTGTTCATACAAATACAAAAACGTTATGTTTTAAGCATCACTTGCATAATGTCTCTTGAATGCTAAAGGGAATACATAATTAATATGTATTTTCGGGTACATTCAATCGTAGCTACATTGAAGTAGGAGCGTTTGGGTTATCTCTCGTTTTATCATAAAACTTGCATAAACATAATTTTCATGCATCAAAAGGAGTCGAGATAACCGCACCTCCACATTGTCCCCATGTAGGCACACACTAGACCTTTATACATATCTTTGATAATTTTAACTAAACTATATATATTTTTCGTGTCTAGGATAACTATGCCTCCCGCAACTAACTACGATCACAAAAAGACCATCCATTACCTTCCCAAACACCACAAAACCAAGGGTCTTACCGAAGCCCAAGTCAATATATTCAATGCCTTAGAAAACTGATACGTCCATGAGGGTAGGGTTGTAGACTCCTCATTCTATGAAGATACCAATCTCCGCGAGCAATTAGCCGCAATTCATTTCGATGGCCTCTTAGACATTGATGAACCTATCATTCCTAGGTTCATTCTTGAATTTTATGCAACCATAGGTCTTAGTTCCAACGACGATGGTCTCATGAACATTCACTTTAGGATCAATGGAACCCAATTCAACATTCCCTTAGATCAATTTGGAGATGTCTTAGGAGTTCCAAATTATGGAACATGTGTCTACTCCGATAAGTGGTCATTAACAATCTTAGAGTCTAACCTTGAGAGAACGGCACCATATGCCACACCTTTGACCGCCAAAGAAACCATTAGGGAACATCTCTTTAATCCTAGGAACAACCCAACTAGGTTGCATCGAGGTCGTCATGTACCTAGAGATCCTTTTGCCATGGAACTAAATAAACTTAGGCCCGAGTTTAGGAAGTTAGAAGATGTTTTGAGAGCTAATGTCATTAGCACGGTAGGGAATCGGGATCACATCAACGCTTGTCTTTGCTATATGATGTATTGTGTCTCAACTCATCAACCCTTCAACCTTGCATACTATATCGCCAAACGAATGGCCGATATTCCGGTACAAGGTACCACCGCTATGCCCTACGGGATGCTCTTGACTCATCTCTATAGAGCCTTTGCACCCATTCCTAGAAATGCCTTAGGATTTGTTCCCGATTATGATGAGATTCCACACACCTTTGTTCCCTTAAGCGGTTTTAGGGTAGCGGTTGACAAAGGCAAACGTCCTCGCCTTCAAACATCATCATCATCATCATCATCATCAATGAGTGACGATGACGGCTTGCCAAACTCTAGAATCACTCCACCGGAATACTTGCATCAACTTCCACCGATTGCGAATGAATCACCGGAGTTCAAGCAAACCAAAGGAATGGTGAAGAATTTAGGGCGTTGGATCATGAAACTTCACAAGGGTATGAAGAAATTGAGAAAGAAGTTCATGTGAGAGGAGTGTTTGGGTCTAGACGTTTTCAAACAATGATATGTTAAACTTATGTGTATCTTGAGATATTATATTAGTACTTGATGTGTATGTGAACTAACTCAGATTTGCAGGTCGATAACACTTAGTGTTATCAATTTTCCGAGAATAAGCCACTGTTTGGCTTAACTCCATTTAAGGTAAGAAATTAATATTGGATTAATCCATGTCTATACGTGTGTTAGAACCTATACATTTAGCATATTTGCACTACATATTAGCTATTACATATGTTTTAGGAGAGTTTTCGGGTTTTGACCATCTTACGCAAAATATGACATTCATTCTGTTAAGAAACTGAATACCAATATGGCGGATTTGGCGGATCCCACTTTTTGGATCCGCCTAGTGTATCTCTTGGATACGCCAGTCCAGAACCCACGGATCCGACGGCTCCCAAACTTTGGCTCCGCCTTTGTTGTCGATTGGATCCGTGGGTACCAACAGTAACTTTTTCAAAAATTTCTGACTCATCCCGACACTTAGATTTTGATTTGTAGCTTCTTTAGATTATATTCACTGCTCATTGAACTCTCTAGAATGATTTAGGAACCCTTAGAACCCTAAGAACTCAATTTCCCACCAAAATTTGAATTTTCAAAATTTTCATGTGAGTTACCTTTCTAATACAAGTAAGGAACCCTTTTGAGGGATCCGTCAAATCCATGGGAATATCAAATCAACAGATTTTCCACTATCTCCTTGCATTTACCTCAAATCCCCCTCATATCACTCAACTCCATTTCAATGGTTTGACCTTGAGATGTGACAAGCTTAAATTTTTGTTCCAAATCATTAGGAACCAACATTCTTCATTGGATTTACATCCAATCCAAACACACAGACCAACAAACCTTCTGCCTATAAATTAGTACCTTAGGATCATCACTAAACTCACTCACTCACCATTTCCTCTACTTTCTCTCCTGTACATCTTAGCTACATTACTTCACCATGACTAAATCAAACAACTCTTCCACCTCTAGACCTCCAAAACGAACTGCCCGCATTAGTGTTAAACCATGTTGCTTCATAAACTTAGCAAACTCATCATCAGAGGAATCATCTCCTCTAAATATCTCATCACCTATTGCAAGTGAGAATTTTCTCACACTCTCCACTCCAACACCACCAAATTTAGTCATTCATACTCCACCACCAACAATTACTCCAATAGCTACCACTCCACCACCCGCTCCATCACAACCTGTTAAATCACCATCACCCCCAAAATCACCCAAACTACAACCAATGGAGCTATTTAGGACTCCACCTTCATCACCACACCCATACCTTGATGACTTGGAAGACCTTCCACCAAGGTCAACCAATCCTCCACCCATGACCTTTGAAGGTCAACAACCCATGCTTTTTCATTCGGTTTTCCCAGATATCCATGGTGCTTTATACCATGATGCACCACTACCACAACCGCAACCACAACAACTCTTACCAAGATCCACTCTCCATTCCATTGATGAAGAGTTTTGGATTAATCAACCCAACACACAAGCCGAGATCAACGAGGAACTAAACCGCCTCTATGCATTCTCAAACATGGTTGACTCCCATCTCCACGAGGCTATGGACTTACAATCCACCTTGTTAGCCTCCCTTACTGGTCCAACAAACAATCCACCACCACCTACATCCAACAATCTACCACCACCATCAATAAACAACCAACCACCACCACCACCACAAAACCATGAGACTACTCTTCCTCCCGGATTTTCAAGCCATGATTGCTCGCATTGCGAGAGAACCGCTCATTTGGCCCAAAGGACCAACATTTTGGTCAATGAGCTCCAAAATGAAATGAGGTTCATATTGAACCACATTCTCGAACGTCTCAATGCAATCTCTCATCCTCCTCAATAGAAGCTTTGTTAGTTTCCTCTTAAAGGAACTTTTAGGGTGTTGTTTTAGAATTTTTCTTATTAGTATTTATTTTCCTTGTTTAAATGTAACATCATTTTTTCCAAGTAATGAATGTTATGTTTTTATGCTTGTGGGTGATCAACATTAAGCATATTATCTCATTTTAGAATACTAACATCATAGTATGGTTGTTTTAACTTAACATATTGCCTTGATCAAATGTACATTAGGTACAAAATTTTGATCAGACACTTTATTTTGACTTTTTAAAGTCAAATGGGCTGAAACTTATTGTTTGGTTGTTTATTACATATGCATTTTACTTCCATAAAGTAACTAACTTTTCTTTTGTAGCATCTCCTATCCTTGAAATGTATACTTTGGTACTCTTGCAATGGGGAGTATACATCTAGGGGGAGCATATCATAGTCTAACCATTTGTTTTGTAGGATCATACATCATCATACATCATATCCTTGTTACTCCATTTAGGGGGAGTATAAATCAAGGGGGAGCTTTAAAGTTCTCAAAATCGCATTCCGCTACGCATATCTTCTTTTTGTTTCGACAAAAAGGGGGAGAAAGGATTTAGTTTGTATTCTTGTGAAATATCACAGTACATACATTTATACTTGAAATTGTTTTTAATACTTGCATAAAACAAACTTAATCTATATTTTTAAAAAGACTCATACTTCATTTATTCATTTGCTTAAAAATACACCTTATGTTTTGTCATCAACAAAAAGGGGGAGATTGTTAATACAAATATCGTCCCAAAAACGTTATTTATATTTTATGATCTTTACTTAGTTTTTTTAATGACAAATACAAGTTATATCTTTTAGCAAATCATAAATACAAGTTAAAGTCTTTTTAGAACACATTTACATTTCACAAGATCACTAGAATTTACATTTTATACATTTACATGTTTATTTCCTAAAATGAAAACTTTATTTTTCAAAAGTTAGGATGACATCATGGCATGCATCATGTACACAATCTTGGTAAGATTTTGTGATATTTTGTTTAGATCTTCAAGGCAAAGAGTTGACATTTGAAGATATGGAAAGATATGGCAAGATTTGGAAAGATTTGGAAATCTATTAGTTGTCCTGCACTGGCAGATCCAAGTGCATACAAGGACGGATCCAAATTTTGGGATCCGCCGGATCCGCCAGCTGTTCACTCAGTTTGCCTATAAATAGCAAGCTGATCATTTGGACAATTCATCACTCATATAGCTTAAATACATACTCATTCATTTACTAACCCATATCATTCATTCATTCATTCATTCATTCATTTGATCTTTCCTTTTGTAGCAAAGTGATCAAACATACAAGGATCAACATTCTGTCGTTATCCGTCTAGTTTAGTCACTGTGTGATCTTGTACTAGTTTGCATATCATTGTTTGTATCATTTACATCAGTAGAGTGAGGTTAGTGTTTTAGTCCTTAAAACACAAAGAGTATTGGGAGTGGTTGTATCCTTGTAAAGAACCAAGCGGGAGTGGTTGTACCCTTGTGAAAGAACCAAACGGGAATGGTTGTACCCTTGTAAAGAACTCGGTGTTTAGCTTAGTACCGGAAAAAGAAGTAAGCGATGTGTAAAGGTTTTCTCCACCTAGAAGGGAGTTTGTTTCTTAGTGAAAGATAACTCTCGAGTTAGAGGCTCGAAGAGTGGAGTAGGGCAAGGAAGAGAGTCCTTGTTGCTGAACCACTATAAAGATCAGTGTTGTGTGGTTTTATCTTTCCTCTCTTTACTTTTCATATATATTCTGTGATTATTTGTTTGTTTATAATTTCCTTGAAATCGCATTAAGTAACAAAGCGAATCAAATTTTAAAACGGTAAAACTATTCAACCCCCTTCTAGTTTTCCACATTATTGATTTTTGGACTAAAAATGCAAATTTTACGAAACTTGGGTGAAAAATGTAACTTTGGTAAAGTTCTGAGTTAAAAACTGCCAACTGTGACTTTTGGATTAGAAACTGAAATAATTAAATAACCAGGGTAGAAATTGTCATTTTTAGAAAGTGTGAATAAAAAGTATAATTTTATAATTTTGGACTAAAATGTAAAGATTATAAGTTTTGGGTAAAAAGTGTAACTTTTATATAAGTTAAGGGTAATTTTTGTAACTTTAGAATATTTTTCAAAACTTATATTTACAAACTAGTTACGTCAAAATTTTATAAAAACTTACATTTAAGATATAAATACGACAATATCGAAATGTAAATATCGATGTTATTTTCAAACGAATAATAAAATTCACTATCGATTAACTTAAAGATAAATAATACAAACATTTTAATAACTTATCATTCACCAACTTAAAATATTTAAAATAAATATTTTAACTTATCATCCGCTAACTTTTGTTAAATACTAGACGAGTACATTACATACTTCGTAACATCGAGATCATATATATATTATACTTAATATAATACACACAACTTAAATAATATTTAGAAACCTTGTTTTTGAACAAGCATTTGCCATACAAGCAACGATGATACAATAATTTTACAAACGTTATCTTTATAAACATTATTCGTTAAGGTTATGAACATAAACCATCGAAATTTAAGACTTGCCATATTAATCTAGGTCGCGTGTTGGAGTCGTTCCCTTACACTTGATATTGTTATATCTTGACTACTGTACCACTGAGGTGAGTTCATAGCCCCACATTTATACGTTTTATAAATTCTCGTGGGGGAGATACATGCTATAAACCTGAACACAAGTGATTTTACAAATGTATGATATGCCTGATCTTGTTATTGCATAGGTACCACTATTGCCAAAAGCCCCTCACTATCATGAACCATTAATCACTTGCGAGTGAACGTGAATATTGTGGATAGATCTATTTGGGGTTGACGACCCCGTTTGTGTTAGCCGGAATGGTAACCAGACGCACTATATTTGAGATACACTAGGTAATTGGCAATTACCTACCAGGGGGCATTGTCGCTTATATCATTATTATGATACGCAATTAACGTTTTAAGTGTCATGGGCTTAGGGCAATGATTGTACAATAAATTGCATGACCAGGCATTCGATGATGATCAAAGGATATAGGGGGTGTTGAGGTTGCGCCAAGCTTGTCTTTAACCTGAAATAAGAAATACGAAGACACTACGTTAAGTAATTGCGCAGGGGTTGGACCCTGCGAACCACCTCCGGCGTGCGAATGAGTATGTGATATGATAAGTTGGTAATGAAATGATAAAAGTCAAGTTTGCATACCATTGTTCTTAGCCCGTCCAAGCTATTTATAGGGGAGAAAATAGGCCTTGGAGAGCTCATGCACAAATATCGGAGATCATGGGGGCATCCCATGATTCAAGGTAACCGCTAGGGCTTAGTGACCCACTGTCTCTTTCTTGGTGGGAAAGCTCAAGGAAAAAGGGGACGTGGGTATGACCAAGTCAAGGTGTTCTCCTCTCTAGTATCTTCGAAGGGTGTACCCCGAAGGGCTTAAGGCTTCGATTGGCGAGTTCCCAACTGGTAACCATGTCATAGATGAATGGTTTTACGCCAGTGAAGATTTTAGGAGGTTGACCTGGGCCTTCGAGGAGAAGGCTTCGTACAGGCTCGAAGGGGTGTCCTTCGACCCATTCGGAGGGTACATCATCAAGCCCCCAGTCAAAAGTGATATATACGTACGAGGATATATTGCTTACGACTCTATCGAACATGTACACTAATTCCCTTTCGTCACAAATTCGTACAAAAAGAAAGAAGTGCTCTAACTAATTACGCATTAAATGCGCTTAATGATTATCCAACCACTTGCAGCAGAGGCCATAACGGCTAGGATTTCGGTAATCACAAAACGTCCCTTCAAATTTTGAAAGTATTTGAAGTCCGGATATGTGTCAAACTTGATGGACACATGGATGGCTGAGATAAAAAGGACAAGGGGTATATAAATACGTTTATACCGTGAACCCTAAATCACTTTTTATCCTCCACCCAAAATTTACACATATCACTGTGCTTCGTGCATCATTCCGATCGAAAGGTAATTCTCCTTCCCCGATCTTTTACATTTAGTTTTACTTTAGTACAATCAGCATGAGCATGGCTGCTAAACGCATAATCAGACAACAAAAATGCACCCTTTCTAAGAAAGCATTATCCGATTTCCTTAGTGAGTACCCTATACCCAAAGAGTTTAAGGTGATGCTTCTGAGCAAAAACCAAAACATCTTCGATGCACCCGAAGGGTATGTGGGGCTGTATGTGCATGCTTTTTCCCAGTCAAATTTGAGGATACCAATCCACCCATTAATTTTAGAGTTCTTACAATACTATCAGGTACACATATCTAGGTTAAACCCATGTGGCTTAGCTAAACTCACTACCTACATTGTAATGTGTAAGGTGTACGGGTATGAGCCCACACTGACAGTGCTCAGGGGCTTTCTTAACCTGTACCCTGGTGGAGATTGGATAACCCTGGCAAAAAGGGGTGAGCATGATGTGCCTTGTTTAGTTACAAAACCTTTTTCAAACATAAGGAACTGGAAGGAGCAATTTTTCTATGTACAAAACACGATAATACCTCCAGAATAGCCAACTTTATTAAATGAAGCGTTCCAATTTGATGAAAAGCGGTTTAATGATCCATTGCCGTACACCATAAGAATGAGTCCAATCTACCAGCGTCTTGCTTGCCATCCTATCGATGTCCAAACGTTCCCCGAACCGATTCTCTTCATGGCGGGTATAGTTGACCATAGGTGTAAAACCTGAAAATCTAAAACATGCAAAAATTACCAAATTACCCCTGAAACTTTAAAATATAATTAAAGCTTATTTAAAGTACCACATCAATCCCGAATCTCTGGAAACGAACTACAAATCAAGTGAGATAATTTTGAGGCAAGCTTCTAATATTTTTTACAATGTACAAAAATGTATTATTACACTTAAAAACCACATGGGCCGAATTAACACTTAATATATATGTTTTATTATTTAAAAAAACCATTTAAATTACAAATAAATCAAGGAAATAATCTAAAAATGGTAAATTGATTTTTGGTCAATCAAGGCCGGTTCTTTAGCCCATATTTCCCTCCTCATACTCGGTCATTCCTATCCTATAACCAACCCATGATTTTTAGTTGCCATTTAACCCTAAAAAGTTAATACCGAAACACACAAAAATCAACACACACTTGATCTAAATTTTCTGAAGCAAAGGAGTATTTTTTCTGTTGATCTTCCAAGTGCCAAGAAAGTGGGAAAAATAGCTACACACCTCTGGGATCGTTCGTTGGGCTGTGGCGAAATTCTTTGGTCGCAAAACCCTAACCGAGTCACATAAAATCATAACGTGTGATTCCTTCGTTCTATAAACTTTCTAGTATTTTTATAGCACTCTCCTTATCATATATAACATGTGAAAAATAGTGGAATCGAATCATGCACAATATATAAGCCGTATGAAAAATAATGAGCTAAGAAACCCTAAAAACGTAATCGGGTTATATAAATTACATGCGATTTTTCTGAGGCTTTTATATATTTTTCATGAGTTCTATATGCATCGTATATCATCAAAAAAATAGCCCTTCAAATTGTTAAAGCTTAAATCATTGGTTTTGGATCTAATGGAGTTATCGGGTTTTTGAGAATAAAAAGGAAATTATGAAAAAATATTAAAACCGATTGGATCTAGGGTTTTGGGTGATGTAAACCTGGAAATAAATTATGATGATATAATTATTACAAAATGATTGGGATTTGTTAGGGTTTAGTTTTGATATATAACATGTATACCGATTGATAAATAAAATGTTAAGGGGGTGTTTTGTAATTATTAAAACTTGTGGGATATTTTTGTTAATGTTATATAGATCTGGGAGAATATATAAAAATTAGAACATGAGGGTCTTTGATGCGTGGTTTTGTAACCTTACAACAGGTTTTACCTCTCGAGGGATCTCAAGAGGCTTACAACCCCACCAGGCAGTGTACCTGACCGATGTAGTATAGTGTAGTGGTAAGTACGGGGGATTGATCGTTCTCCACAGGGAATAGTGTTCGTTAGGTGTGAAAGGCTACTCTAATTAGGTCTAAGGGTTGAGGAAGATTCTTTTTTATGTTTTTATAATTTTTTATGAAAGCAAGTAAAATCTCGGGTTTGAAGAAGTGGGCGGAATTAGTTGCTAGTCAACTAACCCAAATAACTACAATTGCAATAAAATAAATAACTGAAAATAAAATGTGGTGAGAAACTTATGTGTAGAGAAATGTGTTTACTTAGATTTCCTTACTCCCTAGCTATCTTTTACCGGTTAATTAGTGTGTATTAGTCGCGTGGATGACGGGTGTATTCCTTAATACCATTCGTGGGGTGGCGTACTTACTTTCCCAACTCTACAAGCTCCTACTTCACTCCTATGTCGAGCCGGCTAGGAAGCTCCTAACATGGGATCACTAGAATTCGCTTGTGCATTAAATACAACCATAAAAACCTTTAGTACGCGTTTGGTTCATGTTTCTTAAGACGTTCAAGCAAGTTACCGAATAGGAAGTTAGCCAGTTTTCTTAAGCCTAACATAGATAAACAATCATCCAATACAACTAATAACACACTAACAACCAATAATCAATAGCTAGGTTTCATTAGATCTAAGCAAACACAAGATAAATTTAGCCTAACATGTTAAACAAAAGACAAGAATAAGATAGAATCAAACAACACATAGACATATTGAATGATTAATTGATAACTTATCTTTCAATGTAACATGGAAGATCTCAAGGCAAAAAGCCTTGAAAAAGAAGCTGAATTCGTCTTAGGGTTTTCTCCCAAAATTCCACACACTAAGCTCTCTCCAATGACAAAAAATTAGAAAACTATATATAGATTTTTGGATCTGACGGCGTCACCTTATGGATTGTGACGCCGTCACCTCGCCGCTTTTAGGGTTCCCGGATGACCTTCTTGACGCCGTCCCTCTTTAGCTCTTCAAAAATCCATTCTGGCTTATCAAGGCTTGACGCCGTCGAACCATGAACGTGACGCCGTCCCCTTATGATTTAAGCCGTGACGCCCTTGATCAAGTTAAAGCGTGACGCCGTCAGAATTCACATGCTATTTTCACTGGCCCGTCATGAGTAAATTTCACGTCCAACTTTTCTTGCCGAGGCATGACGCCGTCAAGAGTAAATTATGACGCCGTCAAGAGTAACTTTTAGCCGATTCTTGAGACTTTGCCGTTTTCTTCACTTTATTGCTCCAAAAACGTCCAAAATGCCTCCTTTTCCAGATTTCTCCTCAAAAGTACCTAAAATGACAAAAGGAACGATTTAGGGCGATATTTGATCAAATAAATACGATTTAGGGCTTAAATGACCCCTTAAAAGCGGTACACTTTTCGCTTCATCAAATACCCTTACACTTGAGATTTGCTTGTCCTCAAGCAAATGCGCTTTTATTCTAATCAAAATACAAGTTAGGGGTCATTTAATGCTAACATAAAAGTAATTACAACAATTAATCGTTCCACTTTAATCATAATAAGCACGGAGATTACAAACTAGCACCTCACAAGTAGTGTTTAGATACTCACATCTCTCAAGTGTCATCAAAATAAATCTCATAAATGAAAACGGATAATATCTCTCACTACCTGTCATAGCAAATAGATTACCATAGGCTTGGGAAAGGATCGAAAACCTCCTCCACTAGGCGTAAGCACCTAAGATAAACTATCAAAGAGGGCTTTTAAATGGGTTATAACGTTAGGTGTAGGGAAAAGGAAAACACGGTTTTGTTGGATAAAGGATGTTTTACTGGTGGCGAGTTAAAAATCTTGATCAATTACATGTACTATACAACGTTGCTAAGCCAAGACTAGACTCGATCTTAAGCTAGAAACAAAATAACAAAATAACAAAAACATAAAATAAAACGGGATGGTAGTCCGTATGTTTTTTTTTTCTATTTTTCATTTTCTCATTTTTTTTGTGTTTTTCTTGATTTTTTTTTTTTTTTTTTTTTTTTTTTTTTTTTTTTTTTTTTTGCATACACTTTTACCCTACCATCCAAAATAATACATCATAGGGGCGTTGCATTCCCCTTACACTTGAACTTTTACATAACTTTACAAATAACTATTCTAATGACTCGAATTAAGATAATCAAAACACTTGGAGTACTTTTAAAACATTTAGCACATATGGGGGTAATAAATGATGTTCATCCCCATTACTCCATTACACTAGTACTTTACCCATGAGTCCCAATCGTCCCAAAACAATATGTACAAGGATATGACTCGACTTAGCAACCATGTAATCAACTAGATAATTAACTTGGGTTTAAACAAATGTTGTAACAATAATGCACTAAAAATGAGTGCATACAAGGTAGGCTAAGGCGATTTGGGTGTACATTTTAGTGGGGTGTAACAAATTCTTCCTTTAAGTAAAATGCTTAAAGGTCGAAACGAAAAGATAGGCTCTGAGGGGTGTACTAGGGGTATCGTGTACTAAAAATGAGTACAACGCAAAGGGTGTGGGAGAATTACTTGACCAATGTAGCCAATGTAATTATAACAGAAACACAGGTGTAAAACAATGGGTTAATCCTAATGCCTCTTATCATGTAGTAAATCTAACTACACGAATGTAGTCTCACTTGTGGCCTTGGAATGGTCCTAACGCAAGTTCTAGAATCTAAGTGCTACCGGTACACACATCATAGCATAAATGCTTTTCCTACCAATTCTAGGGGCGAACCTCACATATTTGGGGGTGGAAAATTTTTTAGTGGTACGGTTTTTGTGCTAGTCATATAATTCCTATCCATGAGACGCTCATTAAGATCAAAGTTTCACTCCTATATGTTGTAAAAAATTTTAAATTTGGCACTAAAATTACCTTAACAGGTATTTATCTCAGTTTTATTACACATCTACTATCAAACAAACAAAAATCAAGCGTAATTGTATTCTCAAAAATCGTACTTTTACCCCCCCTTACACTTAAGATGAACATTGTCCCCAATGTTCAAGTAACAAGATGTAAAAGCATAAAGTAAAAGAATGAAATCAAATACTCCCCTGATTCGTTCGGTGGATAATGAAATTACACGGTTAGATCTTCCTCCAAAGAGAATGTTGAAACTCCATGACTAATGCATCGCCATAAGCTTGATTCCATAAACATCTCCTTGTCCAAAATAACCTGTTAAACCTGAGAAAACAAACACGAAAACCTGCATAACATCGGCGGGATAAAATCTATATATAAGGATATAATGCTTGTGGAATGATAATTTTGCAGATTCCTGGAGATTATAAGTTGGAGATTTTAATAAAAACTTTTTTAAAAACAAAACTTTCAAAAATTTCTGGAAATTAAATCTGACGCCGTCAGGTTATAACCCCTGACGCCGTCAGAAATGACCTGACAAAAATTTTCATTTTAAGTTTCCGGAAAATTTCTGGAAAAACCTTTACCTTACTTCCTGGAAATCCTGCAAAACATCATTATGACTCGATACAAGCATTTGACTCAAACACATACTAATATGTATGTTAATTTATTATTATTACGATTCATGTTCATTTGTGTTCTAATAAACCGATTTAGATTTCCCTTACACTTAGCTTTTGCAAAATACCTTTATATGTAGTTAAGACGAAGTTAAAAACAAAATAAAGCATTTTCACAAATTAGTTTTGAACATGAATCAATAATAATAAAAATTAAACACACATACGGAAACAAATAAAATCAAACAAACAAACAAATAAACACACAAAGCAAATAAAACAAATAAAGCTTGGGTTGCCTCCCAAGAAGCGCTTTTCTTTATTAACGAGTCTTGTAGCTAGACTCAAAGTCACGCTACCCTATGTAAGTGAGCTCGTCATCGAGGACGTCTTTAGGGTTAAGCTTGGATTGAAGTTTCCTATTGGTCCGCTTAGTACGATATATCTTTTCAAACTTCTCTCCATCCGGGTCATACAATGTCATCTTGATATGCCATGACCCATCTCCATCTTTGGGTGGTTTATCCCAATTCCACTTATTCATTCCTAGGTTAATTGGCAAAACTCCTAGGAAATCAATCATCTTTCTAAAAACTAGAGAGTCTTCAAATGGATCCAATTCGGTGTCCCTAGCCAAGAGTTGCTCTACCGTATGTGTTCGGTTAACAAAGTCCTCTTCTAGGTAAAATGGGCGTTGGGGTCCTATGAAGCCTCTATCTATCCAAGGTCCATATCTAGATGGTCTCCTATTTAATTCTAACCAATGGGGTGTCGGTTCCTCACTAGTATCATAGGCATGTTTCTTAACATCATAGACTGACCAAGTATCTCCTTCTCCTACCGCTATCTTAGATTCCTTACAATCAATCATAGCACTAGCGGTCGCCAAAAATCCTCTACCTATCAACAAGGGGCATGTAGGGTCGCTAACCATATCAAGGACGTGGAAATCGGCTAAAATGGTTAGTTTTCCAATGTGCACTAACACGTCCTTAACTACTCCAACCGGGTAAGCAACACTTCCATCCGCTAAGCCTATTATCACCTCGGTTTCTTCAAGTTTTCCTAGTTTTAGAGAGGTATAGAGAGGTAACGGAAGTAGGTTAAGGCTTGATCCAAGATCGGCTAATGTGTCATAAGCCTCCGAATTACCGATCTTGCAAGGTAGAACAAATAAGCCCGGATCATCTAACTTCTTAGGTAGCTTGTTTTGAACAAAGGCGGTCCCTTTTTCGCCTAACTTGAGCTTCTTCTCATCCAACTCATCATCAACCGGACTTTCAAGGTGGAGCTCCTTGAATTCTTCGTCAAGGTTTTGAGTAGGAGGTGTTTCAACTATGTTGTTGACCAATTTGGATGTCATAACTTCTTGGTCATTTGGAACGACTTGGGTTTGTTTGAAACACGTGCTCATGGAATTGACCGAATAATATTGTGGACAAGAACTAGGGGACGAAACCGATGAAATAGCGTTGACGTTTAGTTTCGGGTTCTTAACCGTGTTGCTAGGGAGTGCTCCCATTTCTCGGTCATTGAGGGCTTTCAACAAGGTGTCAATCTTGTCGGTCATCTCGCTTTGTTTTTGTTTGAAATCGGCTTCAAACTTGTCTAAACGAGCTTCTTGAGATGCCATAAATTGAGACATCAATCCTTCAAAGTTATTGGTACTACCATTGCCGGAAGGATTGTTGTTGAAAGTACGGTTCGAGTTGGAACCGCTTGATTGGAAACGATTAGGTGGGTTGGAAGAATTGGTTTGTTGTGTGTTTTGGTTTTGTTTCCACCTAAGGTTCGGGTGATTTTTCCATGAGGGGTTGTATGAATCACCGTAATGGTTTGGCTCGGGTTTGAAAGTGTACCACTTGTCTCCCGCTCCGTCGGTACGCGAGGATGCGTAATCCACAAAAGCTTGTTCGGGGAGTTCCATGCAATCACGAGTGTCGTGGGGACCACTACATAATTCACATGAAGAAGTGATTTTGTTCACTTGGCTTGAAGGTTTAGGAGCCTCGTAGGATTTCATGAGAAACTTGACTTGGTCTTCAAGTTCTATGATCCTACGGTCGGAAGTGCTTGAATTGTTCAAAGGCAAAGATATTGCCTTGACCGTTTTATTCAAATCACGGGGATCACTCCAACTTTCGTTGTCATAAAGAGCAAGATCCTCTAGGAGAGCCCATGATTGTTCCGCACTTAGATCACGTAGCTTACCACCGGCCGATTGGTCAATGGTTTGCCTCGTGGAGAGATTGATATGGTCATAGAAGATTTGGACTTGGAGCCAAAGTTCTATGCCATGGTGAGGGACTTTTTGGAGTAAGTCCTTGAATCGAGTCCATGCCTCGTAGAGAGTTTCGCCTTGACGTTGTTGGAACATCAAGATATCATTCCTTAGCTTGGTAGTTCTTCCCGGTGGGAAAAACTGAGCAAGGAAACGAGTAATGAGATCATCCCAAGAGGTAATGGATCCTGCGGGTTGATGTTCTAGCCACTGACTAGCTTGGTCCCGCAAAGAGAATTGGAAGAGACGCAATCGGGTCGTCTCTCGAGTGGCAACATCAAGGTCTATAGAATCAACGATTTTAAGAAAGTCCTTGAGATGTTGATTAGGATCTTCAGAACGAAGTCCATGGAATGCGCATCCGCTTTGCACCAACCGGATGGTGACGGATCGCAAGGGTGTGATATTGGCTCCTTGAGTGAGCTCAATGGTGTTTCGATAGCCATGGTGGCTAGGACGGGAATACTCTCCTAAAGTACGGGCTCTAGGAGGTGGTGGTGGTTGTTGTAGTGGTGGGTTGTTGTGGTTAAGGATATTACCATCTTCCATGATGTCGGATGGTATGGTTACGAACAAAGACACGAAGAAAATAGATAGACTACAGAAAATCTAGAAAAATAAAAAAATAAAATAAAATAAAAATCTCACTAGAAAGGAATCTAGTGAGTAGACCTAATAGAAATAAAAATTCAACCTAAACAATAACTATTCCCCGGCAGCGGCGCCAAAAACTTGATGCGTGGTTTTGTAACCTTACAACAGGTTTTACCTCTCGAGGGATCTCAAGAGGCTTACAACCCCACCAGGCAGTGTACCTGACCGATGTAGTATAGTGTAGTGGTAAGTACGGGGGATTGATCGTTCTCCACAGGGAATAGTGTTCGTTAGGTGTGAAAGGCTACTCTAATTAGGTCTAAGGGTTGAGGAAGATTCTTTTTTATGTTTTTATAATTTTTTATGAAAGCAAGTAAAATCTCGGGTTTGAAGGAGTGGGCGGAATTAGTTGCTAGTCAACTAACCCAAATTACTACGAATGCAATAAAATAAATAACTGAAAATAAAATGTGGTGAGAAACTTATGTGTAGAGAAATGTGTTTACTTAGATTTCCTTACTCCCTAGCTATCTTTTACCGGTTAATTAGTGTGTATTAGTCGCGTGGATGACGGGTGTATTCCTTAATACCATTCGTGGGGTGGCGTACTTACTTCCCCAACTCTACAAGCTCCTACTTCACTCCTATGTCGAGCCGGCTAGGAAGCTCCTAACATGGGATCACTAGAATTCGCTTGTGCATTAAATACAACCATAAAAACCTTTAGTACGCGTTTGGTTCATGTTTCTTAAGACGTTCAAGCAAGTTACCGAATAGGAAGTTAGCCAGTTTTCTTAAGCCTAACATAGATAAACAATCATCCAATACAACTAATAACACACTAACAACCAATAATCAATAGCTAGGTTTCATTAGATCTAAGCAAACACAAGATAAATTTAGCCTAACATGTTAAACAAAAGACAAGAATAAGATAGAATCAAACAACACATAGACATATTGAATGATTAATTGATAACTTATCTTTCAATGTAACATGGAAGATCTCAAGGCAAAAAGCCTTGAAAAAGAAGCTGAATTCGTCTTAGGGTTTTCTCCCAAAATTCCACACACTAAGCTCTCTCCAATGACAAAAAATTAGAAAACTATATATAGATTTTTGGATCTGACGGCGTCACCTTATGGATTGTGACGCCGTCACCTCGCCGCTTTTAGGGTTCCCGGATGACCTTCTTGACGCCGTCCCTCTTTAGCTCTTCAAAAATCCATTCTGGCTTATCAAGGCTTGACGTCGTCGAACCATGAACGTGACGCCGTCCCCTTATGATTTAAGCCGTGACGCCCTTGATCAAGTTAAAGCGTGACGCCGTCAGAATTCACATGCTATTTTCACTGGCCCGTCATGAGTAAATTTCACGTCCAACTTTTCTTGCCGAGGCATGACGCCGTCAAGAGTAAATTATGACGCCGTCAAGAGTAACTTTTAGCCGATTCTTGAGACTTTGCCGTTTTCTTCACTTTATTGCTCCAAAAACGTCCAAAATGCCTCCTTTTCCAGATTTCTCCTCAAAAGTACCTAAAATGACAAAAGGAACGATTTAGGGCGATATTTGATCAAATAAATACGATTTAGGGCTTAAATGACCCCTTAAAAGCGGTACACTTTTCGCTTCATCAGTCTTATATGTAAATTGGGCGAGATAAGGATTTAATTTGTGATATTTGTGTCGAATTGATATTAAATCAAAAAGGAGGGACTAAAAGTGAAATTTCTGGAAACTTAAAGGTTCTCGGTGTAAATAATGTTATGAAGGGTGAAATGGGTAATTTTGAATATTTAAGGGCTTAATATGTAATTATGGATAATTTATTAATTCGATTTACATTTTTGGAAAATATAGGGACTAATGTTGTAATTACCGAAACTTAAAGGGTTGTTGTACACTATGTATATTTAAAGGGTATTTTCTGTAAATTGGTGTAATGAAGGGCTTAATGTGTAAATGTAACTATGATAAGGGTTAAATTGTAAATTATATAATTATAAGGTTTAATTTGTAAATAAATTAACTAAAGGGGAGTAAATGGTAAATTGGGAAACTTAAAGGTTAAATTTGTAATTCTGGATAACCTAAGAGTTTGAATGGTTAAATTATGATATTTCTATTTTAAACCTTTAACTTTGGTAAATTTACATTTATAACCCTAAACTATGAAAACTTGTCATTTATAACCCTAAACTTGTATAATTTGCTTAAATGAACATTTCTTCCATAATAAGCCTAATTAATGACTTAACTTAATATATATCATTTGAATATTTCTAATTATGGAAACTTACTAATTCTAGAAACCTGCTAAAAATAGAAAGTTACTAAATCTGGAAAGTTCTTAAAATGGAAAGGTGAACTAAACAATAAGTTGAACTTGAACCCTTTGTAATTCCGTCTTCTACTTCTTTAGGTGTGAAGAAGGAGAGGCCCTGATCTCTGTCCCGTGTTTGTTTATTGTTTATTTGCACTGCGCATAAGGTACAGATATTCTGACCTTCCTTATAAGGTTTCTCATGATCTCTTTCATTTTCTGATCCGTTAGTTTCTGAACTGATTCGATTGCTATGATTTCCCCTTTTGCTTGAACCTTCCCTGTTGATTCCATTTGATGTGATGTCTGATATGAAGCTATGTTATGAAAACCTTTTCTACTTATATCTTGGAAATGTTTTGAGAAAAACTATTTTAAAAGAGGTTTATAAATGAGGCAAAACCATTTTTATATAAATATTACTAGCTTTTATGAAAACTATTTTTGGAAGACTAAGTTTTACGAAAAACCTTTTTGAAAGAATATTTTTATGAGAACTACTTTAAAGGATCGTTTTATGAAAATCATGAATAAAGGATTGTTTAAAATGGACTTTTGATGGAAAGTTTTGAAATGAACTTTTGATATGAACCTTGACTTGATTATTCAATATGAACTTTGATCTGATAAACTCTGATTTGGACCTTTTGATATTACTTCTGAGATATTGAGATGTAGTTTCGGATATATGACCTTTTGATGTGACACTCTGAATTGGTATGATACTTGACTCTTAGTTTGATACCCGAGCCATTTCTGTTTACCTAGCCAGGAAGGTAACCTGGCCATGTATTTGATGCACCATTGGCATGACTCATGTGTGGGTGAGTGATTTCTCACACCGTCCCCATTCTGATTATGATATGCGCATTACTTTGACTATGGATTATATATGTTTCTGGGGGGCGTATGGATTGCAATCCTAGGTTCTGTTCTGGTTAGTGGATTTAACTATATATGATATGATTTCTGTTCTGGTGGTTGGTACTGTTTGCTATACATGCCCTTCACAATTTCTGGGAGATCGCTATTCCATTTGAAGAATGAGGACACCCCTCATATTATCTGATTATCTGAGAGGTCTCCCCTCTAAATGATTATGAAGATTTATGATTACGATTTGATATGATATGTTTCTGGGCTCGTGGTGGATTACTATCCCTTTCTCTTTTCCCTTTATGTTTATTCATTGACTTATTCCGTGATCCCTATTACATCTGTTTGACCATTGTTTCTGTTATTCTGCATTATTCTCTATTACTGTTTGTTATCGTTATATCTGTTCACTGAGCTCTCGTAGCTCAGCCGCATTTCTTTTCCTGCGGCAGGTTTTTAGTAAAGAGCTGGGAATGGGTGGAGAGTACCTTTGGACTTAGAAGACTGATAGCTATCTGGATTTAGAAGTGATTAGAAGTTACTATTATTTTGGAATTAGTATTTAGTGGAAGTTCATTTGTAACCTTATAGTATCTGTATTTCATTTGTAACCTTTGAGTATTCTTGTATTGCTATAGATGTATGCTTTGTTTGATCTGATATGAAACCATCATTGTGATATCTTTACCCTTGTCGGGTTGGGGTGTTACAATTTATGGTATCAGAGCGACAGGCTGCGACTCGTAATACATTTACCCTTGACCTGTGTAAGTTAGACCACTAAGTTTCCACTGTATGCGCTCATAATATAACCTTTAAGAATTGCTTTAGGATTTCCCTATAGGAACTTAAGTTTTGACCAGTGAGGAATGGGTAGACTATAAGGCTTTTGTTTAAGTAGCATTGCTTCCGCATCACTCTGATTTATGCCCTGCTTGTTAAGCTCACGCTTTGCACCACCTAAGATTCCGACTCCGACCTCTGATTCTTTTGTTAATCATTTTGATGTCTTTCGGGTATTCTGAGGATCTCTATGACGATGACTTACTTGATGCATTCTGTTATATGCTTTTGATAATCTATGAATCTTCTGACCCTATCTGAGTTCGTCGTAAACATCTCTATTCCCATGAGTATAAGAATGCTTTCCTCTCACTTTTGAACGATAAGACTTGCGTTGTCGATATGTTTTCATTGAATAGTTAGCTTTGATTTGTATTCTGATAAAGGATAGGTTGATTGATCATTGACGATTACCCTCCTATGTTTCACCTTCGGTGTTTGAAACCATTTTGAACTCCCTACCATGATTTCTGATTGTTAAACTTTTGCCATCACCACCTGATTTTGTTCTTCACTTCCGACCTGTTGGATAAGCAGTTTGGTACTCCTCTGACCATCCCGACGGTCATTTAATCCTAATGTGTTTGACACATTTTATAAATTCATTTCTGTGCTGGATATAAATGTATCATCTGATATTACTCTGTCCTTGCAAAGCCCATTACTACTCCTATGAGAACTCTAGTGATTATTAGCCAGGGATACGACGATAATTTTGTCTCGATGTGAAATTGTTAGCTGAGCATGATGATGCTGATTACTGATATTCTATATGCCTCACTTTTGACAGTTATACAATCTTTGTATTACCGATGATTCACAACCTACCTGCCACTTATGCTATTTAGCCAAACAAGAATCCAACACCTTGAATTGTTCGCTTATCTATTTCCACACTTTGATGAACCATGTACTTGACCTTGATATATGAACTATCCGTCTGGCTTGGCGACCGTACTCATCCTACGAATCCGTTTACTTTTGACATATTCGATTTTGAGGTCTTTAAGTTATGGATTGGCTGGCCCTCATACGCTGCCAGGGACTACCGTATCTGATTTGTGACCTTTAGTAATATGTTTCATCCCACTTTCGTTATGATAACCTTCCACCGCTCAAATCTGTTAAGCTTAACGCCGATGTGGAAACATCTACCTCGATCTCATTTGATTGTTGGTTGCCTCCTGACACCTATTAATACCCACCCTGGAAACTTTGGCATTGGAAGTTTTGTTGCACAAATTTTCTGTTGTTCTCCGATGGAACTTGAGTTTTCCCTACTGCTTGAACCAATCTCTGTTGACGGACCATGATGCCACAGAAGTTGAGAAATTGGAGAAGATGATGGAATATGATTTTGTTCACCTCGGTGTTTTATTTTGAATACCCTGTTAACTTGGGAAGAAGAAAGAAGAAAACTTTGGAGTATTGACTATTGTAAACTTAATCGTATCACTACCATGATCATCTTTCAATTCAGCGTATCAATGATTGATTCTATCTTTGTAAACTCCGTACCAGACGACCTCTGTGGATGATTGAAGGACTGAAGAAGCAACCACAAGAACTTCTAAGAAGGGAGATGACAAACTGAGAGTAACCTCCGGGAAGTATTTCAGTTTTATGCACAAAGAGGAGCATGTAAATCATCTTGTAAAAGGACCCTTATTCTGGAGGAAACAGACTTGATTGGCACCTAGAGATTGTAGCAGACAACACTACCATGCATCCGGCGATGACGGCAGTTTGAGATGGCGAATTCTGAACGGTGCTGAAGACCTGTCGAAGACACGCAATCTTGCTTCTCTATTCGTCTTAGTTGTACTGAGAGGAATTGAGAGCAGAAGCAGACTAGCGAACGGAAGAATACACAGTGACCATACCGGAGATTCACGTTACTACACCACAGTTCCAAGGAGAAGTGCCGAAGGCTTGAGGGACCAGACTCGAGTTGATATTTCTTTTCCACTCTATGATCATACGATAGACTGCATGGACTTAGAAGAAGTTTAAGATCATGTATTTGAATGGACGATAATTCTGAAGTGAACGTTTGTGTTTGGAAGAGTTGATTTTGGTGAAGAATGAAGCTATGGATGACGTAATTCATTTCCTCTTGACCTACTCAAATTTCCGTTACTTAAGATAGGATTCCCTGAATGATTTATGTTCCCTGTTAGTAATTCCGCTCGGTGTTCATTCTGCGTATGGTGGACGATGGTTTTGTTATGTGAAATTTGACGAATGATGGATGATCTGATGCTTTTAATGATGTACCAAATTCTGATAGACATTCTGAGATTTCCGTTAACTTTTTCGAGTAGTTCGTTCTTCTCTTAGTTATGGTGTTTGATTTTGATGACCTCTGAGACTGTAGAAGTACTAGGTGGATTAAGATAGGTGGTTTTGAATACGACTTGAGATAAAGTATGATCATCATGAAGGCATATTTATGTGGTGCTAGTATTATGACGCCTGATCAACGTGATAATACTTACACCATATAACGTGCACTCATTGTGGCCATAGGATGTCTTGGGGGAGTACCTAAGAAGTTTAGAATCTGATCTCCGTTGGTTATCCGTGATTAGTGAGACTTTAGGTTCATTCTACCTATGCGTATACTCTGTTTTCGTTCATTTAATATCGGGATGATTTTGGACTCTCGTGTTTCATTCTGTTGACCTCAGTTATAAATCTTGAACTCCCTTTGGAACCCTCTACTGTTGATACAGTCAATTTGATTTGAACTCTTGTTCGTATTCCATATGAGCTTCCTGAAGATTCGCCTATAGTCCATTTTATGTTGCATGGACTTCTGGATCAGAAATCAATTTAGTTGTCTCCTTTGTAGATTTGAACCCACCTCGTTTTGATCTGAGTTATGAGAAAATTTTGGTCTGAAGATCTTTTGGAGGAACCTCCTCGGGCATGAGAATGTTGTGACGACCTTTTTTTCGATTTGCTACGACTTCGTCTTACCGTGCGACTTCAAATTTCGAGGACGAAATTTTTCTGTTAGAGAGGAAGAGTTGTAAAACCCGAAAATCTAAAACATGCAAAAATTACCAAATTACCCCTGAAACTTTAAAATATAATTAAAGCTTATTTAAAGTACCACATCAATCCCGAATCTCTGGAAACGAACTACAAATCAAGTGAGATAATTTTGAGGCAAGCTTCTAATATTTTTACAATGTACAAAAAAGTATTATTACACTTAAAAACCACATGGGCCGAATTAACACTTAATATATATGTTTTATTATTTAAAAAAACCATTTAAATTACAAATAAATCAAGGAAATAATCTAAAAATGGTAAATTGATTTTTGGTCAATCAAGGCCGGTTCTTTAGCCCATATTTCCCTCCTCATACTCGGTCATTCCTATCCTATAACCAACCCATGATTTTTAGTTGCCATTTAACCCTAAAAAGTTAATACCGAAACACACAAAAATCAACACACACTTGATCCGAATTTTCTGAAGCAAAGGAGTATTTTTTCTGTTGATCTTCCAAGTGCCAAGAAAGTGGGAAAAATAGCTACACACCTCTGGGATCGTTCGTTGGGCTGTGGCGAAATTCTTTGGTCGCAAAACCCTAACCGAGTCACATAAAATCATAACGTGTGATTCCTTCGTTCTATAAACTTTCTAGTATTTTTATAGCACTCTCCTTATCATATATAACATGTGAAAAATAGTGGAATCGAATCATGCACAATATATAAACCGTATGAAAAATAATGAGCTAAGAAACCCTAAAAACGTAATCGGGTTATATAAATTACATGCGATTTTTCTGAGGCTTTTATATATTTTTCATGAGTTCTATATGCATCGTATATCATCAGAAAAATAGCCCTTCAAATTGTTAAAGCTTAAATCATTGGTTTTGGATCTAATGGAGTTATCGGGTTTTTGAGAATAAAAAGGAAATTATGGAAAAATATTAAAACCGATTGGATCTAGGGTTTTGGGTGATGTAAACCTGGAAATAAATGTGTACTATGATGATATAATTATTACAAAATGATTGGGATTTGTTAGGGTTTGGTTTTGATATATAACATTTTATATCGATTGATAAATAAAATGTTAAGGGGGTGTTTTGTAATTATTAAAACTTGTGGGATATTTTTTGTAATGTTATATAGATCTGGGAGAATATATAAAAATTAGAACATGAGGGTCTTATATGTAAATTGGGCGAGATAAGGATTTAATTTGTGATATTTGTGTCGAATTGATATTAAATCAAAAAGGAGGGACTAAAAGTGAAATTTCTGGAAACTTAAAGGTTCTCGGTGTAAATAATGTTATGAAGGGTGAAATGGGTAATTTTGAATATTTAAGGGCTTAATATGTAATTATGGATAATTTATTAATTCGATTTACATTTTTGGAAAATATAGGGACTAATGTTGTAATTACCGAAACTTAAAGGGTTGTTGTACACTATGTATATTTAAAGGGTATTTTCTGTAAATTGGTGTAATGAAGGGCTTAATGTGTAAATGTAACTATGATAAGGGTTAAATTGTAAATTATATAATTATAAGGTTTAATTTGTAAATAAATTAACTAAAAGGGAGTAAATGGTAAATTGGGAAACTTAAAGGTTAAATGTGTAATTCTGGATAACCTAAGAGTTTGAATGGTTAAATTATGATATTTCTATTTTAAACCTTTAACTTTGGTAAATTTACATTTATAACCCTAAACTATGAAAACTTGTCATTTATAACCCTAAACTTGTATAATTTGCTTAAATGAACATTTCTTCCATAATAAGCCTAATTAATGACTTAACTTAATATATATCATTTGAATATTTCTAATTATGGAAACTTACTAATTCTGGAAACCTGCTAAAAATAGAAAGTTACTAAATATGGAAAGTTCTTAAAATGGAAAGGTGAACTAAACAATAAGTTGAACTTGAACCCTTTGTAATTCCGTCTTCTACTTCTTTAGGTGTGAAGAAGGAGAGGCCCTGATCTCTGTCCCGTGTTTGTTTATTGTTTATTTGCACTGCGCATAAGGTACAGATATTCTGACCTTCCTTATAAGGTTTCTCATGATCTCTTTCATTTTCTGATCTGTTAGTTTCTGAACTGATTTGATTGCTATGATTTCCCCTTTTGCTTGAACCTTCCCTGTTGATTCCATTTGATGTGATGTCTGATATGAAGCTATGTTATGAAAACCTTTTCTACTTATATCTTGGAAATGTTTTGAGAAAAACTATTTTAAAAGAGGTTTATAAATGAGGCAAAACCATTTTTATATAAATATTACTAGCTTTTATGAAAACTATTTTTGGAAGACTAAGTTTTACGAAAAACCTTTTTGAAAGAATATTTTTATGAGAACTACTTTAAAGGATCGTTTTATGAAAATCATGAATAAAAGATTGTTTAAAATAGACTTTTGATGGAAAGTTTTGAAATGAACTTTTGATATGAACCTTGACTTGATTATTCAATATGAACTTTGATCTGATAAACTCTGATTTGGACCTTTTGATATTATTTATGAGATATTGAGATGTAGTTTCGGATATATGACCTTTTGATGTGACACTCTGAATTGGTATGATACTTGACTCTTAGTTTGATACCCGAGCCATTTCTGTTTACCTAGCCAGGAAGGTAACCTGGCCATGTCTTTGATGCACCATTGGCATGACTCATGTGTGGGTGAGTGATTTCTCACACCGTCCCCATTTTGATTATGATATGCGCATTACTTTGACTATGGATTATATATGTTTCTGGGGGGCGTATGGATTGCAATCCTAGGTTCTGTTCTGGTTAGTGGATTTAACTATATATGACATGATTTCTATTCTGGTGGTTGGTACTGTGTGCTATACATGCCCTTCACAATTTCTGGGAGCTCGCTACTCCATTTGAAGAATGAGGACACCCCTCATATTATCTGATTATCTGAGAGGTCTCCCCTCTATATGATTATGAAGATTTATGATTACGATTTGATATGATCTGTTTCTGGGCTCGTGGTGGATTACTATCCCTTTCTCTTTTCCCTTTATGTTTATTCATTGACTTATTCCGTGATCCCTATTACATCTGTTTGACCATTGTTTCTGTTATTCTGCATTATTCTCTATTACTGTTTGTTATCGTTATATCTGTTCACTGGGCTCTCGTAGCTCAGCCGCATTTCTTTTCCTGCGGCAGGTTTTTAGTAATGAGCTGGGAATGGGTGGAGAGTACCTTTGGACTTAGAAGACTGATAGCTATTCTGGATTTAGAAGTGATTAGAAGTTACTATTATTTCGGAATTAGTATTTAGTGGAAGTTCATTTGTAACCTTATAGTATCTGTATTTCATTTGTAACCTTTGAGTATTCTTGTATTGCTATAGATGTATGCTTTGTTTGATCTGATATGAAACCATCATTGTGATATCTTTACCCTTGTCGGGTTGGGGTGTTACAATTGGGAAGGGTCGCCTTTGAAGCCTGAGATAATGTGTGAAGGACAAAGTATGTACATTCCCATTTAATTAAAATAAATAACTTATCTGATGATATTTATCTTTTTTCTCTTTTTATTACAGAGATGGCCTTCCGAAACTTTGTGGTATCTGGTGGTGCAAAGGAAGTGAGCTTCATCCCGAAGGATCCCAAGGATGCAAGTTATGGAGTAGGCTCTCCATTTGTGTCAGTCAATAACAACGATGTGGATGCTCAAGCAGTAGAACCCATAGCAATAGCCCAACCTTCCAAACCTGTGAACACCGAGGAGGCTCCACAATTGGTAGAAAATGTTGCAGATTCTGACGATCCCCCCTCCGAGGGTGATCAGGTGATGATCGTAGGGTCCTCCGGTATTGCGGATAGAGTGCGGAACAGGAAAGGAACCAGTGCAAGATCCGCGAAGGCTACTCCCAAGAGGAAGCTGGTCCTACCAACCCCTCCGTCAAGAACCACAAGACAGAAAAGTTCGCATGTTAAGACTTTCGTGCCTTCGACCTTAGAGATTCCAGATGATGACATCCATGGTTAGTAAAGATCTTCTCAACCTAATGATCCTTAGTACGCCACATATCTAATTAATATATCTTATGCAGGTTTGCCCAACACAAAGGAGCTTCCGAACTCCCTTGCCTGTCATCGGTTGGTTGAAAATGTGACCCCTGCTAGCTGGAGGCGAACTCTGGACAATATGTCCATGGAGGAGTTGTGCAATTTGCATGATAAGAGCTACACAAGACAAGCTGTGCTAGATAATCATCTCAACTCCCGAACAAGGGATCTGGTCCGTACGATGAAGGCTGCGAGAGAGAAGATGGATGCCATCTTGGCCAAGGAAAAGAATAGAGACCTCGAGTTTGCTGAGTTGAAAGCTAAGTGTAAGGAGACCATGGAGGATTTCGAGAAGAATCCTCTTGTGCAAGATCTTCGAGCTAAAGTTGACAGTCTCGAAGGGCAGCTGGAGGTAGCCCAAGCAGAATGTGGGAGACTGAGAATGGAGGAGGCAAAGGTAGCTGGCTATAAAGCACAGGTTACCACTCTTGAATCTAGATGTGCAGGTCTTGAGGCTGAGAGGGCCAGACTAGGAGAGCAGGAGATCAAGCTACGTGAGGAGGTAGATGGTTTGAACCTCCGATGCAAGAGCCTGAAGAAAGATAGAGCTGATGTGGTGTCAAAGGTTGTTCCATACATAGCCATGGAATTATACCACAGTGATGAGGTAGGAGAGATTGTGGGAAAGCTGGTGAATGCCGCCATTTTTTATGGAAAGTGCACAACGTTGGAGGAAATTGCGGAGACCAAGAAGCCTGTGGTCTTATCGGAAGTGCCCTACTACCGTCCAACGTCTGAGCAAGAATATAATGAAGTTGGAAATGCATACACTACAGCAGAGTACCCCTTTCTCACCGAAGCAACCAAGAACCCATCAGCATCCATAGAAGATCTCCTCTCCAAGAAGCCCCGCAAGATTCAACCTCCTTTTTCGAGCAAGAAGACTCCATCTGTGAAGCCATCATCTCCCCATCAGCAAGAAGACCCCATGTCATCGAAAAATGCATGAAGGCTGCCATGTTGGCAGTTATTTGGCCCCAAGGGTGGTATGTACCCTTTAGACAATTTCAATTAATGCTTGATAGGCTGATGCCTATTGTCAAACAATTTAACTCCTTTGCTTGTTGGGCTTTGTCCCGTCTTTTAGACAATGTTTGAATGTTTTGGTTGGCCTCAGCCATAGTTTATCTACTTAATGCAGGTAGGGGACAATGTACCACCTTTATTTTCATGCTTTTCTTCTCTTACGTTATTTATAAACGTAAATATACAACCTAAGGTTATAGTAGATAGATGATGATGTATCCTCCAAACGGGTCGAAGGACTCCCCTTCGAGCCTGTAGAAAGCCCTCCCTTAGGAGGCCCAGGTTAATCTCTTAACACGTTTCATTGGCATAAAACCATTCGTCTACGAAATGGTTACCATGTGGGAACCCGCCAATCGAAGCCCTAAGCCCTTCGGGGTATCCCTCTCGAAGGGACTACAACGGAGAACCCTCTTGACCTGGTCATACCCACGTCTCCTCTTCCTTTAGGCCTTCCCGCCAAAATAGAGATCGTGGGCTACAAAGCCCTAGCGGTTACCACAAAATCATGGGACGCCCCCATGATCTCCGAACAAAGTGCAACCGCCCACTAAGTCCTATTTCTCCCTTATAAATAGCTTAGTCGGGCCAAGACGATGTAAGTTAACTTCACTCTCGCTAATTACAACCTACTTATCATATCACAACATACTTACTCGCACGCCGGAGGTGGTTCGCAGGGTCCAACCCCTGCGCAATCACTTAACGTAGTGTCTTGGTATTTCTTATTTCAGGTTAAGAACAAGCTTGGCGCAATCCCAACACCCCATAAATCCTTTGATCATCATCGAAGGCCTGGTCGTGCAATTATTTGTACAATCAGTGGCACCATCCGTGGGACCGCTACAATTGGTCTCGTTATTTCCAAGCTTATAACCAACCAACTACTTTCACTATTATTCTAGCATGGATCAAGGGAGAGAAGATACTTCCCCACCGGGTTTCTCGACCTTGCCGCCAATACCAGTCAGTGACTCTAACAACCTTCCCCCAATAACCGCCTCCACGTTCACAACACGTTCTCACCCAGAAACAACACCCAACCATCATGCTTCGACATCAGCCAATCTGGAGCCCATTATTAGCCCAACCTTTGTCGAAGCCAACCACGAAGTGTTGGAATCCCTCCTAAGGGCTCGTAAGAGGCAAGTCAGGAATGCTGAGATGCGAAGGGAGTTGGAATACTCAAGTGATGAGTACGATGAAGAAATGGAGATGGAACCTAGGCCTCTGACCCAAGGAGCAACTCTATCGGCCTTAAGGATTAGGTCTCTAGTCAGTCGAAGGCTAAGCAGAAGGTCCGTTGGTTTTGAGGGAGTCCCCGAGAGGGCTTCGACAAGGAGAGAAGGGGAGGTTACCAAAGGCTCCAACGGTAGGAGCCAACGAAATGAAGAAGTGGGGGTAACTTTTCCTCCATTGCTAGTAGCTCATCTTGGAAGGACTGAAGTTGGGGTTCCGTTGCAGCCTTCTCATGCATCAGGCGTAGAAGGCAATCCGCCTACAATTAATATTGGGGGAAATCTTCCTCCTAATGGTATGTACCCCTCGTTCCAAACTCAGTCTTATCCTCAAAATTTATATCCTCCAGTAAATGGACAGCCTAATAACCCAAGCCTCCCTCAAACTTATGGTAGCATACCCTTCAGACATCCCATGGCGTACCCTCCGTATGCCATGGGAAACGGTTATCCGTTTGCCATGAATACACCTTATCAGTCCTACCTAAGTAAAACTCCCATGGGAATGCCCCCAAACAACAATCCCTATACTACTGTTCCCATGTATGCAACACCTTACAATTGCCTATACTCAGACCCTATGGGTTCGGCTACAACCTTCGTTAGGTGGATAGAAGATTACCCATTGCCTGATGGGTTGAAAATGCCTTCGCACATTGGGACTTATGATGGGAAGGGGGATCCGGAAAATTTCTTACACTTGTTCGAAGGGGCTATCAAAATGCAAAAATGGGTTATGCCGGTGGCCTGTCATATGTTTACATACACCCTACGGGATTCTGCTCGTATTTGGTGGAATGGGAAAAAGCCCGGTAGCATCGTCAATCTTGATGATCTTAAGGCTAAGTTCCGATCACACTTCAGTCAGCAAAAGAAGTTCACAAGGACTCATTTAACGGTGCACAACATCAAACAAAAGGAAAATGAAAGCACAAGGGCCTTCGTTACTGATGCGTGCGTGCGAGTGCTCTAATTAATACCCACGGTATGTCGTTGTGGTTTTAGCAGTATTCAAGTTTTAAATTTATATTTAGCCGACTTATCAATAACACACACACTTTAACGAGCAGTGTACCCGGTCAGTATGTATATAATGGTAAGTAGAGTGTCGATCACTAAGAGTGGAACGTATTATCTAGTTATTCTAATCAGTATTTTAATATCTTAAGTTAGCTATACAACCTAATTTAACGCAAGGGGTTCAGCCTGAGAGACTGGCACGGTTTGGTTGCAATTAAATAATAAACTAACTAATAGGCACGAATCAGCGAATAGCACACACGTACACAGATAAATACTCGAGACAATAAGAAGACCTGTCCTGATAGTTAAGTAGCTTGTCACTTGTTTTATTGCTAGTTTTATATGAAGTGTATAGTTCGATGCAACGCACCGAGATTAAGTCCTTTCTCGTTGGTTCTAATCTTATCGGCGAGTAAACCCTTAATGATTACTTATGACTATCCCATTTATCTTTCTTCCTACTTTTCTACAGACGATAGAATGCATAGGCGATCTAATAAATAGGCGAGGAAGGGGCATGGCGACCCAAGCAATGCTCAGCTAGACACAGAGGTTATCAATGCACTAATAAAAGTCACCAAAGACATCAACATATAAACTTTAATTAATGGGAAAGCAATTTTAAGGGGAGTTGAAGTGAATGATAACATAACACAAGCCCATCAATCCTGATCAATTAAAGTGTACTGATACAATAAAACAAAACTACTTAATGAATTGAATACATGCAGGACCTTCTTACAGCTCTCGTATCTTCGTTCAAGGTGTGTCTTGTGCTGCTATCACGACTGAATTCGGCCTAGGGCTTCTGTCCTTCGAATATCGTACCTCACAAAAGTCTTGTAATTCGTCTGGTCTTTGGGGTATTTATAGTTTCTGTCTGAGGTAAGATGCGGCGCATCTAATAAGTAGATGCGGCGCATTGACTTAACCTCGCGTGGGGTCCAAGATTAATATATACAGGAATATTCGTACACCGCCAGAAGATGCGGCGTAACTTCATTTATAGATGCGGCGCATGTCCTCTTGTATCTTGGATCGTATCTTGTGAAATCTGGATAGTGATGCGCCGTATGTAATAAGCAAGATGCGGCGCATCTGGAGCAGAATAGTCTTGATCTTGTACATTTCAGTAGACACTTAACTTCTTGCTTGTTTTGCTCCATAATTAGTCCAAAATCGCCAAGTTTCACCAAATGCTTGTTTTTACCTGAGAATTACAAAAGTAAACGATTAAGTATCAATTCTCACAGATAATATAATAAAACAAGCCAAATAAATAGGATAAATGATAGTAATAAAATGTACTTATTTGAGTTCATCAAATATCCCCCCACTTGAACTTTACTTGTCCCCAAGTAAACCTTAGAATTAATCTTATGAAAATGTATCCTAAAAGATATTAGGATTTATTTTTATATTTAAGCATGTATTCATTTTTGTCATAATCACACAACCAAACACTTAACGAATTAGAAGTAAAATAAAATAATTCGATAAAAGCAAATCTAATCGTTTAACTGTCCAGTCGTGACGAATATTCTATCATAAGCTTGGCAAGTATACACATCTCCCCCACTAAAGCCAAGGAATAACAAGTCTAAAGCGGTAAAAAGGGTTTTGAGGTTTAAGGGTTAATCATTCTTCTTAATCTCTATCGATCTCAAATTCCAGAAAAGGCGACAAAATCACAAATACATGATCGAATCCACGAACACGATACTTGCAATTGCTCAAATCCTTAACTCGAATAGGCTAAAGATAGGTCCAAATTTTACCAATAATATTATATCAAAAAGGGCGACAAAATCATAAATACATAGCCGAATCCACGACTACGATACTTAAGATTGCTCAAATCCCTAATCTCAATAAATCAAAGGTTTGGATAAAGAATAATATAGGGTATGGATAACATTTGGGATATAAATTGGTGTAAAAATGAAAAATAAACAAAACAAATAAATTAAAATCCTAAGTGTGGTTAATCACTATCCCAACCATCCCATGAATAAGACTCATATCATAGAATAACTCACGCTTTAACACTTGAAACACACGCTTTAGGTAGACACGAATTATACTCAACAAGATCTCAATCAAAGAATAAACCTTAGTTGGCGTTCCCATAACTGCCAACTCCCATTCAATCCATAGATATAATATACAACAAATAGTGGTGATATCGACCACTTAATACAAAACTTTACATAAGTTGGTTAAAACAAACATCCAACTTTTCCTTTTTCTTTTTCTTTTCTTATTTTTTCGATTTTTTTTTTTTTTTTTGATAACATAAACATAGATGTGTAAAATTTCACCACATCACTATAATGATAATTCTGGATAATTTTTCCATACTATTGAAAGTAGTAAACACACGAAAAATAAACTCAAAGATATACAATATTTACTTTCACTCCAATTGCATTGTGCAATTTCCCGACCTAACCATAGATAATGAATTACGCACGCGAACACAGGTAATGTAAGGAAACACACTTTGCCTAAAGCAATTAACCAACCACGGATTTTAATCTACAGGGTAGGCTAAGGTGTAAGGGTGTAACGAAACATTATAACAAAGGTGTAAGAAACGAAAGGAATGGCTCTGAGTGTTTTTCTAGGGGTATCTTACTCTAAAAATGAGAGTAACAAAAGGGTTTATACGGGGGTTAACTAACCAGTGTAGTTAGCTAATATCACATAACATATAAAGGCTATTTGGGTGATCCTAGAATTTTACCAATTTAGACAAGTCATTCCAATTATGTAAAATAATACTTATTATGGTGGTCTCGAGTAGTATACAAGCCAAGTTCTAAAGTTTACAAGTCACCGGCACACTCATAGATTTGTAAATTTTTGAAAAATCACAATTTTTGAAAATAACGTCATGTGTGCAGCTATGCAACTTAGATCTTAAACAAAAACATGCTAAATTTTTTTAATTTTGATATATTAAGCACATTTTAAGCATAATTTTTGAAAAGTTTAGGACAAGTAAGTGTTCTAATTCTCCAATCCCCCACTTAAGTTAAACAACGTCCTCGTTGTTTATATCAAAGGTTAAAAACTGGAAAATAAAAGAATTAGAACAGAAAAACTCCCCTGAGATTTGCTCGGTATGATCCTCCATTAGTATAAGAGCAAAAATCATCTTTCTTGTGGATGAGAACGTATAAGCTTCATAATAGATGTATCCACAGGAAATGCAGGAATCTATAATACCACCAAGACTTTAAAACACACCTAAGTTAAGAAAGGTTCAAACTTGCATAATACATTAGTAGTTAGGAAAAATAAAACATAAAAATTAAAACTGAAAATCATCAGGTCAGTCGATGCGCCGTATCTTATGGAAGAAGATACGCCGTATCGAGCCTGGAATAAATACGAAATAAAAATAAAATAAAGGATAGGATGCGGCGCATCTGTTGTACCAGATGCGGCGCATGTGTTCACCAGACAGACTGTTAACAGTCTGTTGTAAAATGGCTCGTTCCATGGTTTTCTCTCACGTCCTCTCGTATTATCATGCTGAACTTAATGCCAGTCTTTGTCAAGCATACTAAGAAATATAAACTGAAACATCAAATGCATAAATGATAATATCGATTAATACAATCCAAAAAGAATAATAATAATATGCATGGAACAATGTCAATAAACACGGAAAATCAAGAGATCAAGGGTCAGTGTGGTCGTGTGGGTGGGTCCCCGAAGTGCTGGCATCATCAGTCCTAGCCCGGACTCTGCGAGTGTACGCAAGTGTCACTCCTGCAACATGAGTACCATCCGGACGAGTGTGGGTAATACCCTGCTGCTCCAAAAGTCGGCTCACACTCGTAACCAGCCACTCTGAGTCCCTCCTCATACCATCTACAACGCCTCTCAAGGCTCTCAGCTCTCCCTCGACTGCCTCAACTCTCTGACTCACCGTGCGTACAGGTACTGGTGGGGGTATTGGTGCCTGTGGCCCCTCCTGATGGGCTGGAACAGCAGCCGGAGCTCCCTGGGGACCTCCCTGCTCCGCCTCTGGCCCTGCAGCTCTAGCGGGCCCCAATGCTACCCAAACGTAATCTCCCATAGCCAACTGACAGATCCCAAGTCTAACCAAATAATCCCTGTCAATAACCGGGAGATGGGTCACCACAACCTCCAGCCCTGCTGGAATCTCCTCTCCAATCACTCCAAAATGGCGGGCCAGCCTAGATACAAAATGCCCGCCAGTCATATGGCTCCTCCTATCTCTCCCTATAGCTGTACGGTGGAGGTAGTGTGCCAGAAAGTGGGGGATGTTCACCGACAACCCCTCATCCATGCTCCTCAAGAGGAAGAGGTCCAGAGTGGTCACCTTCTCAGGTGACTGACCCCTCCCAGCTATGGTAAGTGCTATCACACGGTGGCACAGCCTCCTCATGGGCTCCCTGATCAAAGTGTAAGAGGGGGTGGAAGTAGTGATATCACCCCCCGAAGAAATCCTGTCCCAGTAATCACTGAATAATGCCCTGTCAGGGACCGCTCTCAAACTATCCTCCCAATATCTGGTAAACCCATCAGACTCTAGCTCCTTAACCGTGTGCAAACCCATAGCCAAAATGAACTGTCTCATAGACATCTGCCTCGGCACCCCACCCAGTCTAAACACAAGGGTGTCAGCAATATCGAACCCAGTATCTGTCTCTCTGTAGTAGACCGTACTGAAAAACTCCATCATGAGCTCCTTTACCAAGGGCTCGTCAATCCTGAACAATCTCTCCCAAACAAAAGATCTGAATACCACCTCCTCATCATCACCAGTAACTACAATCTCCATCCTACGTCGTAAACTCTCAGCAGCATCCCCTCCCCCAATCAATCCTACATCAGCAAAATCCAAAACCTGGACCCTAAATATTCTCTTAAAGTAAATCGACTCTAGTCTCCGCAAGTAATCCTCCAAAGTGCCAGGAGTCAGTCCCATATTCTCGAAACGTAGCCACTGATGTCTGTGTGAAGCCTCTGGTAATGCCATCTGAAATAAATTTTCAAAGTTAGTAAACAGTCTGCAAATAAGGTAGATACGGCGCATCTGTTTTAATCAGTGCGGCGTATCTACACAAAATATAAGAGATGCGGTGCAAGAAATGAGATACGGCGTATGGAGATGCGCCGTATCTAGATTAAGTAATACGGCGTATCTAGAATTTTATTAATTTGGAAATAGGTCGTTACGCCGCATCAATTAACATAGATGCGCCGCATCTAAAGGCATATCAGTATAAAATAAAGGGGATCAGGCAGGCTTTTCAAGAATCCGTATCCGTGACGTAAACTCCCACTTAATATCACAGTATCATTTACCCATTATAACAGTTCTAAAAGCTCATTACACCACTACTAATCCATTTTCCCACTAAATATTCAAAATCGAATTCAAAACCCAAATTTTCGTTCAAATCAAACTAGGCCAGAAATTCGATGATTTACGCAAGTTAAATACGGGTGAGATCATCTAATACAAGTCCTAATCATATCTCTATATCATTTAAGCCCTAATCGAATTAATCACATAAACCCTAATTTTCATATTAAACAAGATTAAATCGAAATAGAATAATTACCTTAATTGTATGATTAGGTGTAGGATTAAAGAGTGGATTTGAAGGTAATGCTCGGATTTAGAGTATAATTTAACTGCGTGTATGTTCTTAACTGTGTGAGGATTTTGTGGTAAAAATTTTAGATCCGGCGCATTCCCGTCGTATTTATAGGGCAAAACGATGCGCCGTATTGAAAAATTGGAATGCGCCGTATCTATTTAATCTCGTTGACTAGTCAATGAGTCCTAGTTGGTCAGAGATACGGCGCTTGGGATATTTAGATCCGCCGTATCGCTATGTTAGTGAACGAAATTTAAATAAGGAACGTACCTTGGCCTCCGCAACACAATTCTTTATACATCAAATTGGGGTTAAACGGTCATACCATATGATATAAATGAATTCAAAATAAGAGCAATAGGCATAAACGTTTTATTAATAATTGTAATCTTATTGTTTAGTGGATAAGGATTTATTCCGAGGTTAGGAACAAATATCGTTATTAAGCATACAAAATTAAGATTACAATTTGAATCAGACGTATAATATGGATAATAAAATTGAGATTATATTATAGAGAACTTTCCTTTGGGCTGGTTGAATTATCGAAGAGTTTACCTGGAATTATATTTCAAGAATTTAAGACGTTTAATGTTACCAGTATTGAGTTTTCCTCCACTCTCGTTGTCTTATGTTCGATCACTCCAGCTAGCGTCTCTCGGTTTGGTTCAGAATGTAATCTTTCATGGTGATGCTTGAGTCATCATTTATCCTGAAAATAAACAACTTGCACACGAGAGTAGCGGACCGATAAAAGTAAATATCAAAAATCAACTATATTTATCAAATTATATTCGTCGTATTAACAAAGGTTAATGCGTCGTATTTTCGTTACGTTTCAAAATACAAGATTTTTGATTCAGAAGATACGCCGTATCGATAAAAATCGATGCGTCGTATCTGTTTAATAATTCGAAAACTGTTTTTAATTAAAATAATAGATACGCCGTATCTGCTAAAGCAGATGCGTCGTATGGCGTTAACGTTTAGAAATTTTTTTTTATCAAAAACAGATACGCCGTATCTTGGGGAAAAGATGCGTCGTATCGAATTAATTAAACGCGTTGTATTTTATAAAAATTAAACGCAATACGCCGTATCTATAAAAATAGATGCGCCGTATCGTTTGAATAAGCTCAGTACAACGATAGCAGAACACAGAAAATACGAAAAATAAAACAAAAACGAAAATAAA
Organism: Artemisia tridentata subsp. tridentata; assembly: GCA_021014915.2. Lineage (NCBI taxonomy): Eukaryota > Viridiplantae > Streptophyta > Magnoliopsida > Asterales > Asteraceae > Artemisia > Artemisia tridentata. The sequence goes on from CP139506.1 coordinate 282,173,765, forward strand.
CACAAGTAAAACAAATAACACACAAAACAGAAAATATGCAAAATAATACAATGAATGCAAATTAACCTAATGTACAACACAGTTAGCAGTTAGATTAAAAATTAAAAACCTAATTAAAATACTAATCAAATTAACAGATAATAACAATTCACTCCCCGGCAGCGGCGCCAAAAACTTGATGCGTGCGTGCGAGTGCTCTAATTAATACCCACGGTATGTCGTTGTGGTTTTAGCAGTATTCAAGTTTTAAATTTATATTTAGCCGACTTATCAATAACACACACACTTTAACGAGCAGTGTACCCGGTCAGTATGTATATAATGGTAAGTAGAGTGTCGATCACTAAGAGTGGAACGTATTATATAGTTATTCTAATCAGTATTTTAATATCTTAAGTTAGCTATACAACCTAATTTAACGCAAGGGGGTTCAGCCTGAGAGACTGGCACGGTTTGGTTGCAATTAAATAATAAACTAACTAATAGGCACGAATCAGCGAATAGCACACACGTACACAGATAAATACTCGAGACAATAAGAAGACCTGTCCTGATAGTTAAGTAGCTTGTCACTTGTTTTATTGCTAGATTTATATGAAGTGTATAGTTCGATGCAACGCACCGAGATTAAGTCCTTTCTCGTTGGTTCTAATCTTATCGGCGAGTAAACCCTTAATGATTACTTATGACTATCCCATTTATCTTTCTTCCTACTTTTCTACAGACGATAGAATGCATAGGCGATCTAATAAATAGGCGAGGAAGGGGCATGGCGACCCAAGCAATGCTCAGCTAGACACAGAGGTTATCAATGCACTAATAAAAGTCACCAAAGACATCAACATATAAACTTTAATTAATGGGAAAGCAATTTTAAGGGGAGTTGAAGTGAATGATAACATAACACAAGCCCATCAATCCTGATCAATTAAAGTGTACTAATACAATAAAACAAAACTACTTAATGAATTGAATACATGCAGGACCTTCTTACAGCTCTCGTATCTTCGTTCAAGGTGTGTCTTGTGCTGCTATCACAACTGAATTCGGCCTAGGGCTTCTGTCCTTCGAATATCGTACCTCACAAAAGTCTTGTAATTCATCTGGTCTTTGGGGTATTTATAGTTTCTGTCTGAGGTAAGATGCGGCGCATCTAATAAGTAGATGCGGCGCATTGACTTAACCTCGCGTGGGGTCCAAGATTAATATATTCAGGAATATTCGTACACCGCCAGAAGATGCGGCGTAACTTCATTTATAGATGCGGCGCATGTCCTCTTGTATCTTGGATCGTATCTTGTGAAATCTGGATAGTGATGCGCCGTATGTAATAAGCAAGATGCGGCGCATCTGGAGCAGAATAGTCTTGATCTTGTACATTTCAGTAGACACTTAACTTCTTGCTTGTTTTGCTCCATAATTAGTCTAAAATCGCCAAGTTTCACCAAATGCTTGTTTTTACCTGAGAATTACAAAAGTAAACGATTAAGTATCAATTCTCACAGATAATATAATAAAACAAGTCAAATAAATAGGATAAATGATAGTAATAAAATGTACTTATTTGAGTTCATCAGTTACTAGGTACACCGATGAGACTTTGTAGATTTTGGGTCTTCATGAAGATCAGCGTATTTCGGGTTTCGTACATGGTCTTCGAAATCGGAGTTTGGTGGAATTCCTGTCCACTGACCTTCCGAAAACTTACAAAGGGTTAATGGAAAAGACGTATACTTGGATCGAAGCGAAAGAGGTATCCACTAATGCGGCTCCGATAGACAGAGACAGCAACAACAAGTTTTCGAAGCATTCTTCGTGGGAAGGGTCAAAGAACAAGAACAAGAACAGAGACAGGTTTTCTCCGTACAACAAAGGCCCCAACCACGGTTTGTTAAGCAGTCTAACCAAGTCTCCAAAGGAAATACTTGCTACGGAGAGGGCTGCTAAGGCCTTCGAAGCACCCCCTCGTATGACAAGTAAGGGCAAAAACAGGGATACCAGCAAGTATTGTCACTTTCACGAAGATTATGGTCATGATACGAACAGTTGTAGAGAGTTAAAGAAACAGATAGAAGAAGCTGTGAAGTCCGGGAAATTGGCACACTTGGTGAAGGGTATAAAGAAGTTAAAGGAAAAGATGACCGACACTCAATTGGCTAAAGATACTACTCCTCTCGAAGCCCCAATACTCATGGTTCGTTGGGGCGAATCCAGCTTGAAAAGAAAGGTAACAGAGCAGGAGGGTAATGCAGTAGGGGAAGTAACTTTTCCTCCTCTTGCGGGCCAAGTCCCTTCAAATGATCCGATACTCATCAAAGTCCTTATTTCCAATCGTGAAGTGAATAGAGCCTATTTGGACTGTGGAAGCTCCTGCGAAATCATTTATGAGCATTGTTTTCTTAGGCTCAAGCCTTCGATTAGGTCGCAGCGGGTTGATTCGAAGATACCTTTGGTAGGATTTTCTGGTGAGCATTCGTGGCCTCTGGGAGAAGTTCCATTAGAAATAACAATTGGAGAAGGCAAGCTCGCAAGGACAGAAACCCTCATGTTCACTATTGTAAGGTCCAACTCTCCTTACAACTTGCTGATAGGAAGGACCGCCATGCAAAAGATGGGTATCGTAGTCTCCAGTATACATGCAGCGGTAAAGTTCCGTACACCTTATGGGATAGGAACCGTGTTCTCCAGTTACAGTCAAGGACAAGTGGGAGACAGTGGAAAAAAGATTAGGGAAAGTCCGAAGGAGCCTCCGAAGGCTATTCTAAGTTGTACGGATGCCGAAGAGCGTATTGTGATAAATGAGCTCTATCCAGAGCAAACGGTGGTAATCGGAAAGCAACTCCCTGCTAAATTCAAAGCAGACCTGGAGAAGCTACTCAAAGCCAACAAAGATGTGTTCGCATGGACATACTCAGACATGACAGGAGTTCCCAGGACTCTTATGATCGATGGCAAACCCTTCGGCACAGAACATAAGCTTAACGAGTTCAAGCATATCGAACCAATTAAGCAGAAGCGACGAAGCCTGGTACCAGAAAGAAATGCAGCTGCTTGCAAAGAGGTGGATGAACTTGTGCGAGCAGGAATTCTCAGGGAAGTAAAATACCAAACTTGGGTTGCCAACCCAGTTATTGTAAAGAAAAGTGATGGAGGGTGGCGTATGTGCGTTGACTTCACCGACATCAATAAAGCTTGCCCGAAGGACTGCTACCCTCTACCAGAAATCGATTGGAAGGTCGAATCTCTCTCGGGGTTCCGTCTGAAATGTTTTCTGGATGCCTACAAAGGGTATCACCAAATACAAATGGCGGAGGAAGATGAAGAAAAAACAGCCTTCTACACAGGAAAGGGTGTCTATTGTTACAAGAAAATGCCCTTCGGTCTAAAGAACGCAGGGGCAACTTACCAACGGTTAGTAGATAAAGCCTTCCACAAGCAAATTGGGAGGAACTTGGAAGCCTACGTTGATGACATGGTAATAAAAAGCAGAACCGAAGAGGACCTCCTCTCCGACATCCAAGAGACCTTCGATCAATTACGGGCAATCAACATGAAGCTTAACCCTAAAAAGTGTTCCTTTGGCATGGAGGAAGGACAATTCTTGGGACACTTGATCACTAAACAAGGGATTAAAGCTAACCCTTCGAAGGTAAAAGCCATCACTGACCTTCAAGCTCCGAAGTCACTAAAAGAAGTTCAAAGCCTCAATGGGAAGCTTGCGGCACTTAGCAGGTTCCTGTCAAAAGGGGCAGATCGGTCTCTACCATTCTTCAAAACACTCAAGGGGTGTACAGATAAAAAGACTTTCCAATGGAGTTGTGAGGCGGAAGCGGCCTTCGAAAAGCTAAAGGAGTTCATGGAAATCTTACCAACACTTACAGCCCCAATCAAAGGCGAAGTGTTATTCATGTACATTGCGGCATCATTCGAAAGCATCAGTGCGGTGCTCTTAGCCGAAAGGGAGAAGAAACAAGTCCCTATATACTTCGTTAGCAGGGTTCTGCAAGGAGCTGAATTAAACTATCCGGAGTTGGAAAAGCTAATCCTAGCCTTGGTTTATGCTGCAAGGCGCCTTCGAAGGTACTTTCAAGCTCATCCCATCACGGTATTGACTGACAAGCCTATTAGGCAGATACTGTCGAAGCCTGAGAAATCAGGAAGGGTAGCTAAATGGGCTATCGAATTGGGAGAACACGAGATAGAGTACAAGGGTTTAATGCTAGTTAAGATAAAGAAACACCTTCCGGACCTAGCCAAGATAAAGAAATTCCTAAGGAGAAGCCCCCAAAGACGAAGGAGGGGTGGAAATTGTACACAGACGGAGCCTCAAGTTCTGATGGTTCAGGAGCAGGTTTAATGCTAGTTAGTCCGGAAGGAAAGGAATACACTTACGCATTGCGTTTTGAGTTCGAAGCTACCAACAATGAAGCCGAGTATGAAGCTTTGTTAGCCGGTCTTCGACTTGCAAAGGACATGGAGGTTCGTAACCTCTCCATTTTTGTAGACTCGCAGTTAGTCGCCAACCAAATTAAAGGCTCCTACGAAGCAAGGCAGCCCACCATCAAACAATATTTGGAAAAAGCTAAAGAACTCCTTCAAGGCTTCGAAACCTATGATATAGCACATGTTCGCAGAAATCAAAACAAGAAAGCAGATGCCCTAAGTAAGTTGGCTTCAATGGCATTTGCTCATTTAACGAAAGAAGTTTTGGTAGAAGTGTTGGCTGATAGGTCAATTAAACGGGGCGAAGTTTCTGACATCATACCCGAGGAAGGCACCAATTGGATGACTCCAATTAGGGAGTATTTGATCAGCGGTATTCTGCCAGAAGACCCTAAGCTCGCTCGAAAGATCCGGGTCAAAGCTCCCCAATATAGACTTATTGGGGACAACCTATACAGGAGATCCTTTTTATCCCCATGGCTTCATTGTGTGGAACCAAAACAGGCTTCGAACATCATCCATGAGGTCCACGAAGGATCTTGCGGGTTGCATGTAGGCCCTCGCTCCGTTGTTTCAAAAGTAATGAAGCTTGGGTATTATTGGCCATCCATGCATAGGGATGCAATAGAGATAATACAAAAGTGCGAAGCATGTCAGATCCACTCCAAAGTTCCAAGAATGCCTAAGCAAGACATGACCTCCGTTACGTCAGCATGGCCTTTCTGCCAATGGGGAATTGACATAGTCGGACCCCTACAAGTTGCTCCAGGAGGGGTAAAGTTCTTGGTCGTAGCCATAGACTACTTTACCAAATGGGTTGAAGCAAATCCCTCGGCATCAGTGACAGGAAGGCATATGGAAAAATTTGTGTGGGAACATATAATCTATCGCTTTGGTGTCCCTCACATTATCATATCAGACAATGGGAAGCAGTTTGCCAAAGGAGTGTTCCCAACATTTTGTGAAGGTCTAAGGATCAAGCAGTCATTCACTTTGGAGTGAATCTGACATGCTTCACACTTTTGTATTATTTCTGTTGTGTCCCTGTGCATCGACGGCCAATAATATCCAAGCTTTGTTATCTTCAAAACAATGGAGCGAGGACCTGCGTGTAAGCCGCAGGATCCCTTATGGACCTCGTAGATGATGTTCGAAGCTTTCTTTGGCCCCACGCAACGAAGCCATGGAGATAAGAAGGACCTTCTGTAGAGATTATCCCCAATGAGTCTATACTGGGGAGCCTTGATCCTAACATTTCGTGCTAGCTTTGGATCTTTTGGCAAAATACCACTTATCAAGTATTCTCTTATCGGAGTCATGCAATTGGATCCTTCTTCAAGTATGACGTCAGACACTTCACTTCATTTGGTTGAACTTTCAGCCAACACTTTAACCAAGACCTCCTTTGTTAGGTGAGCAAATGCCATCGAAGCTAGCTTGCTTAATGCATCTTCTTTCTTGTTTTGGTTCCTATGAACATGCTCTATATTGTAGGAATCGAATTCGTGAAGGAGTTCTTTAGCTTTTTTTTTCAAATATTGCTTGATGGTAGGCTGCCTTGCCTCGTAAGAGCCTTTAATTTGGTTTGCTACTAACTGCGAATCAACAAAATGGAGAGATCACGAACCTCCATGTCCTTTGCAAGTCGAAGGCCAGCTAACAAAGCTTCATATTCAGCTTCGTTGTTCGTAGCTTCGAACTCAAAACTTAATGCATAAGTGTACTCCTTTCCCTCCGGACTGACCAACATTAGACCTGCTCCCGAACCATCAGAGCTTGAGGCTCCGTCAGTGTACAATTTCCACCCTTCCGTTGTCTTTGAGGGTTTTTTCTTTGGAATTTCTTTGTCTTGACTGGGTCCGGAGGGTGTTTCAGCAAGGAAATCTGCAAGTATCTGGCCCTTGATGGAGTTTCGGCCTTTGTACTCTATGTCGTGCTCTCCTAGTTCAATAGCCCATTTGGCTATTCTACCTGACTTCTCAGGCTTTGACAGTATCTGTTTGATTGGCTTATCAGTCAATACCGTGATGGGATGAGCTTGAAAGTACCTTCGAAGGCGCCTTGCAGCATGAACTAAGGCTAGAGTTAACTTTTCCAACTCCGGGTAGTTCAATTCAGCTCCTTGAGGGACTCTGCTAATGAAGTAAATTAGGATTTGTTTCTTTTCCCTTTCTGCCAAGAGCACATCACTGATACTTTCGAAGGATGCCACAATGTACATAAATAACACTTCGCATTTGATTGGGGCTGTAAGTGTTGGTAATATTTCCATAAACTTTTTCAACTTTTGCAAAGCAGCTTCTGCCTTACAACTCCATTGAAAAGTCTTCTTATTTGCACACCCTTTGAGTGTCATGAAAAATGGCAAAGATCAATCCGCGCCCTTTGACAAGAACCTGCTAAGTTCTACGAGATTCCCATTTAGGCTTTGTACGTATTTCAATGACTTCGGAGCCTGTAGATCTGTGATGGATTTGACCTTCGAAGGGTTAGCTTTAATCCCTTGCTTTGTAATCAAATGTCCTAAAAATTGTCCTTCTTCGACACCAAAAGAACATTTCTTTGGGTTGAGCTTCATGTTGATTGCCCTTAATTGATCGAAGGTTTCTTGAATGTCGGAGAGTAGGTCTTCCTCGGTCCTGCTTTTGAACACCATATCATCAACATAAGCCTCCAAGTTTCTTCCTATCTGTTTGTTGAAAGCTTTGTCTACCAATCGTTGATAGGTGGCCCCTGCATTCTTTAAACCGAAGGGCATTTTCTTGTAACAATAAACACCCTATCCTGTGTAGAAAGCTGTCTTCTCTTCATCTTCCTCCACCATTTGTATCTGATGATACCGTTTGTAGGCATCCAAAAAGCACTTCAAACGGAACCCCGAGAGGGATTCAACATTCCAATCAATTTCTGGCAAAGGGTAGCAGTCCTTTAGGCAAGCTTTGTTGATGTCGGTGAAGTCGACACACATACGCCACCCTCCATCACTCTTTTTTACCATAACTAGATTTGCTACCCAAGTTTGGTATTTCACTTCTCTAAGTATTCCTGCTTGTACAAGTTCATCCACCTCTTTGCAAGTGGCTGCGTTCCTTTCGGGTGCTAGGCTCCGTTGCTTTTGCTTAATTGGTTCAATGTGTTTGAACTCATTAAGCTTATGCTCTGTGCCGAAGGGCTTGCCATCGATCATAAGTGTCCTAGGAACCCCTGTCATGTCTGAGTACGTCCATGCAAAGACGTCTTTGTTGGATTTGAGTAGCTTCTCTAAGTCTGCCTAGAATTTAGCAGGGAGTTGCTTCCCGATTACCACCGTTTGCTCCGGAAAGAGCTCATTTACCACAATGCGCTCTTTAGCATCTGCACAACTTAGAATGACTTTCGAAGGCTCCTTAGGACTTTCTTTGATCTTTTTACCAACGTCTCCTGCTTTTCCCAGGTTGTAGCTGGAAAGTACGGTTCCTATTCCATATGGTGTATAGAATTTTACCGCTGCGTGTATGGTGGAGACTACGATACCCATCTTCTGCATGGTGGACCTTCCTATCAACAAGTTGTAGGGCGAGTCAGACCTTACGATTGTGATAGTGAGGGTTTCTGTTCTTGCGAGCTTTCCTTATCCAATCATTATGTCTAACGGTACTTCTCCCAGAGGCCACGAATGCTCGCCTAAGAACCCTACTAGAGGTATCTTTGAATCAACTCGCTGCGACCTGATCGAAGGCTTGAGTTTTAAGAAACAATGCACATATATGATCTCGCAGGAGCTTCCGCAGTCCATGTAGGCCCTATTTACTTTCCGGTTGGAAATTAAGACCTTGATGACTACTGGATCGTTCGAAGGGACTTGGCCTGTAATGGAGGGAAACGTTACTTCCCCTACCTTGTTTATTTCCTTCTTCGTCACTTTTCTTTTTAAGCTTGCTTCACCCCAATGAACCATGAGTATTGGGGCTTCGGGAGGAGTGGTGTCTTTAGCCAATTGAGTGTCGGAGATTTTCTCCTTGCCCTTCTTTATGCCTTTCACCGGATGTGCCAACTGTCCGGACTTCACCGCATCTTCTATCTGCCTCTTTAGTTCTCTGCAACTATTCGTCTCATGGTCATAATCTTTGTGAAAGTGACAATATTTGGTTGTATCTCTGTTTTTATTCTTGCTTGTCATGCGTGGGGGTGGTTCGAAAGCCTTAGCATCCCTCTCCGTTGCGAGTATTTCCTTCAGAGATTTGGTCAGGCTTCCTAGCAACCCGTGGTTAGGACCTTTGTTGTACGGAGTGAACCTGTCCCTATTTTTTTTCTTGTTCTTCGATCCTTCCCACGCGTAGTGCTTCGAGAACTTGCTGTGGTTTTCTCTATCGATCGGAGCACCATTGGTAGATATTTCTTTGCTTCTATCCAAGTATACATATTTTTCATTAACCCCTTGTAAGTGGCCGAAAGGTCAGTGGACAAGAATTCCACCAAGCTTCGATTTCGTAGGCCATGTATGAAACCAGAAATGTACTGATCTTCATGTAGACCCAAGATCTGTAGAGTGTCATCGGTGTACCTTGTGACGAAAGCCCTTGTGCTTTCGTTCTCCTTTTGTTTAATGTTGTGCACCGTTAGATGGGTCCTTGTGAACTTCTTTTGCTGACTGAAGTGTGATCGGAACTTAGCCTTTAAGTCATCGAGGTTGACAATGCTACCAGGCTTTTGTCCATTCCACCAGATACGAGCAGAATCTTGCAGGGTGTATGTAAACATGTGACAGGCTACAGGCATGACCCACTTTTGCATCCTAATGGCCCCTTCGAACAAATGTAGAAAGTTGTTCGGATCCCCCTTCCCATCATAAGTACCAATATGTGCAGGCATTTTCAACCCATCGGGTAAAGGGTAGTCTTCTATCCACCTTATGAAGGGTGTGTAGCAGAACCCATAGGCTCCGAATATAGGCAATTATAAGGTGGTGCATACATAGGGACAACATTATATGGATTATGGTTTGGGGGTACTCCCATAGGAGTTTGACTAGGGTAAGATTGATAGGATGCGTTCATGCCAAAAGGATAACCATTTCCCATGGCGTACGGAGGGTACACCGTAGGATGCCCGAAGGGTATGTTCCCATAATGTTGAGGGAGGCTATGGTTGTTGGACTGTCTAGTTACCGGGGGATACAAACCCTGAGGGTAAGAGTGAGTTTGGAACGAGGGGTACATACCATTGGGAGGAAGATTTCCTCCCATATTAATCGAAGGCGGATTGCCTTCTACGCCAGATGCGTGAGAAGGCTACAATGGAACCCCTGCTTCAGTCCTTCCAAGATGAGCTGCTAACAACAGAGGTAGATTCACCTCCGTCTCTTCCCTTCGTTGGCTCCTTCCATTGGACCCTTCGGCTACCGCTCCTTCTCTCCTGGTCGGAGCCCGTTCAGGGACTCCTTTGAACCCAACAGACCTTCTGCTTAGCCTTCGACCAACAGGTGACCCTATCCTTAGGGCTGAATGTGTTGTTCCCTGTGACGGAGGCCTAGGTTCCATTTCCGTCTCTTCATCGTAATCATCACTAGAATATTCCAACTCCCTTTGCATCTCAGCATTCCGAACTTGCCTCTTGCGAGCCCTTAAGAGAGATTCCAATTCCTCAAGGTTGGCTTCGAAAAACGCTGGGCTAATGACAGGTTCCGGGTTGGATGATGTCGAAGCATGATGGTTAGGTGTTACTTCTAGGTGAGATCGTATTGTGAACGTGGAAGCGGTAATTGGGGGGAAGTTGTTAGGGTCATTAACTGGTATTGGCGCCAAGGTCGAGAAACACGGTGGGGGAGTATCTTCTCTTCCTTGATCCATGCCGGATATGTAGTGAATGTAGTTAATTGGTTATAAACTTGGAAATAACGAGACCAATTGTAGCGGGTCCTACGGATGGCGCCACTGATTGTACAATAAATTGCACGACCAGGCCTTCGATGATGATCAAAGGATATAGGGGGTGTTGAGGTTGCGCCAAGCTTGTCTTTAACCTGAAATAAGAAATACGAAGACACTACGTTAAGTGATTGCGCAGGGGTTGGACCCTGCGAACCACCTCCGACGTGCGAATGAGTATGTGATATGATAAGTTGGTAGTGAATTGATATAAGTCAAGTTTGCATACCATTGTTCTCAGCCCGTCCAAGCTATTTATGGGGGAGAAAATAGGCCTTGGAGAGCTCATGCACAAATATCGGAGATCATGGGGGCGTCCCATGATTTAAGGTAACCGCTAGGGCTTAGTGATCCGCTATTTCTTTCTTGACGGGAAAGCTCAAGGAAAAAGGGGACGTGGGTATGACCAAGTCAATGTGGTTCTCCTTTCTAGTATCCTCGCAGGAGATACCCCGAAGGGCTTAAGGCTTCGATTGGCGGCTTCCCAACTGGTAACCACTTCATGGATGAATGGTTTTACGCCAATGAACATTTTAGTAGGTATACCTGGGCCTTCGAAGAGAAGGCTTCGTACAGGCTCGAAGGGGTGTCATTCGACCCGTTCGGAGGGTACATCATCAAGCCCCCCCAGTCGAAAGTGATGTAAACGTACGAGTATATATTGCTTACGACTCCAAAATCAGCCTACACTCTATCCCTTTCGTCACAAAGTCGTACAAAAAAAGATAAGTGCTTAAAACAAACTGCGCAATTAATTCGCATAATGATAACGTCAGTCACTCTCACCCTAGGCCATAACGGCTAGGATATCGGTAAGTACAAACGTCTATTCAAAATTTAAAATCCATTTGAAGTCCGCATATGTGTCAAAGTTGGTTGGACACGTGCGTGGCTAGGATAAAAACTATAATGGGTATATAAACCCTTTGTACCGTAAACCCTAGCTTACTTTTACCTTCCGCCCAAAATACACACATTACTGTGCTTCGTGTTTCAGTTGAGTCGAAAGGTAATTCTCCGTCCCCAATCTTTGATTTCTTGTTCTTATTGTTCCAATACAATATGAGTATGGCAGCTAAAAGAATCATCAGGCAACAAAAATGTACTTTATCGAAAAAAGCTTTATCCGATTTCCTTGATGAATACCCCATACCAAAGGAGTTTAGGGTGATGCTTCCGAGCAAAACCCAAAACATCTTTGACGCTCCCGAAGGGTATGTGGGGCTTTATGTTCATGCTTTCACCCAATCCAACTTTAGGATTCCAATCCACCCTTTAATCTTAGAGTTTTTGCAATATTACCAAGTACACATCTCAAGGTTGAATCCATTTGGCTTAGCCAAATTGACCACCTACTGTAATACCTGAAACTCAGAAACATGTAAAATGACCAAAATGCCCTCACTACTTAAGAATTTAATTACAAGTTATTATAAGTACCAAAATAATCCGAATAATATTAAATAAAATACATATAAATTAAAATAAAGTTAAGACAAGTTTTGTAATAATTTTATATGTCCAAAATAAATTACATGTCACCACAAAAATATTCAAAACCGATTATACATTTGTTTTAATATATTTCGGTATATTTTAAACTAGACTTCAAAGCCCGCCCACTGGGCGGGCATGACTTGTAATTATCGTTTACATTTTTTTGTTTAGCTAAATATTGGTGTTAAAAATTTGTTTATTATACAAATATTTTTTAAAAGAATAGTATCACTGTTTGTCAAAAATTTTGTGTTTGTTACAATGTTCTTTGCAATGCTATAGTATACGGTATGATTTAAACTCAAATGCGTTATAACGCTTCTTTTATAAACAACATTTGTAGTAGCATAACCCGTTCGATGGGTGGGCGAGCCTTATGAATATCGTTGGAAAAATTAAGTTAATGAAAATAAGTTATAAACATACCAAAGTATTTATTGAATGCATTAAGAATAAAAAGAAAACAATGTTTATCGAATATAAGTATTAAAAAAAAAGTTACAAAGTGATACGCAAGAATTAGTACCCAAAATAACATACAATAAAAAAAAGCCAAGATCCCGACCAAAGCCAACAATGAAGGAACACCAAGGTAATTGTATAGAATAACCAACGCCACCGTAATATGGACTGGCATAAGGCAAATAGCATGCAGCTGAAGCATCATATCACCAAGTTGTTGAGAATCTACGGCCATGTAACATGAGAGGCGCACCCGTTTTCACTTGACCCTCACATCCCCTTTGGCTAAATGTGTCCATGCTACAGTCAGTATATATTATTAGTTTACAATAACTTGTCCGGCTGAAGAAAGTAGAAGTATATTGCCAGGCATGATACTTGATGCTACCTCGAGTATATACACCTTGTTGCCTCGCCAACTCAAGGTTCCGAGTATATAGGGTATTCAAAGCAACCAACCGTTACTGACTCCTGATTAAATATGATGGTGCCGTTAACACCTTCGCTGCTGTTAAGAACCACAACTGCCTTCACCACTTAAATTTCTGTTTGTGATATCCCACCTGTAAGAAGTCCAACTGGTATACACAAATGATGACCCATAGCATCACGATTCTATTCTGAGACCCCCACCGAAGAATATCCCACCTATTTTAAAAGAAGACATCAGAGAATGGCAAAAGATAAAACATTAAGAGTTTGAAGATTAAGTTTTACTGGTAGACTAAACTTGGCCAAAAACTCATGTAACACATAACAAACCTTCTTCAAAGATAATATCAGTTGTTAACAAACGTTCAAATCAGTAGGTTAAACAAAAAAATACACTCTCATGTCGCATTTTTATCCTAAATCACACATATGAATAATTGAATAAAGAAAGAAACAGTCGTTTATGGAGATACCAAGATTGATGACCTGCACCAGTAGGCTAAATCTATACTAAAATATAGATAAAGCTAAATGCACATCAAACTTATATACACATGCATATTCACATGCATAAGCACAAACAAACATATATCTAAGAACAGGTGTTGTCGTGTTGATAAACAGTGAGATGAGGCACGAGTAAGTGTAATGCAAGATAAATCAAAATCTACTGCAATGAGAAACCATTCTGAAAAGCATTCTACCAAGCAGAGCAGATTACAATTTAAAATCAGTTGCTTTCTAATATAAATTCATGTGTGGACTTCGAAATGTATTGCTCTTAAAAAAATATGTATCATTTAGTTTTGAAAGAATTTTGGATGATCAAATTGTTATAAACTATGTTCAAGTAACAGCGAGAAAATTGCTACTTTTGAAAATCTATCTACGGTTTAAACCTGCAATGAACATGTAATCATCAACCATATAACAAACAGCCAAAGTGCAAAACAACAACAAATTTTCAGGCATAGAAAAGTTGATTAATAAAAAAATCAAATTGTACCGACTCACCTAGCGACCATGACCCATGTAAGGTGCACCACCCTGCGGATTAGGGTATCCACCTTGTTGACCACCATAGCCTTGATTTCCATACCCTCCTGGCATCCCTTGCAGCGGCCCACCAAGTCCCAAAAGATTCCCAAGTCCAGCTCCTTGAGTAGCAAGTAATGCAGTCAACGCCTGACCCAAAGCCTGAGTCAATGCAGGATTAACACCACCTTGATTATAAGACGGATCCGAAGGAGCCATCAAATGACCACCACCACCACCATGTCCTCCACCACCTCCATACTTACCCTTCTTCGACGGATAATGATTCCCCCCACCACTACTACCACCAAACTGATGCGGTTGCTGAAAGTGTGATTTAACCTGCTTAGGACCATCAACCGCTTTCTAACAATGCAAAGTACGCCCTTCAAATATCTTATGAGGCTCCTCCAACGCCTTCTTCACACTCTCAACACTCTTATAAACAAACAACGCAAACCCTCTCAAGAGATACACTAACAACTCCCAACACTCTTATGAACTGTAAACTGATGCCATTGGTTTTTGTTGGATAACTGGGAATGGGCTGCAGGTTACAGTTCAAGGTTTGGACTGCCTGGCCAAGATAATGTCCTCGGTAAATTGCGTGACCAAACACCAACCTTGGCTACAACCATGACCCGGATCACAAATCCCTAGAAAAAGGAAAAAAATAGATTAGCTTATAGGGTGCAGCGTGAATAAAGAGTGCCTGGCTATTAAAGATCCTGCAATGGAAACTATTGAGATGCTGAATAATTAGACTCACTTGCAATGCAGCTCTATATACAATTTGTTCATCATTTACCTTAACCCTTGCATTATTCAATCCGATATGAGCTGGACTGGAGGAGTAACAAATGAAGACCTTTTTGGATTTCTTTTTAAAACTGCTAATTTGCTAATGTCAGACAATGAATAATACATATATCAGGGTCATCATCATTAGTGATTGTTACATGAACTGATCAATTCTCATTCAACTTCCTTAATCAAGGTCTTACCACATGTATGACACGCTTCAGGTACATTAAAACATAGTAACTGTTTAAACATGCAGTTAAAAATACTTAATACCTAATCATGTGTTTATATTGTCCTTTGTAAGACAATATAAACACAAACACCCACTCTACTCAGTTTTCAAGCACAGGAATATGTTATAACTTACTTTTTAACTGCATATATATGTCCCAACAAAGAAGATGGTTGTCTATAATAGTTTGCAAACAGTATTATGGTTGTCTATATCAGTTTGCAAATCAGTTTGCACACTGATTATGGACCCATTAAAACATATGGGCTTTCTTGCAGCTGCAAAAAGTAAGTTAACTCATGTATATGTTCTTATGGATAAAAGTCACATAAGTCACATAAGTCATGTTCCTTCACTTATATAGAATGTTTTCTTTGAAAGTGACCCTCAAAGAATCTGAACAGTCGACACTTGACTTTATCAAACCTGATATCAAATAAACGTCTCTTGAGTTAACTAACCTATACTAAGTTCCCCTATATATTGATCCACAGTACCTTCATACATTTGTTCAAACCAAAACCAAAATCCCAAAGAAGACCAAAATGCCGAAAAAACAAAAAATAAACACAATCGTGTTGGTTCTAGTGATCACAATGGCCATGCATTATGGAGATGTGATGGCTCAATTTTCGGGGTGCGCAACTGTGGTAACCAGCATGCCAGCATGTGGCAGCTTCATTGCTAATCCCACACTGATAGCATCAGCCAGTTGTTGCACCGAATTTAAAAGTGTGTTACAGTCACAACTACAGTGCTTGTGCCAAGTTTTTAACAGTACCGCGTCGTTTATGGGTTTGAGTCTGTTGCCTAATGTCTGCAATGTCGATGCACCAAGTGAATGCAATGGTAATGATTTAACAGCTATTATTAGATATAAAATAAAAGTTAATGTTTTAATTTTATCTTATTCTAGAATGATTGCTTTCCCTGTTAACCGAATTTATAGTATGAGTTCATCGTTGATTCACTTTAACAGAAAATGGTCCAAACTTACCCCTGACTCAAGAAAAGTCAACTACTTTGATCTTTTCTAAAAGTCAACATATTGGTTTAAAACTTAAATCATACCAAAGCTTCACAATAACCTGCACATCAAATCAAGAGCAGATTCCGTTAGTTACGTAGGACAATAATACTAAATAACGGTAATAATCACGTTGGGTAGGACCCACAATATAATACTAAATAACAGCAATAATACTCACATTAGGTTAAACGATTATCCATAGGTTAACCGTTAACGCCTATATGTTAAGAAGAAAGCTACATGTTCGTAATCTTAATCTATGTTGAAGAGCATAGCTAAACAAAACTTGGTTAAGAAACTTATTGATCATTTCAGATATTCAAAAACACAATCTCATATCTTTTGATATACCAATAATAGATCAAGAATCTACGACGGATGAAGTTATATCCTACCATACTATACAGCTAATTATTACTTCTATTAAGTGCCCAATTTTGCATTAAGTCCCATACAACAACTAAACATATACATACGCTATGACTAAAACAAAAGTAAAAATGGAAAAATACCTGCAAGCCCATGAGCATAGTTACATTTATCAGCAAACACACAGTGCCCGGTCATTTCCCACTTATTACAAATTTTAGTTTTCCAGTAAGTACCCTTCACAGAAGTTCGTAAAACATCTTGATCACTGCTAACAGTTCTAACTTGGACAACCCTGCCTACAGTTTGACTTTGACCCTGGTCAACCACAGTCTTGATATTGATAACAGAACTTTCTCTTGCTCGTCCCGAGTCCATGGCTCCACCAACGTTGAACATAGTAGCATCATGAGTATAGCTACAATTGTCTCCATATGGGCATTCTTTCCCATTAGAAAATCTCCAACAAATACCCTTTTGACCAAATAGATCAAGAATCTACGACGGATGAAGTTATATCCTACCATACTATACAGCTAATTATTACTTCTATTAAGTGCCCAGTTTTTCATTAAGTCCCATACAACAACTAAACATATACATACGGTATGACTAAAACAAAAGTAAAAATGGAAAAATACCTGCAAGCCCATGAGCATAGTTACATTTATCAGCAAACACACAGTGCCCGGTCATTTCCCACTGATTGCAAATTTTAGTTTTCCAGTAAGTACCCTTCACAGAAGTTCGTAAAACATCTTGATCACTGCTAACAGTTCTAACTTGGACAACCCTGCCTACAGTTTGACTTTGACCCTGGTCAACCACAGTCTTGATATTGATAACAGAACTTTCTCTTGCTCGTCCCGAGTCCATGGCTCTACCAACGTTGAACATAGTAGCATCATGAGTATAGCTACAATTGTCTCCATATGGGCATTCTTCCCCATTAGAAAATCTCCAACAAATACCCTTTTGACCAATCCTCACCCGATCCTCATTCCAATTTCCATTACCATTTCTTCCTCCTACTCTATTATTATTCACATTTTCTTGCCAATTTAGTGGCGGAGAACCTAAGTCATTAGGGCCGTGAGCTAGTTCAACCATCAGCAGCTTAGGACAGGTCCCATCAAGAAACTGTTGACACAATCGAGTTTTGTAAATATGTGGGTGGTTCCTCTACTCATAAGGGACACTTGAGCGTTAGGCCTAGTTTCAAGTTGCACCATACTGCTTCACCTACCATGACAGTACAAAAGGGTAAATTTACCAAAAGGGTGTTTCCCAAAATTAAATGGAAAAACGGATAATTATTATTCGGATTCGAGAGTCAACATTGGAATTTCGCAGCTTAAGGTCCGAGATCTCTAAACCAACTGAGTACCAAATCTGCACTTTGTCCTGACAAAGCTGGCAGCACTAACAATATATCCGATAAAGCTAACAGTATTAACTTTCTTGAGCCAGCAGTGTTAATTAAACAAATAAATATCAATAATCCAAATAAGAAGAGGATCATATTATTTCCAACCAACTGTTAATCACTTGTTTGAGCATTAATAGATGCATCAGGAACTTGTTAAAAAGAGAATGAGGACTTTGGAAAAATTACACAACTGATTTCTGCTTGTTAATGTGAACCTATAGACAAAATAAACAAAACATGCATCAAACCTGCAAAATTACAACATAAACGTATATGTGGTTTTAGAAAATTACTTACAGCAGCATTAGAAGTATAAAAGAGATCATTAGGGTTTTTAGAAAAAAAAGAGGCGTACCTAGGATTTTCAGAGATATGTAGCCGTATATTTTGTGTATATCTTTAATAATATTGGATTTAGTTTTCTAAAAAATATTCTGTATAATAATGGTATTGGATTTGGTTTGCTAACTATTTAGCCACATATTTACTTTGTTTTGGGTTGTTGATCACAATCAATGGCTTAGCTCCATTGGTTGGGAAATTTGCATCGTACCTAAACAACCCAAGTTCGAATCCATTAATGTACATTTTTATGAAATAAATTCCGGATTTTATATACTTCAAAACACTACTTAGGTGGATTGCTTAGGTGGAATTAAAAGTCAAATCTTGCTTATGTGTACTGCTTAGGTGGAATTAAAAGTCAACATTCGAATTATATGGTCAAACTTTGCTTAGGTGGCATGCGACTTTGCTTAGGTGGCATGCTTAGGTGGAATAAGAGCATGATTACTCATCAATCCAGCGCTTATTCATCAATCATGCATTTAATGACGTCATACGCATCCTGTTATATATAATATGTAGATTAATAAAAAGAAGAGGATAATTACAACTAAATTAGGATATGATCAAGTATATTAAAAATCTGATTTTCTTAACAAACTTGGGCCAATCCTTGAGCTTATCATTCCTTTAGAACCGGATCTTCACATTCCATATATTTTATATATCTTTTTCCTTCCTAATTCACTTTGCCGAGAAAACAAATACACCAAAACAATTCGTTTTCATTCCATACGAATTTTCTGAGGTCGAAGAGCAATTTTCCTGAGTTCATTGTCGTGCTAGGAAGCCAAGAAAAATAGCCACTCGATTTATAGAGGCCTTAATCTTTTATTGTCGAATTTTGTTCACAAGTGAGGTAAAAATTCATTATGATTCCTACGACCCCTTGTAAAATTCGTTTTCTATTTTTCCTGAGTTCCTTACATCATATATGATCTGCGAAAATTGATTACAAGGTTTGTTGGTCGCGTTTGTGCTCGTGGGGAATTATTGGTTCTTGTTATCCATTCGAGAAGTGTAAATTCGTTCAACCCTTTCTACGCGTCCCATATTGGGTTTAGTATTTTTCTCACGTCTCTTACATCATATAAGGTCTAAATAAAATGTTAAAACCGAACCATGCATGCTATATGAATTATTTGCGAATTAAACCTTAAAAACGCCATAAAACTCTAAATAATTATTTAAGAATTTTCTGGGCATGAGCACTATTTTATGTGGACTCTATATAATATATAAGATCTCAGAAAAATGCTAATTCGAATTGTTGAGACTTGGATCTTGTTTTGTGAATTTGTGTTGTAATCGCTAATTAAGAAAATAAAGAAAAGAAATAAAATAAAAAGGAAAAGAGTTAGGGTTAGGGTTTTGGTGTGAGATTCTGGTCATAAATGATGTTTAAAGTTGTTAAGAATGATGGTTTCATGATTGAGAATTAATTCTAGGGTTTGTATTATTTTGTGATGTTTTTATTAAATAACGATTTAAAAATAAAAAGTATAAGGGCTGTTTTGTAATTTTTAAAACTCATGGGATATTTTTGTAAGTTATTTGAGGCCTGGTATAATTCGTATAAAATATTAAATGAGGGGTCCATATGTAAATTTTGTATTTAAAAGGTTAAATGGGTAAATATATATAATTATTAATCCGATTTATAATTAATTAAACTTGAGGGACTAGAAATGTAATTTCTAGAAACTTGAAGTTATTTTGAGTAAATAATAATATTAAGAGTATTTTGTGTAATTTTGAGTATTTATGGGCCTATTGTGTAATTATTATGGAATTATGATTTAATTTATAAGTTTTGTAAACTTAAGGGACTAATGGTGTAATTTCTGAAATCTGAGGGGCTGAATTCGTACAATAGATAATTTTGATATAACATTCTGTAATTTAGTAAAATAAGATGCTTGTTTGGTAAATATGGATATTAGAGGGATTAAATCATAAATTATGTAAATATAAGGTTAGTTTTGTAAATATTGTAACTAGAGGGGTATAAACTGTAAATTGTAAAACTTAAGAGATTAAAGTGTCATTCTGAATGAAGTATGTATTAAATCAGTAACTTAAAGTATTTTCATTTTAAACCTTTGAATCTAATGAGTTTACAATTATAACTCTGAACTATGTATACTTGTCATAATTACCCTTAAACTTTTGTAACTTGATAAAATGTACTTTAATTCTATGATAATCTTGAAATAAGAACTTAACCTAATCTGTAATATTAATAACTTACTAAATCTGGAAAGTAACAAAAAACAGGAAGTTGTTAAAATGGAAAGATAACTGAAACCCCTTTGAAATTCTGTCCTCTACTCCTTTAGGTTTGAAGAGAGAGTGGTTTGATCCTTGTCAGTGTTGCTACTCTTGTGTTCTTGCATTCAAATAAGGTACAGATATTCTGCCCTTCTCTAGTAAGGTGCCTTCGTTTCTTTTGATTTCGTATTTTGATTCTTTTAGGATTCCCTATGCCATTGCTATGTTCCCTCCTGTTTGTGCACCTTTCATGTGATCGTTTGTTTGTGAACCCTTGATGTGTTCCCTTGTTCTGAATCTTTATTGAATCTCTTTGTTTTGACCTATTGTCCTGAATCCTGATATGTAAATCTTGTTTTGAAACTTAATCTGACATACTTGTAGAAAACATGATTTGATTTTTGATATAAACCTTAATCGGTTAAATCCTTATTTGAACATAATTGATTTTGGAACTATCTTTAAAATACATATGAAACCGTGGGAGAAAGGCTATTTTAAAAGAAGCAACACTACTTTTAAATGAGAGTTACTAAAAGTTTTGGAAGGCCATTTTGAAGAAAACTATGTTGTAAGATCTGTTGTTATGAAAACCATTTTTGAAGGATTGTTTAAATGGACTTTTAAATAGAAACCTTTTTAAATGAACTTTTGCTATGACCTCTAATTATGAACTTGTGAAAACTCTTTTCCGAAAACCTTTTGATATTGCCTTTGGAACTGAACTTAACTTTGATATAAAAACTCAATTTGATAAGCTTTGATTTGAACCTTGACTTTTATTTTTGAAACTATTTGACATGAACCTTTTGCCATGTACCCTTAAGATATGACTTTTGATTATTTGATAGTACGCCCGACCTTTGTTTTACAGTTTGATATTACGAGCCAATCACTAGACATGAGGGTTTCATGTCCATGTCATTGACGCACCTCTGACATGACTCTAGGGCAGGAGAGTGATGACCTGTTCCGTCCCTTATTTATTATTTGCTATGGCCATTATAATTATGATTATTGAATTGTCTGTGGGGCGTATGGGTGCACTCTAGATTTGACCTGTCATCTGTTATCTGTTTATATTTTATGACTATTATTATTTGTTTATTATATCTGGTGACTGATGGTGTGTGCGATACACGTCTTTCACATAATCTGGGAGCTGATCACTCTACACAGGTTTGTTTTATTATATTGGTATGCTATGATATTATTTGTTATCTGGGCTCGTGATAGATTCCTGTTTTCCTTATTCTTGAACCTTATTTATTCTAGTCTTATTTTGTTTCATTGAATTCCAATCCTTATTCCTATTCCTTCATGTGATTTTATTCCTGTATGGTATGTATTTCCTGATCTCCTTTGTACTGCTATTCGTTATCGCTTCTTGTTATCTATATATCTGTTCACTGAGCTCTCGTAGCTCAGCCGCATTTCTTTTCATGCGGCAGGTTTTAGTAGGAAGCTGGGATTGAGGGAAGAGTGTACTTTTGGACTTAGAGGATTTGATAGCTACGCTGGATTAGAGTTGATTTGAAGATAGTATATCTTAGAAGAGTTTTGGAAGTCCTAAATTGTAACCATGTAGATTCAGTATTTCTTTTGTAATCCTTTGAGATTTTTGTATTACTGTATTAGTATGCTTTGTTTTGATCTGATATGGATCCATTGTTGTGATATCTTTACCCTTGTCGGGTCGGGGTGTTACACCTACATTGTGATGTGCAAGGCTTACGGTTATGAGCCGACACTGATTGTGCTCAGGGGATTTGTTAACCTTTATCCTGGTGGTGATTGGATAACCTTGGCCAAAAGAAGTGAGCACGATGTGCCCTACTTGGTGACCAAACCCTTTTCAAACATAAGAAATTGGAAAGGCCAGTTTTTTTATATTCAAAACACAATCATACCTCCGGAATATCCAGCCCTGTTGGATGAAGCATTCCAGTTTGATGAAAAATGTTTTAATGACCCCTTTCCAGACGACATACGAAGCAGTCCCATCTATCAACGTTTTGCACGCCACCTAATTGATGTTCAAACGTTTCCTGAGCCGATTCTGTTTATGGCGAGTATAGTTGACCGTTGGGAAGGGTCTCCATCAAAGCCTGAGATAATATGTGAAGGATGAAGTATGTACATTTCCTATTTAAATAAAATAAATAACTTATCTGCTGATATTCATCTCTTTTCTTTTGTTGTTGCAGGAATGGCGTTCAGGAATTTCGTTGTGTCAGGTGGAGCCAAGGAGGTCAGTTTTATCCCGAAGGACCCAAAGGATGAGAGCTACGGAGTAGGCTCTCCGTCAATGTCAGTTAATAATAATGATGTAGACGCTCCACCGGTTAAGCCCCTTTCAATAGTTCATCCTCCCAAACCTGTGAATACTGAGGAAGCACCCCAGCTTGTCGAGAATGTGGCTGATTCTGACGATCCCCTCTCTGAGGTTGATCAAGTGACGATCGTAGGATCTTCTGGGATCGCAGACAGGGTGCGAAGCAGAAATGGAACAAGTGCTAAATATGTGAAAGCTCCTCCGAAAAGGAAGCTAGCCCTGCCAACCCCTCCGACAAGAACAGTGAAACCAAAAGGTTCCCATGTTAGGACCTTTGTGCCCTCCACCTTAGAGATCCCCGATGATGATATCCATGGTAAGTGAAAATCTTCTATACTGAATGATCTTTATTATATCATATGGTTGATTATCCTATCTTGCGCAGGTCTGCCGAACAAAAAGGAGCTTTCGAATGTACTTGCGTGTCACCAACTGGTCGAAAAGGTGACTCCTGCCAATTGGAGGGGAACTTTGGATAACATGTCCATGGAGGAGCTGTGCAACCTGCATGACATGAGCTATACCAGACAAGCTGTGTTAGAAAACCATCTGAATTCTTGAACAAGAGACCTGGTTTATACAGCAGTAGCTGCGAGAGAGAAAATGGATGCCATCTTAGCCAAGGAAAAGAACAGGGATCAAGAGTATGCTGAACTGGAAGCAAAGTGTAAAGAAGCAATGGAGGATTTTGAGAAGAATCCTATTGTCCAAGACCTTTGAGCTAAAATTGGTAGTCTCGAAGGGCAGTTGAAGGAGGCTCAAGTGAAATGTGGAAGTTTGAGGATGGAGGAAGCAAAGTTTTCTGGGTATAAATCACAAGTTACTACCCTTGAGTCTAAATGTGCAGGTCTCGAAGCCGAAAGGGCTAGATTGGGTGAGCAGGAGATCAAGCTACGCTAGGAGGTAGATGGGCTAAAACTTCAATGCAAGAGCTTGAAGAATGACAGAGCTGAGGTGGTTTCAAAGGTTGTTCCCTATGTTGCAATGGAATTATACCACAGCGATGAGGTGGGGGAGATACATGGGAAGCTAGTGAACGCTGCCATCTTTTACGGGAAGTGCACGACGTTGGAAGAAATCGCCGAGACCAAGAAGGCTGTGGTCTTGTCGGAGGTACCTTACTACCGCCCAACATCCGAGCAAGAGTATAACGATGCTGGGAACGCGTACACTTCAGCAGAGTACCCTTTCCTCACCGAAGAAACCAAGGACCCCTCAGCATCAATAGAAGATCTCCTGTCAAAGAAGCCTCGAAAAATTCAGCCTCCGTCTCCAACCAAGAAGACTGCATCTGTTAAGCCTCCATCTTTATCACATCAAGAGGATCCAATGTCCTCAAAAAATGCTTGAAGACTGCCATGTTGGCAGGAATTTGGCCTCAAGGGTGTCATGTACCCTTTGAACAATTTGTCATGATGCTTAATAGGCATGTGCCTATGTATTGAACAATTTATCTTTGTTGCTTTCTGGGCTTCGACCCATGTTTCAGACAATTGCTTGGATATTTTTTGTTGGCTTTGACCATATTTAGTCTTATGAATGCCAGTTAGGGGACAATGTCCCGCTTTTATGCTTTTCTTCTCTTACGTTTTTAATAAACGTACATATACAACCTAAGGTTATGACCTTATTGTGTGTATTTTGGACCAAGATTTTTAGCAATCGTATAATTTGACAGCGATAGAGGGTCGCGACCCACTCCGCCTTTATCCTTAAGATAAAAAGGGCTTAGAATACCCTAAGTCTTGTAGGAAAGTTAATGTGAATTGTAATGGATGTTATGTGTATACAAGACATGTGTCCTGAACCATCCTTCGACATTGAAACTTGTAAAGTACTTGGCTAAACAAATCTTTGTTGTAAAGAACGAAACAAGAGATTTGAGGGAAATGTGTTATATCATTAATTGGGTAGGGAGAATTACATCATTTTAAGAAATGAACACTAGGACACCTACCATTAATGCTTCTTTCCCCAAGTGAGAAGAATGCGTTACATGAATTTGAAAAACAAGCTAAGTGTTTTAAAAGTAGTAAGTCTTATATGTAAAACTTACGAAGGTTGGTACAATTCCAAGTCCTATCCATGACCTCTCCCTTAAGCGTTGTGAGCTTGTAGGCTCCGTTGCCGTAGGCTTCCGATATGACGTAGGGTCCTTCCCATGTAGGCCCTAGCTTTCCTTCGTATTCAGCCTTGCTTGCGCTATTTAACCGAAGGACATATTCACCTGGCTTGAATGTGGAGGGTCGAACTCGGTTGTTGTAGTACTTTTCAAACTTTCGTTTGTAGATAGCCTCCCTGATTGAGGCAATTTCTCTTCGTTCCTCGAGTAAATCAAGGTTTTCTCGAAGCCTTTCTTCATTAGTCATTGTATCAAAGTTCACAATATGTTCTGTCTCAATACTTATTTCGGAGGGTATAACAGCCTCCGTTCCATAAGTTAGGCTAAAAGGAGTCTCCCCATGACTTGACTTGGGGTGTGTCCTATGTGCCCACATAACTTGGGGTAGTTCTTCAACCCACCCATAATGGCTTCGTCCTAACCTCTTCTCGATTCCATTGACAAAGTTCCTGTTGGTGACTTCAACTTGTCCGTTACCCTGAGGATGGTACACGGAAGTAAATGACTGTTTGATCTTTAGGCCTTCGCAGAAAGTTGGGAATACCCCTTCGGCGAATTGCTTCCTGTTGTCGAAGATGATAATGTGAGGGACTCCAAATCAACATGTGGAAAACTAGAAGGGGGGTTGAATAGTTTTTACCGTTTCTTTTGTTTAATTTGTTAGTTCAAAGGAAACAATCACAAATTAAGTTATCACACAATATAAACTAAAGATAAAGAGATGAAAGATCAAACCACATAACACAAGTGTTTATAGTGGTTCAGTTTGCAAGAGATCCTTATCCTTGCCCTACTCCACTTCCTCGAGTTGCTTACTCGAGAGATATCTTTCACTAAGAAACAAACTCCCTTCAAGGTGGAGAAAACCTTTACACGTCGCTTACTTCCTTTTCTGGTACTAAGCTAAACACCGGGTTCTTTCACAAGTTAGAACCAACCTGACGTCGCCTAATTACTTTACTGACACTAAGCTAGATGTCGAGTTCTTTACACGGGTACAAACCACTCCCTACTCTCTTTGTGCTTTGAGGACTAAAGCACTAACCACACTCACTGATCTAACTTATACAAATGATAAGACACACTTAAAGTGTTTACACAGAACCTATACTACAACTTCCAAACAGTCTGCTTGTTTGAAGCTTGTTAACTTGATCTTCTTTGCTACAAAAGAAACATCAATGATATATATATATATAACTACTGTGGTTAGTAACTAAAGTGAATGTATGTGTTTTTCTTTTCTAAGTGGATGATTAGATCAATTGCCAAGCCTGCTATTTATAGGCAAACAAGGCAAGGCTCCTACGGATCCGGCGGATCCCTCAGAAGGGATCCGTCTTTGTATGGACTTGGATCCGCGGTTATGACAGCTAATGTTGCACATGAGATCTCCTCAAATCTTTCCATATCCTTGTGTTGTCAAATCAATATCTTCCAATGTCAACTATATAACTTGAGTATCTAATCAAGATATCACACAATCTTACCAAGATTGTATTTGTGATGTATACCATGATGTCACTTTGTAACTTTTAAATTAAAGTTTCCATTAAAGGAAATACACATGTATATGTAATATAATGTTAGTGATCATGTTAAATAAAAGATGTGTTTTGAAAAAGACTTTAACTAGTATTTATAATTTTCTTAAGGAATATACTTTGTGTTTGTCATGAACAAAACATAAGCAAAGATCGTAAAATATAAATAACGTTTTTAGTATGATATTTGTATTAACAATCTCCCCCTTTTTGTTGATGACAAAACATAAATTATATTTTTAAGCAAACAAGTAAATATAGTTTAAGTCCTTTTAAAAATATAGATTAAGTTTTGAGTTATTCAAATTTTGATTACTATTATGAAATAACTTAGTATGAATCTAATTATGCAAACTTAATCATTTTTCCTTTCTCCCCCTTTTTGTCGAAACAAAAAAAAAGAGGTGCGTAGCGGAATTCGATTTTGAGAACTTTAATAGCTCCCCCTTGTTTTATACTCCCCCTAAATGGAGTAACAAGTAAATGATGCATAAACCTACAAGACAAATGGTTAGAATATGAAAGATTTATGAAATGCTCCCCCTCGATGTATACTCCTCACTTCTCGAGTACCAACGTATACTTTGAAGGGTATGATATGCTGCAAATGAAGTGTTAGTAATGAATGACTTCAATGAAGAAGTAGAATGCTTGTGAAGTAATATTCCAAACAAGCCTTTTAATATGTTTTGACTTTTAAAAGTCAAAACTAAGTGTCTGATCATTATTTTTACCTAAAGCAATCATAATCAAGGTATAATATAGGTTAGATAATGATGTTAGTTTACAATGATAATGATAATATGCAATATGTTGATTACTCATAAGCATAAAACATCACATTCATAGATATTGAAAATTTTGTGACAAAAGTCACAATGATGAATGTGTTAAAGTACAATAAAAAGACATCCTAGAAGAAATAAAAAGTCCTAAAGCAACAATGTAAAAGGTCCTATATGACGTTTAGATGCTCAAGAATGTGTTGAGAAGATGGTTCTGTTAGTACTGACAATGACTTGCTTGATACAAATCAAGAATGAAGATGATGAGATCCTATGATGGCTTTCTAGACACTGAAGATGTTCTAGATAATGAAGTTGTGAGATGAAAATTCTAGACTCGTTGGTTACGAGAAGGTTGTTTGGTTTCTGAATGGTTAAAAACTGACCAGGTACCCACGGATTGGGCGGAACCAAAATTTTGGTTCCGTCCTTATTATCTTTGGGTTCCGTGTGACCGAAATTGATTTGGTCAATTTTTGTCGTTTTGATCTAATGAAGGTTCAAGCTAAGGTTTATTTACTTACAATTATTGATTTGGTTTTACTTAATCCTAATCAAAGTTTAAGGAGACTTAAAACATCTCTTTTAAGAGGTTTGTTAAACACATGATTGTGTTTTCATGAGGTTTTGGTGCAGAACTATAATGTTGAGCTAATAAGGTGTTATGATGATAGTATTGACTAATCTTAAAGGGTGTTCATCTTGTATGCCTAAATCAATTTTTGTGTCAAAACAAGATATCATTAATTATTTTAAAGCAGAATCATACATTGAAAATAAGATTACACATGAAGGTTCCTAGTGACGATAAAATCTAAGAGTAATTATTGCAATGATACTACAAACTTCTATTTTGCTTGTTTTGATGATGACATGATAGAGGCAAGCCATTTAGTTTCTAAATTACTAGTGTCATAGAGGTTAGAGACAATATTGTTGTCATCTTGAGTGTTTGTTTTATTGATCCACATTGATTCATCCAAGTGTTGAAGAGTGGTAATTATGTCATGTGATGGATCTATTATTAAGCTTGAAGATGGGGATGAGATTCTTTCTTTAGGTGGTGATGATTGTGGTAGAGGGGTCAATTGTTGTGAAAACACTTGGTGAAGTGACATTGATGTGGCAATTGTTGTGTTGATAATTGATGTGATATGGTATTGAGGTTCATGAATCTTCGGATGGAGAGGATGGAATAGCATGGGTTCTAAGTTTTCAAGACTTATTTGTGGAGAATTGGTTGATGTAAGTGGAGGATCTTCTAATTCTTCAAGATGTGGTTGTGGAGATGTTGGTGGTGTCCTAAAGAGTTCCATAGGTTTGAGTTTTGGTGAGGATGGTGATAATGCAGACTTCTCAGTTTGTGGTGGAGCGGGAGCGAGTGGTGGTGTGGTTGCTACAGGAGTAATGGTAGGAGGTGATGTTGTTGTATTGGATGAGTTTGTAGCGGGTGAATTTGAAGAAGAGTATATGTTGACTATGGGAGTCATAATAAGAGTTTTTGTGGTGTTTGTGGATCTAACAGGAAAGGTTACATTACGAAGTGGGTTTGCATACCAATAAGGTCTGACACTAATTCTAGCCGTTCGTCTGTATGGTCTAGACATGTAAACTTTCTGGAGATGATATGTGAATTTTGTGGAGGTTTAGTGTGCTATGATCATCTCTAAAGGTTCTAATTTATACTTCCTAATTGTATGAAAATTGGTGTTTGGATTAAATGAGTGTGAATATCTATGACTTGAAACAAGATAAAGTTGTTTGTCCTATTGACAAAGTCAAACCATAGAAATGGAGTTGACATAAGAGTGTGTAGAGAAATGACTCAAAAGGGTTAAATTTGATTGATTAATAGGAGTAAGTTCAGTCTGTGTGTGATGGGATAGAACAGATAAATCAAATTTTGCAAGAAAATATTCTTTGAATTTCATAATGGTTTCTAATGGTTTGGAACAGAGATTTGTGCAGGTCATATCAAGGAAGTCAATCCATTGAGCTTGGGTTGAGTGATGTGTTGTGGATTTGCAGTAAATACAAGGAGATATTGGAAAATCTTATGATTTGATATTTCCACGGATTTGACGGATCCTTAAAAAGGGTTCCTTATTTGTATTGGTTTGGTAACTCACACCTAAAGTTCAAAATTTCAATTTTGGTGGGAAATTTTGTTCCTAAGTTTCTAAGAATTCCTATATGATTCTAAGATGAATTATGATCAGTGAATGAATCCTAAATGATACTAAACACTAAGATTTAAGAATCGAGATGAGTCGAAAAAGTTTTAGACTTACTGAGAAAGCTGCGGATCCAAGTAGTATCAAGTGCGGAACCAAAGTGAGGGGTCCGCCAAATCCGCAGGTTGGAGGATGGCGGAACCAACGATAAGCCTTGGCGGATCCAACTTTAAGGATCCGTCGGATCCGTATCCTAATTTTCTAAAACTAAACAGAAGACTTGTCATATTATGCGTTATTCGACGAAAACCTGAAAATTCATCTAGACCTTACTTAACATCTAATATGTATAGCAAAACAACTAAGTGTGATAATATTAACGCACGATGGATCATAGGTTAATCCGTTCTTAGAAACTTACCATAGTAGGAGTTAAGCCAAACATAAATTTAGACTTGGTAAATTGATAACCCCGAGTGTTATCAATCTGTAATAATCAGTTAGTTCTCATACACAAAATAAAACACAACTAAGTATGAAAATAGACCTTATCATTAAACTTCATCATGAACGATGTTTAAGCCAAACAGTGCATAAGTTTGGAAAATTGATAACCATGTGCATTATCATCAGTTAAAGTTGAGCTAGAACACATAAGCATAAAGTACTAAAGACATGTCTTAACAAACATAGAAATATGATCATATAGGATCTAAAGGACAACTTTTCCCTAAACGTTCATTTATTCTCGCTTTTCTTTTAATACTTTGAGTATTTTCTTTTGATCTTTTCGGAGTTTCATCATCCATCGTCCTGCACACTTTAGAACTCCCTTTGTTTGTCGGCTTTCCGCAGATTCATTATTGAGAGATGGAAGTTGACTCAAGTAATCTAATAGCGGGAGCTTTGAGTTAGGTAATCCATCTTCGTCACTAGCTGATGAAGATGATGAAGATGAAGATGAGAGACAAGCTCGTTTCCCTTTTCCTACTTTCACTCTATGGTCACTAAGAGGGACAAAGGTGTGTTTGATTTCGGGGTAATCTGGGACAAAACCAACAGAATTTGGAAGGATAGGAGTGGAAGCTTTGAACAAACGAGTGAGTAGCATTCCATATGGCAATGTGGTTTTCCCTAGGACACGTATATCAACCATCCTCTTGGCGATATAGTAAGCAAGATTGAATCTTTGATGAGTTGAAATACAATAGAGCATATAGCACAGTCCAGCATTCACGTGATCTTTGTTACCAATAGTACTAATGACATTAGATCTTAGAATTTCTTCGAGTCTCTTGAATTCAGGTTTGAGTTCATTGAGTTCCATGGCAAATGGATCTCGATTGACATCTTTGCCCCGAAGTTTCTTAATTGGATTGGTTCTAGTGTTAAAAAGATGATCTCGGATAATTTCTTTAGGAGTTAGAGGAGTGTCATATGGATGTTCCCGTCCTAGATTTGAATTTAGAATGGTTAAGGACCATTTGTCAGAGTAGAAGCATGTTCCTTCACTTGGGATGTGTAACACTTTCCCAAAATGGTCTAAAGGAAAATTGTAGGAGTTTTGGTTTACATTGAAGTTGATGCTAAATGATCCATTTTCATCAGAAATAAGTTTTACTGAGGCATAAAATTCGAGAATGAATCGAGGAATGATAGGTTCATCTATGTCGAGAAGTGAATCAAATTGAATGGTGGCCATTTGTTCACGAATGTTTGTTTCTTCTAAAAATGAAGAGTCTATGGTTCTACCCTCATGAACATACCGACTTTCTAAAGCTTTGAAAAGTTGGACTTGCGCTTCTGTGAGTCCTTTTGTTTGATGATGTTTGGGTAGGTACTTCTTTGTTTTCTTGTGATCGTAATTAGTGGCAGGAGGCATGATTTTCCTAGTCATAAACAATTTTATAGTTTTAGTTACACTAATCTAAAATACATGAAATGTGGACAAATATAGAGATGTGGTTATCTTTGACCTATTTGAAAATATACGTTTTGTGACAAAACACTTTATACCCCAAACATTCCTGTTTGACGTTTTCTTTGATTTTGTATTAGCAATGTTTTAAATTCATTTTATCTAATTATGAAAAGATTTCTTATGGGGTTTTTGAAAGAAAATTTATTCTAATTAGAATAGAGGTTTCTTTGGTTTTATTGAATTTTGTTAAAGTGTTTAACAAAATGGAATTCCTATTAATTTTTGACAAAAGAATTATCTGTAGTGTCTAATTAAGAATAGTAATCTGAAATGTATTATTGAAATTGCATGAACCCTAATTTTGAATTGAAATGAATTAGTGAACTTACAGTGAGTGATCAAGCACGAATTGATATGAGATGAAAGATCTAATTTTTGAGTTAGGGATGATGAGAGTCGATTATGAGTTGATATTGAGGGTTTAATTAAGTGTGTAGTGCAGTAAGGAGTGTTTGGTAATTCATAGTCGGATTTGATAACTCACGGATTCGGCGGATCCTTCAAAAGGGT
Organism: Artemisia tridentata subsp. tridentata; assembly: GCA_021014915.2. Lineage (NCBI taxonomy): Eukaryota > Viridiplantae > Streptophyta > Magnoliopsida > Asterales > Asteraceae > Artemisia > Artemisia tridentata. The sequence goes on from CP139506.1 coordinate 282,205,471, forward strand.
TCCGCCCTTGTTGTCAATTGGATCCGCAGGATCAGAACAAGGTTGTGGTATTTTTGTTTTTGGTTAAATTAAGATTTGGACGAATGTTTTGATTACTTCTAAATATTAGTATGTTTTATAAGGAACGGAGATTTCTTTCTTGAGATGTTTGTAAGAGGATTTACCACTGTAATCCTTTTTGAGAGACTTTCTCAGCATATTGTATTCACTGTTTAAATTGGGAATAAAGATAAAACAGTCGAGCTAAGTAATTGTTGAGATGAATGATTGCAAGGTTGACGAAACAGGAGAGGATTGGCAATAGAGACTAAAGACATAAACTACGGGTATTTTCTCCACACTTCTCCTTAACCACTTAAGTATCAAGGAACGTTAGTTTCTTAGTAACTTGTGGTACAATGTCTCACATTGGTACACAACATGTTTAGAGATCTACTAATTGTTATGATTTCATTATTTATGATCTAAGAATGATAGTTATACACAAGGTTTGGTGTTCTACTAATGTATTACTACTTTTAAGGTTATCCAATGAATTAACTATTTTGATCCTTAATGCGAATGATTTTTATCCTTAATTTTCATGATTGAGTGAAAACATTTTTTATTCCTAGTTGTTTGGCACTTGAAGTTTTACTTATCATGCATGATTTTTGGTCATAGCATATCTTGATAAGGAGATGAGGTTATACTAAGTTCGTTTGTGTTTCCATAACTTTAAGACATTTAGCTAAAGCTAGTGTGTACGAAAATAGGAGAATATGTTTTTCCTATATGTTAAATTTTAATTAGATAGCTTTGATTTATGCTCTTATTTCTAGAGTTATCAATCTTACTTAGATTCTAGAGAAAAACTAAATTATTTAAATCTCAATGTTTTCTAATGGATGGGATTATTACAAACAATATTGTTTAGACCTATGTATTATCATTATGAGTTATGGAGAGATAAACCTTTATAATATGGTGAGATTATCCTAAAATTAATTTTCTTCCAAGTACTTTTTAAGGTTATGAATAATTAAGTTAGAACTTACTTAGGAACATTCATGGATGTGATAATCACAAATGTGTTGGTTAAATCTTATCTTGGTTAGAGTTCTTGCAAGTTCTAAGAACTTATCCATGTATGGGTATTACCTAAGTGTTGAGATATAACATAAGAATATGAGACAACATTTGTTTGAGGTGTTATATCCGGTTTTAGCAAAGGTTTTAAAAAACCTTTTCCTAGTAATCATCCTATCTTATACACATAGAATCTCTATTATTACATATGTAGTAATAATTAATCATACCACAAAGAAATAGTTATGAAATCATGAATTATCTATGAGAATAATCATTATGAGTAGGGTTATGAGAGTTCATACCTTTTTGATGATTAATACCAAAAGTGCTATTGATGAGCACTTTAGTGATTAGAGAAGATACCTTTGTATTCATCAATGTATCTTGGGATTAAGTAAGATCATAAAGACCAAATCCTTTTAAGCATACCTAAAGAAAACTTGAGTGTTTGGTCCCCAATATCTCATGGGTCCTTATCTGAGTTAAACAACATATTACCATGGTTCATTAATATCTCCGAGATAGTCAAATGGTATTTGTCTACTAAGCTCATTTCCTATGTATGAACATGATTTTACTGTTGTTTTAACTACATCCCTGTCTTTGATCGTTTTTGAATTAGTCTTACTTGAATATTGATTTTTCAATTTTTCTACTGTACTCACGGATCCTTTGTTTATACTACGCGGATCCAAAGTTTTGGATCCGTAGGATCCGCGGGTTACCAACTCAGTTGGTGTGATTTGATTTTCATTTATCGTTTGACTTTCAAAATCACTTAAATGACCATTTTCCATAAAATCAGGCTTGAAGCTACCATGAGATGATTTAAGAATTCTCATAGTGTCATCTGCACAGTTTATGTGTTTATTGAATCTTTGAAACTTGAGATTTTGTTTTATGTATTTGCTTAGTGTGAGTTTATGTGACTCTAATTCAAGTTTTATTTCTTGACATGATGCACAACATTCAGTTTCCATATTTTCTTCCAAGCTTTTAACTTTTTCTTTCAACTTATGTATTTTATTCATCAAGTATTCCTCTTTGGTTTTCAAGATCTTATTTTTACTTATGACTTTATAATGAGCTTACTTACTCTATTGTGTTCTATATCTAATGTGTCGTAGTCATTAAATATATATGAAGAGTCAGAGGATACCTTTTCTGTTTTGTTAGCCGTACTATCCACTTTGTTGTCTTTTAGCATATCTTCACTGTTGAAACTAGATCTGGCTATAGTGCTAGAAGCTATCAACTCCTTTTTGCCTTTAGGTATCTCCGAATCTTTTTCCATTATTGCTAGATGAGCTTTGAGGTATCCTATGAGCTCGTCCAATGTCATCCTTGAATGATCCTTAGAATCTTCAATATTAGTTGTTTTAACTTTCCATTTTGGGTCAAGATCTTTCCTGTCAAAATACTTACTAGAAATGGATTCATCAAGAGCTTTAGGTGAAATATTGTGTCTAGCTAGATCTGAGTCTTTTTACATTTCAAAAATGGTTTTTCCGTACTATAAAAACTGTTTTTGAGGGCTGGTGATCTTTGCAAGGATTTCCCTTCTTTAAAGTTTTCAAAATCGATTTGATCGTTTCAAGTTTTTAAAATACAGTTTATTTTAAAAATCTTGAGTAACGTAGCTCTGATGCCAATTGTGGAAAACTAGAAGGGGGGTTGAATAGTTTTTACCGTTTCTTTTGTTTAATTTGTTAGTTCAAAGGAAACAATCACAAATTAAGTTATCACACAATATAAACTAAAGATAAAGAGATGAAAGATCAAACCACATAACACAAGTGTTTATAGTGGTTCGGTTTGCAAGAGATCCTTATCCTTGCCCTACTCCACTTCCTCGAGTTGCTTACTTGAGAGATATCTTTCACTAAGAAACAAACTCCCTTCAAGGTGGAGAAAACCTTTACACGTCGCTTACTTCCTTTTTCGGTACTAAGCTAAACACCGGGTTCTTTCACAAGGTAGAACCAACCTGACATCGCCTAATTACTTTACCGACACTAAGCTAGATGTCGAGTTCTTTACACGGGTACAACCACTTCCTACTCTCTTTGTGCTTTGAGGACTAAAGCACTAACCACACTTACTGATCTAACTTATACAAATGATAAGACACACTTAAAGTGTTTACACAGAACCTATACTACAACTTCCAAACAGTCTGCTTGTTTGAAGCTTGTTAACTTGATCTTCTTTGCTACAAAAGAAACATCAATGATATATATATAACTACTGTGGTTAGTAACTAAAGTGAATGTATGTGTTTTTCTTTTCTAAGTGGATGATTAGATCAATTGCCAAGCCTGCTATTTATAGGCAAACAAGGCAAGGCTCCTACGGATCCGGCGGATCCCTCAGAAGGGATCCGTCTTTGTATGGACTTGGATCCGCGGTTATGACAGCTAATGTTGCACATGAGATCTCCTCAAATCTTTCCATATCCTTGTGTTGTCAAATCAATATCTTCCAATGTCAACTATATAACTTGAGTATCTAATCAAGATATCACACAATCTTACCAAGATTGTATTTGTGATGTATACCATGATGTCACTTTGTAACTTTTAAATTAAAGTTTCCATTAAAGGAAATACACATGTATATGTAATATAATGTTAGTGATCATGTTAAATAAAAGATGTGTTTTGAAAAAGACTTTAACTAGCATTTATAATTTGCTTAAGGAATATACTTTCTGTTTGTCATGAACAAAACATAAGCAAAGATCGTAAAATATAAATAACGTTTTTAGTATGATATTTGTATTAACACAACAGATTATGTGTTCCCACACAAAATTTTCCATATGCCTTCCTGTTACTGATGCTAAAGGCTTGGCTTCGACCCATTTGGTGAAGTAGTCTATGGCTACTACCAAAAACTTTACCCCTCCTGGAGCTACTGGTAGGGGTCCGACTATATCGATTCCCCACTGGCAGAAAGGCCATGCTGATGTGACAGAGGTCATGTATTGCTTAGGCAGTCTTGGAACTTTGGAGTGGATCTGACATGCTTCACACCTTTGTATTATCTCTATCGCGTCCCTGTGCATTGACGGCCAATAATATCTAAGCTTCATTATTTTTGAAACAATGGAGCGAGGGCCTGTGTGTAAGCCGTAGGACCCTTCATGAACCTCATAGATGATGTTCGAAGCTTGCTTCGGCACCACACAATGAAGCCATGGAGACAAGAAGGACCTCCTGTAGAGTTTATCCCCAATGAGTCTATATTGGGGAGCTTTGATCCTAACTTTTTGTGCAAGCTTTGGATCTTCTGGCAGAATACCACTTATTAAGTACTCTCTTATCGGAGTCATCCAGTTGGACCCTTTTTCGGGTATGACGTCAGACACTTCACTTCGTTTGATTAACCTTTCGGCCAATACTTCAACCAAAACCTCCTTTGTTAGGTAAGCAAATGCCATTGAAGCCAACTTGCTTAATGCATCTGCTTTCTTATTTTGGTTTCTACGAACTTGCTCTATATTGTAGGACTCGAATCCATGGAGAAGTTCTTTAGCTTTATCCAAATATTGCTTGATGGTGGGCTGCCTTGCTTCGTAAGAGCCCTTGATTTGGTTAGCAACTAATTGTGAGTCCACAAAAATGGAGAGATCATGAACCTCCATGTCCTTTGCAAGTCGGAGGCCAGCTAACAAAGGTTCATACTCAGCTTCATTGTTTGTAGCCTCGAACTCAAAACGTAATGCATAAGTGTATTCCCTCCCTTCCGGACTTACCAGCATTAAACCTGCTCCTGAACCATCGAAGCTTGAGGCTCCACCAGTGTACAATTTCCACCCATCTTTCGTCTTTGGGGGCTCTTTCTTTGGAGTTTCTTTATCTTGACTGGGTCCAGAGGGTGTGTCGGCAAGGAAATCTGCAAGTATTTGAGCTTTGACGGAGTTTCGACCTTTGTACTCTATCTCGTGCTCTCCCAGTTCAATAGCCCTGTAATGATCAAGATACGTGTTCAGGAGGTCGGGGAACTCAAAATAAAGGATAGACATGGTATTATTAGATGAAAAGAATGGGGGAAGGTGTGTGTGTTTTCTAGAGAGAGAAAGTGAAACCACACACACCTTCAAGATTACAAATGAATTCCCTAACCTCCTAGTCTCAACTAGGAGGGTATTTATACTAGTTTACAAACTAATCTATGACCTATTGGCAAGACTAGCCCTTAAACTTAATAACTATGCAATTCCCGAGTATAACATTACTTTTAAGGCTAACAATCTCTCCCCAAAGTGATGTTATACTGGAATTGCTTACAAAGTTCCCTACAAGTAAAATATAAACCATAAGCACAGAGAATGGTCTTCAAACTTCATCACTTCATTCAGCTTGCAGAATCTTCTCAGCTTTCATTTCTTTACTTGCAGAAGAACGTGAGCAAATCTAATTAGGGTTTAATTCTGGGTGCCCTGAGTGCTCTCCCCTAATTAGTGCTCTCCCCCAAACTGACAACCTTTCTGATGAATGCCTGAATTCTGAAGAATTCTTTTGATAAATGAATGCTCTAAATTCTAAAGAAGTCTTTTGATAACCAAATGCATCCCGTCTTTAGTCTTCTAACACGCAGCGGAAAATGTAGAACAGACTGTAGACTCGACCTTCTTCAAGATTATCCATTCGGGGGAAATCGAGTATCAACATCTTCATCTCACCAAATGCATCCCAGTTATCTTTTATATGATAAATCAGCCCATAGCGTACACATGAAATGATAACACCAAAGTAACAAGTTGAACCACTGATCATTTTGATCTTGTTGCCCGAAATTGGTGAAGGTGGATAAGGTAGAAGTGCGTAGAATAAGATGAGTAGAAGATAAGACATAGAATCAATCAATCTCCGACACAAATCATTTCATAAATCATTAAGCCCGATCACGTGAACTTGTTGTGCGTCCTCGATGTATACATTTCTCTCCCCTGCTGGTTACGATTTATCGGAATCAGCATAATGATGTGTACGTGAATTATTAACTGGAAGCACTTTATCATTAACCCAATCAGCCTATGAGAAGATGTCGATAAACCCAATCTACTAACAATACCATTTAAGATGTCTAACTCTTTATCAACCTCCTGTATCAAAAACAACGGCTTTTTGTAGTAACCACATGAGAAGATAACCCAATATGACGATCTTGAGAATGAAGTAAAATCACCCAGATTTGTGACTTAATCTTGTACGATCCTTGTGACTAAGAACGGTGTACCCTATACCCTTAACAAAAGTATTAGTACAAAACCTCTTGACGTATCCTCAACTACTTTGTGAGAATAGAGAGAAAGAATCACAAAAGTAATGAGATATCCAAGTCTTCGTCACCATTAATATATGCCCAAACAAGTCATCTTCGCGGGATGGTAGAAAGAAAGAAGATGAAATAAGTACACGCGTCCATAAAACCTTACTTCAAACCCAAATAAATAATAACGAATCATCCCCGTAGTCACATTTCATTGCAAACTTTAGCCATTGTCATTTGATAGTGAATCTTGATCAGGATCGTTTTAGCGATATGTGGTGTTTTGATGATGAATGTAAATTGTTCGATCAAGTGAAATCGTTCGACTGAATCGTTCGACTGAATCGTTCGACTAAATCGTTCGACTAAATCGTTCGACTAAATCGTTCGACTCAATCGTTCGACTAAATTGTTCGACTAAATCGTTCGACTCAATCGTTCGACTCAATCGTTCGACTCAATCGTTCGACTAAATCGTTCGACTCAATCGTTCGACTAAATCGTTCGACTCAATCGTTCGACTAATCGATAATCGTTCGACTCAATCGTTCGACTCAATCGTTCGACTAAATCGTTCGACTGAATCGTTCGACTCAATCGTTCGACTCAATCGTTCGATGTAATCGTTCGATGAAATCGTTCGATCTGCCGAAGAGAAAGTCTAACTCGACTACTCTTAAATCGTTCGATGAAGGAATTGTTCGATGAAAACGTTCGATCAACCAAAACTGATGAACAGTACCGACGTAAAATCACCACGAATCACATATTTTTCACCCCAAAACCCCACGATTCGCCCCTGGTTAGCTCTGATACCAATTGTAACGATCAAGATACGTATTCAGGAGGTCGGGGGAACTCAAAATAAAGGATAGACATGGTATTATTAGATGAAAAGAATGGGGGAAGGTGTGTGTGTTTTCTAGAGAGAGAAAGTGAAACCACACACACCTTCAAGATTACAAATGAATTCCCTAACCTCCTAGTCTCAACTAGGAGGGTATTTATACTAGTTTACAAACTAATCTATGACCTATTGGCAAGAATAGCCCTTAAACTTAATAACTATGCAATTCCCGAGTATAACATTACTTTTAAGGCTAACAGGCCCATTTGGCCACTCTTCCTGATTTTTCAGGCTTTGATAGTGATGATGTACCCTCCGAACGGGTCAAAGGACTCCCCTTCGAGCCTATAGAAAGCCCTCCCTTAGGAGGCCCAGGTTAATCTCTTAACACGTTTCATTGGCGTAGAACCATTCGTCTACGAAATGGTTACCATGTGGGAACCCGCCAATCGAAGCCCTAAGCCCTTCGGGGTATCCCTCTCGAAGGGACTACAACGGAGAACCCTCTTGACCTGGTCATACCCACATCTCCTCTTCCTTTAGGCCTTCCCACCAAAATAGAGATCGTGGGCTACAAAGCCCTAGCGGTTACCACAAAATCATGGGACGCCCCCATGATCTCCGAACAAAGTGCAACCACCCACTAAGTCCTATTTCTCCCCTATAAATAGCTTAGTCGGGCCAAGACGATGTAAGTTAACTTCACTCTCGCTAATTACAACCTACTTATCATATTACACATACTTACTCGCACGCCGGAGGTGGTTCGCAGGGTCCAACCCCTGCGCAATCACTTAACGTAGTGTCTTGGTATTTTTTATTTCAGGTTAAGAACAAGCTTGGCGCAATCCCAACACCCCATAAATCCTTTGATCATCATCGAAGGCCTGGTCGTGCAATTATTTGTACAATCAGTGGCGCCATCCGTGGGACCGCTACAATTGGTCTCGTTATTTCCAAGCTTATAACCAACCAACTACTTTCACTATTATTCCGGCATGGATCAAGGGAGAGAAGATACTCCCCCACCGGGTTTCTCGACCTTGGCGCCAATACCAGTCAATGACTCTAACAACCTCCCCCAATAACCGCCTCCACGTTCACAACACGTTCTCACCCAGAAACAACACCCAATCATCATGCTTCGACATCAGCCAATCCGGAGCCCATTTTAGCCCAGCCTTTGTCGAAGCCAACCACGAAGTGTTGGAATCCCTCCTAAGGGCTCGTAAGAGGCAAGTCAGGAATGCTGAGATGCGAAGGGAGTTTGAATACTCAAGTGATGAGTACGATGAAGAAATGGAGATGGAACCTAGGCCTCCGACCCAAGGAGCAACTCTATCGGCCTTAAGGATTGGGTCTCCAGTCAGTCGAAGGCTAAGCAGAAGGTCCGTTGGTTTCGAAGGAGTCCTCGAGAGGGCTTCGAAAAGGAGAGAAGGGGCGGTTACCAAAGGCTCCAACGGTAGGAGCCAACGAAGGGAAGAAGTGGGGGTAACTTTTCCTCCATTGCTAGTAGCTCATCTTGGAAGGACTGAAGTTGGGGTTCCGTTGCAGCCTTCTCACGCATCAGGCGTAGAAGGCAATCCGCCTACAATTAATATTGGGGGAAATCTTCCTCCCAATGGTATGTACCCCTCGTTCCACACTCAGTCTTATCCTCAAAATTTATATCCTCCAGTAAATGGACAGCCTAATAACCCAAGCCTCCCTTAAACTTATGGTAGCATACCCTTCGGACATCCCATGGCGTACCCTCCGTATGCCAGGGGAAACTGTTATCCGTTTGCCATGAATACACCTTATCAGTCCTACCCAAGTCAAACTCCCATGGGAATGCCCCCAAACAACAATCCCTATACTACTGTTCCCATGTATGCACCACCTTACAATTGCCTATACTCAGACCCTATGGGTTCGGCTACACCCTTCGTTAGGTGGATAGAAGATTACCCATTGCCTGATGGGTTGAAAATGCCTTCGCACATTGGGACTTATGATGGGAAGGGGGATCCGGACAATTTCTTACACTTGTTCGAAGGGGCTATCAAAATGCAAAAATGGGTTATGCCGGTGGCCTGTCATATGTTTACATACACCCTACGGGATTCTGCTCGTATTTGGTGGAATGGGCAAAAGCCCGGTAGCATCGTCAATCTTGATGATCTTAAGGCTAAGTTCCGGTCACACTTCAGTCAGCAAAAGAAGTTCACAAGGACTCATTTAACGGTGCACAACATCAAACAAAAGGAAAACGAAAGCACAAGGGCCTTCGTTACTAGGTACACCGATGAGACTTTGCAGATTTTGGGTCTTCATGAAGATCAGCGTATTTCGGGTTTCGTACATGGTCTTCGAAATCGGAGTTTGGTGGAATTCTTGTCCACTGACCTTCCGACAACTTACAAAGGGTTAATGGAAAAGACGTCTAAGGCTTTCGAAGCACCCCCTCGTATGACAAGTAAGGGCAAAAACAGGGATACCAGCAAGTATTGTCACTTTCACGAAGATTATGGTCATGATACGAACAGTTGTAGAGAGTTAAAGAAACAGATAGAAGAAGCTGTGAAGTCCGGGCAATTGGCACACTTGGTGAAGGGTATAAAGAAGGGAAAGGAAAAGATGACCGACACTCAATTGGCTAAAGATACTACTCCTCTCGAAGCCCCAATACTCATGGTTCGTTGGGGCGAAGCCAGCTTGAAAAGAAAGGTAACGGAGCAGGAGGGTAATGCAGTAGGGGAAGTAACTTTTCCTCCTCTTGCGGGCCAAGTCCCTTCAAATGATCCGGTAGTCATCAAAGTCCTCATTTCCAACCGTGAAGTGAATAGAGCCTATATGGACTGTGGAAGCTCCTGCGAAATCATTTATGAGCATTGTTTTCTTAAGCTCAAGCCTTCGATTAGGTCGCAGCGGGTTGATTCGAAGATACCTTTGGTAGGATTTTCTGGTGAGCATTCGTGGCCTTTGGGAGAAGTTCCATTAGAAATAACAATTGGAGAAGGCAAGCTCGCAAGGACATAAACCCTCATTATCACTATTGTAAGGTCCAACTCTCCTTACAACTTGCTGATAGGAAGGACCGCCATGCAAAAGATGGGTATCGTAGTCTCCACTATACATGCAGCGGTAAAGTTCCATACACCTTATGGGATAGGAACCGTGTTCTCCAGTTACAGTCAAGGACAAGTGGGAGATAGTGGCAAAAAGATTAGGGAAAGTCCGGAGGAGCCTCCGAAGGCTATTCTAAGTTGTACGGATGCCGAGGAGCATATTGTGATAAATGAGCTCTATTCAGAGCAAATGGTGGTAATCGGAAAACAACTCCCTGCTAACTTCAAAGCAGACCTGGAGAAGCTACTCAAAGCCAACAAAGATGTGTTCGCATGGACATACTTAGACATGACAGGAGTTACCAGGACTCTTATGATCGATGGCAAACCCTTCGGCACAGAACATAAGCTTAACGAGTTCAAGCACATCGAACCAATTAAGCAGAAGCGACGAAGCCTAGCACCAGAAAGAAATGCAGCTGCTTGCAAAGAGGTGGATGAACTTGTGCGAGCGGGAATTCTCAGGGAAGTCAAATACCAAACTTGGGTTGCCAACCCAGTTATGGTAAAGAAAAGTAATGGAGGGTGGCGTATGTGCGTTGACATCACCGACATCAATAAAGCTTGCCCAAAGGACTGCTACCCTCTACTAGAAATCGATTGGAAGGTCGAATCTCTCTTGGGGTTCCGTCTAAAATGTTTTCTGGATGCCTACAAAGGGTATCACCAAATACAAATGACGGAGGAAGATGAAGAAAAAACAGCCTTCTACACAGGAAAGGGTGTCTATTGTTACAAGAAAATGCCCTTCGGTCTAAAGAACGCAGAGGCAACTTACCAACGGTTAGTAGATAAATCCTTCCACAAGCAAATTGGGAGGAACTTGGAAGCCTACGTTGATGACATGGTAATAAAAAGCAGAACCGGAGAGGACTTCCTCTCCGACATCCAAGAGACCTTCGATCAATTACGGGCAATCAACATGAAGCTTAACCCTAAGAAGTGTTCCTTTGGCATAGAGGAAGGACAATTCATGGGACACTTGATCACTAAACAAGGGATTAAAGCTAACCCTTCGAAGGTAAAAGCCATCACTGACCTTTAAGCTCCGAAGTCACTAAAAGAAGTTCAAAGCCTCAATGGGAAGCTTACGGCACTTAGCAGGTTCCTGTCAAAAGGGGCAGATCGGTCTCTACCATTCTTCAAAACACTCAAGGGGTGTACAGATAAAAAGACTTTCCAATGGAGTTGCGAGGCGGAAGCGGCCTTCGAAAAGCTAAAGGAGTTCATGGAAATCTTACCAACACTTACAGCCCCAATCAAAGGCGAAGTGTTGTTTATGTACATTGCTGCATCATTTGAAAGCATCAGTGCGGTGCTCTTAGCCGAAAGGGAGAAGAAACAAGTCCCTATATACTTCGTTAGCAGGGTTCTTCAAGGAGCTGAATTAAACTATCCGGAGTTGGAAAAGCTAATCCTAGCCTTGGTTTATGCTGCAAGGCGCCTTCGAAGGTACTTCCAAGCCCATCCCATCACGGTATTGACTGACAAGCCTATTAGGCAGATACTGTCGAAGCCTGAGAAATCAGGAAGGGTAGCTAAATGGGCTATCGAATTGGGAGAACACGAGATAGAGTACAAGGGTCGAAACTCCGTCAAAGGTCAGGTACTTGCAGACTTTCTCGCTGAAACACCTTCCAGACCAAGTCAAGATAAAGAAATTCCTAAGGAGAAGCCACCAAAGACGAAGGAGGGGTGGAAATTGTACACAGACTGAGCCTCAAGTTCTGATGGTTCAGGAGCAGGTTTAATGCTAGTTAGTCCAGAAGGAAAGGAATACACTTACGCATTGCGTTTTGAGTTCGAGGCTACCAACAATGAAGCCGAATACGAAGCTTTGTTAGCCGGTCTTCGATTTGCAAAGGACATGGAGGTTCCTAACCTCTCAATTTTTGTAGACTCGCAGTTAGTCGTCAACTAAATTAAAGGCTCCTACGAAGCAAGGCAGCCCACCATCAAACAATATTTGGAAAAAGCTAAAGAACTCCTTCAAGGCTTCGAAACCTATGATATAGCTCATGTTCGCAGAAATCAAAACATGAAAGCAGATGCCCTAAGTAAGTTGGCTTCAATGGCATTTGCTCATTTAACGAAAGAAGTTTTGGTAGAAGTGTTGGCTGATAGGTCAATTAAACGGGGCGAAGTTTCTGACATCATACCCGAGGAAGGCACCAATTGGATGACTCCAATTAGGGAGTATTTGATCAACGGTATTCTGCTAGAAGACTCTAAGCTCGCTCGAAAGATCCGGGTCAAAGCTCCCCAATATAGACTTATTGGGGACAACCTATACAGGAGATCCTTTTTATCCCCATGGCTTCGTTGTGTGGGACCAAAACAGGCTTCGAACATCATCTATGAGGTCCATGAAGGATCTTGCGGGTTGCATGCAGGCCCTCGCTCCGTTGTTTCAAAAGTAATGAAGCTTGGGTATTATTGGCCATCCATGCATAGGGATGCAATAGAGATAATACAAAAGTGCGAAGCATGTCAGATCCACTCCAAAGTTCCAAGAATGCCTAAGCAAGACATGACCTCCGTTACGTCAGCATGGCCTTTCTGCCAATGGGGAATTGACATAGTCGGACCCCTACCAGTTGCTCCAGGAGGGGTAAAGTTCTTGGTCGTAGCCATAGACTACTTTACCAAATGGGTTGAAGCAAAGCCCTTGGCATCAGTGACAGGAAGGCATATGGAAAAATTTGTGTGGGAACATATAATCTGTCGCTTTGGTATCCCTCACATTATCATATCAGACAATGGGAAGCAGTTTGCCGAAGGAGTGTTCCCAACATTTTGTGAAGGTCTAAGGATCAAGTAGTCATTCACTTTCGTTTATCATCCCCAGGGCAATGGACAAGTAGAAGTCACAAACAGGGATATTATCAATGGAATTGAGAAGAGGTTAGGACGGAGCCATCATGGGTGGGTAGACGAACTACCCCAAGTTCTGTGGGCTCATAGGACGCACCCCAAGTCAAGCCATGGGGAGACTCCTTTTAGCCTTACTTATGGAACGGAGGCTGTTATACCCTCCAAAATAAGCATCGAAACGGAACGTATTGTGAAATTTGAAGAAAAAACAAATGAAGAAAGACTTCAGGAAAATCTTGATCTTCTCGAAGAGAGAAAAGAAGTAGCTTCAATTAGAGAGGCTATCTATAAACAGAAGTTTGAAAAGTACTATAACAACCGAGTTCGACCCTCCACGTTCAAGCCAGGTGAATATGTCCTTCGTTTAAACAGCGCAAGCAAGGCTGAATACGAAGGAAAACTAGGGCCAACATGGGAAGGACCCTACGTTATATTGGAAGCCTACGGCAACGGTGCTTACAAGCTCGCAACACTTAAAGGGGAGGTCATGGATAGGACTTGGAATGGTACCAATCTTCGTAAGTTTTACATATAAAACTTACTACATTTAAAACAATCAGTTTGTTTTTCAATTTCATGTAACGCATTCTTCTCATTTGGGAAAAAAGCATTAATGGTAGGCATCTTAGTGTTCATTTCTTAAAATGATGTAATCCTCCCTACCCACTTAATGATATAAATTATTTCCCTCAAAATCTCTTGTTTCATTATTTACAACAAAGATTTGCTCAGCCAAGTACTTTACAAGTTTCAATGTTGAAGGATGAAGCAAGACACATGTCTTGTATACAGATAACATCCAAAGCAATTCACATTAACTTTTCCTATATAGTCTTAGGGTATTCTAAGCCCTTCGTATCTTAAGGATAAAGACGGAGTGGGTCGCGACCCTCTGTCGCAGTCAAATTATACGATTGCGGAAAATCTTGGTTCAAAATACACACAATAAGGTTATAACCTTAGGTTGTATATGTACGTTTGTAATAAGCGTACGAGAAGAAAAGCATGACATTCATAGCGGATTATTATCCCTACTTAACATTGATATGACCACAAATGGTCAAGGAAAAAACAGTTTAAACAATTGTCTAACGCATGGATCGAAGCCCATACAACAACAAAGATAAATTGTCTTAAACAAATGAACATTAAACACGTGGCGGTTTTATGCATAGAGATCCTTTCAAGGCAGAACGGAAGCAAATTTCTTTGTTGAAGACGGAGGATGGACCTTCATCGATTTCTTCGCCAAAAGTTTTTCTATTGGAGCTAACGGATCTTTGGTTACCTCGGCTAGGAAAGGGTACTCTGTTGAAGTAAACGCATTGCCAGCCTCATTAAATTCTTGCTCAGAATTGGGGCGATAGTAGGGTACCTCCCACAAAACCACAGGTTTCTTTGTCTGGGCAATTTCTTCCAAAGCGGTACAGGTACCATAAAAGATGGCTGCGTTCACTAGTTTTCCAATAACTTCCCCTACCTCATCACTACGGTACAATTCCATTGCCACATGAGGAACAACCTTCGAAACTACCTCAGCTCGATCTTTCTTCAAGTTTTGACACTGGAATTTCAGACTATCAATCCTCTCGCAAAGCTTGACCTCCTGCTCAACCAGCCTAGACCTTTCGGCCTCTAGACTTGTACATTTGGATTCGAGCATTTCAATTTGGGCTCTATAAATGGACACTTTAGACTCCTCAACCTTAAACCTATCGCACCTTGCTTGGGATTCCTTCAATTTCCCTTCGAGTATGTCAATCTTGGCTCGCATATCTTGTACAAAAGGATTCTTCTCAAAGTTCTCCAACACTTCTTTGCACTTAGCCTCCAATTTATCATATTCATGATCCCTAGCTTTTTCTTTGGCCAAGATAGCATCCATTTTCACTCTCACATTCAATACCGTTTGCACCAATTCCCTTGTTCTAGAATTAAGGTGATTATCCAAAACAGCCTGCCTAGCATAACTTTTGGAATGAAAGTTGCAAAGCACTTCCATAGACATGTTATCCAAGATTCCCCTCCATTTAGCAGGTGTCATTTTTTCAACCAATTGGCGACACGCACTCGAATTAGGTAATTCATTAACATCGGGAAGACCCGCGAAAGACAAAAGCACAAGTTATATGAGGAAGGACATTTATTACGTATGCACTATAACTTACTAGGAGTATCATCTTCAGGAATCGTCAGAGGAGTCGGTATAAAGGTTTTAGAATGAGAGCCTTTGGGCTTCACCATTCTTGTCGGAAGAGTAGGAAGGGATAATTTCCTCTTCGGAGGAGTCCTTACAGACATGGCAGCCTTTGATTTCTTACTTTTCTTCTTATCTGGAAGACCGGAGGACCTTATGAGCCTTGTTTGAAATTCCTTGATAAGGGGATCATCGGAATCGGCTACAGTCTTGATTAGTGTGTAAATACTCATCATTTTATACCCATTTAAGACACAAAAACGACCAAAAACACCCAAATATATTGCAGATATCCTTAGTTTTGTGTTTTATACGTTTCAGGTACAAAAGATTGAAAACAGAGCGAAGACCGGCATTTTTGGATAGATTCGACAACCATTGTGCATTTGATCAAGAAGAGTCAAAGTCAACCCCCGAAATACCAAAACAACACAAAATGGCCCTTGGAAAATAAAAATTACTTTGTGGCTGTCTAGACCTTGGATTTTCAGAAATGACAAGATTGGTCCCTGAAGTTTTAAACTTGGCAACATTAATCCCTAAAACTAAAACTATAACCAACCCTTATCCCAAATAACCCAACCCAATCTAAATTCCCTAGCCCAAAAATAAAAATACCCAAAAAGCCCAATTACCCAACCCGGCCATCCCTTTTGTGTTAAACCCAAAATAAATTAGGTCAAAAAGATCTCTGACCTATCTTTCTCCTTCATCCCAAAAATCCCGCCCAAACCTCAACCGTACACCATCACCATCACCTTTACAAGTAATCTCCCAACATCTGTGTCTCCTCTCCCTTCCCCAACACACTTCTCAACTCCCCATAATCCCAAAGTCAAACCCACCTCACCAATCCGAGGGAACTATATGAGCGGCAAAGTTATCCTAGGGCTGAGATGATCCTAAATTAATCCAACGAATGGGATTTATCCAAAGAAGCACAAAGATGAAGATTAACACACTTTTATCTCACAGAAGTAACACAAAGAGTGAAGACTTTATTTTATTTTTAGTAGTATAAATAGATTAGGATTACACTTGTTGTAATCAGGTTTATTTTTAGCTAAATTTTAATTAAGGTACTTTGTAATTCTTTATTTTCCAGTCTTGTAATTCTGTTGTTAATTAAATTTGAAGTTTCTTGATCAGTCAAACTTTGGTCAACTTTACTGTTACTCTGCTTATTTTCTGCTTATTGTGTTTAGTTTGTGCTTATTTCTTGTCCTTATGCTCATTTTGATGTTCTAAACCTAGTATGATAGTTTGAAATTGCATTTTCCATTTTGTTCTAAAAAACCCAAGTTAAGCTAAAAATAAGTCAAATAAGCTCAGCTTATTTGACTACTTATTGGCCTCTGGATAATTGTTAAATAAGTTTTAGTTAAGTTATTAAATCAGTTCATCAAGATCCTCTGCTCTTTTGATCTGTTTTGGTTATAAATTGCAATCTCAGTTTTAAGAGGGTGTTTCGTTTAAAAGCTTATTGAAGGTCAAAATGGGTGCAAAACCTGGTTCACTGTTCATATGCCATGTCCTTAAGTTTGCCTGAGCTTATTTAAGTCTGTTTAAGCATATTTTCAGTAGGAGCTTAAGTACTTTTGAGCTTTTTATAGCTTTGGTAGGATAGTTATATAGTAGAACTCTTAAGCTGCCCTTATTAGCTCTTAATAAGCTTAGCTTATTTTTGACACATTTTGGCATCTTCAAAGTTCTTTTCTAAGTCTGGATTCTGAGTTCATTTTATGTTACATGATCTGAGGTTCCAAATTTCTTGTCTGCTGCAACATAGTTGTTGCAGACCTGCAACATTATGCCCACCTCTGCACACTTTTTGATCTCAGAATTAGTGTAGCTAGGATAGGATTTAGATTTTCATTTTTGTTATACTAGTAGCTTGCTAGTTAATCTTAATATATTTGAGCTTATTTGTAAAATTTTGAGCTTATTAGGTAGCTTTATTTGGCCTGCAAATCAGTCATTTGGTCTGTTCAGAACTGATCCAACCCTGCACTCAGTTTTCATGATTTTAGTGATCTGATCTAGGCCCCATTTCAATAAGCAATTGTTGTTAAAAATAGGGCATACTTGGGTCATAAGTAGTTTGATGTATGAGCTTCATAAACCTGTGATGCGTGGTTTTGCGACGTTACAACAGGTTTTACCTCTCGAGGGATCTCAAGAGGCTTGCAATCCCCACCAGGCAGTGTACCTGACCGATGTAGTATAGTGTAGTGGCAAGTACCGGGGGATTGATCGTTCTCTAGGGGAATAGTGTCGTTAGGAATGAAAAACTACTCTAATAGGTCTAAGGGTGACGGAAGATTCTTTTTGTATTTTTTATATTTTTATAAAAGCAAGTAAAATCTCGGGTTTGAAGGAGTGGGCGGAATTAGTTGCTAGTCAACTAACCCAAATAACTACAATTGCAAATAAAATAAAATAACTGAAAATAAAAAGGTTGTGGAACTTATATGGAGAGAAATGTGTTTACTTAGATTTCCTTACTCCCTAACTATCTTTTACCGGTTGATTAGTGTGTATTAATTGCGTGGATGACGGGTGTATTCCTTAATACCAATCGTGGGGTGGCGTACGTACTTCCCCAACTCTATAAGCTCCTACTTCACTCCTATGTCGAGCCGGCTAAGAAGCTCCTAACATGGGATCACTAGAATTCGCTCATGCATTAAATACAACCATAAAAACCTTAGTACGCATTGGTTCATGTTTCTTAAGACGTTCAAGCAAGTTACCGTATAGGAGGTTAGCCAGTTTTCTTAAGCCTAACATCGATAAACAATCATCCAATACAATTAATAACACACCAACAACCAATAATCAATAGTTAGGTTTCATTAGATCTAAGCAAACACAAGATAAATCTAGCCTAGCATGTTAAATAAAAGACAAGAACAAGATATAATCAAACAACACATAAACATATTGAATGATTAATTGATTACTTATCTTCAATTGAACATGGGAGATCCAAGGGTATAAAACCCTTAAAAATGGCAGAAAAATCGTCTTAGGGTTTCTCCTCACAAAGTTGCACACTAATGACTAAAAATTATGAAAATATATATAGGAAAACAGATCTGGCGGCGTCACGTTATAGAGCTTGACGCCGTCACCTCGCCGCGGTTAGGGTTTCTTGATGGCCTTCTTGACGCCGTCCCCTTTTAATCGTCCAAAATCCTCTCTGGCGCGTCAGGGGTTGATGGCCTTCTTGACGCCGTCCCCCTTTAATCTTCCAAAATCCTCTCTGGCTTATCAAGGGTTGACAGCGTCACCTTGGGGCTTGACGCCGTCACAGGTACTTTTCCAGCAGATTTTGAGACTTTGTCGTTTTCTTCACTTTTATGCTCCAAAAACGTCCAAAATGCTTCCTTTTCCAGATTTCTTCTCCAAAGTACCTAAAATGACAAAAGGAACGATTTAGGGCAATATTTGATCAAATAAATACGATTTAGGGCTTAAATGACCCCCTAAAAGCGGTACACTTTTCGCTTCATCAAATACCCTTACACTTGAGATTTGCTTGTCCTCAAGCAAATGCGCTTTTATTCTAATCAAAATACAAGTTAGGGGTCATTTAACGCTAATATAAAAGTAATTACAACAAATAGTCGTTCCACTTTAATCATAATAAGCACGGAGATTACAAACTAGCACCTCACAAGTAGTGTTTAGATACTCACATCTCTCAGGTGTCATAAAAGTATATCTCATAAATGAAAATGAATAATATCTCTCACTACCTGTCATAGCAAATAGATTACCATAGGCTTGGAAAAGGATCGAAAACCTCCTCCACTAGGCGTAAGCACCTAAGATAAACTATCAAAGAGGGCTTTTAAATGGGTTATAACGTTAGGTGTAGGGATATGATAAACACGGTTTTGTTGGATAAAGGATATTTTACTGGTGGCGAGTTAAAGATCTTGATTAATTACATGTACAATATGGCGTTGCTAAGCCAAGACTAGACTCGACTTAAGCTAATGAAAAAAAAAA
Source organism: Artemisia tridentata subsp. tridentata (assembly GCA_021014915.2). Taxonomy (NCBI): domain Eukaryota; kingdom Viridiplantae; phylum Streptophyta; class Magnoliopsida; order Asterales; family Asteraceae; genus Artemisia; species Artemisia tridentata. Next base: position 282,224,864 of record CP139506.1, read on the forward strand.
TAACAAAAAGATAAAATAAACATAAAATGAAACGGGATGGTAGTCCGTATGTTTTTTCTACTTTTTTTTTTTTTTTTTTTTTTTTTTTTTTTTTTTTTTTTTTTTTTTTTTTTGCATACACTCTTGCCCTACCATCCAAAATAATACATCGTAGGGGGGTTGTATCCCCCTTACACTTGAACTTTTACATAACTTTACAATTAACTATTCTAATGACTCGAATTAAGATAATCGAAACACTTGGAATACTTTTAAAATATTTAGCACATATGGGGGTAATAATGTTGTTCTTCCCCATTACTCCATTACACTAGTACTTTACCCATGAGTCCCAATCGTCCCAAAACAATATGTACAAGGATATGACTCGACTTAGCAACCATGTAATCAATTAGATAATTAACTTGGGGTTTAAACAAATGTTGTCACAATAATGCACTAAAAATGAGTGCATACAAGGTAGGCTAAGGCGATTTGGGTGTACATTTAAGTGGGGTGTAAACAAATTCTTACTTTAAGTAAAATGCTTAAAGTTAGAAACGAAAAGATAGGCTCTGAGGGGTGTACTAGGGGTATCGTGTACTAAAAATGAGTGCAACGCAAAGGGTGTGGGAGAATTACTTGACCAATGTAGCCAATGTAATTATAACAAAAACACAGGTGTAAAACAATGGGTTAATCCTAATGCCTCTTATCATGTAGTAAATCTAACTACACGAATGTAGTCTCACTTGTGGCCTCGGAATGGTCCTAACGCAAGTTCTAGAATCTAAGTGCTACCGGTACATACATCATAGCATAAATGCTTTTCCTACCAATTCTAGGGGCGAACCTCACATATTTGGGGGTGGAAATTTTTTTTAGTGGTACGGTTTTGTGCTAGTCATATAACTCCTATCCGTGAAACGCTCATTAAGACCAAAGTTTCACTCCTATATGTTGTAAAAAAATTTAAATTTGGCACTAAAATTGCCTTAACAGGTATTTCTCTCAGTTTTATTACACATCTACCATCAAACAAACAAAAATCAAGTGCAATTGTATTCTCTAAGGTATCATCATTTACCCTCCCCTTACACTTAAGCTGAACATTGTCCTCAATGTTCATTCAAAGGATGTAAAAGTAAATAAGGTAAAAGAATGAAAACAAATACTCCCCTGATTCGTTCGATGTGGATAATCCGGTAACATGGTTAAATCCTCCTCTAAGAAAATGAACGTTGAAAGCTTCCCTTCCGAAATATAAATCATCTTCTTGTCCAATATAACCTGTTAAACCTGAGAAAACAAACACAAAAAACCCAAAGCATCAACCTGAACAAAGAAAACTCACAACTAGATGTAATTCCAGACTTAGAAATAAAAACAAAACGATTAAGGATATAATGCTTGTAGAATGAATATTTGCAGATTTCCTGGAGTTTATAAAACTAAAGATTTAACAAAAACTTTATGACTCCGGTAGAAAAACAAAACTTGCAAAATTTCCAGAATTTTACATTTGACGCCGTCAGGTGTTAACCTTGACGCCGTCAGAAGTGACCTGCAGAAATTTTATGGTTAGTTTCCGGAAAATTTCTAGAAAAACTTATGCCTCACTTCCTGGAAATCCTGCAAAATATTCATTATGACTCGATACAAGCATTTGACTCTAACAATTACTAGTATGCATGCTCATTTAATATTGTTGTGATTCATGTTCAATCTTGTTCTTGTAAACAAATTTGGATTCCCTTACACTTATCTTTTGCAAAATACCTTTATATGTAGTTAAGACGAAGTTAAAAACAAAATAAAGCATTTTCACAATTTACTTTGAAACATGAGCACAAACAATAACAATTAAACTTGCATACGGAAACAAATAAAATCAAACAAACAAACAAATAAAGCTTGGGTTGCCTCCCAAGAAGCGCTTGTTTTTGTTCGAGTCACGAGCCTGACTCTACCCTTATTTAACGGAAATAGGGGAGGTTTTACCTACACTTAGGATTAAGTGCGGGTGGAAGTAGCGATACACACCCTTAGGGTGGAAATATGCCACGTGAGGTGAAGGGGGTGAGTGAATGGCTTCCTTCATCCTAAAACTACCCGGATAATATTGGTTTAAGGGTGGGTCGGTTCCTCTTTTGTCTCCTAGATGTAAATCTAAGGATGAAAAGTTGTGTAAAGGTTGAGGTTCCGGCTCATCAACACTAGGAAATTCCCTAGAACTAAGAGTAAGGTCATCACTAAAAGTGTTCAAACCTATATCCTCTAGTTGTGCTTGGTCCAAGGGTTCTACCTCCATCGGGATTCCTAAAGTCTCTTCTACTTCTTTCGGGTAAGTCACGGGCGGTGTGGGTGCCTCAAATGATGGTTGAGTATTTTGTGGGCTTATGGTGTTTACCTCATCATTCCACGTGTCAAGATCACCTATATCCTCATCAATTGTTTTCTTAGGTAGTGATGATAACAAACCTAGCGCTTCATCCAACTTATGGTTTATTGCTTCGGCTCTATCCACAATTCCTTGGAAAACTAGGTCGCTTTTCCTATTGGCCTCACTAAGATGAGATCCTAAACATGGAGGTTGTTCATAAGAATCTATCCTAGGTGAAGGCTCATATGATTCATAGGTGTCTCTAAATGAGGTATTTTGAACTCCTTGGTGTTCTAGCCACTCAACCATATCTTGCAATCTTAGAAGTCTAAGTGAAAAGTCCATTTGAAGCAAATTACAAACAAAATCACAAAGAAAAGATAGACTACGAGAAAGCTACAAAATAAAAAGAAAAAATCTCACTTGATAGGAATCTTGTGAGTAGACCTAATAAAAATAAAATTTCAACCTAAGCAATAACTACTCCCCAGGCTGCGGCGCCAAAAACTTGATGCGTGGTTTTGCGACCTTACAACAGGTTTTACCTCTCGAGGGATCTCAAGAGGCTTGCAATCCCCACCAGGAAGTGTACCTGACCGATGTAGTATAGTGTAGTGGCAAGTACCGGGGGATTGATCGTTCTCTAGGGGAATAGTGTCGTTAGGATTGAAAAACTACTCTAATAGGTCTAAGAGTGAGGGAAGATTCTTTTTGTATTTTTTATATTTTTATAAAAGCAAGTAAAATCTCGGGTTTGAAGGAGTGGGCGGAATTACTTGCTAGTCAAATAACCCAAATAACTACAATTGCAAATAAAATAAAATAACTAAAAATAAAAAGGTTGTGGAACTTATATGGAGAGAAATGTGTTTACTTAGATTTCCTTACTCCCTAACTATCTTTTACCGGTTGATTAGTGTGTATTAATTGCGTGGATGACGGGTGTATTCCTTCATACCAATCGTGGGGTGGCGTACGTACTTCCCCAACTCTATAAGCTCCTACTTCACTCCTATGTCGAGCCGGTTAAGAAGCTCCTAACATGGGATCACTAGAATTCGCTCATGCATTAAATACAACCATAAAAACCTTAGTACGCATTGGTTCATGTTTCTTAAGAAGTTCAAGCAAGTTACCGTATAGGAGGTTAGCCAGTTTTCTTAAGCCTAACATCGATAAACAATCATCCAATACAATTAATAACACACCAACAACCAATAATCAATAGTTAGGTTTCATTAGATCTAAGCAAACACAAGATAAATCTAGCCTAGCATGTTAAATAAAAGACAAGAACAAGATATAATCAAACAACACATAAACATATTGAATGATTAATTGATTACTTATCTTCAATTGAACATGGGAGATCCAAGGGTATAAAACCCTTAAAAATGGCAGAAAAATCGTCTTAGGGTTTCTCCTCACAAAGTTGCACACTAATGACTAAAAATTATGAAAATATATATAGGAAAACAGATCTGACGGCGTCACGTTATAGAGCTTGACGCCGTCACCTCGCCGCGGTTAGGGTTTCTTGATGGCCTTCTTGACGCCGTCCCCTTTTAATCCTCCAAAATCCTCTCTGGCGCGTCAGGGGTTGATGGCCTTCTTGACGCCGTCCCCCTTTAATCTTCCAAAATCCTCTCTGGCTTATCAAGGGTTGACGGCGTCACCTTGGGGCTTGACGCCGTCAAAGGTACTTTTCCAGCAGATTTTGAGACTTTGTCGTTTTCTTCACTTTTATGCTCCAAAAACGTCCAAAATGCTTCCTTTTCCAGATTTCTTCTCCAAAGTACCTAAAATGACAAAATGAACGATTTAGGGCAATATTTGATCAAATAAATACGATTTAGGGCTTAAATGACCCCCTAAAAGCGGTACACTTTTCGCTTCATCAACCTGCTTCTAGTTTTCCCCAATCAGCTTTTGGCTAGCTTATATGTCAGCATGAAATGGGCTGTTTGAGCACTTTTCTGCCAAATAAATTGCAAGTACTATTCTGCTTATGTGCTTATTCTGTTGGCTTATTTGAGTTTTCTGTGTTTGATTAAGCTTCTAATAGTCCATTGCATGATACTTGAGCTTCTGGAATTTTTCTGTTCACTTTTGCTTATTTTTGGCTTATTTCATAGTGCTTATTTCCACTGTTCTGCTTATTAGGGTTTAATCTTGTTCTGAATTTAATTTTCTTAGATAGATAATATAATTTTAGAATTACTAGAAATTTTTTAGATTTTTCCAAAGTCATTTAATATTTTTAAATCATTTAAATAGTTTAAAATATTTTTTTAATTCATAAAAAATAAAATAAAAATCAGAAAATAAATTTCTTTTTTCTAAAATTTTCTTTTATAATTTAGAGTGTAGGAAAATTAATTTGGTACTTGTAGGGTTAATATTTTTAGATTTCACGTTTTAAACTCGTATTAGATTTCCCGAATCGCGTTTTTAGTTTAAATTAATTTACGTTTAATTTTTCCTTGTAATTTGACTTTCCAAATCTCATTAGAATTAAAAAAACACCAAAAATCCAAATCCAATCATCAAGCATTTTAATCCCGAACCTAAAACGAAATCCTCGATTCACACCTCGCTGGGACACGACCCGGGTGATCACTTGCCCGGTATCACACACATCACATTCACGGGTTTTGCAAGTTTGACTTTTCCTAAAGGTTTGACTTGTCATTTCCCACGTATCACGTGTGCACGATACTATATTTATATATATACTACACACGGATCAAATTTTGGCGCCGCTGCCGGGGAGGTTGTGTTGCGACAATATTGTTTAAGGTTTAAACGATTAGTGACTTGAGATCCTTCTTCACGAAGTTATCACTTCCAAAAAAAAATATATATATATATATATATATATATATATATATAAAACACAAAAATATTTTTCTTTTCTTTTGTATTATATATTATCATATAAAAACAAAAAACAAAAAATACAAAAAGATTTTCCGTTTTTCTTGTTAAATTAATAAACAATAAAAAGCATCATCGAGAAACATTCGATAGAATACTACCTAACTGGGGGTATGACCATTAATAAGTTCCCAAACAAAATATTAAAACTTGCCTTTGTGTCGCTTGCGAATTCGGCTCACCTTTGATTGATAAACAACCTATACAAGTGGTTTAAGGTAGGTCTTGACATTAAATTGCAGACCGAAGAGAGATCCATTCTTCTCTCCCGCCACTCTGCGCGTTTATCTTTTGAAGAGCTACCGTACGCTTGTTTGATTTAAGGTTTAAGTTCACTTGTGTTTTGCCTCGGTCTTGTTTTAATTGAAATTGTTTTTGTTAGTGCATGCGCACTCGTTCTTCTCCGTCGACAAGCCCTTTACGTGAACTCGTACATACTACTGGAAGACGTAATCGAAGACGTAATCGTAGGCATTCCGCCTCAATAGCCGAACCCGAAGTTCGTGCTATTCCTAACCCCATTCCTCCCATTGTCACAATGGCGGAGGAACGTACCATGTGTGAGCTTCTCCAAGCACCCACCGAGGGTTACGGAGATGCTATCGTTGTTCCGGCAATCGTTGCCGATAGCTTTGAGCTAAAGACCGGGTTGCTAACCTTAGTAACTTCGAGTCAATTTTCGGATTTGAGAGGGACGATCCTCATTCACACATTCGATGGTTTAACAAGATCACCTCTACCATCAAATACCAAAATGTTCCTCAAGAGGCAATCAAATTGCTTCTTTTTCCTTTCTCTCTCGAGGGGTCGGCCCGGATTTGGCTAGAAAAACAACCCCCTCGTTCTATTGAAACATGGGAAGATTTTGTGTCAAAATTTGTGAATGAATTCTTTCCTCCATCAAAAACCACAAGCCTTAAAAATGAAATCACCAAATTCACTCAAAAATTTGATGAATCCTTTAGTGAAGCGTGGGATCGGTTTAAAGAATTACTCCGCAAATGTCCTCACCATGGTTTCTCCGAGTTGCATCAACTCGATACTTTCTACAATGGATTGAACCATTACGATCAAGACTCTCTTAATGCCGCCGCCGGTGGTAATCTCTTGTATCGGACTACGAAAGATGCTTTAGCCATCAATGAGAACAAGTCTAAGGTTCGCACTACACGAAGCAAGCCGGTTGTTTCCCAAGTGAGTGCTACCCATTCTACCTCATCTCCCGTGAGTACTTCTAGCACCGATGCTAAGATTGACAAACTCACGGAGGCTATTCAAGCTTTGGTTCTTTCCGAACAAAAGAAACTTTCTTCCCCACAAACTTCTTCACCCAATCAAGTCAAAGGGGTGGAAGAAACTTGTGTCACTTGTGGTGGTCCTCATGCATACTACAATTGTACTGCCACCGATGGTAGTCGATGTGAAGTTAATCCGGTAGTCGGGTCTCTCAATCAAGGAGGTAATCAATACCGTCCTCAAGTTGACCCAAACTATCGTGCTAACAATCAAAATGGACCACCCGGATTTTCTCAACCCAACAATCCAAATAGATTCAATCAAAACCAACCGAGAGGGCAAAATGTTCAAAATCAACTTCAAGCCCCGATCAATCAATACCCAACCCAAGGGGGTAATTTCAATCAAAGCTTTCAAGCTTCTCATTACCAAGCCCCCGTTGGTTCCTCAAATGAACTTGCTAACTACATCAAGTTAAATGAGGCCAACATGAGGTCAATGCAAAATCAAATCACCACTTTGAAAAATGATTTTCAAACCTCAATGTCAAAACAGGGTCAAGAGCTTAAAAGTGAGCTTAGAAATACAAACTACAAAATTGATCAATCTCAAAGCAAAATTGAGAACATGTTTGCCAGTCTCATGAGTTCGATGAATCAAGGTTCAACTTCGGGAGCTCTTCCGGGAAATACCATTCCTAACCCGAAGGGTGAATTAAAAGCTGTCGCCACTCGAAGTGGTAAAACACATAATGGACCCTCGACTCCTATGCCCCCTCCACCGGGGGAGGTGAATCGGGATACCAAGGTGACAACGGACAAGGTGCATTTTTCAAGCCCACAAAGTACCGCACACGTCCAACCTTCGGTGGTCCAAATTCCAATTCCGGAACCCGATGTTCCGAAGACAAATTCTAAGCCTTCAATACCATATCCTTCAAGGCTTAATGATCAAAAGCTTAAAGAGAAAAACAATGCACAAATGGAAAAGTTCTTCCAAATCTTCAATGAGATGCACTTCGACATAAGCTTTGCTGATGCTCTCGTTCTCATGCCAAAGTTTGCAACTACACTCAAAGGGTTGCTAAGCAACAAGGATAAGTTAGTCGAGATGGAAAAAACCCCATTAAACGAGCAATGCTCGGCGGTCATCCTCAAGAAGCTTCCCGAAAAGCTTGGAGACCCCGGCAAGTTCTTAATCCCGTGTGATTTCTTGGGGATGGTGAAATGCTCCGCTTTGGCCGATCTTGGCGCAAGTATTAACCTCATGCCGCTCTCGATATGGGAAAAACTATCTCTTCCAAAGCTTACACCTACGTGCATGACACTCGAGCTAGCGGATCGTACCACTACTTATCCGCTTGGAATAGCCGAGGATGTTGTCGTGAAAGTGGGAAAGTTCCAATTTCCCACAGATTTTGTTGTTGTAAACTTCGATGCCGATCCACGAGTTCCACTCATTTTGGGTAGAGATTTTTTGAGAACAAGTCGTGCTCTCATTGATGTGTACGCTGAGGAGTTAACCATTCGTGTTGAAAATGAAAAGATCACATTCAACATTAATCAGGGGTCTAAATGCAATGTTGCTACTATTGACAAAAAATCTGAAAGAATTAACTCAAAACTTTCAAGATTCACGGTCAAAAGTGTTGCACAAAAACATGCCGAGCTCAAAGCAACGAACATAGCCCCTGGTTCAAGTTAATGGTTCAAAAGTTGTAATGCGGAAGTTAAGAGTGTTTTTGATTACGATGAACACGAATCGGAGGATACAACGGAAGTGGTAAAAACTGCTAGCTCTAAGAGCACACCACTTGCCCCACCTTCAAAATCGGTTTGTCGTATTGATATTGCCAAAAATCCCACTCTTACTTCCGCATCACTCATTTCCGACTCTTCCTATACTTCTCCTCCGTTTGAGGAAAGTGATATTTCTAAAGAAGAGTTCGAGGACTTCTTGTTTGATGCTCAAATTGTTGAGCCCGATGTTGATCTGGGGGGAGATGGCCCGATTTTAGAAAAGACGATTTTTGATGAACCATTGTTTGCTCTACCCCCAAGGGATGATTTTGTTGTGGAAAAGCCGTCTTATCCTTCCGAGCTCGAGCTCGAGGATGCTTTTCCCGAATTTGAGAGTTTTGTGTTTAATGATCAAGAGGAGAGAAGTGGCAATCCCACTCCTCATCCGGATTATTCACTCTCGGCTTATGAAGCCTTTCGTTTTGATATCGATCATTTAGAAGAGACGGGAAGTGTAAATACCACTTCCCATTCTTATATGTCTCTTCCCGAGTATGATGTATTTCATTTTGATGAAAATGATCGATATCATGAGGAGTTCTCGATTGAACTCCCTCATGTGATATCTCCTCCTGAATATGATCATTTTTGTTTTGATCTGGAAGACGAGTTAAGTGTGGGGGGAGGTGTGTTGAAAGATTTACTTCTTGAAGATTGTATCCCAACCCTCCCTCCCGTTGAAGCCGATGATGCTTCTGATGATGAAGAGTTTTACATGATAATAATAAAAATCTTGCTTCTCTTCATCACATATGGTGTGATTGCTCTTTCCCTTTTCTCCTACGGGAATGAGGACACCATATTTGACCCCGGTATCTCCCCTAATAGTTTCTTCTATTGAAATACCGCGGGTTGTATCTCATCGGAGTGGAACTTTCTCATGTTCAAGTGTTTATCCAAACAATTTGAATGAAAGTCCGATTGAGATTGGTTTTCCACTTGCTTCCCCATGGACAAATGAATTCGGGGTCGAGTCAAGCTAGTGACTCGGTTAACAAAAACATTAGCACCACATGGGTCAACGCCCATGTTTCTGACTTCTTTCTATTTTCTAACACTAAGTGTGGAGGAATTCCTCTGCTGTGCTTTCTTTGTGTTGTTTGCTCTTGTTTGCAGATTTCCCAAAGATCGTGATGATTGATGCGCCTGTTTTCAATCCAGCCGCCCAATATCCGATCTTTTTGCTAACGTTTATCTAGGGATATCTTTTCAACCTTTTTTGTGAAAAATGGAGATTTCTGTTCCACACTTGGCTATTAGTATTACCTTTTTACGTTCTAAGTGGCGGCATAATAGCCGGTACTTTGAATATTGAGGGCAATATTCAATTCTAAGTGTGGGGGGGAATTCTCGCGAATTTTGTCACTTATGTACCTTCTAGTGCCCTAGTACCCCCGTTTTGACCCAAATTTTAATTTTTTTTGTCGTTTCTAAATAAAAGAGTGTGGTATGTTTAGTCTTGATTAGGTTAGAACAAAGGGAATCCCGACTCTGCTAGAGTATTGATCTAGCTGCTTCCTTAACGATTAGACTAAGGTTTTACGATTTGTGCAAATGAAAATGCTAAGCGTAGAATAGTTGGTTTTCTTTAGAGCTTATACAAGTAATCTATGGCTTTTCCTCCCAGAAGATAACTAATCAGATTAGATACGTGTTGTTTTCAAACGTTTGAACGTTAAAATCATGTTGTTATGCAAAACAAATTTTTATACAATTTTGATATAGAGCCCGAGTTCAACTTTTTATTTTAATTTTTGAAAAAGCATATAAGTCCTAAGCTATGGTTCTAAATCGGCCCTTGGATCCTTTATTCCGAAAGGCGTTTAGGTCTTGGTTCCCGTGAAGTTCCGTTAATTTATGTTGCACAAGTAAAAAAAAATGATGAAAAAAATGAAAAAATGAAAAAAATGATGAAAAAAATGAAAAAATGAAAAAATATATATAATAAAATCAAATTGAATGATATTGCAAAATGCAATAAATTTTGATGTTGCAAAAATAAAGATATATATGTTAATAAATGTAGAAATTGCTTTCTTTTAAATTTAAATCGGAAATTGAACTTGGATTCGTCAATTTTGTATAAAGGTTAAACGGTAATTTAGTAGATTGTTGATTTCAAAGGGGTTCGAAATCTCCGGAATTATTCTCTGTGGGGTGTCAAAAGCCTGGTCACCTAAAACCAACTGGTTTGGGATGTACCGAGAAGAAAGCCGTTACATGGAGTGATCTCGCCTTTGAGTCTCTAATCTCTAAATGATCGTTTGTTGTTATTTAGTTAAGTATTTAATACTAGCTTAGTGGGAATATCCAAAATCTTTGAAATCAAAATTCCGCTGATTCCGGTACTATTCTCCGTGAGGTGTCAAAAGCCCGGTCACCTAAAACCAACTGGTTTGGGATGTGTCGAGAAGAAAGCCGCTACATGAAAAAGGCCCTTTTGATCCTTAGATTTCCGAGGTTCCCGGTAAATTAGTATTTGACTTAAACGAATGGCAACCATAATAAACGTCGATTTTTGCGGTCAAAATTTTGAAAATGAGCACAGTCACCTAACTTGAATAAATTGTGGGAGTTAAAAGTTAAGTTTCGGCTTACATAGATTATTAGTATAAGTAGTGTTAGCATTTTACAAAAACATTTGCACATTGAGTTTAAGCTTAGTTGGGAGTATAAAAAGAGGATGACGATATCAATTCCCTGGAGACACCCATTTTGTGTGAATCCCGTTCCATGATACCATTTTTGAAAATCAAGCATGTTATTTATTTTTGTTCTAGTTTAAATTTCTCGCATTGAATAAAAAGTCGAAACGGGGTATACTTGGTTCCTTTCATTACTTCACATGATTGGATTGCTAGGGACTAGCAATAGTTTAGTGTGGGGGATTTGATGAGTGTGTAAATACTCATCATTTTATACCCATTTAAGACACAAAATGACCAAAAACACCCAAATATATTGCAGATATCCTTGGTTTTGTGTTTTATACGTTTCAGGTACAAAAGATTGAAAACAGAGCGAATAAGTATGTGTTATGATAAGTTGGTAGTGAAATGAGAGAGTAGAGTTTGCATATCATTGTTCTAGCCCATCTAAGCTATTTATAGGGAAGGAAATAGGTCTTAGAGAGCTCTTGCACATAATTTGGAGATCATGGGGGTTTCCCATGATTTGTGGTAACCGCTAGGGCTTTGTGACCCACGTTCTCATCCTTGGCGGGAAAGCCTAAGGAAAGAGGGGACGTGGGTATGACCAAGTCAATGTGGTTCTCCTTTCTAGTATCCTCGCAGGAGATACCCCGAAGGGCTTAAGGCTTCGATTGGCGGCTTCCCAACTGGTAACCACTTCATAGATGAATGGTTTTATGCCAATGAACATTTTAGGAGGTTGACCTGGGCCTTCGATGAGAAGGCTTCATACAGGCTCGAAGGGGTGTCCTTCGACCCGTTCGGAGGGTACATCATCAACCACATTGAGACGGTCGAGGATTCCATGCAGGATCTGGTTGCTGAGAGGTTGGACTTCCAGGAGGGATTGACTAGAGTTGAGGTTGAGACACTAGAGACACGTGCAAAGGTGGCTGCTTATCAGAGAGAGCGGGAGGGGCAAACAGATGAGGTTGTACTTGCTCGTACCAGGATTTCTATTCTTGAGAGACTCATCGAGGATATTCAGATTCGACATCGAGAGGAAATGCAGAGTCTTCTTGATCAGATCGCAGAGCTTCGGAGACGTGTGGATGGAGCACCTAGCAGTTAGACAGATCTTTATCATTCATAGCTTTTGTTGTATTTCAGGACTATAGCCACGGGATGTGTGGCATGAATATTGACACTTGTATTATTAATTGTTATGTAACAATTTGAACATGTTATTTATGACTATGTTGTGTTGTGATTCTGTTATATATTGTCATGATATGATATCGGTTTATATGAGCCGAGCCGATCATTTATTTTTCCATGTGTTTTGTGATTTTATTCAGACATGTATGATTGTTACGGTTATGAGTTTATTTATGATGTTGATGATTATCGAATTCTAATGTATACATTTGTGATATTTATAGAAGTATGCCTCCCAAGAAAACTACCACAACAATGTCGCCAGCTGAAATTCAAAAGTTGGTTACTGATGGTATTGCTGCAGCTCTTGCGAGATGCCCAACAGATGGGGTACACACTGACAACACTGACAACCACACTGGTGGAAGTGAAACAGTGGTAACCTGCAAATGCAGTTACAAAGAGTTTATAAACTGCAAGCCAACATTCTTCAAAGGAACTGAAGGCGCTGTCGGCCTTATTCACTGGTTCGAGCGAACTAAATCAGTCTTTCTTCTGAGCGACTGTACCGATTACTGCAAAGTCAAATTTGTTGCAGGTACACTAATGGAAGACGCCCGGTCTTGGTGGAATTCCTATGCCCAACCAATCGGCATTGAGGAAGCCTATAAGACTGCTTGGGTTGATCTGAAGAAGCTGTTAATGCAGAAGTATTGTCCTCGAACTGAAATCGAGATGTTAAAAGATGAGTTTTATCATCTGGTTGTGAAGGGAACGATCTTAAGACTTACTTTAAGAGGTTCCAGGAACTAGTTGCGTTGTGTCCGGCTATGGTTCCCAATGATGAGAAGTTACTGGAAAGTCTCATCGGGGGTCTGCCCCGAAGCATTGAGGGTAATGTTACCTCATCAAAACCTCAGACTGTGGAAGAAGTGATCACTATTTCCCATCGCCTGATGGACCAGGTCCTGAAGTATGGGTCTGTACAGGGCAATGGTAACAATAAAAGGAAGTTTGATGACCGAAGGAACAACAACCACAACAACACTCACAACCACACAAACATTCACCACAACAACCACCGTAACAACAATAACAACAACAAGCAGTACCACCAAAATCGCAACAACCACCACAACCAACAAAACTGTAGGCAGCCGCCAGGGCTTATGCTCCTACCCGACTGAGGGCAAAGAATATGTTGGGAACCTACCCTTGTGTGATCGATGCAAATTACATCATAGAGGACCATGCACTAATAGGTGTGGAAAATGTCACAAGGTGGGCCATCAGGCAAAGAATTACAAAACCCCCGCTACTGGAAGTAACCTACAACCAGTGACTGTGACATGCCACAATTATGGGGAAAGGGGGCATTATAGGAACCAGTGTCGAAAGTCGGATGCCAACCGAAACAACAATGCTCGTGGGAGAGCTTATGTGCTGGGAAATAGGGATGCTCAGCAGGACCCTGACGTAGTCACGGGTACGTTCTTACTCAACAACCATTATGTTAAAGTGTTATTTGATTCTGGAGCTGATAAAAGCTTTGTTTCCACTTCATTTGCATCCCTACTTAACATAGCGCCAACTACTCTAGACACCACTTGCGACATTGAATTAGCCAATGGAAAACTAGTCGGCACTAACACCATTGTTGATGCAAATAATGATCTAAAAACGTTATTTATATCTTTCTATAACTCCACGTTTTGATGATAACAAAATGTGAAAACACTTTACGTCAAAATTAACGTAAACAAGTTTTTAGTCTAAATATCCCGTTTCTACGTAAATCACTCTAGGTATGAACAAACAAATTTACAACTTGACAAATGATCAAAGAAGTGAATTTGTATTTCAAACTTCACATTTTTAATGTGACAAAAAAAAATTTCAAAAATATAACTTATAAATTATTTTTGAATTATAAATAAATGTTTTATTGGAAAAATAAGTTTAAAAATCATAACAGCTATTTCCCCCCCCCTCCAAAATCAGCTCCAAACTTCCCCAAATAAACTTTCACCACTAAAAACAAAAATTGGAGCATCCTTGTCTGGCACGGTACCACTAAATTTAGTGGTACCGTGTGGTATTTAGTGGTACCGTGACCCTATAACAGGCAAATTTCTTCTGCTTATAAATACCAGCCCTCTTCACAGTTTTTGGGCATCCTTTTTCACACACAACTTTCTAAGTTTAAAACTCTTATCATATCTTCTCTCCTTTGATCATTTAGTTTAGTTTTCTTTCATTTAAAGAGTGATCCAATCATCCAAGCAAGTGATCACCTTCATTCCTCTACTAGTGCAAGAGAAGAACACAAAGTATCAAGAAGATACAAAGTGTTGTAGTCATAGTTTAGTGCACTTGTAATATTTGTTACATACTTGTTGTATCCTAGTATACACCAAGTTGAATTTTCTTTTTTGTAGTTTGTGAGAGTAGATCATTGTGATCTTGTTGAGATCTTGGAGATCTCTTGTAGCTTGTGTGCTTAAGTGTTGATCAAGTGGATCAAGGTTAGATCGGGTAGATCGTGTCAAGTGTGTTGATTGTGTGATTTAGTAAGGATCGTGTGGATCGTGGTAGATTGGTACTAGCTAAGATTAGTACTTGACATTTAGCTTAGTGTCGGAAATAAGGATAAGCGACGTTGTACGGTTTTCTCCGCCTGAAGGGAGCTTTGTTGACATAGTGCTTAGAACTCTCGAGTTTGGTACTCGGGGAGTGGAGTAGGGCGAAGAAGTGCTTCGTGACCGAACCACTATAAATCTCGCTGTCTCGGTTTGATCTTTCCATCTCGTTTCTTTATACTTATTGTTTATATTAGATAGTATAGCTTAGTGTTCATATTGGTGTTGATTGATTTCACAAAAGAATCGAATCAAAGTTTTTCACAAGTGAAGTTTTAAAAACCGGTAAAACTATTCAAACCCCCCCCCCCTTCTAGTTTTCCACAAGCATAATCCGAGGTTGCACCTTACTCTTACTAAACCAACCATTCGACATATATCTCATGCCTATTGAACTCGGTAGTTTCGACGCTATCATCAGTATGGATTGGCTATCCAAATACCATGCGAGAATTATATGCGACGAGAAAGTTGTTCACATCCCTTTTAATGACGAAAATCTAATTATCCGTGGTGATTGAAGTAAGACCCGATTAAGCATCATATCCTACATCAAAACCGTGAAGTATATAGATAGAGGATGTCACGCTTTCTTAGCTCAAGTGACGGAAAAGAAGTCGGAGGAGAAGCGACTTGAAGATGTACCAGTAGCTAAAGATTTTCCGGAAGTATTTCCCGAAGACTTGCCCGGTCTTCCACCCATCCGCCAAGTAGAATTCCAGATTGATTTGGTGCAAGGAGCGGCACCAGTGGCACGAGCACCTTATAGGTTGGCGCCATCTGAAATGCAAGAGTTATCTGATCAGTTGCAAGAATTATCAGACAAAGGATTTATTCGACCAAGTTCTTCACCTTGGGGAGCTCGGTCTTATTTGTCAAGAAGAACGACGGATCTTTTAGAATGTGTATTGATTATCGGGAGTTGAACAAACTTACGGTGAAAAATCGATATCCATTACCCAGGATCGATGATTTGTTCGACCAATTACAAGGATCGAGTGTCTACTCAAAAATTGATTTGAGATCAGGTTATCATCAACGTAGAGTCAGGGAAGAAGATATTCCTAAGACAGCTTTCAGAATGTGATATGGTCACTATGAGTTCCAAGTGATGCCATTTGGTTTAACCAATGCACCCGCGGTGTTTATGGATTTAATGAACCGAGTGTGCAAACCCTATTTGGACAAATTTGTAATCGTGTTCATCAATGATATTCTTATCTATTCCAGCGACAAGGAAGAACACGCCGAACATTTGAAAACCATCTTGGAATTACTCAAGAAGGAGGAGTTGTATGCCAAGTTCTCCAAGTGTGATTTCTGGATTCAAACCGTGTAGTTTCTCGGGCACGTGATCGATAGTCAGGGCATTCATGTCGAACTTGAAAAGATCGAAGTTGTTAAGGATTGGGCATCTCCTACAAACCCCACGGGGATATGCCAATTCTTAGGTCTTGCTGGTTACTACCGAAGGTTTATTGAAGTTTTCTCAAAAATCGCCTTGGAGCCCGATGAATGGGTCAAGGATAGTGGATGCACTAATCATATGATGGGTAAACGAAGTCTATTCTCATCATACAAGGCTTATAACGGAGGTAATGTCACTTTCGGTAGCAAACTTAATGGCAACATCATAGGCAATGGTACGATTACTCGAGATTCCCTCACTATTAGAAATGTTGAGCATGCAGATAACTTAGGATTTAACTTGCTTAGCATTAGTCAAATGGTCGAAAACAAGTGTAGAGTTATATTTTCTGAAGAGGGTAGTGAGATCACTAAGAATGGTAAGACCATAGGCAAAGGAGTTAGGAAGAATGGCTTATTTGTTATGAAAATAGGAAATAAGCCTCAAGATAAGATTTGCCTAGCAACGATAGACGATAATTCCACTCTATGGCATAGGAGACTAGGTCACGCCAATATGCGTTTAATACAATCATCGGCATCTAAGGAACTAGTTAGAAACATACCTAAGATTAAGTTTGATAAACACTTTTGTGACGCTTGTAAAGTTGGAAAACAAGCTCATTCTGGTCACAAAGCTAAGAATATGGTCTCGACCTCTAGATGCCTAGAACTCCTTCACATGGACTTATTCGGTCCATCCGTCGTACGGAGCTACGGAGGAAATTACTACACCTTAGTAATAGTTGATGACTACTCTAGGTATACTTGGACTAGATTTCTTAAGGATAAGACAAAAGCTTTCGAGGAATTCGAAATCTTTAGTAAGAAGGTCCAAAATCAACTAGGGTGTACAATAGTCTCAATTAGGATAGATCATGGTCGGGAATTTGATAATGAAGTACAATTTGGAGTATATTGTGATGCTAATAGTATTATACACAATTTCTCGGCTCTACGCACTCCACAATCAAATGTGGTAGTTGAGCGGAAAAATCGTACTCTACAAGAGATGAGTAGAACGATGTTGAATGAACAATCTATTCCGCAAAAGTTTTGGTGTAACACAGTAGACACCTCAAGTTACATACTTAATAGGATCTTGATTAGACCAATCTTAGGAAAAACACCATACAAAATCTTGAAAGGTAGAAAACCTACTCTAGATTACTTTAGAGTGTTTGGAAGCAAGTGCTTCATACTAAACACAAAAGACTACCTCACCAAGTTCGACCCAAAATCTTACGAAGGTGTTTTCCTAGGTTACTCCCAAAATAGTAAAGCCTATGTTGTCCTAAACAAAGAAACAAAGAAAGTCGAAGAATCACTCAACGTGACATTCGATGAAAGTCCTCCACCAACTAAGACATCACCCTTGGTAGATGATGACTTAGATGAGGAAAAAGCCATTAAGGTCAATGGAAAGAAAACCTTAAAAAATGACATTAAGGATGAAATAGTTGAGGTTGACGAAGTTGTCAACATTAAGGAATCCAAGAACCATCCAATTGAAAATGTCATAGGAAACCTAAACCAAAGAACCCTTAGGTCACAAGCACAAAACAAAAGTAATTTCTTTTGTTTTATATCTATCGTAGAACCTAAGAATGTCGGTGAAGCAATTAAGGATGAAAGCTGGGTAGTTGCCATGCAAGAAGAGTTAAATCAATTCACCACAAACCAAGTTTGGGATCTAGTGCCTCCACCTAAGAATCATACCATCATAGGAACTAAGTGGGTGTTTAGAAATAAACTCGACGAAAATGGCGTCGTAACTAGGAATAAGGCAAGGTTGGTAGCACAAGGCTATAACCAACAAGAAGGAATAGATTATGATGAAACTTATGCACCCGTAGCTAGATTAGAGTCTATTAGGATACTCCTTGCCTATGCTTGCGCCTTAGACTTTAAACTATATCAAATGGACGTGAAAAGTGCATTCCTAAATGGTTATATCAACGAGGAGGTATACGTTGCACAACCTCTGGGATTCGTTGATTTTGAAAAACCGAATCATGTTTATAAAATCAAGAAAGCACTCTATGGTCTCAAACAAGCTCCCAAAGCTTGGTACGATAGACTAAAAGCATTCTTGCTTAAACATGAATATACCATGGGAATGGTTGATAACACACTTTTCACGAAGAAACGAAATTCACATCTCATCATTGTTCAAATATATGTCGACGACATTATATTCGGCTCAACTTGTCCAGAACTGTGCGATGATTTTTCAAAGATCATGCGTGATGAGTTTGAGATGAGCATGATGGACGAATTAAATTTCTTCCTTGGTCTATAAAAAAAATGGAAGATGGTATCTTCTTTAATCAATCTAAGTATATTAAAGAGATGCTTAAGAAATTTAGTTTAGAAGAGTCTAAGCCCATGAAAACTCCCATGTCCACGGAAACGAAACTCACGAAAGATGAAGAAGGTGAGTCTGTGGATAGCACTAAGTATAGAGGTATGATAGAAAGTTTATTATACCTAACGGCAAGTAGGCCCGATATCATGTTTAGTGTCTGCCTTTGTGCTCACTTCCAAGAGGATCCCAAAACCTCTCACCTTGAAGCGGTTAAGCGTATCTTCCGATACATTAAAGGCACTATACATTTGGGATTATTCTATCCCAAGGGGACCGGTGTAGAAACTATTGTCTATGCCGACTCTGATCATGCGGGAGATTATGTGGATCGAAAAAGTACGAGTGGCATTTGTACCTTCATGGGTTGTTGTCTAACTTCTTGGTTCTCCAAAAAACAAACGGCTCTTGCTATCTCCACGACCGAAGCCAAATACGTAAGCACCGGAAAGGCATGTCAACAAGCACTATGGATGAAACAAGCTCTAATTGACTATGACATCCATCTCAACGACATCCCTATTATGTGTGATAACAAACGGCTCTTGCTATCTCCACGACCAAAGTCGAATACGTAAGCGCCGGAAAGGCATGTCAACAAGCACTATGTATGAAACAAGCTCTAATTGACTACGACATCCATCTCGACGACATCCCTATTATATGCGATAACAAAGGTGCTATTGACTTGAGCAAAAATCCCGTTCAACACTCTTGCACTAAACACATCGAAATTTGTCACTGCTTCCTTCACGATAACGTCCAAAAATGAAACATTTCTATTGAGAAAGTTCTCTCTCAAGACAATATCGCTGACATCTTGACCAAACCTATCAAACGAGAATCCTTCAACTATCTTCGTCTAGGTCTAGGAATGATGGAACATATTCCGTAAATCTTATGACTATCTAAATATTTCACTGGAAATGTTGGGAACACTTTATTATTATCAAGTATTGATCATTTATGTAATAGGTTGCTTAGGCCTTTATGTTTGTTTTATGGCCCAGCCTGTGTAGAAGGCCCATGGGCTGTGTCTATTTATTTATCTTAATTATGTATTAGTTAGGGCTAAAAGCCCATGTCTTGTAAAACACTATAAATACCCCCTCCCTTTCAAGGGAGAGGGTTGGTTAGTTGAATGCTAATATCATTTCATTATTGTTAATCAGAACCTCCCATCACTTTCTCTCTCTAACTTTCTCTCTCTAGATCTAGGATTAGATTAGTAGCTTGTGTGATAAATCTAAGTAACATCAAGTGGTATCAATCGCCAAGGGGTAATCTAGGTTGTTTAAGATTAGATTTAAGAGAAATTTGAAGAAATTACAATCGGTTACTGTTCACGTGCAATTTCTACCGACTTTCTGGATTTTACCGAGTTTGTGACATCTATCGACTTTCTCTTCAAGTTTGAAGAGTTGTCAAGTTTGTCCAGGTTACCGACTTTCTAGAAATCTTTCGACTTTGGACTGTTACCGACTTTCTTGAAATCTGTCGACTTTCTCTTCAAGTGTGAAGAGTTGTCGAGTTTGTGAAATTCTGTCGACTTTCTGGACTTTTTACCGAGTTTGTCAAATCTGTCGACTTTCTCTTCAAGTGTGAAGAGTTGTCGAGTTTGTGTAATTCTGTCGACTTTCTGGACCTTTACCGAGTTTGTGAAAGCTGTCGACTTTCTCTTCAAGTTTGAAGAGTTGTCGAGTTTCTTAAGAGTTACCAACTTTCTTAAGAATTACCGACTTTCTTAAAAGTTATCGACTTTCTTAAGAGTTACCGACTTTCTAAGAGTTGTCGACTTTCTAAGAATTTGTCGAGTTTCAAGGGTTGTCGACTTTCTAAGTACAGAATCTTCCGACTTTCTAAGAATCTTCCGAGTTTCTAGTGTAAAATCCTCCGAGTTTCAAAGATTGAATTCTCCGAGTTTCTAGAGTAAAATCCTCCGAGTTTCTTGGGATTTTCTTCAAGTTCTTCAACGTACAAACCTAATCTTCAACAACAACCATTATTATCCTTTAAAGATCCTACATCCACAAGTTACTTCAAGATGTCTCAACCACCATATCATAACTACTTCTATAATCAACAACAACAACAGTATCGTCAACAACAACCATATCCACAACAGTATCCCCAACCACAATATCAACCACAGTATCAACAACAACACATGTTAATGCAGCAACATCAATTTCTTCTACAACAACAAGTCCCTCAACAACCAATGCAAAGTTACCAACCTCCTTCAAGAGAACCACACTGGTTTAACAAAATGTGCGAAGCTATAAGCAGTCAACAGTCGAGACATGAAGCAGGGTCTTTGGACACACCACCAATGTTAACACCAGGAAATTATGTGCAGTGGTCCAGTCGTTTTCTCTGATTTATCGAGCTAAAGAAACCTCATGGGAAGTATCTGAAGAAGGTTATCATTGATGGACCGTATCCAACTCCTACTACAACCATTCCTGCAGATTCAAATCATGTTCCTCCAAAAGAAGCTACAACAACCCTGTAGCATATTCATAACAATAAAACATATATATCTAGTGGATTTAAGTGGTGGTTTTAGAGAGATTTAGAGAGAGAAAGTGAGTTAGGAACTAGAGAGAGAAAGTGAAGAGAATTGTATTGAATGGTTGAAAAGTTCCAACCCTCTCCCTAGGTGGAGGGGGTATTTATAGTTACATACATAAGTGCCCCTAGTGGGCTGTAGAGTGAGCTGACAGTGGGTAAAGACCCGACCCACTCCACAAATACTATAATAACTAAACTAATATTACGTTAACTAAACAAATACTAATAAGCCTACGAGCTACATAAATGCTAAATAGATACTCGGGGTGACCGAGTCTTCACATGAATATTTATATTGCTAACAATCTCCCCCTAAGGGAGGTCACCCCGGAAATAATATTTCGAATTCTAGCATTCTATTCTCTGAACTTGACTTCATAGCTCGTAGACATTGATTCTTCAACGTCACTGTACTTTGTGTCTTCAGCAGTGAACCTTTGATGACTGATCTTTTGTCTTGGATGATCTTCGAGTATTCTTTGAGGTTATCATCCAACATATGTCTTCAAGTCATCTTGCAGCATCGTCTCCATGTGAACTTGTGATCTTGGAGCCTTCTTTGAGATCATCAGCCACCGAAAATCTCTGAGCTCATCCATTGTAGTGATATTGCCTCCATGTGATTTGTTGTAACCGTTGGACTCGCATGTTCACACTTTTCTAAATCATGATAGCTATCATCAGAGTTGCAGAAGCTGTGTTGTAGGTCTTTCATCTATCATGATGTCTTTGATAATGAATTTGAAGTGTGAGCATGGAGTGTGGATTGACACGTCTCTACTGGAATCAGAAACCACCATCACCATCTTTATATGAATCTGAAATAAAACAGTTAGCACTAAAGTTGGAGAACGAATATGGCTTTGTCATTCGTTCGATGTAGTGGTTGGATTTAACCTTCGATTCTGTGAAGACCGACCTGTGATCCAGTAGAATCCCCTTTAAAGAAGATTCTCCTTGACATGAATTTCCAGCTTGTAGTAATGAGTCTTCTAACAAATTATTGTCAGAGTCATCATACTAAGCATGTTCTCATACCGGAACGTCTCAAAGCAGACAGCACGGTAGAGTGAATCAGTGAATTAAATACCCACTGATTGACGAGAAATTGATTAGAAAAATCACTCGCGTGTCACTAGATAAACATTTTATGCAACACGACGAGGGTTTTATACCTTGAATCACATTTTTGTCAAAAAAACTTTTGTTTGAAAATTTTCACAATCAATGTGCTCGAAAACTCGGTTGTTGAGCACATTGAAAGGTTTTCCAAAAGTATCCGTCAATCCATTTCCTGGAACAAGTTTGATTCAAATTTGAATCGCCCCATCGTTTCTTTCCAGTTGTCACAAGCTTGATCCATGAAGGATCTCACATGTCACCCACCAAGAGCTTGTTTGATGTTGGCTCTAGAAGGATTTCCATCTTCATTGTGAATACTTTACGTATCACTCGGATGTTCTGGCAATACCACAAGGATAATGCGTAGGACTCTTCATATATATTTTCTTGCTTTTCACAGTGTATGAAACAGCAAGCATATTGAAAATGTGTCCTAATGAGATTTATTGATGATCTCTTGGCTCTAGACTCAATTGTGCGTTTTGATTTAGTGATCGGAGGCTGGAGAGGACTGCCACCTTTTCAATATCATCTAACTCGGAGTGAGATAGACGATAGAAATGTATTGATCTCCGTGACAAGTGAAACAAGAGTCCTTTGAGGGACCTTGAGTGGCTAGGGAGGGTTGTGCAGCGTATCACTGGGTCCATGATACTTTGTCTTTAATGTCAGCAATCAACTAAGTGATTCTGACAGCATATGTATTGACCCGGTTTCTGCCTAAAGTGTAAGGAGGGCTTCTTTCTTTTTACCCTTTATCTTTACATTTCTTTTTCATTTTTCAACCCCTTCAGCGCTTACCGAGACTTCATTACTAGCACCTTGTTGGGTTTGTTCCAGTACTAGCTCCATCTCAGTTGGCACTTTTCCCTTATTCACTTTTCTTCTTTTTAATCATTCCTAAGGACTTTTATTCTAACTAGAGGATTGTCCCTGGGAAGATCCCTCCGGTTCTGGCTGGATCATGGGAACTAATACCTAACCTCACCATCCTTATAACTCCAGTACATAAAGTAAAATGGTCGGTCTTTGGTATTCTTTCACAATTTCCATCACAAATCATTTGCTCCCCCTCAATATGTGCATCGATATACGAAAAGGTTTAGCACATATGGGAGAGCCTACACTTGAGTTCCAAAAGATCACATGTTTATCAGAATTTCATTTTTAAATCACATTCTCTCCCCCGATCAAAAATTTCAAATCATTTGAGATTTGTGATCCCAATTGATTTAAATATGTTTAGAAAATTTGGGAGAAAATGTGTTCAGGTTTTAATATACATTCTGATTATGAAGCATACAATGCTCCCCCTTAAACTAGAGAGAGTGTCACTGCTGATGTTGCACAATGCTTAAAAAGGTGTCAGAAATTTGTACAAATACTCTCCCCCTCAATTAATGACCCATTTTCTATTTAAAGAGCTGTAGTTATTGAATTGAGCGTCAAGTATTTGTGAAAATTTAAGTCCAGTTACCACCTTGTGAAACACCAAAACTCTCCTGAAGAATCATAGAACGGAAGGAGTATTTGGTGCAAAGAAGACTTCTCTTCTTATACCAGAAATGATGCACTGAAACGTACATCAAATCGAACAAACATGGATATAAAGTAATCCATGCCCAGGTGAACATCACCCAATTGGAGGAACAGCCGTCTTTTTGGCGACGTGCTTTCCCCATTTTGAAACGCGGGTTGCTATCTAAAGTAATAGCAAGCCATTGAGACATGTTTTAACCGGTTAGTTTAACTTCTGCTCGAGCTTCATTTAAAGACCCGTGTCATTATTGAATGACATTTCTAGGACCGTAAATGTTATCGATAAACAGAAGACATGCCTAGAACGACTATTTTTGGTATTTTTCGTGTTTTTCTGATTTTTATGGTTTTTATAGGTTTTATATTTTTCTCTTTTCTTTTTGGTTTAAAGTATATACAAAGAATATATGTACAAGGATATATGAAGCAGATCCATTACTCCTCAGTCTCTTCCTGAAGGCTTTTGAGTGTTTCTGGCTTCAGACTCTTCTCAGCTGCCATCACTTTATTTGCTGAAGAACAATGTCCGCAAATCTAATTAGGGATTAAGTCTGGCATTTCACTCTCCCCTAATTAGTGCTCTCCCCCAAACTGACCACCTTTCTGATGACTGCCCATAATATGAAGAAGTCTTTTGATAACCAAATGCATGCCGTCCTTAGTCTTCTAGCACACAGCGAAGAATGTAGAATAAACTGTAGACTCGACCTTCTTCAAGATTGTCCATTTGGGGAACTGAATATCAACATCTTCATCTCACCAAATGCATTCCAGTAATCTTACATATAACCCCTCAGCTCGTAACGTACACATGAAATGATAACACCAAAGTAACAAGTTGAAACACTGATCATCTTTACTTTGAATCATAGATGTTAAGCCCGATCACGTGAACTTGTTGTGCGTCCTTGATGTACACATTTCTCTCCCCTGATGGTTACGATTAATCAGCCCGTGACGCCCGTGACGTACACATGAAATGAAGATACCAAAGTAACAAGTTGAAACACTGATCATCTTTAATTTGTTTCATAAGATGTTAAACCCGATCATGTGAACTTGTTGTGCGTCCTTGGTGTACACATTTCTCTCCCCTGATGGTTACGATTAATCGGAATCATCATAATGATGTGTACATGAAGCATTAACTAGAAGCCCTTTATTACTGATTATATCAGCCCGTGAGAAGATGTCGATTAGTCGTATGGCCATTTCTCAAACATCAATCAACATGTAGTTTATTCACCCTTCTCCCCCTCAAAAATTGCATGTGACTGCCATTTTTGATTGAACGAGTGAATAAGAATACAATCAACGATAAGTAAATCCACTTGATGATGAGAATGGTCATAAACAAGAAGATTTCTCTTCTTCCGAAGATAAAGCGCACTTAAGCGTACGCCTTTCTTTTCTTTGAGGAACGGGGCCTGAAGTGTTTTCAGCAGACGCCATTATGTTGACATTGAGGCCCGAGGCTTGAACTGCAGTGTTCAAACGTCATAGTCGATGAAGAACGAGGCCTGAACTGATGTGAACAGACGTCATTGTCGATGAAGAACGAGGCCTGAACTGATGTGAACAGACGTCATAATCATTTCCCCTCAAATGTTGTGAGCAGCCTGAGTCCAAATGTCAAAGGACGATCCGTACGACCTGCATTTGAAAACAGACGAAAGAAGAGAGTTTGGAGTGCCAGATCCCCAATTTAAGTTGGGTTCCAGTTGGTTAGTGCAAACAATCTTTGGAGCTGCTAAAACCATGGGTGCCTTGGTTTTATCAATAGGGGCAACACTAGTAGATTCAATGGACCTAGTTATAGGGCATTGTGTATCTGAAGGGATAACTCTACCAGTTGGCTTCCATTCCTTAACAGGCACTATTCTAGGCATGGTAATCCTCGTTAAAGGGCAATGTTCGCCTAGTGTGAATGTTCGGCCCGTGGGCTTCCACTGAAAGCCCACATTGGTAAACATTTTCCCTGTAGGTTTCCAAGATTGCTTAATTTGTCTATGTTAGGAATTCTGGGAAATAATATATTTCTCATTCCTGCTGATAGTGAAGCTGGTTCCTGCTGATAGTTATCCATTGCTGCTGCAGTTGGTTCCTGCTGATAGTTTATTTTTGTTTCTGCTGATAGTAGTCATTACTGCGGGTTTTAGTAATTGTTATCCCGTAAGTTTAGAATGTTTGTTAGATTTATTTTTAGAAGAGATCATGTTTATCTCTTTACACATTTTCTTGTATGACAGGTTAGGGTTAGGGTTTCTTGTTAGTATAAAAGGAACACCCGTCTATGAGTTTTGTATGACTTAACAATCGATTCAATCAATAGAAAAATCAATTTCATTAGTTTTAATTCAGATCCATAGAGGATCAAAACCTTCATAATTATTTTCTTCTTTATATTCTTGTGTTTAGTTTCCGCATAGACACAAGTCTTACACCTAGAGATTCTCGGTTTAATCAAGCTCAATAAAGCTAGAAGCACTCGATCCTACAAGTGGTATCAGAGCCTGGTGAGGATCTCTGATAAAGAAGAAAAAAGTTCTCTATCTAATCTCTTAACCCTCTCTCAATGGAAGGCGACAACCCTGAAAACATTGTCATTAACCAGGAGGAACCTCAACCCAAACCTGAAACCTCACAAGTCCAAACACAAATTGTCACCACTGTGTCCAACAGCAATGCTAAATTCCCATACCTAAAGAAAGATGAGTATGAAGTCTGGGCCATGAGAATGGAATACTGGATCACGAACAGTGATTACAACCTGTGGAATGTGATTCTTAAGGGAAACAGCAAGAAGAATACTGGAAGGGATGATGATGGCAACATCTATATAGAGCCACCTGTTACAGCAGATGAACATCTTGCTGTACAAAGGGAAACCAGGACAAGAACCCTTTTGCTTCAGGCTATTCCAGAGGATCATATGGGTGATTTCCATCACCTGGATGATGCTAGACAGATCTGGCGTGCTGTAAAAGCCAGATTTGGAGGGAATGATGAGTCCAGAAAAATGAGAAAGTCTATGCTCAAGCAAGAGTTCCAGGAGTTTAAGATCTCTGAGGCTGAGGGGATTCACAAAGGGTATGATAGGTTTCACAAGATCCTGAGCCAACTCAACCAGTTGAAGGCTAGGCCGGACAATGAAGACTGCAACACCAAGTTTCTAAGGGCCTTGCCTCCATCCTGGTCTCAGGTTTCCATAACACTCAAGGCCAAAGGTGGACTGGACTATATGAGTTTTGATGATCTGTACAACAAGCTGAAAACCCTTGAAATTGATATCAAAGGGTATTCCACCTATTCACCTCAAACTCCAACCCATACTGCATTTGTTAGTACCCCTGGTGCTAATAAAGCATCATATGGAAACAGTCTGACACCATCATCATCATCAATTTCCTACTCACCTGCCACACCAAAAGCTCAGACCAGATCTGATAATGTTCTAGAGGAGGTGTTTCATTCATTTGTTGCTGAGAGTACACCACAGCAGCAGATTGTTTATGAAGATTTTAATCAGGTGGACCAATTGGATCTGGAAGAGATGGACATTAAATGGCAGATGGCTATGCTGTCATTGAAAGTGAATAGGTTTGAAAAGAAGGCAGGAAGGAGGATTAACTTTGATGGACAGGAGGCTGCAAGGTTTGACAGAAGGAAGGTGAGGTGCTACAAATGTTCTCAACCAGGTCACTTTGCCAGGGAATGTACAGATAAGAAGGTGGATGATAAAGCCAGGTATTCTGCTTTCAAAATTCAAGAGTTGGAATCAGAGGACCCCAAGGCCTTGGTATCTGTGGATTCGATGGTGGACTGGGAACATCATGAGAAAGCTGTTGCAAGTGGAGCAGAGAAGGTCTATGGGATGATAGCTGGATATGGTGAGAGAAAACAAGTGGCTGGTCAATTTGGAATGATGGGTCATCCATCTCAGGTACAAAACTGCCCATTTGGTTGTGAACCTATATATGCTAAACTGAAACAGGAATTTGATGATAAAGAGAGTCAATATAAGGATAACTTTATACAACTCCAGGCCCATAAAAATGCTGTTAAAACATTAGAACAACAAAAAGTCTGGTATCAAAAACAACAGTTAGCATATGAAGAAAAAATAAAGGTTTTGGAAAGAGATTTAAAAAACACCACTAATGAGTTTAAACATTCTGAAAGAGAAAAAGCTAAGGTGGTGTTAGAAAAACAGGATTTGCAGTCTAAGCTAGACAATACCTTGGCTAGGTTTGATAAATGGAAAGATTCATCTAAAAACCTAAACAAGTTAATCGATAGTTCTATGTCTACAAAAACTAAAAGAGGTTTAGGGTATGGTGACCTGTAACACCCCAACCCGACAAGGGTAAAGATGTCACACTAATGGTTTCATATCAGATCAAAACAAAGCATACATCTCAAGTAATACAAAAAAATCACAAAGATTACAAATGAAATACTGAAGTTTACAAGGTTACAAATGCGAATACTAATCTAATATAAAATGGCTTCTAATCAACTCTAATCCAGCATAACTATCAAGTCTTCTAAGTCCAAAAGTCTCTTCACTCATACCCAGCTTCCAACTAAAACCTGCCGCAGGAAAAGAAATGCGGCTGAGCTTAAAAAGCCCAGTGAACAGATATATAATAAACGGAAACGAAAGCAAAAGAAAACGATCAAATATAGTATGGTGCAATGGAATAATATAAGGTATAGAAAAAGGTACGAAGTAAGAAAGGTAATGGGTCAGTAATTGTAACACCCCAACCCGGCAAGGGTAGAGATATCACAACAATGGCTTCATATCAGATTACAAGCATTAAATCCAAAACATCATAAGTCCATAACATTAAAGATCAAGGGAAATAAGTCAACATAACTTATGTCCAAAACAGAAATAAACCGAAGTATATAAATCCAAAATGCCTAAACAATGGCATAACAGAAACAGAATCCAAAATGGTATAACTAGAATACTAAGGTCTAAGCTTCACACAGTTGCTCTCATCCCCAAAGCTAAAACCCAGATCCAAGCTTAAATACCTGCCGTACATGAAAAGAAACGTACGGCTGAGCTTAAAAAGCCCAGTGAACAGATACATATACAAAGCAATAATAAATGAATAGAACTGAAATATGGTGCATGGGGAAATATCATGAAGTATAAACAAGAGACAGAAAAATAAGATAAGAAATAGGATAGTCATCCACCACGAGCCCAGAACATATCAGATAGTAACCATCATAATCTAGAGGGGATGCCTCTTAAGTAACCAGATAATATGAGGGGTGTCCTCATGTATCAAATGGAGTGATCAGCTCCCAGATAAATGTGAAAGGCGTGTATAGCACACAAGCACCAGTCACCAGAACAGAAATCATATCATATAGTTAAATCCACTAACAGAACAGATCTAGGATGCATCCATACGCCCCCCAGAAACATATATAATCCATAATCAAAATAATGCGCATATCATAAATCAGAATGGGGACGTGGCGGAACATCACTCTACCGCCCTAGAGTCATGCCATTGGTGCATCAATGACACGGACATGGAACCCCCATGCCTAGTGAAATGGCTCGGGTATCAAACTAAGAGTCAGACATCAGATCATAATCAGAGGGTCATATATCAAAGGTCAAATCAGATGGTCCATAATGGATGGTTCATAAACAGATATATCAGATGAAATACCAAAGGTCCAAATCAAAGTGTAATCAGAAAGGTTCATAATAAAAAGGGATCATAGCAATGGTTTTGGGAAAACTTAAACGAATCAGAATCAGAAATCATAACCATGAGATAGGACACCCTTACTGAAAAAGGGCAGAGTATCTGTACCTTATTGCAAGCAAAATAAAACCAGAAATAGCAAACACTGACAGCTCAGGATCTCTCCTTCTTCACACCTAAGAGAGTAGAAGAGTATTACAATAGGTTTTTAACTGACTTTCCATTTTAAGTAACTTTCCCTTTTTAGCAGGTTTCCAAAATTAGTAAGTTTCCATAATTAGAAAGTTTCCTTATTTAGAAAGTTGGATCAACATTCATAGTTAAATCATTATTTCTGGAATTAGGGTATCTTTTATCACATTTACATATTTGGTCCTTATGAATTTACAATATACACTTTACACCCTTTAGTTTCACAAGTTACACTTTAGACCCTTAATTTATCAAAGTTTCACAATGGTTACTTATTTTATCATATTATAAGAATGTATCCTCAATTTTACAGAATTTACACAATAGGTCCCTCTAGTTTACAAAGTTACATATTAAACCCTTAAGTTACAAAAATTACATATTAAACCTTATATTTCAAGATTCTACATTTAACCCCTTTCATGACCATATTAACATAACAAGCCCTTAACCTTTTTATTTTACCGAAAATATCCCATATTTTACATGTTGTACGAATAAGTCCACTACTTTCCATAATTTACACTTTTAGTCCTTTAATACAATTAACTTACAATTCGGTTCATAACATTTCAATTATACTTTAAACCCATTTAATACCCAAAGTTACACATCAAGTCCCTCATAAATATTACTATACGAATGACACAAGTTTCCCAAATTTACAAAACAAGTCCTTTTATTTTAATTAAATTCCATTCGGTATAAATACTTTCCACCAATTACCATTTAAACCTTCTAAGTCCTATACTTACACAAAGACCCTTCATTTTATATTTTATTCACATTCGACACTGATTAATGCACTTTACAAAAATGACCCCTTAGTTTCAGGATTTACGAAACACACCCTTACATTTATAAAAGTTCAAAACGCATGAATTAATTCGAAACCCTAAATCAATTTAGCAAATCACGACCTAATCATGATCAATCATTAACATATCATTTTCTGCATTTATTTATTTCCAGGAACACCACAACCTTAACCCTAATCGAGTTAGGGTTTTTATTTCATTCGAATTATTTCTTTCCATTTTAGCGATAAGACATAATTATACCACGATCAAATCTAGCTTCAAACATTCAAATTCTTATTTTTCCCAGGTCACATAGATCGAATAGAGTCCAGGAAAATTGTTTACAACATCCAGAAAATTCGCATATCATATTTCATGCTTTATACGTGTTTTAATCATTTTAATTCATGCGATTGGTTTAAGGTTGCATGCATCGAATTTTATATTTTATCTGAGTTGTATGATGATGATAGATCATAGGAAAAATACCGAATCAGAGATTGAACGTGTGAACGAGCCCAAACAAAATTACACCTTGTCGAGTGGGTTTTGGAAACAAGAATTCCTAGCGATCGATCCACAGCCTCCACAACCTTAGGAATATTTTTCACAGAACATATTTGACATGAGGAACATGAGAAAAATGATTACAAGATTTTAGAAGGGTCGTATGACATGATTTGGAATATTACCTATCGAATGCAAAATAACCTCTAGCGATCAAAAGAAAGCCTCCCACGACCTAAACCCAATTTTCTTAGCTTCCTTAAATCACGTACAACACCAGAAAAATAGCCTTGGATTTCCAGAAATTCGTATGATGAAATGGTGGAATTATTTGTGTGTTTTCTCTTAGTCGGCAATAGAAAAACTAGGGTTGAGGAGATTTATTCTATGGGTGAGATATGGGAGCGTCAAGGGGGAGGGAGATCAGCCCCAAATCACGGAAATAATTAGGGACATTCAAAGTGATTTAATCTTCCCATTTAAGTGTGATTTTATTGCTTTTAGAAACTAATTAATTTCTAAATTAGCCATTCGGTTATATCAAGGGCATTTTGGTAATTTCATAGCTTGTATAAATATTATCGGAGTTGTCAAAATTATTTTACAACATATCTTGCTCTTTTCCAGAAGTTTGGGATCGATTCGGTACTTTTATAAGCTTTTAAGTAATTTTATAATTTGTAGGGGCAAAATGGTCATTTTACACGTTTTGGATTTTTAGGTGTTACAGTAATCCACCACGAGCCCAAACACAAATCAAATATAGTAACCAAATCTTCATAACCATATAGAGGGGAGACCTCTCAGATAATCAGATAATATGAGGGGTGTCCTCATTCTTCAAATGGAGTAGCTAGCTCCCGAACTTATGAAAGACGTGGATTGCACCCATGCATCAGTCACCGAACAATATATAATATCAAATCATGTTAAGTCCACGAACACGGACACGAACCTAGGATTGCAACCCATACGCCCCCCAAACAATAATATAGGCCATAATAAATATAATGTGCATGCAACGAACAAGATGGGGACGGTGTGAGAAATCACTCACCCATACGTGAGTCATACCACTGGTGCATCAATGACACGGCCATGTTACCTTCATGGCTAGGAAACGAACTTGGCTCGGGTATCAAACTGAAGAGTCAAAGGTCAAAGGTCCAAATCATAGCAAAGGTTCAAATAGTCTAAGTCATCGAATCATAGTCAAAGTCCAAATATCAAAGGTTCATGGCAAAAGGGTCATCTCCAATATCAAAGTCGATGAGTCAAAACGAACGGATCAAAGGTTCATAATCAAATGGTTCATTTAAATTAAATCTTTATCAAATGATTTTCATAAAAATGATCTTTAATAACGGTTTTCACAAAAGTAGTCTCATAAACGTAGTTTTCATAAAAGCTTAGCCAAATTCCAATTAAAAGTGGTATCGCATATTTCATAAACATCAATTTAAAATAAGTTTTCCTCAAAACATTTCCATGATATAATCGAAAAGGTTTTCACATTTATTTACCAAAATCAAATGAACCCTCGAAGTATCAAGTGTCTCAAATACTAATATCACAAGGTCACGAGCGAATATCAAATGGATCATTATAGAGGCTCAAAGCAAAAGGGTCATATCGAACATCAAAGTCAAAACGAATCAAACAAACGAACCAGAGTGTAGGGGAACATAGCAATGGCTTAGGGAATCTTAAACGAATCAAGATCAATGAGTCATGAGAGGGAAAACACCCTTACTGAAAAAGGGTCGAATATTTGTACCTTATACCGCACGTGCAAACATATCTAGAAATACAAAGATCGAAAACAACTCCATCTTCAGTGAATCTACACGAATACATAGTCATCTTATTATTAATATCTTCTTCAAATCAGATTTCTCATTTTAGTCGGCTTTCCATTTTTAGTAACTTTCCATTTATAGCAGATTAGCAAGTTTCCATTTTTAGAAAGTTTCCTTATTTAGTAAGTTTCCAAAAATAGCCATTTCCATAATTAGACAATTTCCACAAAGTAATTAGGTTAAGTCATTAACTTAGGATTATTGTGGACATAATGTATGTTTTAGCAAGTTACCAAAGTTTAAGGTTATATATAACAAGTTTCCATATTTTAGGGTTTTAATTGTAAATATCCCAAAGTTAAGGGTTTTAATGAAAATATTGCAAGTTACTAATTTACAACACATATTTTATTCAGAATCACATTTTAGTCCTTTAAGTTTCATAATTTACAATTTACACCCTTTATTTATCAAAATTACAAAATAAACCTTATAATTATATAATTTACAAATTAACCCGTATTATATCCTTAATTACACAACAAACCTTTACATTTACTAATTTACAGAATATACCCCCAAATATAAGTGTGGTACGAATCAAACCCTCAAGTTTCATAAAATTACACATTTAGTCCTTTTAATTAATAAAACTTACAATTTAAATCATAAATCCATAATAATTACACATTAAGCCCATAAATACCCAAATTACATATTACCTCCCTAATAATATTATTTTCACAGAAAATTCATAAGTTTCCTGAATTTACACTTTTAACCCCTCTATTTAATTAATTTCCATTCGAAACCCTAAATTTACACATAATTCCATATCTTGCAAATTTTACACATAAGGACCTCATATTATAATTTTTAAACTTTAGTACTGACCTAATTAACGTTATAAAAATAACCCACAAGTTTCATTAATTACAAAACACCCCCTTATATTTTTATTTCCAAATCGTATAACATTTTTAAATCAAAATCCTAACCCTAATCTTTCCCAATCATTAGGCCATCATTTGAACATCATAAATTACATTATTTATTATCCAAATCCAGATCCAAAACTCCAAACCCTAATCGCAACATAGGGTCTTTATTTTTTTCCTTTTAAACACTAAAACCCGATTACCATTTAAAATTCACTACGACTTATCTAGGCCTCAATAATTCGAACCATTATTTTTCCCAGATCATATTGATTATATAGAGCTTAAATAAAATAAGTTTCATGCCCAGAAAATTCGTATTGCATATATTAGAATTTATGCACGTTTTAACCACTTAAAATCAAAGCGATCAATATAAGCTACAAAAATTCGAACCAACATTTTTCCAGACCTATATGATGATCATAGAACCCATAAAAATTATGAAAGTGACCCAGAAAAATCGTATGGTGTATTTTAGATATTATACGTATTTTAATCATCAATAATTCATACGACCACATAACCTTGCATGATTCGAATCTAATATTTTATATGA
Source organism: Artemisia tridentata subsp. tridentata (assembly GCA_021014915.2). Classification (NCBI taxonomy): domain Eukaryota; kingdom Viridiplantae; phylum Streptophyta; class Magnoliopsida; order Asterales; family Asteraceae; genus Artemisia; species Artemisia tridentata. The sequence goes on from CP139506.1 coordinate 282,259,168, forward strand.
GTTATATGTAGTATAGGGATCATAAGAAAAATACCAAATGATGATTTGAACGTGTGAATAGGCCGTGATGATTTATTTCTTCTCGGATGGGATAAAACATGAACAAAACTCCAAACCAACGAACCAAGCTTCTACAAATCAAGATCCTATTTTTCTAGCCTTCTTTGGATGTGATAGAAGCTAGAAAAATTATGGAAGAAGCCTCCAAAAATCGTATGGTGATGTGTGTGTTTTTTTGTGTGTCGAATGGGAGTTTAGGAAAGAAATAAAAGAGAATAATTGCAAACCGTGTGAAGGGGTGAGGGGGGGGGGGGAATGATTTTCGGCCCAAAAGATGTGGTAGGATCAATCAAACTGATTTTCAATAGTTTCCATAATGGTTGTGATGATTATCACCAATTTAAGGTAATTAAAATACAAAACAAATAATTAAATGTGTTCTTTTAATATATTCGGTCCATATGATGTATTTTATGTGTGACACGAAATTTTTTTGGACATTGTAAAGTATTAAAATATTGCCTCAAATTTATTTCTCTTCATATGTTGCTCATTAATAAAGGTTTGGAATTTATTTGGTACTTCATATGCTTTATAAATCAAATTTTAAGTTTCAGGGGCAATTTGGTCTTTTTGCATGTTTTGAAATTTTGGGTATTACAACTTCTTCCCCTCTAAAAGAAAATTTTCGTCCTCGAAAATTGAAGTCGCAAAGTTAAACGAAGTCATAATAAATCGCGAAAGATCATCACAAACATTCTCACGCCCGGGGAGGTTCTTCCAAAAGATCTTCAGACCAAAAGTTTCTCATGACTCGAATCAAAATGAGGTGGGTTCAAATTTTTTAGAAGGAGACAAAATAAGTTGATTCTGATCAAAAGGTCCATGCAACATAATATGGACGATAGGCGAATCTTCTAGAAAGATCATATGGAATACGAACAAGATTTCAAATCAAATTAACTGTTTTAACAGTAGAGAGCTCTACAAAGAGTTCAAGATTTATAACTGAGGTCAACGGAATGCAAAACGAGAGTCCAAAGTCATCCCGATATCTAACGAACGAAAACAGAGTATACGCATAGGTAGAATGAACCTAAAGTCTCACTAATCACGGTTAATCCAACGGAGTTCAAATTCTAAACTTCTTAGGTACTCCCCAAGATATCCTATGGCCACAATGAGTGCACGTTATATGGTGTAAGTATTATCACGTTGATCAGGCGTCATAATACTAGCACCACATAAGTATGCCTTCATGATGATCATACTTTATCTCGAGTCGTAATCAAAATCACCTATCTTAATCCACCTAGTACTTCTACCGTCTCAGAGGTCAACAAAATCAAATATCATAGTCATAAGGGAAAACAAAACTATTCGCAAGAGTATCAAAATCCCAGATTGCCTAGTAGAAGTGAGGTATGTCGTCACAAGCATCATATCTTCCACAATTCGCCAAAATCTCTCAAAACAAAGCCATCACCGAACATACGAAAAATGAACACGAACTGAAATGCTTCTAGGGAACTTAAATCATAAGAGGATCTCATTACTATATAACGAATCTTAAGAGGGTCAACGGAAATGAAAGTTAGTCGTCAAGAACTTCGGCCTTTATAGAATCAATTCTTCCAAGCATAAAGGGTCTGTTTCAAATTTTCGTTCGTTCAGCACATCCAATCTCCTCAAGTCCGGTTAATCTGTCTTCGTCTGTCCATCAGTCGGGAAGTGAAACCAAGATCGGAAACTTGTGTCTGGTTCGTTGAGCCTCCTGCAGTTCTTTTTGGAATGTGATGGAGTAATGTGGATTTCTGGCATGATCTTTAAATCTCTTCATCATCCAGTCTGCTTCCGCTCTCAATTCATCTTAGTACAACCAAGATGAATAGGGAAGTGAGACTGCATGTCTTCATCAGCTCCAGTTTCGCCATCTTGACTAGAATTTCTTCTTCTGCATCGCCAACACTTCTGCCTTGTAAGGAATGTCTTCACTCTTCAGGGTAGCCGCCGTTGTTGTCAACTCCAGGTCAGGCAGTGAAATAATTCTTCTGATATATTTCTAGTTGTCTTGATGCATACGAAAAACTTTATGTGCAGCAAGGGAGTATCACCGAGTCTCTTTCTGAAATATCCCAAAATTGTTCCGCCCGAGGGTAAGGAAGCTAACTTCTATTTCAGCTTTTCCAAAACTCCATTCTCAATCAAACTAAGCTGTTTCTCTCGGTTCACGAAATTTCTCAATGGTATCGCAACTTGTAAACATCATCCAGAATTCTTCTGCAAAGTTCAAAAAGTTTCAGTTCTCCGTTCTGCTATCGGTCTTGACCAATTGGTGATAGTTTTCAAAACTTGCGGGATTTAAAGAGGTATCCTCAAATAAGAACATCGTTGTCTTTACAAATATCAATCTCTCAGAATGCACAAACGATCGACGAATTTCCTAGCAAAGTGCAAAGATGATTTTCATGCTCTTCCTCGTTTTCGAACATACTATTAAGTCATACAATGACCATTTGTCCAAGTACTCACGAGAAAAACACTATTTATCGAATTCACGAAACAGTCACAGCTTTAGCTAATACTATTAGCGTCACTAACCGTCATAGCAGTCGTTACGAATACGGAAGGCGATTCCAAGAATAAAATCAATTCATCAGGAGGAAACTTCGTGCTCTGAAATTAAACAAACACATTGTCACTCCAGGGTGGATGAATATTGGCTCCTAATAGTAATACGTTTCGGCAATCTCCGGTCATCATCCTTCTCTATCGCGATTGAAACTAAAACACGCCCAAAAGATACACTTAAACAAACTTACTTCCTGGTCTTCGATTGCTGCTCTTCCCGGTCGCTCAATTCAATAGGTATGATTTCGGACACATCTGAAAGACACCTTCGCTTGGTGACTCGACAATCACTCGGTATTATGTCAAATCTTATTTCACACTCCGGTGGAAAATTTGGTGGTTCGATCAGGAATCATATTCAGAAAACGCAGGGTGCCAAGTAACTCTCAAGATAAGGTTCATTCATTGATGTACAAAATAGGTTCTAGGAAAACTTCGTAACCGCGAAAGTAACACACGAGTCTCCAGAGTAATGGTGATAGCAAAGGGTTTAACAATCGGTAATCATGGTAGGGAGTTCAAAATTGTTGCAAACACCAAAGGTGAGACATAGGGGGATAGTTGTCAATATATGAATGATCAATCAACCAATTCCTTGTCAGAATAAAATCGAAGTTAACTATCCAAAGAGAGACGGATCACAAATCAAATCTTTATCATTCAAAAGTGAGAGGGAAACATTCTTATGCTCTTGGTTGCACACCACAAGACTTCTCATAGGGATAGAGATGGGTGAAATGAAATCAAATAGTGTCGGAAGATTCATAAACGTTTATCAAAGCAAAAGACAAATAACAAAATGTATCAAGTACGTCATCGCCACAGAGATTCTCAGAATGCCCGAAGAGGCATCAAAATGATTAACGAAAGGATCAGAGGTCAGAGTCAAAATCTGAAGATAAGGATCAAATAGTGTCAGGCAATTACTATGCAATTCTCAATGCTTTCAAGATTTAATTAGTTTTCAAGTCTTAGGTGGTGCAAAGCATAAGCTTTCAATTCCCAAAAGTGATATCAACATGATCTAACCAAAAGCAAGGCACGAATCAGAGTGATGCGGAAGCAAAGATATTTAAGGAAATGCATTATAGTCTACCCATTCCTCACCGGTCAAAACTTAGGTTCCTATAGGTAAATCTTTAAAGAAAATTTTCAAAAGTTGACTTACGAGCGCCTACAGGGAAAACTTAGTGGTCCTAACTTACACAGGTCAAGGGTAAATGTATTACGAATCGCAGCCTGTCTCTCTGATACCATAATTGTAACACCCCAACCCGAAAAGGGTAAAGATGTCACACTAATGGTTTCATATCAGATCAAAACAAAGCATACATCTCAAGTAATACAAAAAAATCACAAAGATTACAAATGAAATACTGAAGTTTACAAGGTTACAAATGCGAATACTAATCTAATATAAAATGGCTTCTAATCAACTCTAATCCAGCATAACTATCAAGTCTTCTAAGTCCAAAAGTCTCTTCACTCATACCCAGCTTCCAACTAAAACCTGCCGCAGGAAAAGAAATGCGGCTGAGCTTAAAAAGCCCAGTGAACAGATATATAATAAACGGAAACGAAAGCAAAAGAAAACGATCAAATATAGTATGGTGCAATGGAATAATATAAGGTATAGACAAAGGTACGAAGTAAGAAAGGTAAAGGGTCAGTAATCCACCACTAGCTCGAACACAAATCAAATATAGTAACCAAATCTTCATAACCATATAGAGGGGAGACCTCTCAGATAATCAGATAATATGAGGGGTGTCCTCATTCTTCAAATGGAGTAGCTAGCTCCCAAACTTGTGAAAGACGTGGATTGCACCCATGTATCAGTCACCGAACAATATATAATATCAAATCATGTTAAGTCCACGAACACGGACACGAACCTAGGATTGCAACCCATACGCCCCCCGAACAATAATATAGGCCATAATAAATATAATGTGCATGCAACGAACAAGATGGGGACGGTGTGAGAAATCACTCACCCACACGTGAGTCATGCCACTGGTGCATCAATGACACGGCCATGTTACCTTCATGGCTAGGAAACGAACTTGGCTCGGGTATCAAACTGAAGAGTCAAAGGTCAAAGGTCCAAATCATAGCAAAGGTTCAAATAGTCTAAGTCATCGAATCATAGTCAAAGTCCAAATATCAAAGGTTCATGGCAAAAGGGCCATCTCCAATATCAAAGTCGATAAGTCAAAACGAACGGATCAAAGGTTCATAATCAAATAGTTCATTTAAATTAAATCTTTGTCAAATGATTTTCATAAAAATGATCTTTAATAACGGTTTTCAAAAAAGTAGTCTCATAAACGTAGTTTTCATAAAAGCTTAGCCAAATTCCAATTAAAAGTGGTATCGCATATTTCATAAACATCAATTTAAAATAAGTTTTCCTCAAAACATTTCCATGATATAATCGAAAAGGTTTTCACATTTATTTACCAAAATCAAATGAACCCTCGAAGTATCAAGTGTCTCGAATACTAATATCACAAGGTCACGAGCGAATATCAAATGGATCATTATAGAGGCTCAAAGCAAAAGGGTCATATCGAACATCAAAGTCAAAACGAATCAAACAAACGAACCAAAGTGTAGGGGAACATAGCAATGGCTTAGGGAATCTTAAACGAATCAAGATCAAGGAGTCATGAGAGGGAAAACACCCTTACTGAAAAAGGGTAAAATATCTGTACCTTATACCGCACGTGCAAACATATCTAGAAATACAAAGATCGAAAACAACTCCATCTTCAGCGAATCTACACGAATACATAGTCGTCTTATTATTAATATCTTCTTCAAATCAGATTTCTCATTTTAGTCGGCTTTCCATTTTTAGTAACTTTCCATTTATAGCAGATTAGCAAGTTTCCATTTTTAGAAAGTTTCCTTATTTAGTAAGTTTCCAAAAATAGCCATTTCCATAATTAGACAATTTCCACAAAGTAATTAGGTTAAGTCATTAACTTAGGATTATTATGGACATAATGTATGTTTTAGCAAGTTACCAAAGTTTAAGGTTATATATAACAAGTTTCCATATTTTAGGGTTTTAATTGTAAATATCCCAAAGTTAAGGGTTTTAATGAAAATATTGCAAGTTACTAATTTACAACACATATTTTATTCAGAATCACATTTTAGTCCTTTAAGTTTCATAATTTACAATTTACACCCTTTATTTATCAAAATTACAAAATAAACCTTATAATTATATAATTTACAAATTAACCCGTATTATATCCTTAATTACACAACAAACCTTTACATTTATTAATTTACAGAATATACCCCCAAATATAAGTGTGGTACAAATCAAACCCTCAAGTTTCATAAAATTACACATTTAGTCCTTTTAATTAATAAAACTTACAATTTAAATCATAAATCCATAATAATTACACATTAAGCCCATAAATACCCAAATTACATATTACCTCCCTAATAATATTATTTTCACAGAAAAGTCATAAGTTTCCTGAATTTACACTTTTAACCCCTCTATTTAATTAATTTCCATTCGAAACCCTAAATTTACACATAATTCCATATCTTGCAAATTTTACACATAAGGACCCCATATTATAATTTTTACACTTTAGTACTGACCTAATTAATGTTATAAAAATAACCCACAAGTTTTATTAATTACAAAACACCCCCTTATATTTTTATTTCCAAATCGTATAACATTTTTAAATCAAAATCCTAACCCTAATCTTTCCCAATCATTAGGCCATCATTTGAACATAATGAATTACATTATTTATTATCCAAATCCAGATCCAAAACTCCAAACCCTAATCACAACATAGGGTCTTTAGTTTTTTCCTTTTAAATACTAAAACCCGATTACCATTAAAAATTCACTACGACTTATCTAGGCCTCAATAATTCGAACCATTATTTTTCCCAGATCATATTGATTATATAGAGCTTAAATAAAATAAGTTTCAAGCCCAAAAAATTCGTATTGCATATATCATAATTTATACACGTTTTAACCACTTAAAATCAAAGCGATCAATATAAGCTACAACAATTCAAACCAACATTTTTAGAGACCTATATGATGATCATAGAACCCATAAAATTTATGAAAGTGACCCAAAAAAATCGTATGGTGTATTTTAGATATTATACGTATTTTAATCATCAATAATTCATACGACCACATATCCTTGCATGATTCGAATCTAATATTTTATATGAGTTATATGTAGTATAGGGATCATAAGAAAAATACCAAATGATGATTTGAACGTGTGAATAGGCCGTGATGATTTATTTCTTCTCGGATGGGATAAAACACGAACAAAACTCCAAACCAAGGAACCAAGCTTCTACAAATCAAGATCCTTTTTTTCTAGCCTTATTTGGATGTGATAGAACCCAGAAAAATTATGGAAGAAGCCTCCAAAAATCATATGGTGATGTGTGTGTTTTTTTGTGTGTCGAATGGGAGTTTAGGAAAGAAATAAAAGAGAATAATTGCAAACCGTGTGAAGGGGTGAGGGGGGGGGGGGGGGAATGATTTTCAGCCCAAAAGATGTGGTAGGATCAATCACACTGATTTTCAATAGTTTCCATAATGGTTGTGATGATTATCACCAATTTAAGGTAATTAAAATACAAAACAAATAATTAAATGTGTTCTTTTAATATATTCGGTCCATATGATGTATTTTATGTGTGACACGTAATTTTTTTGGACATTGTAAAATATTAAAATGTTGCCTCAAATTTATTTCTCTTCATATGTTGCTCATTACTAAAGTTTTGGAATTTATTTGGTACTTCATATGCTTTATAAATCAAATTTTAAGTTTCAGGGGCAATTTGGTCTTTTTGCATGTTTTGAAATTTTGGGTATTACATGACCTGATAGGGCCAAATCAATTTTATGACCCTAATGAGTATAGTGTTTTTGACCCTGAACCTGTAGATTATAGAAAACCTGTAAAGTATGTAAAGGAGGGTGGAATGAATGCTGTTCCTCCACCCATAACAGGAACATTTAAACCTGCAGACCCCAATGTTGACTTTGATGATTCACAAATGACTTATGGCAAAAAGGCAAAGAACTTGCCTGATCTTGATTGTGACTCTAATGAATTTGTCTCTTGTTCTTACAGTGACAAATCTTCATAAATCAAGACTAATGACTATGCCACATGTGGATCAAGTGACAAGTCAGCTTCAATAAAATCAGAAGATCTCTCCTCAGAAGTAGCTACTGATGAATCTCAATCAAAGACAGCTGCATTTGAAGATATTTCTTTTGATAATGTTAAAAACAATAATGTTTCTAGTTGTGGTTCTGTTTCAAACAATTGTGGTTATGGTTTTAATTTTGTTAAGAATGATTTTGTTTCTTGTGTTGGTTTGAATAATTCTGGTTGCAATGAGAAAGATAATGTTAAGAAAAAGTCCCCTAAAAAGAAATCTTGCTTTGTGTGTCGTAGTTATGATCATCTTATCAAAGACTGTGACTATTATGAAAAACAGATGGGTATATATGCTTGTCAAAATAGGTCTGTGTGGAACAATGTCAATGATATTCCCCCATATATTCCACAAGCAGCAAGAATAAACTCTTGTAGAGCTTCTGTTGCTGCTGGTAAGCCAGTTCCAGCTGGTAAGCATGTTGCTGCTGGCAAGCCAGTTCTTGCTGGTAAGCCTGTTGCTGCTGGCAAGTCCATTCCTGCTGGTAAGCCTGTTGCTGCTGGTAATCCAGTTCCAGCTGGTAGGATCAATCCTGCTGGTTGGAGAAGCAATGCTGCTAGACCTTACTACAGACCTACTAGCACTTACTTTCAAAACGATATGAGGCCTGTATATTTTGACACCATGCACATGGGAGGGGCAAGATGGGAAACTGCTGTTAAGTCCTCAGCAGGTTGTTCTTGGAGAAACAATAACCAATATATGAGAATGGGGTCCAAGAACAATGGTGGATCTCATCAATCTCCATGGTTTAATACTTATTGATCCACTAGGCAGGCTCAAGTCAGCAATGGCTTGGGTCTCCCTTGTATCTAATGTTGTAAATGTATTCTTTGTATCAGGAATTTCTTTTTAGAAGTAAAGATGTTGGCATTGTTGACAGTGGATGTTCCAGAAGTATGACAGGAAATTTAGAGAGACTGCATGACTTTGTGCCCTTAAATGGAGGAACTGTGACATTTGGAGGAGGAGATGGCATAATTACTGGGAAGGGAACTATCAAAACAACCAAGCTGGACTTTGAAGATGTGCTTTATGTGAAGGAACTCCAAAACTTTAATTTGTTCTCTGTCTCACAAATTTGTGACAAGAAGAACAGTGTTCTCTTCACTGAGACTGATTGCTTTGTGTTGTCCAAAGACTTCAAGTTGCCTGATGAAAGTCAGGTTGAACTCAAAGTTCCAAGGACTTACAACCTTTACAGTTTCAATCTAAGTGATGTTCAGCCTGAGGGTTCACTTGCTTGTCTGGTGGCAAAAGCTTCTGTGGATGAATCTAATAAATGGCACAGAAGAATGGCTCATGTGAATTTCAAGACCATTAACAAGCTGGCTAAGAATGGTTTGGTCCAAGGGCTCCCTCTCAAGACCTTCTCCAATGAACACAATTGTGTTGCATGCAACAAAGGAAAGCAACACAAAGCTTCATACAAGGCAATAACAGCTGTGAGCAACATCACTGAGCCTCTGCAGCTACTCCACATGGATCTTTTTGGTCCTACTTCTATCAGAAGTATTGACCACAAGTACTACTGTCTGGTGATTACAGATGATTTTAGCAGGTTTTCTTGGACTTTCTTTTTGGGTACTAAAGATGAAACTTATCCAGTTATTAGGGACTTTATTACCTTAATAGAAAATCAGCTAAATAAAAAGGTTAAGTCAATAAGGTGTGATAATAGAACAGAGTTTAAGAATTCTAATCTAATTGAACTCTGTGGGAGTAAGGGGATAAAAAGGGACTATAGTAATGCCAGAACCCCACAACAAAATGGGGTTGCAGAAAGGAAAATAGGACCCTTATAGAAGCAGCTAGGTCTATGTTAGCTGACTCTAAGATGCCCACTATGTTTTGGACTGAAGCAGTCTGCACTGCTTGTTATGTGCTGAATAGGGTATCTATTACTAGTCCTCATAATAAAACACCTTATGAGCTTTTGTCTGGGAAAGTTCCAAACATTAGTTACCTTAAACCTTTTGGATGTCATGTCACTATATTGAACACTAGTGATCACCTAGGCAAGTTTGATGGGAAGGCTGATGAAGGGTTTATTGTTGGGTATTCTGCTCATAGTAAAGCCTATAGGGTATATAATCTGTCTACTAAGAGGATAGAAGAGACTCTCAACTTAAGATATCTTGAGGATAAACCTAATTTGCAGGGTGCAGGTCCAGAGTGGTTCTTTGACCTAGATTATCTGACAGATACCTTAGGTTATACTAGATTCAAAGTCAATCAATCTGTTGGTACACATGTTTCTCAAACTAACAATGCAGGTACCTCAGATGATGATTCTGATGCAGAGAGTGATGAACGACCCATAGTTGTTCCTTCTTTTCCCTCTAACAACATTTCAGGTACAGAGCTCAAAGATACTTCCGATATGGCTGGAAGTGATTCAAGTTTTGCAGAAGATCTTGCAAGGCTTCAAAGACAAGAGTATAATGCCAAGAAAGCTGCTGAAATGTTTGGTTCTGGGTTTTCTAAAGAGACAGAGGAGATTCTGAGAAATGCTGAAGCTGAAGTTAGAAGACAACAAAATTCTGCTGGTGGTATTCCTATTCCTGCTGCTACCAATTCTGCTGGTAGTGCATCTGTTCCAGCTGGTCTTTCTAATGATTCTGCTGATGTCTCCATTCCTGGTGGTGTTCCTATGTCTACTCCACCTGTTGACTCACTGGGTATTGATAACTCCCCTGAAAGATTTCCAATCACTTCTGACCTTGGAAATTCATTCTCTTCAAGAGATAAGCTGGAAGATCCTCATCATCAATCCAGAACAGGAATTTTCACTTCTTCCTCATATGATGATGACTTCAATCCCTCCATTTCTAATCAAGCATCCATAATTGATGTCAATCCCATTGTTACCAAGAGGATCAATACAGTGCATCCTCAGTCCTTGATTCTTGGTGATCTAAATTCCCCTGTTCAGACAAGAAGCAAGTTACATCAACCCAAGTTTGGAGAATCTGCTTTTCTCAGTTATATCCAGGATCAGTTAAGGAGCAATCATACTGATTATCTACATTGCCTCTATGCTTGTTTCTTATCCCAGATTGAACCAAGTAGTATAGCCCAAGCTCTTGCTAATTCTGATTGGGTTGAGGCTATGCAAGAGGAAATGCAGCAGTTCCAGAATCAGAAAGTATGGAAGTTGGTACCTTTGCCTGCAGGAAAGCATGCTATTGGAACTAAATGGATTCTCAAGAATAAAAGGGATGCTAGGGGAATTGTGGTTCGAAATAAAGCTAGGTTGGTGGCTCAAGGACATAGACAAGAAGAGGGGATTGATTATGATGAAGTGTTTGCTCCAGTGGCAAGAGTTGAAGCCATCAGACTGTTCTTAGCTTTTGCCTCATTCATGGGGTTTGTAGTATATCAGATGGAAGTGAAGAGTGCCTTTTTGTATGGAAGGATTGAAGAAGAGGTTTATGTTACTCAACCAAAGGGATTTGTGGATCCTCAGAATCCTGATTTGGTTTACAAAGTAGTAAAAGCACTTTATGGTCTTCATCAAGCACCAAGGGCTTGGTATGCAAGGCTATCTGCCTTTTTGCTAAAACATGGTTACAGAAGAGGGGCAATAGATAAAACACTTTTCATCAGGAAGAACTTCAAAGATATCATTCTAGTACAAGTTTATGTAGATGATATCATCTTTGGTTCTACTAATGAAGCCTGGTGCAGGGAATTTGAGGAATTGATGAAGAGTGAATTTGAGATGAGTGCTATGGGTGAAATGACTTTCTTCTTGGGTCTTCAGGTTAAGCAGAAACCAGATGGGATCTTTATCTGCCAAGAGAAGTATGTTTATGACATACTTAAGAAGTTTGATATGGAAAATGTGAAAACTGCAACAACCCCATTTGAACCTCCAAAGCCTAAATCCAATAATGAACCTGATGCTGCTGTTAATGTTCATCTATACAGGTCAACGATTGGGTCACTCATGTATTTGACAGCTTCTAGACCTGATATCATGTTTGCTGTCAGTGCATGTTCTAGACATCAGGTTACACCCTTGACTTCTAACTTAAATGCAGTCAAGAGAATCTTCAAGTATTTGAAAGGACAGGCTAAGTTGGGACTTTGGTACCCAAAAGATTCTCCTTTTGTGTTGGAAGCTTATAGTGACAGTGATTATGCTGGTGCTAACTTTGATAGAAAGTCAACTACTGGGGGTTGTCAGTTTCTGGGTAGAAGGTTGGTTTCTTGGCAGTGCAAGAAGCAGACTATAGTGGCTACATCTTCTACTGAGGCAGAGTATGTTGCTGCTGCTAGCTGCTGTGGACAGGTTCTTTGGATGCAAAATCAGCTGTTAGATTATGGGTTCAACTTCATGAACACTAAGATCTTCATTGACAACCAAAGTACTATGTGCATTGTTAAAAATCCTAACTATCATCAAAGGACAAAGCATATTGAGATAAGACACCATTTCATAAGAGATGCTTATGAGAAGCATCTTATTCAGGTGATTAAAATTCATACTGATGAAAATGTGGCTGATCTGCTGACCAAGGCTTTTGATGGACCAAGGTTTAACCATTTGGTGGTTCATATTGGGATGGTAAATCCTTAGGTGCTGAGCTTAAGGGGAGGACAAAGCCTAAGGGGAGGCTTTCTGTTGTATAGTTTTCTTTCTTTTTCTTTCTTCTTTTCTTTTCTATTTATTAGTTAAAAAAAAAAAAAAAAAAAAAAAATCCAATCTTGTATGGTTTTGAGCAACACCTTGCAGGTACAGTGTTGGTGTTTACACATACACCTCAAATGGTAATCAACTCACCATGTCTCACAGACAAGAAAGAGTTGACTCACCATGAGGGTACAACTCTGGTGTGATTGTCAAATCTGTTGATAGCTGTAATAGCTTGCTCAAAGCTATAGGGTACTTCAACTCACCCATGGTTCATTCCTGAGAGTTGAAATGGTTTTCAATTCACCATGGATTTTACTCCTTTAGGGTTTCCACAGAATTGACTAGCCCACAAGTGTATGGCTTGTGGTAAAGGCAGTGGAATACCATACTTGGTACTCAATTCACCAGAGGTTATCTTCAACCTAAGAATTGGCTAGTCCTGAGCAAACGGCTACAGGTAAAGACAAGTCAAATCCGTTTATTATAACACCCCAACCCGGCAAGGGTTAAGGTATCACGATAATGGTTTCGTATCAGATCAAACAAAGCATACATCTATAGTAATACAATAAATTTCAAGGGTTACAAATGAAATGCGAAACTACAAGGTTACAAATGAGAACTTCCAAAAACACTAAATCTAAAATATAATATCTTCTAGTCAACTCTAATCCAGAATAGCTATCAAGTCTTCTAAGTCCAAAGGTACACTCTCCACACAATCCCAGCTTCCTACTAAAACCTGCCGCAGGAAAAGAAATGCGGCTGAGCTACGAGAGCTCAGTGAACAGATATAACGATAACAAATAGTAATAGAGAATAGTACAGAATAACAGAAACAAAGGTCAAACAGATGTAATATGGTTCAAGGGGTAAGTCAATGAATAAGTATAAAGGAAAGAGAAAAGGGATAGTAATCCACCACGAGCCCAGAAACAGATCATGCCATATCGTAACCATAAATCTTCATAATCATGTAGAGGGGAGACCTCTCAGATAATCAGATAATATGAGGGGTGTCCTCATTCTTCAAATGGAGTAGCTAGTTCCCAGATATATGTGAAAGGCATGTATTGCACACAGTACCAGTCACCAGACAAATCATATCAAATCATGTTAAATCCACTAAACAGAACAGATCTAGGATGCATCCATACGCCCCCCGAACAATATATACTGGCCATAATAACAGAGGTGTGCACATAATAATCAGAGATGGGGACGGTGTGTAACATCACTCAAACACACTAGAGTCATGCCATTGGTGCATCAATGACATGGCCATGTTACCTTCATGGCTAGGGTCACAAATTTTGGCTCGGGTATCAAACTAAGAGTCAGATATCATATCAAATCAGAGTGTCATAACAGATGGCTCATAACAGATAGTTCATAACAGATGGTTTAATATCAGAAGGTTCAATATCAAGAGTTTATAATCAAAGTTCCATAGTAACAGTTTATTTAAAAAGGTTTCTATTTAAAAAGTCCATTTGAGAAATCTTTCAATATTGGTTTTCCTAAAAATAATCTTTCAAAATAGTTTTCATAAATAATTAAAAAGGTTTTCTCAGCCAGTTATAAAATCAAGTGTATCAAGGTTCAAGTCAAGGTTTATGGCAAAGTCCAAAACAAATGATCAAAGTAAGGGTTCAAAGCAAAAAGATCACATCAGAGGTTCACATCAGAAGGGAACATAGCAATGGCATAGGGAAGTCCTAATACGAATCAAATCAAAAGAAACGAAGGCACCTTACTGAGAAGGGCAGAATATCTGTACCTTATTAACCAAGTAAGCAGAATCACAAAACAAACACTGACAGGAAAATCAGTCACTCCCTCTTCGAACCTAGAGGAGTAAAAGAAAGAATTACTAATGGTTCCAATTTACAGATTTCGTTATCTTTCCATTTTAAGTAACTTTCCCAATTTAGTAATTTTCCATTTTTAGAAAGTTTTCCTATTTAGTAATACTAGTTATTAACATTCAAGTTTATCAACTTAAAGTATTTAGAATGACCATTTTAATAGTTCAAGGTTCATAAGGTTATTTACACATGATTAAGGTTATTATGGTAGTTTTATACATTTGAGGGTTTATTAAGTAATTATGATAAGTTTAAGGACCAATTATGCAATTATCATAAAATTAGGGTATAAAGCGTAATTATTGTAAGGTAACAGGTTCTTACAAGTTAAGTCCTTTAGTATTAGCAAAATAACAATTTAGACCCTTTAGTATTAGAACATAAACAATTAACACCTTTTAAATGTCATATTACACTTTATCAGGTTTTAGGTATGATCTGGACCTGTTTCAAATAATTCATAAATTATAGTAGAACTTCGAAATAAAATCTAAAAAAATTCACAGAGATACCTAAATTTCCCTAGTATTTTATCTAATTTTTCCATATTTTATTAACTAGTATAGGTACGAATGAAAATTCCATTTCCCTAACCTGTTCCAGAACCGGATCCAATAAAACACCCGAAAAGAAATTAATTATCTACCCCATCAATAAAATTTATAAAATTCTACAAAAATTTTAGTAACTAGTAGACATCTAATATATTACCCAGTTCAAAGGACACCTTCTGATTCGACATGGTTTGAAAATTAAAAATTATAAACACCGACTAATTTTCCAGATACACGAATTCAATTTAACACTTGTTTTTCCAAAAATCAAAAAGTGGACTTCGAGGTCTCTAAAAATTACAAGATAAATTTATAAAGAAAGCTATTTCATTAAACTACAATCTAGACTCTGAAAACACCCAAAAATACGTTTTTATCACAAAGATAAAATCGATTCAATTAAGACAATATTCCAGGTCAGTAGCAGTCTTCTCATATTATGTAATCTTTTTATGGTTTTGACATAGAAGTGATCATATCTAGTCATACAATGATTATTTTTTTGTTTATAACCCTTTTAACTCGACCCTTACATATCAATACATGTTCATAACGATTTATATCCAGATTATATATATCTATTCGATTCATACATATAGGTTTTAGGGTTTTCATGGTTATGATTTTATGTGTCATTTTATGTGACTTAATTCGATTAGAACATGACAAGAACACGAACAAGGATTGAACAAGGTATGTGATACCATACCCTCGTAGATCACACGAAGAACAAGAATAACGAGAGATCAATACACCACACGAACGAGTTTCTTTTCTTCTCCTTTCTCCTTTGGTTCGTACAGCAGCAACACAAGAGCAAAACACACGGTTTTTGATTAGTTTTTGATTCACAATTTCAAATGGATCATTATATGTATTACGTGGTTACCATGTGATGAATGAGACACGAATTAAGATCAAGATTAAGCCTTCCTTGGGTTTATTTTGGATCGAATAGCAGCAGCAAAAGAGAGCAGCCGAATACAAGAGTGTAGGAAATTTTAGGGTTTGCTTTGGTGGTTTTGTGTGTGTCGTATAATGAAGAATAAGGGGGAGTAGGGTTTTTAACTTTTCTTGTTTTGAAAGCTATCAAAAGACACAGTTTTGGGAGGGATTTTAGGGGGAGAATGCAGAAATTTTGGGAAGCAAATTAGGGAAACAATTATCTTCTAAACTTATCAAATTTGATCCATTTCTTTACTAGCATTTGGCCGAAATTTTAATAGTTAGGGACATCAAATAATTCGACTAGCATAGCTAGCATTTGTAACTTTTAATGTGTGATATTTAAGTTGTAGTATAAAGTTTTATTGGTAGCTTAGTTGATCAAATACTTAGGACAAATTCATCTTAGATTAATGCACTTAATGTTACTTATATAGTTTCATAAGTTCTCAAGAATTTTAAATTTGGGGGGTATTTTAGTCTTATCATGTTATGTTAAATTTTTGGGTTGTACAACTTCTTCCCCTCTAAAAGAAAAATTTTCGTCCTCGAAAATTAAAGTCGCTAAGTTAGACGGAGTCGTAGCAAATCGCAAAAGATCGTTACAAACATTCTCACGCCAGGGAAGGTTCTTCCAAAAAAAATCTTCAGACCAAAAGTTTCTCATGACTCAATCAAAAAAGGTGGGTTTCAACTTCCTCAGAAGAAGACAAATTAGGTTGATTCCGATCAAAAGACCATGCAACAAAATGGAGGGTAGGTGAATCTTCCGAAAAGCTCTTATGGAATACGAACAAGATTTCAAATCAAATTGACTGTATCAACAGTGGAGAGCTCTACAAAGAGTTCAAGATTTATAACTGAGGTCAACAGAATGCAAAACGAGAGTCCAAACTCATCGAGATATCTAATGAACAAAGGCAGAGTATACGCATAGGTAGAATGAACCTAAAATCTCACTAATCACGGATAATCCAACGGAGATCAAATTCTAAACTTCTTAGGTACTCCCCAAGATATCCTATGGCCACAATGAGTGCACGTATATGGTGTAAGTATTATCACGTCGATCAGGCGTCATAATACTAGCACCACATAACTATGCCTTCATGATGATCATACTTTATCTCGAGTTGAGTAAAACAACCTATCTTAATCCACCTAGTACGTCTACAGTCTCAGGGTCAACAAAACCAAATGTCATAGTCAAGAGGGAAACAATTCTTATACTCGTGGTTAAACACCACAAGACTTCTCATAGGGACAGAGATGGGTAAAACGAAATCAAATAGTGTCGGAAGATTCATAGATACTTATCAAAAGTAAGAGATGAATAACAAAATATATCAAATACGTCATCGCCATGGTGATTCTTAGAATGTCCGAAGAGGCATCAAGATGATTAACAAAAGGATCAGAGGTCAGAGTCGGCATCTGAAGGTAAGGATCAAATGGTGTCAGGCAATTTCTATGAAATTCTTAATGCTTCCAAGATTTATTTAGGTTTCAAAACTTAGGTGGTGCAAGGCATAAGCTTTCAATTTCCAAGAGGGATCTCAAGAGGCTTTAACCAAAAGCAAGGCACGAATCAGAGTGATGCGGAAGCAATGATACTTAAACAAAAGGCTTATAATCTACCCATTCCTCACTGGTCAGAACTTAAGTTCCTATAGGGAAATCCTAAGGCAAATTCTTACAGGTTATCTTATGAGCGCCTACAGTGGAAACCTAATGGTCCAAACTTCACAGGTCAAGGGTAAATGTATTACAAGTCGCAGCCTGTCTCTCTGATACCATAATTGTAACACCCCAACCCGGCAAGGGTTAAGGTATCACGATAATGGTTTCGTATCAGATCAAACAAAGCATACATCTATAGTAATACAATAAATTTCAAGGGTTACAAATGAAATGCGAAACTACAAGGTTACAAATGAGAACTTCCAAAAACACTAAATCTAAAATATAATATCTTCTAGTCAACTCTAATCCAGAATAGCTATCAAGTCTTCTAAGTCCAAAGGTACACTCTCCACACAATCCCAGCTTCCTACTAAAACCTGCCGCAGGAAAAGAAATGCGGCTGAGCTACGAGAGCTCAGTGAACAGATATAACGATAACAAACAGTAATAGAGAATAGTACAGAATAACAGAAACAAAGGTCAAACAGATGTAATATGGTTCAAGGGGTAAGTCAATGAATAAGTATAAAGGAAAGAGAAAAGGGATAGTAATCCACCACGAGCCCAGAAACAGATCATGCCATATCGTAACCATAAATCTTCATAATCATGTAGAGGGGAGACCTCTCAGATAATCAGATAATATGAGGGGTATCCTCATTCTTCAAATGGAGTAGCTAGCTCCCAGATATATGTGAAAGGCATGTATTGCACACAGTACCAGTCACCAGACAAATCATATCAAATCATGTTAAATCCACTAAACAGAACAGATCTAGGATGCATCCATACACCCACCGAACAATATATATTGGCCATAATAACAGAGGTGTGCACATAATAATCAGAGATGGGGACGGTGTGTAACATCACTCAAACACACTAGAGTCATGCCATTGGTGCATCAATGACATGGCCATGTTACCTTCATGGCTAGGGTCACAAATTTTGGCTCGGGTATCAAACTAAGAGTCAGATATCATATCAAATCAGAGTGTCATAACAGATGGCTCATAACAGATAGTTCATAACAGATGGTTTAATATCAGAAGGTTCAATATCAAGAGTTTATAATCAAAGTTCCATAGTAACAGTTTATTTAAAAAGGTTTCTATTTAAAAGTCCATTTGAGAAATCTTTCAATATTGGTTTTCCTAAAAATAATCTTTCAAAATAGTTTTCATAAATAATTAAAAAGGTTTTCTCAGCCAGTTATAAAATCAAGTGTATCAAGGTTCAAGTCAAGGTTTATGGCAAAGTCCAAAACAAAAGATCAAAGTAAGGGTTCAAAGCAAAAAGATCACATCAGAGGTTCACATCAGAAGGGAACATAGCAATGGCATAGGGAAGTCCTAATATGAATCAAATCAAAAGAAACGAAGGCACCTTACTGAGAAGGGCAGAATATCTGTACCTTATTAACCAAGTAAGCAGAATCAAAAAACAAACACTGACAGGAAAATCAGTCACTCCCTCTTCGAACCTAGAGGAGTAAAAGACAGAATTACTAATGGTTCCAATTTACAGATTTCGTTATCTTTCCATTTTAAGTAACTTTCCCAATTTACTAAGTTTCCATTTTTAGAAAGTTTCCCTATTTAATAATACTAGTTATTAACATTCAAGTTTATCAACTTAAAGTATTTAGAATGACCATTTTAGTAGTTCAAGGTTCATAAGGTTATTTACACATGATTAAGGTTATTATGGTAGTTTTATACATTTGAGGGTTTATTAAGTAATTATGATAAGTTTAAGGACCAATTATGCAATTATCATAAAATTAGGGTATAAAGCGTAATTATTGTAAGGTTACAGGTTCTTACAAGTTAAGTCCTTTAGTATTAGGAAAATAACAATTTAGACCCTTTAGTATTAGAACATAAACAATTAACACCTTTTAAATGTCATATTACACTTTATCAGGTTTTAGGTATGATCTGGACCTGTTTCAAATAATTCATAAATCATAGTAGAACTTCGAAATAAAATCTACAAAAATTCACAGAGATACCTAAATGTCCCTAGTATTTTACCAAATATTTACAGATTTTATTAACTAGTATAGGTACGAATGAAAATTCCATTTCCCTAACCTATTCCAGAACCGGATCCAATAAAACACCCGAAAAGAAATTAATTATCTACCCCATCAATAAAATTTATAAAATTCTACAAAAATTCCAGTAACTAGTTGACATCTCAATTATTACCCAGTTCAAAGGACACCTTCTGATTCGACATGGTTTGAAAATTAAAAATAATAAACACCGACTAATTTTCCAGATACACGAATTCGATTTAACACTTGTTTTTCCAAAAAATCAAAAAGTGAACTTTCAGGTCTCTAAAAATTACAAGATAAATTTCTCTAGAAAGCTATTTCATTAAACTACAATCTAGACTCTGAAAACACCCAAAAATACGTTTTAATCACAAAGATACAATCGATTCAATTAAGACAATATTCCAGGTCAGTAGCAGTCTTCTCATATTATGTAATCTTTTTATGGTTTTGACATAGAAGTGATCATATCTAGTCATACAATGATTATTGTTGTGTTTATAACCCTTTTAACTCGACCCTTACATATCATTACATGTTCATAACGATTTATATCCAGATTATATATATCTATTCGATTCATACATATAGGTTTTAGGGTTTTCATGGTTATGATTTTATGTGTCATTTTATGTGACTTAATTCGATTAGAACATGACAAGAACACGAACAAGGATTGAACAAGGCATGTGATACCATACCCTCTTAGATCACACGAAGAACAAGAATAACGAGAGATCAATACACCACACGAACGAGTTTCTTTTCTTCTCCTTTCTCCTTTGGTTCGTACAGCAGCAACACAAGAGCAAAACACGCGGTTTTTGATTAGTTTTTGATTCACAATTTCGAATGGATCATTATATGTATTACGTGGTTACCTTGTGATGAATGAGACACGAATTAAGATCAAGATTAAGCCTTCCTTGGGTTTATTTTGGATCGAATAGCAGCAGCAAAAGAGAGCAGCCGAATACAAGAGTGTAGGAAATTTTAGGGTTTGCTTTGGTGGTTTTGTGTGTGTCGCATAATGAAGAATAAGGGGGAGTAGGGTTTTTAACTTTTCTTGTTTTGAAAGCTATCAAAAGACACGGTTTTGGGAGGGATTTTAGGGGGAGAATGCAGAAATTTTGGGAAGCAAATTAGGGAAACAATTATCTTCTAAACTTATCAAATTTGATCCATTTCTTTACTAGCATTTGGCCGAAATTTTAATAGTTAGGGACATCAAATAATTCGACTAGCATAGCTAGCATTTGTAACTTTTAATGTGTGATATTTAAGTTGTAGTATATAGTTTCATTGGTAGCTTAGTTGATCAAATACTTAGGACAAATTCATCTTAGATTAATGCACTTAATGATACTTATATAGTTTCATAAGTTCTCAAGAATTTTAAATTTGGGGGGTATTTTAGTCTTATCATGTTATGTTAAATTTTTGGGTTTTACATTTATAGTTGCTGATTTACTAAAAATCAGATGGTTATCAATGTACCATGGTCTTACACACCTAAACATTGGCTACTTCAGTAGTGATGGTTATTGATAAAGAGACATCAAATCCATTAATTTTCAATGATTCACCTCTCACAGGAGTTAACACACACCTGGATGTGATGAGAATAGTATGAAACTTAACAGAATTGATGTATAATATGTCATAGTTGCTGGAAAGATTATATCAGGGGTAACCAGGTTATAATGAAGATGTTCCTGTTGCTGCTGGTTCATATCTGTTACTGCTGGAATCATGTACTCAAAGAAGATTGCTGATGGTTACTTTCTGATGTTGCTGCATCAATCCTCTGGACTTCAAAGCTGGGAATCTTGCAAGTTAACCTAGTCAACTTCAAGATTAGGGGAGGTTTGTTAGGAATTCTGGGAAATAATATATTTCTCATTCCTGCTGATAGTGAAGCTGGTTCCTGCTGATAGTTATCCATTGCTGCTGCAGTTGGTTCCTGCTGATAGTTTATTTTTGTTTCTACTGATAGTAGTTATTACTGCGGGTTTTAGTAATTGTTATCCCGTAAGTTTAGAATGTTTGTTAGATTTATTTTTAGAAGAGATCATGTTTATCTCTTTACACGTTTTCTTGTATGACGGGTTAGGGTTAGGGTTTCTTGTTAGTATAAAAGGAACACCCGTCTATGAGTTTTGTATGACTTAACAATCGATTCAATCAATAGAAAAATCAATTTCATTAGTTTTAATTCAGATCCATAGAGGATCAAAACCTTCATAATTATTTTCTTCTTTATATTCTTGTGTTTAGTTTCCGCATAGACACAAGTCTTACACCTAGAGATTCTCGGTTTAATCAAGCTCAATCAAGCTAGAAGCACTCGATCCTACAGTCTAGCTCTCCAAACTTTCTTAGCTGGGGGTTTGTTGGACAACTTCAAAAATTTCTCAACACACTTATCATGATTACCCAAAATTAAACAATCATTACATGTTTTGCAAAGTGAATTAGTATTTGAATTATGATTTTGTTTGTTCAAGTCTGACTTATTGTTCCTCATGTGGTCTTCTACTTTCTTCTTAGGAACACTTTTAGCTGGTGAAGTCCTATAATTCTTTATATTTCTCCTAGGTTTTGAGTCGCTAGCTTTAGTGTCTCTGGTAGCTCCTGTAGAAGAACTGATGGGAATCTTAGACTTTTTCACTTCCAGTTGCTGAACACGTTTTGATGTGTTGGGATCTAAAGTTTCCAATGGTAGATCAAAAGTTATGTGCTTGTTCTTAGTTGTAGATGATGATGCAACAAATCTATCTCTTTTGTTCTCAATCTTAGGGTCAGTGCCAATGACGTACTCTAAAAATTCCTGAGACCTTTTAGTGAGGAAGCAGGCATCCACAACTGCATTATCAAGTGGTTTTTCTATCCTATCCTCCTCACCAATCTCACGAAGTGTGTCAAGGCTATCCTTAAGGTGATTGAGATATATTTGATAGGCAGAGCTATTGTTCCTAAGGGGAAGTGGAATAGGCACAACATCAACATCATACTTTCTAAAAGCAGAAACCTTTGGTGCAACACAATCACAAGTGATACTTGGCATTTTTCCTTTCACCTGAGTCTTAAGATTCTCGATTTCATTTAAAAAAGAGGTTATCTTTTCATTGTGACTGTTTCGTGTGACTTTAATTGAGTCATATAACTCTTTGTAATGTTGTTTGACCTTTGAATTTTCAGCTCGAAAACACTCATTTTCATAGTGTAACTTATTGATGGTGTCTTGATAGTGAAAATTCTGAGAATCTGAAGACGAAGGTTTATTGGTGCCATACACATCACTCTTGTTTGATTTTAATTGGGCAATTTAAGCCCTCAATTGTCGAATCGTGTTTGTGTGAGCTTGAATTTTTTCATCACGTTTGCTCAATTCAAAATATGTATCAAATTCAGGAGACTCCAAAGATGTCTTGGCATTTGATATTTTACATCTTTCTTCTAAGTGTTGATATTTTAATTGCAGATTAAGATAATCAACCTCTAGTTTTGAAAAACGCTTGACCATGTTATCATAGTCATCATTTTGAATTTTTTCATGCAATTTCAAATTCTCCCCCTCAAGCTCAACAACACGATTCTGGGTAACATTCAAAGCAATAGAATACTCATGAAATTGACAGGCAGTTAATGCAGCATCAGTAGCAGTATAAAATACATCTTGTGCAATACATCTAGCAATCAAATTCTCATTGGTGATGAGAATATTCTTTCTCTCAATCTCACGACTCTTAAGTTCTATCGCATTTTGAGCTACCTCATTTTCCATATCTTTAAACACTACTTTCATTTCATTTACTTCAGTTTCAAGGGCGTTTTGCAATCCTTCAAACTGTTCCTTGAGTAATTTAAAGAATGGAATGACCTCAGTTAAATAACACCTTTTTGTCTGTTCAAAACCCCTTTCCCCCTCAGTAATTCCGGTTGGTGTAATTCTCTTCTTACATGTTTTATCAAAATCAGCAAATAGTTGACAAAGTACATATATGCTAATTAAGGTTTTACATTTGGTAGGAAGAGTCAAAGGAACCAAATGCCTAGGTGTATTGGGAGGATACACCGTCGCAGCTGCAATTTTCCTAAGGGATGGAGTTTTGGCTTCAAGCTCATCGGCCTTTCTCTTTTCCATATCTAAAGACCAAAATATTTGTTCAGGCGTTAACTTCTTTTGAGGTGCAAACACAGTCAATCGATTCTCCTCATAATAATCATGGGGTTTGACTATTATTTGATTGGCTATGCATTTGGGATCCTTCATTTTCTCATTCATCCTTTCTCTTTTTCTCACATCTATTTCATCACTCTCTTCTAAAGATGAAACATCAGGTGGGGCATGACCAGGTGATGCGTGGTTTTGCAACCTTACAACAGGTTTTACCTCTCGAGGGATCTCAAGAGGCTTACAACCCCACCAGGCAGTGTACCTGACCGATGTAGTATAGTGTAGTGGTAAGTACGGGGGATTGATCGTTCTCCACAGGGAATAGTGTTCGTTAGGTATGAAAAACTACTTTAGTAGGTCTAAGGGTGAGGGAAGATTCTTTTTTGTATTTTTATATTTTTTTTATGAAAGCAAGTAAAATCTCGGGTTTGAAGGAGTGGGCGGAATTAGTTGCTAGTCAACTAACCCAAATTACTACGAATGCAAATAAAATAAAATAACTGAAAATGAAAAGAGTTGTGAAACTTATGTGGAGAGAAATGTGTTTACTTAGATTTCCTTACTCCCTAACTATCTTTTACCGGTTGATTAGTGTGTATTAATTGCGTGGATGATGGGTGTATTCCTTAATACCAATCGTGGGGTGGCGTACGTACTTCCCCAACTCTACAAGCTCCTACTTCACTCCTATGTCGAGCCGGCTAGGAAGCTCCTAACATGGGATCACTAGAATTCGCTCATGCATTAAATACAACCATAAAAACCTTAGTACGCATTGGTTCATGTTTCTTAAGACGTTCAAGCAAGTTACCGAATAGGAAGTTAGCCAGTTTTCTTAAGCCTAACATCGATGAACAATCATCCAATACAACT
This sequence comes from Artemisia tridentata subsp. tridentata, assembly GCA_021014915.2. Taxonomy (NCBI): domain Eukaryota; kingdom Viridiplantae; phylum Streptophyta; class Magnoliopsida; order Asterales; family Asteraceae; genus Artemisia; species Artemisia tridentata. Next base: position 282,283,859 of record CP139506.1, read on the forward strand.
AATAACACACTAATAACCAATAATCAATAGTTAGGTTTCATTAGATCTAAGCAAACACAAGATAAATCTAGCCTAGCATGTTAATTAAACACTACTAGAAAAAGGGCTATTCTTGACTCCAAATGCGAGTCAAGAAGAGGCTTTATGATGCGCAAATGCGAGTCAAGGAAAGACCCGTCATAAAACTTCATGACTCGCATTTGTGCGTCATCCCTCTATGACGCGCATTTATGACCCACGTTTTATGACTCTCTTTTTTGCGAGTCATAACTTAATTTTTTTTTTAAAAAAAATTAATTTTTTCCAGTTCCTAATTTTCTATTAAATGACAATTAAAAACCTGATAATACAAAATTAAAAACACAAATATCAAAATAACGCATTTCATATATATATATCAAAACAATGAAGTTAATTCAAGAACTAATTCACGATAAGTCACAAGTTAATTAACGACAAAAATTACATATCGATAGTAATTCAAAAGTTAGTTTGACAGCTTCCACATCGACCACTGAGTATACAACCATTGCTGGTTTTGGCTCCTTTTCGTATTGCTCGACCCACGATTTAACCGCTTGAGGAATAAGTCTCCCATTCCCTTTAACCACATCTAAAAAAGAGAAAAGATAGACAAATTCAAAATACGTTACAAGAGAACAATTGACTTAAAATACAGAGTCTGCATATTAGCAGCAGTACCATAACAAACTAGCTGTACCATAACAAAAACGAGAACAACTGAATTCTTCTATGTTACATAACCATCATTGTTAAGATAACTCAGCACAAGGGTTAAATGAATGTCATAACCAACTACAATTTCGCAAACTAAAAATCAGCTGTGAAAGCTGTAGAACGCATCTTGTTTTTGCAGAAATTGGGCACTCCATATAAAAAGCAAACAAGCAATCACGAAATAAACGTACCCCAAGCAAGGTGACCAAAATCCGAGCACCACTACAACCTAGTGGGTGACCTAAGGATACAGCTCCACCATGAGCATTAAGTTGTTCCTGTAAAAAAACGAGAAATCCAATTTGAGAAGGCTTCATTTGATTCTCAGTTATTTCTTAGTTAATTGTAAAAAAAAGGGAAAGCACTCTGCAAGTCTGCTGATGCAGGCTGCACAGGGCAAAATTGCCCTTTTGCAGGCCTGGTTTTGAAGGTCTTAAAAAATTCTAAAAATTAATCGAAAAATACTAGAATGGAGATAAGCTGGGTGAGCTTATTTATCCAAAAGATCAGCTTATAACTGCTTAATATGAGTGAATTAAAAATCTGTGACCAGGCTGCAAAACTCATAAGAACTAAAAAACTAGGCTGCAAACTACTTAGACTGAACTGCAAGGTATTTAAAGGCAAGACTTATATGGTTATACTGAAAACTTAGAATGGGATAGAAGAGAACCTGAAAATGCCAAATATGACTCCAAATTAAGCTAAGCTTAATGTGAGCTTCTTATGACAGCTTAACTTCTGAAATTCCAACTATCAACTCCAACCTGCAACAAAAGCTCAAAACAACCAAAGGATTGCTGAAAACAACTTATACAAGTATAAAAAGCTCAATCAAATTTGGCTATAATGCAAATGAACAGTGGAGGGCTGGGAATATGCAGAACCAACACCACCTATTAGGGTTGCGTTTGCAGCAAACAAACGCCCACTGTTGGGGTTGTGACACGCAAAAATAAACACCCCTTAACTGGCATACCAAGTATAAGTGACTAAATGCTTATACAAGACTATGCACATATATGTAAAAACAATTATCATATCTTCGATTGCAACATTACCTATTATCAAATTCCAAACTTAAAAGTAACTTTAAGTACACTTAATAGCCCAAAGCAGATCAAACGAATCCATTAATTGCAGACAACGACGCAAAGGAATCAATCACAACTTCATCTACATAACTAATAACTACAATGTATAACTAACACATAACACAAACCATTCAATTGATTTACAATACATCACACTATAACCAAATATAATTATCATTGGACATGTACATTTTCATTTTCTCAATCCTCGTCATTTCCATTAGCTTTGCTACGCTCCTTCGTCTTATTTTTAGGCCTATTATGTCGACTATTTAGGCCTATTATATCGATTACAATGTTCCAATCAGTTAGTACTTTCACTTAAAACCAAACACACCTAGTCACCAACTATCGACTTATAAAGTTATAACTTATAAGTAACTATAAACACACTCTATCTCGGCAGCCCCCAACCAATCGACCACAACAACAACAATATCCACATCATCAAAACTACACAAAATACATTAATAAATAAATAAATAAATAAATCATTCATAAATGATAAAACTCACAGATCTGAATATATAAATACTGTTAACAGCTTCTGAATTCGGAACATAACCTGCTCCCAAGTAGACGCAAAATTATATCCTCTATTAACAGCTTCTGAATTCGGAACACTTGTTCTCGTAGCACTACTCATTTCCTGATTCAATAACATCATTATCGTTAATATTCTGATCAGATAGTCATGAAGAAAAACACTTCAAATGTGAATAGCTATAACCGAAACATCTATACTATTATACTAACATCGCCATTAAACAATTAAATAATCGACAACAATGACCTCGGCATCGAAGAAATACAGTTAACCTGAAATTTAACTAACATAATCATCATCATTAGATCATCAATGCATCAACATTAACAGAAAACAGTTAAAAAACTACTCAACTGTAACTGAAATTTATATACTAACAGTTAAAAAATATTAATCATTAACTAACTGTTAAAATTATAACAAATTAATATAAATGTTATCAATTTATATACTCAAATTCACAGATCTACAACTTTTATAAACAAAAAAACTTGTAGATCTGAAAAAATAATAAACAAATAAATAAATATAAATATATACCTTGCAAACACCCCGTAATCGGTAAGTACGCGGACCTCTTCTTCGAGCATCTGCGTCTCGTTCTTCCTGCGTAAACCCTCGATCTACAACTTCAACTCAAAACACAAGATCTTGATCTCCTTGTCTTTGTGATGATGGTGGCGTGGAGTGGTTGTGGTGATGGAGTAGAAGGATCGATTGATAAATCGATTGATAATTAAGAGAGAGAGATGGAATGATTTTTAGAGAGAGGTAGGATAAGATTTGATAATTAAGAGAGAGAGAGATGGAATGATTTTGGGGATTTTGAAGTACTTAGGTTTTTTTTTGGGGTTTTTGTCAAGCGGGAAATAAGCTTTTGTCAATAGCGGGAAACAAAAAGAATAAGAGTTTGAGAGAGTTTGAGAGCGGGAAGTGTTTTGGCAAAAAAAAAAAAAAAAAAAAAAAAAAAAACAATAGATTTTGATGAAGCAGATTGTAAAAAAAACATAGATGACCCTATTTATGACGAAGCAAAACGAGCGTCATCTAGCAAGCTAAATTTTAACTGATTATGACCCTATGTTATGACGCTTCTGAAAACGAGTCATCCCCAATAAAAAATTTACTCGTTATGACTCTTATTTTATGACTTTGCTATTTGCGCGTCATCTTGTAGCGTGCGTCATAAAATGCGAGTCAAGGATAGACCTTTTTCTAGTAGTGAAAAGACAAGAACAATATATAATCAAACAACACATAGACATATTGATTGATTAAATGATAACTTATCTTCAATTAAACATGGAGATCCAAGGGTATGAAAACCCTTAAAAATGGCAGAAATTCGTCTTTAGGGTTTCTCCTCACAAAGTTGCACACTAATGACAAAAAATTGCAAAACTATATATAGAGTTTAAGGGCTGACGGCGTCACGTTATAGGACTTGACGCCGTCCACCTCGCCGTGTCTAGGGTTCCCGGATGGCCTTCTTGACGCCGTCCCTCTTTAGACCTCCAAAATCCGCTCTGGCTTATCAAAGCTTGACGCCGTCAGAATATGGCTTGACGCCGTCCCTCTTTAAGTTAAACCGTGATGGCCTTGATCACTTCAAAGGGTGACGCCGTCAGACTTTCCATTGTAAAATTCTCTGGCTTATCATGAGTAATTTTCATATCCACCTTTTTTGCCAAGCCATGACGCCGTCAAGGGCAATCCCTGACGCCGTCAAAGGTACTTTCCAGCATAATTTTGAGACTTTGTCGTTTTCTTCACTTTTATGCTCCAAAAACGTCCAAAATGCTTCATTTTCCAGATTTCTTCTTCAAAGTACCTAAAATGACAAAAGGAACGATTTAGGGCAATATTTGATCAAATAAATACGATTTAGGGATTAAATGACCCCCTAAAAGCGGTACACTTTTCGCTTCATCAAATACCCTTACACTTGAGATTTGCTTGTCCTCAAGCAAATGCGCTTTTATTCTAATCAAAATACAAGTTAGGGGTCATTTAATGCTAATATAAAAGTAATTACAACAAACAGTCGTTCCACTTTAATCATAATAAGCACGGAGATTACATACTAGCACCTCACAAGTAGTGTTTATATACTCACATCTCTCAGGTGTCATCAAAATAAATCTCATAAATGAAAACGGATAATATCTCTCACTACCTGTCATAGCAAATAGATTACCATAGGCTTGGGAAAGGATCGAAAACCTCCTCCACTAGGCGTAAGCACCTAAGATAAACTATCAAAGAGGGCTTTTAAATGGGTTATAACGTGAGGTGTAGGGATATGATAAACACGGTTTTGTTGGATAAGGGATATTTTACTGGTGGCCAGTTAAAGATCTTGATTAATTACATGTACAATATGGCGTTGCTAAGCCAAGACTAGACTCGAATTAAGCTAAAAACAAAATAACAAAAACATAAAATAAACATAAAATGAAACGGGATGGTAGTCCGTATGTTTTTTCTATTTTTCTTTTTCTCATTTTTTTTTTTTTTGTATTTTTCTTGATTTTTTTTTTTTTTTTTTTTTTTTTTTTTTTTCATACACTCTTGCCCTACCATCCAAAATAATAAATCATAGGGGCGTTGCATTCCCCTTACACTTGAACTTTTACATAACTTTACAAATAACTATTCTAATGACTCGAATTAAGATAATCGAAACACTTGGAGTACTTTTAAAATATTTAGCACATATGGGGGTAATAAATGATGTTCTTCCCCATTACTCCATTACACTAGTACTTTACCCATGAGTCCCAATCGTCCCAAAACAATATGTACAAGGATATGACTCGACTTAGCAACCATGTAATCAATTAGATAATTAACTTGGGTTTAAACAAATGTTGTCACAATAATGCACTAAAAATGAGTGCATACAAGGTGGGCTAAGGCGATTTGGGTGTACATTTTAGTGGGGTTAAACAAATTCTTCCTTTAAGTAAAATGCTTAAAGGTCGAAACGAAAAGATAGGCTCTGAGGGGTGTACTAGGGGTATCGTGTACTAAAAATGAGTACAACGCAAAGGGTGTGGGAGAATTACTTGACCAATGTAGCCAAAGTAATTATAACAAAAAACACAGGTGTAAAACAATGGGTTAATCCTAATGCCTCTTATCATGTAGTAAATCTAACTACACGAATGTAGTCTCACTTGTGGCCTCGGAATGGTCCTAACGCAAGTTCTAGAATCTAAGTGCTACCGGTACACACATCATAGCATAAATGCTTTTCCTACCAATTCTAGGGGCGAACCTCACATATTTGGGGGTGGAAAATTTTTTAGTGGTACGGTTTTTGTGCTAGTCATATAACTCCTATCCGTGAGACGCTCATTAAGATCAAAGTTTCACTCCTATATGTTGTAAAAAATTTTAAATTTGGCACTAAAATTGCCCTAACAGGTATTTCTCTCAGTTTTATTACACATCTACTATTAAACAAACAAAAATCAAGCGTAATAGCATTCTCTAAAGTATCGTACTATATAACCTGTTAAACCTGAGAAAACATACATCTCATGTTAAACCTGTCCAAAATAACCTGTTAAACCTGTTAAACCTGAGAAAACAAACATCGCCAAAAGCTTGATTCCACATACATCTCCTTGTCCAAAATAACCTGTTAAACCTGAGAAAACAAACACGAAAACCTGCATAACATCGGCGGGATAAATTCTATATATAAGGATATAATGCTTGTGGAATGATAATTTTGCAGATTCCTGGAGATTATAAGTTAGAGATTTAATAAAAACTTTTTATGAAAACAAAACTTTCAAAAATTTCAGAAAATTAAAACCTGACGCCGTCAGGTTGTAAAGCCTGACGCCGTCAGAAATGATCTGACAGAATTCTCATGTTAAGTTTCCGGAAAATTTCTGGAAAAACCTATACCCTACTTCCTGGAATTCCTGCAAAATATCATTATGACTCGATACAAGCATTTGACTCAAACAAATACGAATATGTATGTTAATTTATTATTATTACGATTCATGTTTATTTGTGTTCTAATAAACCGATTTGGATTTCCCTTACACTTATCTTTTTGCAAAATACCTTTATATGTAGTTAAGACGAAGTTAAAAACAAGATAAAGCATTTTCACAATTTAGTTTTGAACATGAATCAATAATAATAAAAATTAAACACACATACGGAAGCAAATAAAATCCAACAAACAAATAAATAAACACATAAAACAAATAAAACTTGCATGCAATAAAGAAAACAAAGTGTCACAAATGTTTAAAGGCCAAAAGATGCCAAATCCTAAACTATTACAGACCAAATTGTTCTAAAATATACAACCATAGATTAAATTGTTCAAACATTATAACATCAAATCAAATCATCACTGGGGTGGGGGACCTTGGCGATAGTCATAGTTAGGAGGGAGGTGCCCGTAGTACCCATATGGTGGGTAGTCCTGCTCACGTCCAGGGAAAGGGTCGATCTGCAGGTGTGGGTCCAACTGATCACGCGTAGATAAATGCTGCATCTGACGAACAGTGTGATCATACATCCAGTCGAACCTCTCGTCCACCCAGGTCCTCCAAGTATCAACCTGGCCCATCCATGCCCCCTGGTGAGCCTGCCAATCCCCTCTGCTCATGTGCCGGTAGTAATCTGCCGTACTAGCCTCATAACCCCCATGCTGCTGCTGCTGATGCTCCTCCTCCTCATCATCCTCATCACCAGCATCCTCATCTCCGTCTGGATTATACCACATAAAGGTCCCATCGTGCATCTCCATAACAACCTCCATCTGCTTCAGGGACCTAACCTTCACTGTCCTGCATGCATCACCACCACTCAAATACCTCATGACCTCGGGCCTGAGGACTCCATAGGATCGGGCCAACCGGGTGATAAACATCCCACCATAAATCCTATCTCCTTCCCTTTCCCCAACTCCACCATTCAGAAAGCTAGCTACCCAAAATGGATGTTGCAGTAAGCCTCATCAGACTAAATGGTGTACAAATAGAAGAGGTCTGAAGCAGTGACACGGTGGTGAGAGCTGTGGCGCCCTGTCAAACTGTAGGTGAGACATCTATGGGTCAACCTAACTCTAGGCTCCCTGATTTGAGATGCCACAGTAGTCGAGGTGTACACACCATCCCCAATAGTCGGCCAGAACATGGAACATCTAAAATCATTCCTCATTGTCTCTCCATGCAACAACCTAGGCATGAACCCTGCTTGAGTGGTTGCATGCTGACTGTACAACCCAAGTCTCCATCCAAACTCAGTAACCGAGCATGTCCTTAGCTCACCCCCCAGCCTAAAATAGATTGTGGTCCTGCCCACATCGGTCCTTGCCTCGGCCATGTCAAAGTGAAAAGTGGCAAAGAATTCACGTACCAATTCGTCATAGACCGGCTCTTGAATTCTAAACAGGTTTTCCCACTGAGGGCCGGTAAATTCATCCGTTTGAAAGCTTTGAAGAAAGGTTTGCTCAAGACCTTCTGTTGTTCCCTTTACACGATTAGAGTTCACTAGAAAGTTAATCTATTTCGTGTTATGACTAATACAATGTTTAGGATTAATTCTAACAGTTATAAAACGTGAGTATAAAAACAACAATATTTTTCAACGTTTAAATTCTTATTAGAAATAATTCCAAGAATCTATACCCAAGTGTTTTGCGGAACAAACACTTGGGATTGAATAGACAAGGGTATGGGGTGTCTCCTATCGAAACTCAAGTTTTGCTTGAGTGGTAACAATATACCCACTGAGCTATCTCAGTGAGTTGTATACTCTTTGTAGGAGAGAAGTTTCTTTGTAAAAGTTCAAGACTTTAAATATACAAAGCACACTTTAACTTCTCTCACATCTGATCTATTTATACACAAGTAATCTAAGTATAAGTGATTAAATATAATACAAGTTGTTGAGGTTGCGTGTCTGACAATTACAAATAGTAATTGTCATTTCCAAGAACCAATAGGAAAGGGCTAAGAAGACTTTGGGAGTTGTTGGCTGACACTCCATGACTTTTAGCCGCAATAGGGAAGGTTGGATCTGACAAGAGAAGAGTGTTGGGTTTACACTCTTATCTTCTCAGATCTTTTCCCTATTGTTCCCGCCTTTTCTTCAGGCGATGGTTCCTCAGACTTCAATCACTTTGTTGTTGAGGAGACTGGATTCAGTGAGTTCTTGTCCAACACTCACTGAACCATCATCTTCTTCTTTGGCTCAAGTCCGACTCAGGGAGTGCCGCCTTCCTGAGAAGTGAATCCTTCTTCTTGAATTCGTCTTAAGCATCTTGAAGATGACTCACTGAGAGGCTGTTCTCTCAGTGACTTGAATTGTTCTCGGTTTAAGTTTAACACTTAGTTAATTTGTGTCCAAATCATGTTTTACGTATTCTTGGGTTTTACATAACCCAACAATCTCCCCCTATTTGGATATAAATTATTCCTAAGTGTTTTTCATCAGTATGAGTGAGCTAAAGTCTTCTGCTCATACTGAATGTACTAGAAAATAAACAAGGATACTGATATAGCAAAACATTCATCAATTTATTCATCATTACAAGTCCTATTATTCTAAGTACAAAATACTCATGGTTCCTCAACAAGACCCATGAGTTCAAGCTTCGCCTTCTTTGACATCAACACCTCTTTGTCAGGTCGTTCTTTCATCAACTGATCCATTAACTTTACAAACTCCTCATTTTCAGGTCTCCTGATATTAAGCGCCATCAGTTTGTAAGCAAGGAGTGTTGTTGTTTCTACTTTGTCGATGTCAGAGACTCTTTGAAAGGCTTCCTGACCAAACTCATCCACAAAGAAGATGCCATACTCAGGTTCCTTAATGACTAGGTTGGGACGGAATTTGACTCCCTGAGGAGGAACTCTATTGCAGTGAAGTGCAGCTATATATTGTTCAGGCTCCATAGCTACAGCTTTCCTTTTCTTCCCAACCTTCTGAGTAAACTCAGGGATAGTTAGTCCCTGAGAAGCAAGTGCCTCATCATGGTTAATGCCCAGACTCTTTGCCACTCTTGCAAGTTCCTCATACTTAGCACTCAGTGACTTGATGATGATTGGGGCATTCTTGCTTGCGGTTTTCTTCCTTAGGATAGGCATCTGATGCGTGGTTTTGCAACCTTACAACAGGTTTTACCTCTCGAGGGATCTCAAGAGGCTTACAACCCCACCAGGCAGTGTACCTGACCGATGTAGTATAGTGTAGTGGTAAGTACGGGGGATTGATCGTTCTCCACAGGGAATAGTGTTCGTTAGGTATGAAAGACTACTCTAATAGGTCTAAGGGTTGAGGAAGATTCTTTTTTATGTTTTTATATTTTTATGAAAGCAAGTAAAATCTCGGGTTTGAAGGAGTGGGCGGAATTAGTTGCTAGTCAACTAACCCAAATAACTACAAATGCAAATAAAATAAATAACTGATAATAAAATTGTTGGTGAAAACTTATGTGTAGAGAAATGTGTTTACTTAGATTTCCTTACTCCCTAACTATCTTTTACCGGTTGATTAGTGTGTATTAGTTGCGTGGATGACGGGTGTATTCCTTAATACCATTTGTGGGGTGGCGTACGTACTTCCCCAACTCTACAAGCTCCTACTTCACTCCTATGTCGAGCCGGCTAGGAAGCTCCTAACATGGGATCACTAGAATTCGCTTGTGCATTAAATACAACCATAAAAACCTTTAGTACGCATTTGGTTCATGTTTCTTAAGACGTTCAAGCAAGTTACCGAATAGGAAGTTAGCCAGTTTTCTTAAGCCTAACATAGATAAACAATCATCCAATACAACTAATAACACACTAATAACCAATAATCAATAGCTAGGTTTCATTAGATCTAAGCAAACACAAGATAAATCTAGCCTAACATATTAATCAAAGGACAAGAACAAGATAGAATCAAACAACACATAGACATATTGAATGATTAATTGATAACTTATCTTCAATGTAACATGGAAGATCTCAAGGCAAAAAGCCTTGAAAAAGATGCTAAAATCGTCTTAGGGTTTTCTCCCCAAAATTCCACACTAAGTTCCACACTAATGACAAAAAATTAGAAAACTATATATAGACTTTTGGATCTGACGGCGTCACGTTATGGAGTGTGACGCCGTCACCTCGCCGCTTTTAGGGTTCTCGGATGACCTTCTTGACGCCGTCCCTCTTTAGCTCTCCAAAATCCGTTCTGGCTTATCAAGGCTTGACGCCGTCAGACCTTGAACGTGACGCCGTCCCTCTTTGAATTAAGCCGTGACGCCCTTGATCAGGTTAAAGCGTGACGCCGTCAGAATTCACATGCAATTTTCACTGGCTTATCATGAGTAAATTTCACATCCACCTTTTCTTGCCAAGCCATGACGCCGTCTGGAGTAAATCCTGACGCCGTCAAAGGTAACTTCCAGCACAATTTTGAGACTTTGTCGTTTTCTTCACTTTTATGCTCCAAAAACGTCCAAAATGCCTCCTTTTCCAGATTTCTCCTCAAAAGTACCTAAAATGACAAAAGGAAGGATTTAGGGCAATATTTGATCAAATAAATACGATTTAGGGCTTAAATGACCCCTTAAAAGCGGTACACTTTTCGCTTCATCAAATACCCTTACACTTGAGATTTGCTTGTCCTCAAGCAAATGCGCTTTTATTCTAATCAAAATACAAGTTAGGGGTCATTTAATGCAAACATAAAAGTAATTACAACAAATATTCGTTCCACTTTAATCATAATAAGCACGGAGATTACATACTAGCACCTCACAAGTAGTGTTTAGATACTCACATCTCTCAAGTGTCATCAAAATAAATCTCATAAATGAAAACGGATAATATCTCTCACTACCTGTCATAGCAAATAGATTACCATAGGCTTGGGAAAGGATCGAAAACCTCCTCCACTAGGCGTAAGCACCTAAGATAAACTATCAAAGAGGGCTTTTACATGGGTTATAACGTTAGGTGTAGGGAAAAGGAAAACACGGTTTTGTTGGATAAGGGATATTTTACTGGTGGCGAGTTAAAGATCTTGATCAATTACATGTACTATACAATGTTGCTAAGCCAAGACTCGACTCGATCTTAAGCTAAAAATAAAATAACAAAAACATAAAATAAACATAAAATGAAACGGGATGGTAGTCCGTATTTTTTTTTTCTCTTTTTCTTTTTCTCATTTTTTTGTATTTTTCTTGAAATTTTTTTTTTTTTTTTTTTTTTTTTTTTTTTTTTTTTTTTTTTGTGCATACATTCTTACCCTACCATCCAAAATAATACATCATAGGGGCATTGCATCCCCCTTACACTTGAACTTTTACATTACTTTACAAATAACTATTCTAATGACTCGAATTAAGATAATTGAAAAACTTGGAGTACTTTTAAAACATTTAGCACATATGGGGGTAAATGATGTTCTTCCCCATTACTCCATTACACTAGTACTTTACCCATGAGTCCCAATCGTCCCAAAACAATATGTACAAGGATATGACTCGACTTAGCAACCATGTAATCAACTAGATAATTAACTTGGGTTTAAACAAATGTTGTCACAATAATGCACTAAAAATGAGTGCATACAAGGTAGGCTAAGGCGATTTGGGTGTACATTTAAGTGGGGTGTAACAAATTCTTCCTTTAAGTAAAGTGCTTAAAGGTCGAAACGAAAAGATAGGCTCTGAGGGGTGTACTAGGGGTATCGTGTACTAAAAATGAGTACAACGCAAAGGGTGTGGGAGAATTACTTGACCAATGTAGCCAATGTAATTGTAACAAAATCACAGGTGTAAAACAATGGGTTAATCCTAATGCCTCTTATCATGTAGTAAATCTAACTACACGAATGTAGTCTCACTTGTGGCCTCGGAATGGTCCTAACGCAAGTTCTAGAATCTAAGTGCTACCGGTACACACATCATAGCATAAATGCTTTCCTACCAATTCTAGGGGCGAACCTCACATATTTGGGGGTGGAAAATTTTTTAGTGGTACGGTTTTTGTGCTAGTTATATAACTCCTATCCGTGAGACGCTCATTAAGATCAAAGTTTCACTCCTATATGTTGTAAAAAATTTTAAATTTGGCACTAAAATTGCCCTAACAGGTATTTCTCTCAGTTTTATTACACATCTACCATTAAACAAACAAAAATCAAGCGTAATAGCATTCTCTAAAAATCGTATTTTTACCCTCCCCTTACACTTAAGATGAACATTGTCCCCAATGTTCAAATAACAAATGTAAAAGCATAAAGTAAAAGAATGAAATCAAATACTCCCCTGATTCGCTCGGTGGATAATGAAATAATACGGTTAAATCTTCTTCCAAGGTAATGTAGAAGCTCCATGACTAATGCATCGCCATAAGCTTGATTCCATATACATCTCCTTGTCCAAAATAACCTGTTAAACCTGAGAAAACAAACACGAAAACCTGCATAACATCGGCGGGATAAATCTATATATAAAGATATAATGCTTGTGGAATGATAATTTTGCAGATTCCTGGAGATTATAAGTTGGAGATTTAATAAAAACTTTTATGAAAACAAAACTTTCAAAAATTTCTGAAAATTAAATCTGACGCCGTCAGGTTATAAACCCTGACGCCGTCAGAAATGACCTGACAAAAATTCTCATGTTAAGTTTCCGGAAAATTTCTGGAAAAACCTTTACCTTACTTCCTGGAAATCCTGCAAAACATCATTATGACTCGATACAAGCATTTGACTCAAACAAATACTAATATGTATGTTCATTTAATATTTTTACGATTCATGTTCATTTGTGTTCTAATAAACCGATTTAGATTTCCCTTACACTTATCTTTTGCAAAATACCTTTATATGTAGTTAAGACGAAGTTAAAAACAAAATAAAGCATTTTCACAATTTAGTTTTGAACATGAATCAATAAAAATAAAAATTAAACATACATACGGAAACAAATAAAATCAAACAAACAAAGAAATAAACACAAAAAGCAAATAAAGTTTGGGTTGCCTCCCAAGAAGCGCTTTTCTTTATTAACGAGTCTTGTAGCTAGACTCAAAGTCACGGGTTCTACGTTTTTCCGTTATGCTTCTCAATTGCCCCTCTAACCATCCTAACAACCTCCATATCAATTTTGTATTTAGGTCCAAGGTTTAAGCAATCTTTATAATAAAGGCTTCTCTTATTCCAAACATAGTCCATGCCTTTTTCTTTATCCTCTTCATTGATGTCCTCAATCGCACCAATGTTGTCCTTGTCAAATCGAGGCACAAAACGAAATTCATTAACCCGATAAGGCATCCTATATGTGATCCTATCTATGTGATTAGAAAACTGAACCGTGCCTTTCGAACGATCATACCTTAAATTGGATGCTTCAATAAATGGCTTACCTAACACCACGCGAGATAGGCGGCAGTCAACAACACTTGCCAAATCTTCTAAGATCATGAAGTTGGTGACAAAGGTAAAATTCCCAACAAGGATATGTATATCTTTAATCCTTCCAACGAAGTTGCAAACTCCGCCTGGACACTTGGGGTCCATCCTAGGCTCAAGTGGTGTGTTTATGATCTGGCTATAAAGGCCTGAGGACATAACGTTGATTGGGGATTCACAGTCAATGTAAGCATTCTCAACGTATTGGTACCCAATCATACATGGTATCTTCACATTCCCGGGATCACCTCTCTTAATCTTTGGGTCAATTTTAACAAAAGGTGGTCGAGGGTTATCAACTAGGTTGTTATAGTAAGCAATCTCCTCCTTAGTGGGGTATTCATTGAAACAATCATCCAACCTAGGATCTACCTTCACTTCATCAATTTTCTCAATCAACTTATCAACCGTAAGATTATTACGTTCTAAGTAATTATCTGAGTATATGGCGGTCCCTAAGTTGTTCAAGGCATAATCAAGCTCTATATCAATCATTCTACTGAGCTCCCTGAGCTCACTAATCTCATTCTCAAGTTGGCTACGCAACAAAGCCACTTCGCCAGGTGTAAGGGGTGGATTCGCGTTTTCCATAATGGCAAACTGAATAGTCAATGAAAATTTGTTACGGACAAAAGCACAAAGAAAATAGATAGGCTAAAGAAAACCTAGAAAAAGAAAATAAAAATCTCACTAGAAAGGAATCTAGTGAGTAGACCTATAAAATAAAAATTCAACCTAAACAATAACTATTCCCCGGCAGCGGCGCCAAAAACTTGATGCGTGGTTTTGCAACCTTACAACAGGTTTTACCTCTCGAGGGATCTCAAGAGGCTTACAACCCCACCAGGCAGTGTACCTGACCGATGTAGTATAGTGTAGTGGTAAGTACGGGGGATTGATCGTTCTCCACAGGGAATAGTGTTCGTTAGGTATGAAAGACTACTCTAATAGGTCTAAGGGTTGAGGAAGATTCTTTTTTATGTTTTTATATTTTTATGAAAGCAAGTAAAATCTCGGGTTTGAAGGAGTGGGCGGAATTAGTTGCTAGTCAACTAACCCAAATAACTACAAATGCAAATAAAATAAATAACTGATAATAAAATTGTTGGTGAAAACTTATGTGTAGAGAAATGTGTTTACTTAGATTTCCTTACTCCCTAACTATCTTTTACCGGTTGATTAGTGTGTATTAGTTGCGTGGATGACGGGTGTATTCCTTAATACCATTTGTGGGGTGGCGTACGTACTTCCCCAACTCTACAAGCTCCTACTTCACTCCTATGTCGAGCCGGCTAGGAAGCTCCTAACATGGGATCACTAGAATTCGCTTGTGCATTAAATACAACCATAAAAACCTTTAGTACGCATTTGGTTCATGTTTCTTAAGACGTTCAAGCAAGTTACCGAATAGGAAGTTAGCTAGTTTTCTTAAGCCTAACATAGATAAACAATCATCCAATACAACTAATAACACACTAATAACCAATAATCAATAGCTAGGTTTCATTAGATCTAAGCAAACACAAGATAAATCTAGCCTAACATATTAATCAAAGGACAAGAACAAGATAGAATCAAACAACACATAGACATATTGAATGATTAATTGATAACTTATCTTCAATGTAACATGGAAGATCTCAAGGCAAAAAGCCTTGAAAAAGATGCTAAAATCGTCTTAGGGTTTTCTCCCAAAAATTCCACACTAAGTTCCACACTAATGACAAAAAATTAGAAAACTATATATAGACTTTTGGATCTGACGGCGTCACGTTATGGAGTGTGACGCCGTCACCTCGCCGCTTTTAGGGTTCTCGGATGACCTTCTTGACGCCGTCCCTCTTTAGCTCTCCAAAATCCGTTCTGGCTTATCAAGGCTTGACGCCGTCAGACCTTGAACGTGACGCCGTCCCTCTTTGAATTAAGCCGTGACGCCCTTGATCAGGTTAAAGCGTGACGCCGTCAGAATTCACATGCAATTTTCACTGGCTTATCATGAGTAAATTTCACATCCACCTTTTCTTGCCAAGCCATGACTCCGTCTGGAGTAAATCCTGACGCCGTCAAAGGTAACTTCCAGCACAATTTTGAGACTTTGTCGTTTTCTTCACTTTTATGCTCCAAAAACGTCCAAAATGCCTCCTTTTCCAGATTTCTCCTCAAAGTACCTAAAATGACAAAAGGAACGATTTAGGGCAATATTTGATCAAATAAATACGATTTAGGGCTTAAATGACCCCTTAAAAGCGGTACACTTTTCGCTTCATCAGATAGGCATCATCATATCCATTCTCTTAACCCATAGTCTGAGAATTTGACAGTTGGAAGATGTTCAGACTTTCTTGGACCTCTATGGATTGTTAAGCTCAGAGGTCTGGTGGGGTGAATGGTGATGTCAGTTATTTTGCCTTCACCTTTGGTATTGGTCATGTGCCATACATACCTCTCATAAATCCTCTGCCTCTTTTCTTCCATAAGTTTGGCTTGTTTGTTGTGTTCCTTAAGGATTTCAGCCTGAAGCTTGAGAAACTCATCCCCTTTGATGTCCTTCTGCTCAGACTCCTTGATCACTTCTTTGGCAACCTTAGAGATTTCAGACCTGTTGAGTACCAGTTCCTTCTCTCTTTCCTTCCTGAGCTCTTCTTGGTGTAAAATTTCAGCCAGTTGATCAGGAGTCCCATAGACCCTTCTCCCATCCTCTAAATCAACATAGAATGGTGCATCAGGATCTGCACGTCTTTCAGAAGAAGCCTTGACTAAGAGTGATTCAGGAGGAGGGTTTGTTTTAGTCACCATGATTTTCTTCCCTTTTTCAATGGGAGGAGGTTGACTGGTGGATGTCTCAGGGACAGTCACTAAAGCAGTATTGGGATCAGGGATTGGAGGATCATCAATTTTCTCCCCCTCAGCAGATGGCGGAGCTTCAATGGAGACACCTGCTGACTGAGGAGGTGGAGGAGTATGAGAGGCCTGAAGAATGGATAAAATGTTGGAGACCATAGACTTTGTTTTAGAAGTCTCATTCTTTACGGCACTCAGTTCGGTAGCCATTTCCCTCTGGGTGGTGGCGAGTTCAGATACTTGGGTGGTGTAGTGTTTGACCAGCTCATTATGTGTTGTTGAGAGCTGCTCAAAGGCTGAGGAGATTTGATCAGGTGCTCCTTGGATGTATTAACAGCCTGAGAAATGGACTCTTGTTGTGTCCTTAATCCTTGAAGATCTACCCCCTGAAGGAGCTTTAGAAGCTCAGTTATGCTGGTGGAGGTGTTAGCCTGAGAGGCCAAGTATGCATCCAATCTTGTGACAAAAGTGGGATCATCTGCAAGATGTTCTTGTACTGATTCTATAGCCTTGAGGATGTTGGACAGTTCCTGATGCTGTCCAGTGGCTATGTCATCTACAGATTTGTTTAGGTCGCCAAGTTGTTTATCAGTGAGGGTGGCGGCCTGAAGAATCTTTGCCTGAGATTCTTCCACTGAAGCCCTGAAGTCAGCATAGGAGGATGCCACTTCAGTGTGCTTATCCCATAGCTCATCCGCAACAGAGTTGTAAAGACCTTCGTTGGCTTTGCGAAGGACTCTTGCCATTTGTCTTTCAGAAGCCGGATGAGCATTGTCATACTTTTGCAACCACTTGGGAGTGGTTGAAGCACCTGATGATGATGATGAGGTTGATGAAGAGCTGGTTGGTTGATCTTCAGGATGAGGTGAGGAATGTTGTTTCTCAGAGGGCTGAGGAGGGCTTACTTGTGTTTCCATTTCCTCCTCAGCATCAGGGATCTCATCATCACCAAAATCTATCTCCTCCTCTGACTCATCAGCCAACAAATTTTTATAGTCAGCCAGAGAAGGAGCCTTCAGTAGATCCGGCTCCCCCTCAGAAGAGGGCTCACCTTCGTTGTGGCCAGGTCCTGATTCTTTTGTCATAATAACTGGTGGGGTTTGACCAGCCTGACTAGTCATAATAACTGGGGGGGTTTGCCCAGCCTGACTTTTAGAATCAGTTCCTGAGGGAACAAAAATGCCTGAGGTGGGTTTGGGTTTCGTATCGGCGGGTGGTTTAAATCCCTCCGAGTCTTTGTCCCCCTGAGCGCCTTCATCCACTAATGGGTGTTTTTCAGTGGAATCATGAGGCACTCCTTGTGAAGATGTATGGACCCCCTTCCCATCAGGATTGGTCTGTCCTTTTGGGGATTTAGGGTCCTGAACTCCCTGAGACCCTGAGTGTGATTGCTCAAGGACGTTAGCAGGATGTGAGTGGGTATGGGTCCCCTTCTCAGTGGAGTAGTACTGCTCCACCGAGGATATAGAACCCTGAACTCCCTCAGGCTCTGATTGTGAATTATCAGTGCCTTCATTAGGATGTGAGTGGGTGGATGCTCCTGACCCACCTGACTTGTTTTTGTCAGAAGGGACATTTGGAAAGGGTTTGCCCGAGATACTGAGGATGATTGCTCAGCACCCTCCGGTGGCGTTTGTTTTGTGGCCAAAGTGGTCTCTTGTATGGGAGTCTGAGAGGTCAAGGTCACAACAACTTTCTTGGTGCCTGAGGCAACAGTCTCAGTGACGAGTGGTTTAGGTCTAACCACCTTACTGGATTGCCCCCCTTTCCCTTTCTTCTTCTTCACCTTCTTGGTTGGTGAAGGAACTGGTGAGCATACATTTTCACCCTGAATCACCATTAACATGTAGGTGGTCAGGGCGACCGGTTGTACCTCAGTAATGTCACTACTAAAGTTGGTCTTATGCAAGATGTCAGGTTTTGTACCTTCATCGTCAGACCTTAAGTAGTCAGGACCAAGAAGATCCTGAAGCACACAGGAAATGAACCTAGGATAAGACATATGTCTTTGCCTATGTTTCCCTGAGAGCTTTGACACGAGGTCTCGAAAGATTATTCCTCCGATATCAATTTTTCTACCCTCCAAGAGACTGAACATCATCAATTGTTGTGATGAGTTCAACTGCTCAGTGGAGGATTTGTTTCCTCCGAGTACCTGAATGATGAATGTCATCATAAGTCTCCAGACAGGGTGAAACCATGTCTTCACTATTGGAGCCTTTGCCAACAAGGCTTCAGGAGACTCGCCAGGACGCCTAACATCATGTGGCCCTAGGAAAAGCATTTCCGCTTTTATTTCCTGATCAGTAGGTTAGCCTCAAAGTTCTCAACAAAGTTAAGACCAGTGGCCATGATGAAGGTCTTGTAGTTCAGGGAGAGAGTCTTAGTTCCATTCATCACAGTGAAAGTGATGATAGACTCTTTGGTGTCCTTAGGGCTAGTAGCCATTGCGGTACACCAAAACTCCCTGAGATAGTCATTATAGATGACTTCTGGGGTGGTTGTAAAGGCTGTGGCAAGGAAGCAGTTTTGTAAATACTTAACTACATCCTTGTAACCCGCATATTGCTGCGGGTAATGGAAATTTCCAACCACATTGTTTTTGGTCAAGTCCACGCCCTCCATTGTGAAGCTCACATTTGGGGCGGTGGTAATAGCATTAGAGGAAGCCATTTTATGATCGGGTTTAGGTCGGAAAAATGGTCGGATATTTCTTAATGCTAAGAACATACACACAATTTGTTTGAGAAATAAAAGGGCAAGTTTGCTTATAAATTTCTAAAAAAGCGTGTGTGTGTATTCTTTTGGATGGGTATTTATAGGATAGTGGAGATGGGGGTATTTTTGGCATTTGAGTGATCTTATTTAATCAAAATATATTTATTGGAAGTTATTTTGAATAAAATGTTTGAGATCCGCATTAAATGCCACCACCCACTTTTCCTCTTTTTTCTCAATTGGCAGAGTGAACATTGAGTAGTTTTCTGCAAAAGGAGAAGTTGCAGAGTTTCCATCATCACACAGTGTTTTTGTGTGAGAGAGGGCATTGAATGCCAAGTTGGGAAGTGGGGGCCCATTTGGTGTATGCCAGAAAGGCTAAAAGAACAAATATTCTTGATTTAAATATGAGTTCAGTTACCAACCTCGGACATTTACTAACTAGATACTTAGAGCATTTAAGTTAGTATTTAATGTCCTATTTCAGGGCCCTGAATGACTCTTCATTCAGTGATGGGTTTTCAGGGACTTGGGATTAGTCACTGAAGATTTAGGAATATGGAATGATTCCTGAGAGACAAGGATTCAGGAACTTGGGTTTAGTTCCTGAGGATGAGGATTAGTGAAATAATTCACTGAAGAACACATTGAGTCAGGGACCTGAGATTATAAGAATTTACACTTCAGTTGGTAGGAATCAATCAGTGGACTAATTCTCTATATCCAACATTCCTAATTCAGCTTTCAGTCTTGTGAAAGTTGGTTCATCCAAAGGTTTGGTGAAGATATCAGCTAACTGATATTCAGTAGGAATGAAGTGTAATTCAATGTCACCATTCATGACATGGTCCCTGATGAAGTGATATCTGATATCAATGTGTTTTGTTCTCTGATGAAGAACAGGGTTGTTTGAGATTGCAATTGCACTTGTGTTATCACAAAAGATGGGTACCATCTTATACTGAATTCCATAGTCACTGAGTTGACTTTTCATCCAGAGTACATTTGCACAACAACTAGCTGCTGCAACATATTCAGCCTCAGCTGAGGACAAGGCAACTGATTGTTGCTTCTTAGCACTCCAACAGACTAATTTCCCACCAAGGATTTGGCAAGAGCCTGAGGTGCTTTTTCTGTCCATGTTGCATCCAGCATAGTCAGAGTCTGAGTATCCTTTGAGATCAAGTCCTGAGCACTTTGGATAGTATAATCCAAGGTTAGGAGTGCCCTTCAGGTACCTGAATATCCTTTTCACAGCAGTGATGTGTGATTCTCTTGGTCAGATTGATATCTGGCACATAGACATACTGAGAATTGGATATCAGGCCTTGATGCAAGTAGATACATCAGTGATCCTATCATTCCTCTAAAGAGAGTTTGATTTACTGGTTTACCAGTTAGATCAGGACCAAGGTTGTTTGGGGGAACCATGGGAGTTTTGACTGAGGCACAGTCACTGAGATCATACTTCTTCAGTAGATTCTTTACATACTTCTCTTGACTGATAGTGGTTCCTCTATCAGTCTGCTTGATCTGAAGACCAAGAAAGTATGTCAGTTCTCCCATCATGCTCATTTCAAACTTCTTTGCCATTAGTTTTTCAAATTGTTTGCAAAGTTTGAAACTTGTTGAGCCAAAGATGATGTCATCAACAATGTGTTGTCTATCTTGCCTCTGACAAATTTGTTTTGGATTAAGAAGGCTGAGAGAGTCTCATACCATGCCCTGGGAGCTTGCTTCAGTCCATAAAGGGCTTTGTTAAGCTTACAGACATGATCAGGAGACTCATGGCTTTCAAATCCAGGAGGTTGCTCAACATAAACTTCTTCTTTCAGTGAACCATTTAAGAATGCACTTTTAACATCCATTTGGTACACCTTGAAGTTCATGTATGTAGCAAAAGCAAGGAAGATCCTGATGGCTTCCATCCTTGCTACTGGTGCAAATGTTTCCTCATAGTCAATGCCTTCTTGTTGATTATAGCCTTTGGCTACAAGTCTGGCTTTGTTTTTAATGACTATGCCATTTTCATCAGTTTTGTTTTTGAATACCCATTTCATGCCAATGACTGAGACATTCTCAGGACATTTGACCAAGGTCATTACCTTGTTTCTGTCAAATTGTTCCAGTTCATCATGCATGGCCTGAACCCAACTTGGATGTTTAAGTGCTTCTTTAACACTTTTGGGTTCAATTGTGGAAATGAAGTCCACAAATAGGCATTCATTGGATGAGGCTGCTCTTAGACTAGCAGCCATGCTCCTGGTGAGCATGCCTTCAGTAGGCTCTCCAATAATATTGACAAGTTCAATATCCTGAGACCTAGTCCAACTTTCTTGAGGTCCTGGATACTGATTTGAACTTGTGGAGGCCTGATTGGGTAGAGGGTTTGGTTCTGGAGTAGACACATGATCATTGATTGGATCTTGAGTGTCTATCAGATCACTGAGATTGTTTGGATCTTGAGTATTTTGAACTGGTTGATTGATATCATCAGTATGTGTATGTGTCTCAACGAACTCAGTGATGGTTGGGTTAGGTAGGTTGTGGGGAATTATGTAATAGAGAGATTAGCATCATCTTGATACTGAGTAGAAGGATTGATTTCAGTCAGATATTCATCAGGAGGATATCTTGAAGAATTATCAATTCCTATCTCTTCTACTGAGGCAGTTGAGAACCTGATAGCATCAGTGCTCTCATCAAAGGTAACATGAAATGTTTCCTCAGTCTGCTGTCTCCTTGTGTTGAACACTTTGAAGGCTTTTGAGACAAGTGAGTATCCCAGGAAGTATCCATCATCAGCTTTTGCATCAAATTTCCCTAGGTGATCCTTGTGATTATGAATAAACACAGGACACCCAAAGACATGAAAGTAGCTGATGTCAGGGATTCTTCCTTTGAATAACTCATATGGGGTTTTCCCATGTCTCTTGACAATTATGGATCTGTTTTGTGTATAGCAGGCAGTTTTGACTGCTTCAGTCCAAAAATGGTTAGAGAGGACTGATCCACATAGCATTGTCCTAGCAGCTTCAATAAGTGTTCTGTTTTTCCTTTCAGCAACACCATTTTGTTCAGGTGTGTATGGAGAGGAAAAGTTTTGGGAAATACCTTTCTCATCACAGAAACATTCAAGTTCATTATTTTTGAACTCAGTCCCATTGTCAGTTCTAATTTGTTTGACCTTAATGTCATTTTGATTTTCAATGTTCCTGACAAAGGACATGATTGTTTCAGCTGCCTGACTCTTTTTGATCAGGAAGAATACCCAGGTGTATCTTGAGTATTCATCCACTATGACCAGAGTATACTTCTCATGGTTAATAGACCTTGGACTGACAGGTCCAAATAGATCCATATGGAGAAGATGTAGGCAGTTCCTGATGGAAAAGTTGGTTTTGGTTTTAAAGGATGCTCTGTGATGTTTACCTTTTTCACAAGCTGAGCATGGTTTATCCTTAGAAAACACAAGAGATGGTAAGCCAAGGACCTTGTTTTGTTTTACAAGATTGTTAATGTTTTTAAAGTTCAGGTGGGTAAGTCTCTTATGCCAAAGCCAGTTGAGTGTATCAGTGGCTTTAGCAAAGAGACAAGTTCCATCCTGAGTTAGACTGGACATGTCTAAAACATAAACATCTTGTCTTCTTGGTGCAATGAGGACAATTTCCTTATTTGCATTGAAGATGGTTCCTTGCTTATCATCAAACTGAACTATGTATTTTGCATCACATAGTTGACTGACACTGATCAGATTATACTTAAGACCATTTACATATGCTATCCTAGTAAAGATAATACCATTGCAGTTTACTGAACCATAACCTTCAGTGAGACATGATGAATTATCAGCAAATATCACTTTGGGTCCTGATTCTTCCATATATTTGTGCAGACACTCCTTAACACCAGTCATGCTCCTTGAACATCCACTATCTAGATGCCAAACAGGATCCCTGGCATACTTCTGCACAAATAGTAAACTAGGTCAGTTCTTTCTAGGACTCCATTTCATGGAGGGTTTGGTATTGTAGGTCTTTATGAAAGTATTAATTGATTCATGGTCAGAGGTTGAGTGGACTGAGCTACCACATGTTTTGCATTTGGTTGTAGGGGTAGCCTCAGTAGTCTGAGAGGATTGTTTCTTTCCTCTTTTTGACTGAATGACCTTCTCTTTTCCTGAGGATTTTTGAGTGAAACTTCCACTAGATTCACAATGTTTGTCATATTGACAATTCTCAGGGTGGTGGTCATTGAATCCACACAAAGGGCAGGGTGGAAAAGGCTTGGCCTTTTGCTTCTGTTTCTGCTTAGAATAAGAAGGGTAGTTCAGGCACTGAGCCTTAAGTCCTGAAAAGTTTGACATGACTGAGCATTGTTTATGATCAGAAGTCCTGTGATCTTCCTTTTTGCAAATCATGCAATAAAGGACTCTATAGCAATCATCAGTGAGATGATTTGTATAGTTGCATAGCTCACATCTTTTCAGGGGTTTTGTGGGTTTGGGTTTGGTCTTTGAGGAAGTTGGTTTTTGTTCTTTCTTGGATTGAGAGGATTTCTCAGAAGATGCAATCTTCTCTCCTAGCTTCCTGACCATTTCAGCCAACTGATCAAATTTTGATTCAGGGCTTTGGGTTGATACTTCAGAAGGGACTGAAGTTGATGAGTCATCAGTGTTTACTGAGACATCAAGGTTAGCTCTCTTCAGGATGGTTGTTCCCTTCCTGATCTCTCCTTTGGAGAGTGTGGTGAGAAGACCATAGGTGGTAGGCCTAAGTTAGGTGAAGCACCCTGAAGGGTATTCAGTGGAGGAAGTGGAGGGTATGATTCTGATTCAGACTCATCCAAGGACTCAGTGAGTGGTTCAGTGAGTTCAAGCTTACTGAGTTTTTCAGTGAGTCCAAGCATATTTTTCAAAGCCTGACTTTCAGGAAGCAAGATCTTTCCAGTCTCAAAGTTTGGTAACTTACTGACTGGGTTGTCCCTGACAATCCAGTCATTTGACTTGGGAAGTAATTCTTGCTCAAAAGATATGCCAGCTGGAACAAAGTTTATTTCATTTTGACACACAGTTGGATCAACCATAAGAGGGTCAATACCAATGGTTTTCTGAGAGATTAATCCCACAGTGTCAAAAACCTTAGGGTTCTTTTTGGTCCAGCTTTGAATGATAGCCTTTTCTTTGTTAAGTTCAGTTTGAAGGACTTGGTTTTGTTTCAAAATCTCAGTGTTCTGAATTTGTAGAGTTATTGTTTCTAGTTTGGCTTGCTTGAGTACAAGCAGTTCATCTCTACATTTGTTCAATTCTGACACAATATTGTTATATTTTGAAAGCAAGTTAAGCCTTTGTTCTTCAACAAACTTTAAATCAACACAAATATAATTCATGTAAGACTGCCAATCAGAATCATCATCCATAGAAAGTAAAGTAGTTACCTTCTTCATGGTGATGTTGACCCACTCTCCATTTCTAGCATGACCTTTTCCCACAGCCACCTGATCCTCTTCTGAAAGTGCCATCAGTGCACTAACTCTTATTTCCTCATCTGAGGAAACCTCTTCATCATCCCAATCATATGCTTCAGCTATTAAAACCTTGTTCTTTGTCTGAATAGGTTTAGATGTTTGAGGAGCCTGAGACAATATGGGGTTAGTTTCAAGAAGTGCAAGTTTAGCTTTGATATTCCTATATTTTGTTTCAAAATCCTTTTGACCCTTGTTTTGGAATTGTTGGGTGGACTGAAACATTTTAGGTTGAAACTTGCTAGTTCCTGAAAATTTGTAAGAGGGTTCTGAGATAGTTTTAGAATAACAGTCCCTAGCAAAATGACCCTTTTTACCACATTTAAAACATTCAGTGGTCTCATTTGCTTTTGATTTTGTAAAGTTGGACTGATTCCTTTTGATGAAACATTTTGAACTAGCAAGGAGTGCCCTTTCTTGGAATTCCAAGTTTAGATCATTCAGGTATTCCTCATCAGTTCTTTCATCAATTTCTTCTTCAGAATCCTCTTGAGTATCCTGCACAACACCATTAGAATAGAAAGCAGTTGATATGGGTGTGGAGGTTAAGGCCTTTTTGGACTCAAAAGCTTTTGAGTCAGGATATCTCCTTGAGATCAAGTTGTCTTCATAGACAAACTTCCCATAAATTTCAGGGAGCTCAAGGGTCTGAATGTGGTTAGCATTCCTCAGTCCTTGTGAGAAGTTGAGCCACTTCTCAGGGAGACTGTTGACAAAGCCAACATTTGTCTCATGTTTGGTCAGTACAACACCATCATTTGATAATTCATTTATCAAAGTTTTGTATCTGGTGTAGGTCTGTGAGAGACTTTCAGAGTCTTTTGACCTGAAAGTATTATACTCAAGTTTAAGGTCCATGACCCTATTTTCCTTGGTATCTGAGGGAACCTCAAAGCTGTTTACCAAGTCATCCCAAGTCTGCTTGGCTGTAAGACAGTTGATGACTGATTCCATTATATCGTCAGGAAGACATGATATAAGGATGCTTTTCAGGCGTTGGTCTTGATTGACCACCCTCCTCTCATCAATGGTCCATTGGGCCTCAGGCTTGTTTAGCCCTGTGGCAGTCTTTGGGACAAATGGGCCATCCCTGATACAGGTGATGTAGTAGGGTTCCATACCAGTAAGATAGCAAATCATACGCTTCTTCCATTTGCTAAATTTCCCAGCTTCAAGTCTGGGTGCAACAGCTGAGTAGCTGCCACCCTTTTTGTCGACTAGATGGGGTACATTGATATCAGCCATAGTAGGATCTTGGTTTTAAAAACCTAGAGCACTCTTGGTTATTTTAAAAGATTTTATAAACCAGAGGCTCTGATACCACTTGTTGTTCCCTTTACACGATTAGAGTTAACTAGAAAGTTAATCTATTTCGTGTTATGACTAATACAATGTTTAGGATTAATTCTAACAGTTATAAAACGTGAGTATAAAAACAACAATATTTTTCAACGTTTAAATTCTTATTAGAAATAATTCCAAGAATCTATACCTAAGTGTTTTGCGGAACAAACACTTGGGATTGAATAGACAAGGGTATGGGGTGTCTCCTATCGAAACTCAAGTTTTGCTTGAGTGGTAACAATATACCCACTGAGCTATCTCAGTGAGTTGTATACTCTTTGTAGGAGAGAAGTTTCTTTGTAAAAGTTCAAGACTTTAAATATACAAAGCACACTTTAACTTCTCTCACATCTGATCTATTTATACACAAGTAATCTAAGTATAAGTGATTAAATATAATACAAGTTGTTGAGGTTGCGTGTCTGACAATTACAAATAGTAATTGTCATTTCCAAGAACCAATAGGAAAGGGCTAAGAAGACTTTGGGAGTTGTTGGCTGACACTCCATGACTTTTAGCCGCAATAGGGAAGGTTGGATCTGACAAGAGAAGAGTGTTGGGTTTACACTCTTATCTTCTCAGATCTTTTCCCTATTGTTCCCGCCTTTTCTTCAGGCGATGGTTCCTCAGACTTCAATCACTTTGTTGTTGAGGAGACTGGATTCAGTGAGTTCTTGTCCAACACTCACTGAACCATCATCTTCTTCTTTGGCTCAAGTCCGACTCAGGGAGTGCCGCCTTCCTGAGAGGTGAATCCTTCTTCTTGAATTCGTCTTAAGCATCTTGAAGATGACTCACTGAGAGGCTGTTCTCTCAGTGACTTGAATTGTTCTCAGTTTAAGTTAAACACTTGGTTAATTTGTTTCCAAATCAAGTTTTACGTATTCTTGGGTTTTTTCATGAAAGGTTTGCCCAAGACCTTCCCTCCTCAAAAAGCTCCAATCTACCACGGCCCCATTTTCAACTTTATGTTGTAGCAATTGGGTGTATTTAGTTGTGGCAGCATCGTCATCGAAGACACCCCAACTGAGGACCGTGTCGCCAAAGTTCTCTTGTTGAGATCTAGAAGAACTCCCTCGGCTAGGTCTTTGACGCTTACTCATTATCTGGAACAAAGCAAGGAGGAACAAAAAGGGTTAATTTGTGAATCAAAGAATTGGTTGAGCATCAGACAAGTCTGACGCCGTCACCCTTTGCTAGGTGACACCGTCAGGTTCGACCAAATTCAAATCCAAAATTACGAGGGAAAAATCAATATCCAAACTTCAAGCTTATAAACCAAACGCCCCTTTTTACAGCAAAATGGGTGATTGGATCATAGGTTATGGTTCAAATTCGTGGCCACCCAATTAGTGAATAAACCCAATTGATTGCCAATCATCAAATGCTTTAATCATTGCTAAATAACACTAATTAAAGGCATTATGAGTTCTAAGCATGAATCAATCCTAGGGTTTCATGAGTTGGGGGTTTTCGAAATTTAAAAATCCTATGAGTAATTAAAGCGAAAAGAATGAATAAGAATTACTTACCACGTGGAGATTGGTAACGAAAGTCGGTGAATTTGACCTTGAAAATTCGTGGGTGGGGTTGGAGTGGATATGGTTTGTGGGGTTTGTGATGAAAGTGATGGAAGTAAAGTTATTATTGCTGTGCAGACGGGGTGACGGCGTCACGTTCATAGTCTGACGCCGTTAGACCAGCGTAATTTACCACTTTGTGCCAGTTTACAATTGAGCCCCTTGTACTTTAAGGGAGCAGCTAGTCAGGGTCAATAACCCTGATAGCTAGTCTCGTTAACAAGTTCCTCTTGGGTCAAATGTTTTGTTACTGTCACGGGATGTAGTAAAATGTTGGAAAGGGCCGGTTGACGTCTCATTCAGGTTCCAATTTCCATCACGGCAGGTATTCAGGGAGTGGGAGGAACTTTTCCAGGGGGTTTTCGAAATGAGGGTGTGCTTTAATTGAGTTCTTCTCACACCTGGCTTAAAGCCAAAAGATCGTTTCCTAGCTTCATGAAAGTTAGGGAGCGTGACAACCATGCTTCCCACGAAAATGCTATGATCTTAAGAATCCTCTTTCTCGCGAGGGGATCTAAATGGATAAGAGGGTTTTAAAGGTGAAGGCTCGGGGAGAGGGGTTTCATCATCCCATTCGTTGTATGGTTCATTAGGGACCGGGAGTTCAAAGATCTTCTCGATCTTTTTGTGTGAAGCTTCTTCCCTAATTTTCTCCTTTATTCTCGCGATAAATTTTTCTGCTAGTTCCATGAACATATCTTGGGTGTTTTTCAATTGAGTCTCTAATTCCTGGATCCGTCTCTCTTGGTTGTTCACGAAAGTTAGCATTATCCCTTCAAATTCATCTTGTCGTGAGAATTGATGAAACATATGTTTACCAATTGTGTTCACACACTCCATTGGCAACCTGCCTTTTTATGTTCATCAGCCGTAGGTGTCTCAGCTTTCATTAATCTCGAAACCTGCCTTTTTATGTTTTCGAACAGCTGTTCTTGGGTTGCACTCATGCAATTTAAAATCCCTTCTTCCGAGAACGTTGAGTCTTTCCATTCTTCTTCTTCGTACTGTGCTAAGTCTTCAATGACTTCCCAGCACTTATCGACACTGAGCCTGCTCAGCCTTCCATTGGCAGCGTAATCTATGGCTCTTCTAGTTTGATGGCTTACGCCATCATAAAATAGTTGGATTTGTAGCCAAGTATCCATGCCATGGTTAGGGACTTTTTGGAGTAAGTCCTTGAATCGAGTCCATGCCTCGTAGAGGGTTTCGCCTTGACGTTGTTGGAACATCAAGATATCATTCCTTAGCTTGGTAGTTCTTCCCGGTGGGAAAAACTGAGCAAGGAAGCGAGTGGTGAGATCATCCCAAGAGGTGATGGATCCTGCGGGTAGACATTCTAGCCATTGACTAGCTTGGTCCCGCAGAGAGAATTGAAAGAGACGCAGTCGGGTCGTCTCTCGAGTGGCAACATCAAGGTCTATGGAATCAACGATTTTAAGAAAGTCCTTGAGATGTTGATTAGGATCTTCAGAACGAAGTCCATGGAATGCGCATCCGCTTTGCACCAACCGGATGGTGTCGGATCGCAAGGGTGTGACATTGGCTCCTTGAGTGAGCTCAATGGTGTTTCGATAGCCATGGTGGCTAGGACGAGAGTAGTCTCCTAAGGTACGGGCTCTAGGAGGTGGGTGTTGTTGTGGTGGTGGGTTGTTGGGATCAAGGATATTACCACCTTCCATGATGTCGGATGGTAATGGTTACGAACAAAGAAACGAAGAAAAAAAAGATAGACTAAAGAAAACCTAGAAAAAGAAAATAAAAATCTCACTAGAAAGGAATCTAGTGAGTAGACCTAATAAAATAAAAATTCAACCTAAACAATAACTATTCCCCGGCAGCGGCGCCAAAAACTTGATGCGTGGTTTTGCAACCTTACAACAGGTTTTACCTCTCGAGGGATCTCAAGAGGCTTACAACCCCACCAGGTAGTGTACCTGACCGATGTAGTATAGTGTAGTGGTAAGTACGGGGGATTGATCGTTCTCCACAGGGAATAATGTTCGTTAGGTATGAAAAACTACTTTAGTAGGTCTAAGGGTGAGGGAAGATTCTTTTTTGTATTTTTATATTTTTTTTATGAAAGCAAGTAAAATCTCGGGTTTGAAGGAGTGGGCGGAATTAGTTGCTAATCAACTAACCCAAATTACTACGAATGCAAATAAAATAAAATAACTGAAAATGAAAAGAGTTGTGAAACTTATGTGGAGAGAAATGTGTTTACTTAGATTTCCTTACTCCCTAACTATCTTTTACCGGTTGATTAGTGTGTATTAATTGCGTGGATGACGGGTGTATTCCTTAATACCAATCGTGGGGTGGCGTACGTACTTCCCCAACTCTACAAGCTCCTACTTCACTCCTATGTCGAGCCAGCTAGGAAGCTCCTAACATGGGATCACTAGAATTCGCTCATGCATTAAATACAACCATAAAAACCTTAGTACGCATTGGTTCATGTTTCTTAAGACGTTCAAGCAAGTTACCGAATAGGAAGTTAGCCAGTTTTCTTAAGCCTAACATCGATGAACAATCATCCAATACAACTAATAACACACTAATAACCAATAATCAATAGTTAGGTTTCATTAGATCTAAGCAAACACAAGATAAATCTAGCCTAGCATGTTAATTAAAAGACAAGAACAATATATAATCAAACAACACATAGACATATTGATTGATTAAATGATAACTTATCTTCAATTAAACATGGGAGATCCAAGGGTATGAAAACCCTTAAAAATGGCAGAAATTCGTCGTTAGGGTTTCTCCTCACAAAGTTGCACACTAATGACAAAAAATTGCAAAACTATATATAGAGTTTAAGGGCTGATGGCGTCACGTTATAGGACTTGACGCCGTCACCTCGCCGTGTCTAGGGTTCCCGGATGGCCTTCTTGACGCCGTCCCTCTTTAGACCTCCAAAATCCGCTCTGGCTTATCAAAGCTTGACGCCGTCAGAATATGGCTTGACGCCGTCCCTCTTTAAGTTAAACCGTGATGGCCTTGATCACTTCAAAGGGTGACGCCGTCAGACTTTCCATTGTAAAATTCTCTGGCTTATCATGAGTAATTTTCATATCCACCTTTTTTGCCAAGCCATGACACCGTCAAGGGCAATCCCTGACGCCGTCAAAGGTACTTTCCAGCATAATTTTGAGACTTTGTCGTTTTCTTCACTTTTATGCTCAAAAAACGTCCAAAATGCTTCCTTTTCCAGATTTCTTCTCCAAAGTACCTAAAATGACAAAAGGAACGATTTAGGGCAATATTTGATCAAATAAATACGATTTAGGGCTTAAATGACCCCCTAAAAGCGGTACACTTTTCGCTTCATCACCAGGCATAATCATCACATTGGTATCATATAAGGCAGGTTGGACTTGTGTAGAATCATTGTAGCTCTTAGACTAGGTCTAATATTATATCTAGGAACACATAATAATGAAGGCGGAATATTCAAACATAGAATCAACATTATTATGAACAAGGTTTTACATTCATAATCTCTAATATTATTAACAGCCCCAATTCTACTTGATCAAGGTAGAACTTGTTAACCTTGAGGCTGCACTAACTAACTAACTAACTAACTACTAACCCTAGACGTTTATAACTTACGTCTAGGTTACACACACACACCTTTACTAATCGACTACATCTTGTAGTTGTGCACATCTAACCTAATGACCCATGTCCTCTTTATATACTAGAGGGATTAGGGTTTACAATAAAGACAATCATAATACAATAAGGAAACTAAATCTTTTAAGTAAATCTTCTAGAATCTTCAAAATTCTCCATCTTTTTGTAGTTTCCCTTCTTGTCACATTAAGTCCTTCAAGTTTCATTCTTCTTGTTTTGTATCATCAAATCAATAAACCCAACAATCTTCCCCTATTTGATGATGACAAAACATACACGTTCTTGTACGAACTTCCCTAGACGAAGTAGAGAAGTTGAGATAATTAAATCTCGCCATGAATGAAACAAGTCTTGTCTTCCCCTTAAGTCATGCCATACCACTCCAAATCTCTTCTAACATCTCTTCTAACATCTCTTCCCCTTTTTGTTATCAACAAATAGAGAACGCAGACAAAACTTCCCCTTGAGTGGTGCATGTAGATGATTAAACATTCAATCAATAAGCTTCCCCTGAAACTAATATGTTTACATCATCTCTTGAATCACGAACTCCATAGGCCTTATGAACTGATTACTGATGAAGAAAATTGAGTATAACGAACTTGATGAAGAAGTTGAATTTCCCAAACTTGCGTCTTATATCTTGCACTATCCACGTGACTCCAAACTTATCCCTAGAAGTAGGCTACCAGGACCTCTTGATAAATCCTCAACTATCTGAGACACTGAGCACTACAACGTAACTCCTTTAAGTGATAGCAAAAGTGTGTAATCAGCACCCTAAGTTTATAGATCGCACATCCTTGCTAGATTCATCATGTCTTTGTCATCGCAATAACACACAAACATAAAAACGCGCACCTGTGAAACTCAACTACAACATCAAACAAGTAATATTCACTTTTCTTTTTCAAATAATCACCAAAACAAGCCATAAAATAAACCATTCTGTCCGTGATCCAAAACTGTGTGTGTTTCTTCCTCTGTGTTTGTAATCTAACAAACTGCTCATAATTAACCGAGAGCCAAAGTAGAACCAATCTCATAAAAACCCATCTCGGCTTCCCCTCACTGCTCGTAAATCATGCATAAACTTATAATAGCAGATTCAAAATTCAACAGCAGTACTTTCATAAAGCTAGCAGTACTTTCAAAGAATACGAACAGTACCTTGGAGCATAGCAGTACTTTAGTCGAACAGCAGTACTTTGGAGCAGTACATTGAAGAGAGCAGTACGTTGAAGAGAGCAGTACTTTGAACGAACAGTATTATCATATAATGATTATGTTGACTTTTAAAACGATTTCCTTCATATAATAATCAACAGTACCAATCTTCAACCAATCACTAATCCTCAAACAAATAAACCATTCGAATAATATAATCAGTAGGACCACTTGAAAATTACCCCATATGCGCATCTTCAAATCTCACCAATTATTAAGAACGAATCAGTCTTACACATGCACGAGACGACAAAATTCCAAACCGTTGGTATTAAATGCGAATCAGTCCCACACTGACAATAAAAGAATCTAACAAATATTGACCAATTTAGCGATTTAATAATCAATAGCAGCTCTAACCAACAGCAGCAGCTACGTCCACATATATAATTTAATTATCTCCACCGACCCACACGTTTTATCTTGTCGCCACATTAATTAAAACAGTATGCACAAAACTTGCTTAACCCTCGATCACAAAATCTTTTCCAAAGCTGCTTCATCTTCGACAGTAAAAACCTTGTAACATCCCTAGATATCACGAGCCCCAGGCTCTGATACCAATTGTGTAGAATCGTTGTAGCTCTTAGACTAGGTCTAATATTATATCTAGGAACACATAATAATGAAGGCGGAATATTCAAACATAGAATCAACATTATTATGAACAAGGTTTTACATTCATAATCTCTAATATTATTAACAACCCCAATTCTACTTGATCAAGGTAGAACTGTTAACCTTGAGGCTGCACTAACTAACTAACTAACTAACTAATAATAACTAAAGACCCGACCTACAGACTGACAGTGGGTAAAGACCCGACCCACTCCACAAATACTATAATAACTAAACTAATATTACGTTAACTAAACAAATACTAATAAGCCTACGAGCTACATAAATGCTAAATAGATACTCGGGGTGACCGAGTCTTCACATGAATATTTATATTCCTAACAAAACCCTATTCCTCTAGCTCAACTCACCGCTGAACAAGTTCTTCATCAAGAAGCTAATGAGTTAGCTATGTCTTACATCGTCCAGGGGATTCCAAATCCTATCTTCAGGAGCATCGATGCACAAAAGACAACAAAGGATATGTGGGAGCATGTACACCTTCTCATGGAAGGTACTGAGTTAAATCAGGAAGACTTGGAATCTAAGCTTTATATGGAATACACACACCTCACCATTGAAGCTGGAGAATCTTTAGAATCATACTACCATCGGTTTACCAACATTATCAACGATCTGGATCGTCACAACATCATTTTACCAAAGATTGCTGTGAACTCTAAGTTTCTAGGGTGTCTCGAACCGGATTGGCAAAAGTATGTGACTTTTGTTAGACAGGCCAAGAATCTACACAACGCATCTTATGGGTTGTTGTATGATTACCTCAAACATCACCAATCCGAAGTTGACAAGGACCGAGCAGCTCGTGGAGGTTTTTCATCGTTACCTACTTCAAACCCACTTGCTTTAATGGCTCAATCTCACTTTGCACCGCCAAATCCGGATTTTGTTCAACCACCACCACCTCATTCGGGTTTTGCACCACAACCTTCAAACCAACTTGTCCCATATGAAGCACCTTCACAATACTCTGATAATCAACTCGTCTCATACGACAACACTGATTATAGTATGTACTCCAACGCTGACAACGATGAAGATGATGCCTTTAAATCTTTGAACGAGGGATTTGCGTTGATCGATCGCGCCTTTAGCAAATTCTCAAACAAGTCTAATAATCATTTAAGGTCTTCATCAAACACAAGGAATCAAGCAGTGGTTAATGATGGAAGGGTTGAAATCCAGAACAGGGCTTCAGGGAGATTTGGTTTAGGAAATTATATAAAGAATTCTAGTGGACAAAGGTTTAATTTGGGAGGAATAGGTAGAAACAACATGGGTAATACACAGAGGAGGGCTCAGATTGTTGGAACAGAAAAGAAAGGGATTGCAAACACAACAATTACATGTTATAATTATGGTGGGATTGGTCATATGGCAAATGCATGCCCAAAGCCAAGAATAATGGGTAGTGCTTATCACAAGGAAGCTCTTCTTCTGGCATTGAAAGATGAAGTTGGGGGTACTTTGACCGAGAAAGAACACAACTTTATGGCAAATGCATTCTCAAATTATGAAATGGAAGACCTTGAGGCAAATGCAGCTGTAATGTTGATGGCAAACATGCAAGAAATGAATATGAGTGAAACAGGCCTGGTCTATGATACCAACTGCTTATCTCAGGTATCTGAATCTTAATGTGTAATACCCAAAATTTCAGAACATGCAAAATTACCAAAATGCCCTTGCAACTTGAAATTTCAATTAATAAGTAAATAAAACGCCAAAGGAATCCCAAACTCTTGGAAATTAACAACATATGAAGTAAGATGATTTTTGCATGAACATTTTAATATGGTACATGTACAAAAAAATACTTGTCACCTTATAGAAAATATACATGGGCCGAAAATGTATTTATTTATTTTGTTAATCATTTTAAATCAAATAAAAATAAGATAAGTATCACAATTAATAGGAAATCAATCACAAATCAGAATTTGATCTTATTTTATCACCTTGGGCCGAAATCCATGCCCTCCCCTCCATTCTATACACGGTTTTATAATTGTTTCCTTTTTATACATTCTTTAATCCCTAAATCGACACAAAAACTCTCTCCATCACCATACGAATTTCTGGAGGCTGGTTCTTATTTTTCCTGGGTTCTATCAAGTCTAGAGAAGGTGGGAAAAATAGCCTTAAGGTCTTGGGATAGCTGGTGTACGCGTGGGAGTTTTCTTTGTATCGTATTTTGCTAGCCGAGAGGTGTAAATATTCTGCACTAGATCCGATCATTTTGAAACCCATCTGGTATTTTTCTAGTACTCTTTACATCATATATGATCTATATAAAATGGTTATAATGATCCATGCACGCTACTAAGGTCGTTTGGAATTAAACGAACCAAAAACACTAAAAGATCACATGAATTAATGAACCAGTTTTCTGATCAGGAAATTAGACCGACTTTAATTAATTGAATCTTGATGATAACTAAGTGTTTTTTGGAGTTTCTTGAGTCTAGAATTAAATTCAATGAAATAGCTTTCTGTAGAAATTAACCTTGTGATTTTTAGAGGCATGGAAGACCACTTTTTGATTTTTAAAAATTAAGTGTCAAATCGAATTCGTATGTCTGGAAAAACAGTCCGTGTTTTTCATTTATCATTTTCAAACCATGTCGGATTAGAAGGTTTCCTTTGAACTGGGTAATATTTGATATGTCTACTAGTTACTGGAATTTTTTTAGAATTTTATAAATTTTCTAGATGGAGTAGTGAATTAATTACTTTTCGGGTGTTTCATCAGATCCGATCATGGAACATGTTAGGGAAATGGATTTTTCAGTCTTACCTATACTAGTTAATAAAATCTGAAAAAAAATTAGGTAAATTACTAGGGGCATATAGGGTTCTCTGGGAATTTTTGGGAATTTTATTTCGGAGTTCTAATATGATTCATAAATTATTTGAAACAGGTCCAGTGCATACGAAAAATCTGTTAAAGTGTAAAGATGTTAAAAAGGTGCTATTTATTTATTTTCCAAAACTAAAGGATTAAAATTTGTAATTATGGGAAACTTATGGATTAAAATGATTAAAATGAATAACTTGTAATATTTGCATTTTGGACCTTAACTTTGGCATATTTACATTTGAAACCCTAAAATATAGAAAGTTGTCATAATGAACCCTAAACCTAACAATCTTCCCCTATTTGATGATGACAAAACATACACGTTCTTGTACGAACTTCCCTAGACGAAGTAGAGAAGTTGAGATAATTAAATCTCGCCATGAATGAAACAAGTCTTGTCTTCCCCTTAAGTCATGCCATACCACTCCAAATCTCTTCTAACATCTCTTCTAACATCTCTTCCCCTTTTTGTTATCAACAAATAGAGAACGCAGACAAAACTTCCCCTTGAGTGGTGCATGTAGATGATTAAACATTCAATCAATAAGCTTCCCCTGAAACTAATATGTTTACATCATCTCTTGAATCACGAACTCCATAGGCCTTATGAACTGATTACTGATGAAGAAAATTGAGTATAACGAACTTGATGAAGAAGTTGAATTTCCCAAACTTGCGTCTTATATCTTGCACTATCCACGTGACTCCAAACTTATCCCTAGAAGTAGGCTACCAGGACCTCTTGATAAATCCTCAACTATCTGAGACACTGAGCACTACAACGTAACTCCTTTAAGTGATAGAAAAAGTGTGTAATCAGCACCCTAAGTTTATAGATCGCACATCCTTGCTAGATTCATCATGTCTTTGTCATCGCAATAACACACAAACATAAAAACGCGCACCTGTGAAACTCAACTACAACATCAAACAAGTAATATTCACTTTTCTTTTTCAAATAATCACCAAAACAAGCCATAAAATAAACCATTCTGTCCGTGATCCAAAACTGTGTGTGTTTCTTCCTCTGTGTTTGTAATCTAACAAACTGCTCATAATTAACCGAGAGCCAAAGTAGAACCAATCTCATAAAAACCCATCTCGGCTTCCCCTCACTGCTCGTAAATCATGCATAAACTTATAATAGCAGATTCAAAATTCAACAGCAGTACTTTCATAAAGCTAGCAGTACTTTCAAAGAATACGAACAGTACCTTGGAGCATAGCAGTACTTTAGTCGAACAGCAGTACTTTGGAGCAGTACATTGAAGAGAGCAGTACGTTGAAGAGAGCAGTACTTTGAACGAACAGTATTATCATATAATGATTATGTTGACTTTTAAAACGATTTCCTTCATATAATAATCAACAGTACCAATCTTCAACCAATCACTAATCCTCAAACAAATAAACCATTCGAATAATATAATCAGTAGGACCACTTGAAAATTACCCCATATGCGCATCTTCAAATCTCACCAATTATTAAGAACGAATCAGTCTTACACATGCACGAGACGACAAAATTCCAAACCGTTGGTATTAAATGCGAATCAGTCCCACACTGACAATAAAAGAATCTAACAAATATTGACCAATTTAGCGATTTAATAATCAATAGCAGCTCTAACCAACAGCAGCAGCTACGTCCACATATATAATTTAATTATCTCCACCGACCCACACGTTTTATCTTGTCGCCACATTAATTAAAACAGTATGCACAAAACTTGCTTAACCCTCGATCACAAAATCTTTTCCAAAGCTGCTTCATCTTCGACAGTAAAAACCTTGTAACATCCCTAGATATCACGAGCCCCAGGCTCTGATACCAATTGTGTAGAATCGTTGTAGCTCTTAGACTAGGTCTAATATTATATCTAGGAACACATAATAATGAAGGCGGAATATTCAAACATAGAATCAACATTATTATGAACAAGGTTTTACATTCATAATCTCTAATATTATTAACAACCCCAATTCTACTTGATCAAGGTAGAACTGTTAACCTTGAGGCTGCACTAACTAACTAACTAACTAACTAATAATAACTAAAGACCCGACCTACAGACTGACAGTGGGTAAAGACCCGACCCACTCCACAAATACTATAATAACTAAACTAATATTACGTTAACTAAACAAATACTAATAAGCCTACGAGCTACATAAATGCTAAATAGATACTCGGGGTGACCGAGTCTTCACATGAATATTTATATTCCTAACAAAACCCTATTCCTCTAGCTCAACTCACCGCTGAACAAGTTCTTCATCAAGAAGCTAATGAGTTAGCTATGTCTTACATCGTCCAGGGGATTCCAAATCCTATCTTCAGGAGCATCGATGCACAAAAGACAACAAAGGATATGTGGGAGCATGTACACCTTCTCATGGAAGGTACTGAGTTAAATCAGGAAGACTTGGAATCTAAGCTTTATATGGAATACACACACCTCACCATTGAAGCTGGAGAATCTTTAGAATCATACTACCATCGGTTTACCAACATTATCAACGATCTGGATCGTCACAACATCATTTTACCAAAGATTGCTGTGAACTCTAAGTTTCTAGGGTGTCTCGGACCGGATTGGCAAAAGTATGTGACTTTTGTTAGACAGGCCAAGAATCTACACAACGCATCTTATGGGTTGTTGTATGATTACCTCAAACATCACCAATCCGAAGTTGACAAGGACCGAGCAGCTCGTGGAGGTTTTTCATCGTTACCTACTTCAAACCCACTTGCTTTAATGGCTCAATCTCACTTTGCACCACCAAATCAGGATTTTGTTCAACCACCACCACCTCATTCGGGTTTTGCACCACAACCTTCAAACCAACTTGTCCCATATGAAGCACCTTCACAATACTCTGATAATCAACTCGTCTCATACGACAACACTGATTATAGTATGTACTCCAACGCTGACAACGATGAAGATGATGCCTTTAACTCTTTGAACGAGGGATTTGCGTTGATCGCTCGCGCCTTTAGCAAATTCTCAAACAAGTCTAATAATCATTTAAGGTCTTCATCAAACACAAGGAATCAAGCAGTGGTTAATGATGGAAGGGTTGAAATCCAGAACAGGGCTTCAGGGAGATTTGGTTTAGGAAATTATATAAAGAATTCTAGTGGACAAAGGTTTAATTTGGGAGGAATAGGTAGAAACAACATGGGTAATACACAGAGGAGGGCTCAGATTGTTGGAACAGAAAAGAAAGGGATTGCAAACACAACAATTACATGTTATAATTATGGTGGGATTGGTCATATGGCAAATGCATGCCCAAAGCCAAGAATAATGGGTAGTGCTTATCACAAGGAAGCTCTTCTTCTGGCATTGAAAGATGAAGTTGGGGGTACTTTGACCGAGAAAGAACACAACTTTATGGCAAATGCATTCTCAGATTATGAAATGGAAGACCTTGAGGCAAATGCAGCTGTAATGTTGATGGCAAACATGCAAGAAATGAATATGAGTGATACAGGCCTGGTCTATGATACCAACTGCTTATCTCAGGTATCTGAATCTTAATGTGTAATACCCAAAATTTCAGAACATGCAAAATTACCAAAATGCCCTTGCAACTTGAAATTTCAATTAATAAGTAAATAAAACGCCAAAGGAATCCCAAACTCTTGGAAATTAACAACATATGAAGTAAGATGATTTTTGCATGAACATTTTAATATGGTACATGTACAAAAAAATACTTGTCACCTTATAGAAAATATACATGGGCCGAAAATGTATTTATTTATTTTGTTAATCATTATAAATCAAATAAAAATAAGATAAGTATCACAATTAATAGGAAATCAATCACAAATCAGAATTTGATCTTATTTTATCACCTTGGGCCGAAATCCATGCCCTCCCCTCCATTCTATACACGGTTTTATAATTGTTTCCTTTTTAT
This sequence comes from Artemisia tridentata subsp. tridentata, assembly GCA_021014915.2. Lineage (NCBI taxonomy): Eukaryota > Viridiplantae > Streptophyta > Magnoliopsida > Asterales > Asteraceae > Artemisia > Artemisia tridentata. The sequence goes on from CP139506.1 coordinate 282,324,002, forward strand.
ACATTCTTTAATCCCTAAATCGACACAAAAACTCTCTCCATCACCATACGAATTTCTGGAGGCTGGTTCTTATTTTTCCTGGGTTCTATCAAGTCTAGAGAAGGTGGGAAAAATAGCCTTAAGGTCTTGGGATAGCTGGTGTACGCGTGGGAGTTTTCTTTGTATCGTATTTTGCTAGCCGAGAGGTGTAAATATTCTGCACTAGATCCGATCATTTTGAAACCCATCTGGTATTTTTCTAGTACTCTTTACATCATATATGATCTATATAAAATGGTTATAATGATCCATGCACGCTACTAAGGTCGTTTGGAATTAAACGAACCAAAAACACTAAAAGATCACATGAATTAATGAACCAGTTTTCTGATCAGGAAATTAGACCGACTTTAATTAATTGAATCTTGATGATAACTAAGTGTTTTTGGGAGTTTCTTGAGTCTAGAATTAAATTCAATGAAATAGCTTTCTGTAGAAATTAACCTTGTGATTTTTAGAGGCATGGAAGACCACTTTTTGATTTTTAAAAAATTAAGTGTCAAATCGAATTCGTATGTCTGGAAAAACAGTCCGTGTTTTTCATTTATCATTTTCAAACCATGTCGAATTAGAAGGTTTCCTTTGAACTGGGTAATATTTGATATGTCTACTAGTTACTGGAATTTTTTTAGAATTTTATAAATTTTCTAGATGGAGTAGTGAATTAATTACTTTTCGGGTGTTTCATCAGATCCGATCATGGAACATGTTAGGGAAATGGATTTTTCCGTCTTACCTATAATAGTTAATAAAATCTGAAAAAAAATTAGGTAAATTACTAGGGGCATATAGGGTTCTCTGGGAATTTTTGGGAATTTTATTTCGGAGTTCTAATATGATTCATAAATTATTTGAAACAGGTCCAGTGCATACGAAAAATCTGTTAAAGTGTAAAGATATTAAAAAGGTGTTATTTATTTATTTTCCAAAACTAAAGGATTAAAATTTGTAATTATGGGAAACTTATGGATTAAAATGAATAACTTGTAATATTTGCATTTTGGACCTTAACTTTGGCATATTTACATTTGAAACCCTAAAATATAGAAAGTTGTCATAATGAACCCTAAACTATCATGACTTGCTAAAATGAACCCTATTTCCATAATAATATTTAATAAATGACTTAACCTAATTACCTTGTGGAAATTTGCTATTTTTGGAAACCTGCTATAAATGGAAAGTTACTAAAAATGGAAAGCCGACTAAAATGAGAAATCTGATTTGAAGAAGATATTAATAATAAGACGATCAAGTATTCGTGTAGATTCGCTGAAGATGGAGTTGTTTCCGATCTTTATATTTCTAGATATGTTTGCACTTGCGGTATAAGGTACAGATATTCTACCCTTTCTCAGTAAGGGTGTCCTTCTCCTGACTTTTGATCTTGATTCACTATAGGATTCCCTAAGCCATTGCTATGTTCCTTTATATTTTGATTCGTTCTTCATGTTTCACTTACATCTGTTTATATTGGTTTGATTATGATCTGAGCCTTCTTTTTGAGGCTTTCCTTATTGAATCTATGCCTTTGCTATGCTCCCTTGATAAATTGAACCTTGCTATGTTTCTTTTGATACTTGATATAAACCGTTCATCACCTTGTAATATGAATATTTATAACCCTTGGATACCTTGAAGGTTCATAGGATTTTATAACCGGATGTGAAAACTTTTCTTAATTACATATAAAAATATTTTGAGGAAAAACTACTTTTAAAGACTTTCTTTATGAAAACTGTTTTAAAGATCACTTTTATGAAAGCCATTATTAAAGGATTACTTTTTAACACTATGATATGAACATTTAATATAAACCTTTAAATTGAACCTTTGTTATGAACCTTTGAACAAATTGATATGGACCTTCTGATACTTGACCTTTCTGATATTAGACCTTCTGATATTGAACCCTCTGATATGAACCTTCTGATTTGAACCTTTACTTTAACCCTTGCATTGATCTCCTGTCTTGAACCTTAATATGAGCTTGACTTGAACCACTTGAATTGGAAACTTGACCTGAACCGCTGGATATGAAACCTGATACTTGACACTTGAAACCTGATACTTGACACTTGATACTTGATACTTGATACTTGACCTTGACCCACAGTTTGAGACTACGAGCCACCCACTAGGCATGAGGGTTTCATGTCCCTGTCATTGATGCACCGATGACTTGACTCTAGGGCAGGAGAGTGATGACCTGTCCCGTCCCTGACCTGATTTGATTTGTTACGTAGAGGCAGACTTTGGCCACCTGGGGCGTAAGGATGCATCCTAGATTTGACCTGACTTGATTTGTTATATTACCTGTTATACTTGGTGACTGATGGTGTGTGCGATACACGTCTTTCACATCCTGGGAGCTCATGACTCCAACCCCTGGAGGTTATCCCCTCACCCTGTACTTGGTATGCTGAGGTCTCCCCTCCATACACCCTGATATTTGATTTGATTTGATTTGGGCTCGTAGAGGATTTCTGTTTTCCTGCACCTTGTAACCTTTACCTTTCATTACTGTTACCATGTACTTATGCCTTAACTCTGACTGTTTCATATTTCATTTACTGTTCATTATCCTATATTACTGCTTTGTCATCGTTATATCTGTTCACTGAGCTTTCGTAGCTCAGCCGCATTTCTTTTCCTGCGGCAGGTTTTAGTTTGGAAGCTGGGTATGAGTGGAGAGTACCTTGGACTTAGAAGACCTTACTAGCTATTGAAGATGACTAGAAGAATTTATAGTTAGATTTGGAAATTATTGTATTATAACCTTGTAGTTTCAGATTTTCCATTGTAAACATTGAAATTCAATTGTATTATTTATGTCATATGCTTGTGTTTGTTCTGATATGAAACCATTGTTGTGACATCTCAACCCTTGTCGGGTCGGGGTGTTACAATTTATGGTATCAGAGAACAGGCTGCGACTTGTAATACATTTACCCTTGACCTGTGCGTTTTGGACCATTAGGCTTCCACTGTAAGAACATAGGAGAACACCTTGAGAACTTGCTTTAGGATTTCTTGATATGAACTTGAGTTTTGACCTGTGAGGAATGGGTAGACTATAAGGTAATTGTTTAAGTATTATTGCTTCAGCATCACTCTGATTCATGCCTTGCTTTTGGTTAGAGCCTGTTCAGTAGTTTTGTTTTCCCTCTTGACTATGGCATTTGATCTTGTTGACCTCTGAGACTGTAGAAGTACTAGGTGGATTAAGATAGGTTTTTTTGCTTACGACCTGAGATAAAGTATGATCATCATGAAGGCATATTTATATGATGCTAGTATTATGATGCCTGGCCAACGTGATAATACTTACACCATATAACGTGCCCTCATTGTGGCCATAGGATATCTTGGGGAGTACCTAAGAAGTTTAGAATTTGATCTCCGTTGGATTATCCGTGATTAGTGAGACTTTAGGATCATTCCACCTATGCGTATACCTTGCCTTCGTTCATTAGATATCTGGATAAGTTTAGACTCTCGTTATGCGTTCTGTTGACCTCAATTATAAATCTTGAACTCTTGTAGAGCTCTCTACGGTTGATACAGTTAATTCGATTTGAAATCTTGTTCTTATTCCATATAAGCTTTCCTGAAGATTCACCTATCATCCATTTATGTTACATGGGCCTTTTGATCGACATCAACCCAATTTATCTCCGTCTGAGAAACTTGAACCCACCTTGTTTTGATTGAGTCATGAGAAACTATTTGGTTTGACGATCCTTTTTGGAAGAACCTCCCCGGGCGTGAGAATGTTCGTAACGATCTTTTTGCGAATTGCTACGACTTCGTCTAACCTTGCGATTTCAAATTTCGAGGACGAAATTTTCTTTTAGAGGGGAAGAAGTTGTAATACCCAAAATTTCAGAACATGCAAAATTACCAAAATGCCCTTGCAACTTGAAATTTCAATTAATAAGTAAATAAAACGCCAAAGGAATCCCAAACTCTTGGAAATTAACAACATATGAAGTAAGATGATTTTTGCATGAACATTTTAATATGGTACATGTACAAAAAAATACTTGTCACCTTATAGAAAATATACATGGGCCGAAAATGTATTTATTTATTTTGTTAATCATTTTAAATCAAATAAAAATAAGATAAGTATCACAATTAATAGGAAATCAATCACAAATCATAATTTGATCTCATTTTATCACCTTGGGCCGAAATCCATGCCCTCCCCTCCATTCTATACACGGTTTTATAATTGTTTCCTTTTTATACATTCTTTAATCCCTAAATCGACACAAAAACTCTCTCCATCACCATACGAATTTCTGTAGGCTGGTTCTTATTTTTCCTGGGTTCTATCAAGTCTAGAGAAGGTGGGAAAAATAGCCTTAAGGTCGTGGGATAGCTGGTGTATGCGTGGGAGTTTTCTTTGTATCGTTTTTTGCTAGCCGAGAGGTGTAAATATTCTGCACTAGATCCGATCATTTTGAAACCCATCTGGTATTTTTCTAGTACTCTTTACATCATATATGATCTATATAAAATGGTTATAATGATCCATGCACGCTACTAAGGTCGTTTGGAATTAAACGAACCAAAAACCCTAAAAGATCACATGAATTAATGAACCAGTTTTCTGATCAGGAAATTAGACCGACTTTAATTAATTGAATCTTGATGATAACTAAGTGTTTTTGGGAGTTTCTTGAGTCTATAATTAAATTCAATGAAATAGCTTTCTGTAGAAATTAACCTTGTGATTTTTAGAGGCCTGGAAGACCACTTTTTGATTTTTAGAAAATTAAGTGTCAAATTGAATTCGTATGTCTGGAAAAACAGTCCGTGTTTTTCATTTATCATTTTCAAACCATCCCGAATTAGAAGGTTTCCTTTGAACTGGGTAATATTTGATATGTCTAATAGTTACTGAAATGTTTTTAGAATTTTCTAAATTTTCTAGATGGAGTTGTGAATTAATTTCTTTTCGGGTGTTTCATCAGATCCGATCATAGAACATGTTAGGGAAATGGATTTTTCAGTCGTACCTATACTAGTTAATAAAATCTGAAAAAAATTAGGTAAATTACTTGGGGCATATAGGGTTCTCTGGGAATTTTTGGGAATTTTATTTCGGAGTTCTAATATGATTCATAAATTATTTGAAACAGGTCCAGTGCATACGAAAAATCTGTTAAAGTGTAAAGATATTAAAAAGGTGTTATTTATTTATTTTCCAAAACTAAAGGATTAAAATTTGTAATTATGGGAAACTTATGGATTAAAATGATTAAAATGAATAACTTGTAATATTTGCATTTTGGACCTTAACTTTGGCATATTTACATTTGAAACCCTAAAATATAGAAAGTTGTCATAATGAACCCTAAACTATCATGACTTGCTAAAATGAACCCTATTTCCATAATAATATTTAATAAATGACTTAACCTAATTACCTTGTGGAAATTTGCTATTTTTGGAAACCTGCTATAAATGGAAAGTTACTAAAAATGGAAAGCCGACTAAAATGAGAAATCTGATTTGAAGAAGATATTAATAATAAGACGATCATGTATTTGTGTAGATTCGCTGAAGATGGAGTTGTTTCCGATCTTTATATTTCTAGATATGTTTGCACTTGCGGTATAAGGTACAGATATTCTACCCTTTCTCAGTAAGGGTGTCCTTCTCCTGACTTTTGATCTTGATTCACTATAGGATTCCCTAAGCCATTGCTATGTTCCTTTATATTTTGATTCGTTCTTCATGTTTCACTTACATCTTTCTATATTGGTTTGATTATGATCTGAGCCTTCTTTTTGAGGCTTTCCTTATTGAATCTATGCCTTTGCTATGCTCCCTTGATAAATTGAACCTTGCTATGTTTCTTTTGATACTTGATATAAACCGTTCATCACCTTGTAATATGAATATTTATAACCCTTGGATACCTTGAAGGTTCATAGGATTTTATAACCGGATGTGAAAACTTTTCTTAATTACATATAAAAATGTTTTGAGGAAAAACTACTTTTAAAGACTTTCTTTATGAAAACTGTTTTAAAGATCACTTTTATGAAAGCCATTATTAAAGGATTACTTTTTAACACTATGATATGAACATTTAATATAAACCTTTAAATTGAACCTTTGTTATGAACCTTTGAACAAATTGATATGGACCTTCTGATACTTGACCTTTCTGATATTAGACCTTCTGATATTGAACCCTCTGATATGAACCTTCTGATTTGAACCTTTACTTTAACCCTTGCATTGATCTCCTGTCTTGAACCTTAATATGAGCTTGACTTGAACCACTTGAATTGGAAACTTGACCTGAACCGCTGGATATGAAACCTGATACTTGACACTTGAAACCTGATACTTGACACTTGATACTTGATACTTGATACTTGACCTTGACCCACAGTTTGAGACTACGAGCCACCCACTAGGCATGAGGGTTTCATGTCCCTGTCATTGATGCACCGATGACTTGACTCTAGGGCAGGAGAGTGATGACCTGTCCCGTCCCTGACCTGATTTGATTTGTTACGTAGAGGCAGACTTTGGCCACCTGGGGCGTATGGATGCATCCTAGATTTGACCTGACTTGATTTGTTATATTACCTGTTATACTTGGTGACTGATGGTGTGTGCGATACACGTCTTTCACATCCTGGGAGCTCATGACTCCAACCCCTGGAGGTTATCCCCTCACCCTGTACTTGGTATGCTGAGGTCTCCCCTCCATACACCCTGATATTTGATTTGATTTGATTTGGGCTCGTAGAGGATTTCTGTTTTCCTGCACCTTGTAACCTTTACCTTTCATTACTGTTACCATGTACTTATGCCTTAACTCTGACTGTTTCATATTTCATTTACTGTTCATTATCCTATATTACTGCTTTGTCATCGTTATATCTGTTCACTGAGCTCTCGTAGCTCAGCCGCATTTCTTTTCCTGCGGCAGGTTTTAGTTTGGAAGCTGGGTATGAGTGGAGAGTACCTTGGACTTAGAAGACCTTACTAGCTATTGAAGATGACTAGAAGAATTTATAGTTAGATTTGGAAATTATTGTATTATAACCTTGTAGTTTCAGATTTTCCATTGTAAACATTGAAATTCAATTGTATTATTTATGTCATATGCTTGTGTTTGTTCTGATATGAAACCATTGTTGTGACATCTCAACCCTTGTCGGGTCGGGGTGTTACAATTTATGGTATCAGAGAACAGGCTGCGACTTGTAATACATTTACCCTTGACCTGTGCGTTTTGGACCATTAGGCTTCCACTGTAAGAACATAGGAGAACACCTTGAGAACTTGCTTTAGGATTTCTTGATATGAACTTGAGTTTTGACCTGTGAGGAATGGGTAGACTATAAGGTAATTGTTTAAGTATTATTGCTTCAGCATCACTCTGATTCATGCCTTGCTTTTGGTTAGAGCCTGTTCAGTAGTTTTGTTTTCCCTCTTGACTATGGCATTTGATCTTGTTGACCTCTGAGACTGTAGAAGTACTAGGTGGATTAAGATAGGTTTTTTTGCTTACGACCTGAGATAAAGTATGATCATCATGAAGGCATATTTATATGATGCTAGTATTATGATGCCTGGCCAACGTGATAATACTTACACCATATAACGTGCCCTCATTGTGGCCATAGGATATCTTGGGGAGTACCTAAGAAGTTTAGAATTTGATCTCCGTTGGATTATCCGTGATTAGTGAGACTTTAGGATCATTCCACCTATGCGTATACCTTGCCTTCGTTCATTAGATATCTGGATAAGTTTAGACTCTCGTTATGCGTTCTGTTGACCTCAATTATAAATCTTGAACTCTTGTAGAGCTCTCTACGGTTGATACAGTTAATTCGATTTGAAATCTTGTTCTTATTCCATATAAGCTTTCCTGAAGATTCACCTATCATCCATTTATGTTACATGGGCCTTTTGATCGACATCAACCCAATTTATCTCCGTCTGAGAAACTTGAACCCACCTTGTTTTGATTGAGTCATGAGAAACTATTTGGTTTGACGATCCTTTTTGGAAGAACCTCCCCGGGCGTGAGAATGTTCGTAACGATCTTTTTGCGAATTGCTACGACTTCGTCTAACCTTGCGATTTCAAATTTCGAGGACGAAATTTTCTTTTAGAGGGGAAGAAGTTGTAATACCCAAAATTTCAGAACATGCAAAATTACCAAAATGCCCTTGCAACTTGAAATTTCAATTAATAAGTAAATAAAACGCCAAAGGAATCCCAAACTCTTGGAAATTAACAACATATGAAGTAAGATGATTTTTGCATGAACATTTTAATATGGTACATGTACAAAAAAATACTTGTCACCTTATAGAAAATATACATGGGCCGAAAATGTATTTATTTATTTTGTTAATCATTTTAAATCAAATAAAAATAAGATAAGTATCACAATTAATAGGAAATCAATCACAAATCATAATTTGATCTCATTTTATCACCTTGGGCCGAAATCCATGCCCTCCCCTCCATTCTATACACGGTTTTATAATTGTTTCCTTTTTATACATTCTTTAATCCCTAAATCGACACAAAAACTCTCTCCATCACCATACGAATTTCTGTAGGCTGGTTCTTATTTTTCCTGGGTTCTATCAAGTCTAGAGAAGGTGGGAAAAATAGCCTTAAGGTCGTGGGATAGCTGGTGTATGCGTGGGAGTTTTCTTTGTATCGTTTTTTGCTAGCCGAGAGGTGTAAATATTCTGCACTAGATCCGATCATTTTGAAACCCATCTGGTATTTTTCTAGTACTCTTTACATCATATATGATCTATATAAAATGGTTATAATGATCCATGCACGCTACTAAGGTCGTTTGGAATTAAACGAACCAAAAACCCTAAAAGATCACATGAATTAATGAACCAGTTTTCTGATCAGGAAATTAGACCGACTTTAATTAATTGAATCTTGATGATAACTAAGTGTTTTTGGGAGTTTCTTGAGTCTATAATTAAATTCAATGAAATAGCTTTCTGTAGAAATTAACCTTGTGATTTTTAGAGGCCTGGAAGACCACTTTTTGATTTTTAGAAAATTAAGTGTCAAATTGAATTCGTATGTCTGGAAAAACAGTCCGTGTTTTTCATTTATCATTTTCAAACCATCCCGAATTAGAAGGTTTCCTTTGAACTGGGTAATATTTGATATGTCTAATAGTTACTGAAATGTTTTTAGAATTTTCTAAATTTTCTAGATGGAGTTGTGAATTAATTTCTTTTCGGGTGTTTCATCAGATCCGATCATAGAACATGTTAGGGAAATGGATTTTTCAGTCGTACCTATACTAGTTAATAAAATCTGAAAAAAATTAGGTAAATTACTTGGGGCATATAGGGTTCTCTGGGAATTTTTGGGAATTTTATTTCGGAGTTCTAATATGATTCATAAATTATTTGAAACAGGTCCAGTGCATACGAAAAATCTGTTAAAGTGTAAAGATATTAAAAAGGTGTTATTTATTTATTTTCCAAAACTAAAGGATTAAAATTTGTAATTATGGGAAACTTATGGATTAAAATGAATAACTTGTAATATTTGCATTTTGGACCTTAACTTTGGCATATTTACATTTGAAACCCTAAAATATAGAAAGTTGTCATAATGAACCCTAAACTATCATGACTTGCTAAAATGAACCCTATTTCCATAATAATATTTAATAAATGACTTAACCTAATTACCTTGTGGAAATTTGCTATTTTTGGAAACCTGCTATAAATGGAAAGTTACTAAAAATGGAAAGCCGACTAAAATGAGAAATCTGATTTGAAGAAGATATTAATAATAAGACGATCATGTATTTGTGTAGATTCGCTGAAGATGGAGTTGTTTCCGATCTTTATATTTCTAGATATGTTTGCACTTGCGGTATAAGGTACAGATATTCTACCCTTTCTCAGTAAGGGTGTCCTTCTCCTGACTTTTGATCTTGATTCACTATAGGATTCCCTAAGCCATTGCTATGTTCCTTTATATTTTGATTCGTTCTTCATGTTTCACTTACATCTTTCTATATTGGTTTGATTATGATCTGAGCCTTCTTTTTGAGGCTTTCCTTATTGAATCTATGCCTTTGCTATGCTCCCTTGATAAATTGAACCTTGCTATGTTTCTTTTGATACTTGATATAAACCGTTCATCACCTTGTAATATGAATATTTATAACCCTTGGATACCTTGAAGGTTCATAGGATTTTATAACCGGATGTGAAAACTTTTCTTAATTACATATAAAAATGTTTTGAGGAAAAACTACTTTTAAAGACTTTCTTTATGAAAACTGTTTTAAAGATCACTTTTATGAAAGCCATTATTAAAGGATTACTTTTTAACACTATGATATGAACATTTAATATAAACCTTTAAATTGAACCTTTGTTATGAACCTTTGAACAAATTGATATGGACCTTCTGATATTGGACCTTCTGATATTGAACCCTCTGATATGAACCTTCTGATTTGAACCTTTACTTTAACCCTTGCATTGATCTCCTGTCTTGAACCTTAATATGAGCTTGACTTGAACCACTTGAATTGGAAACTTGACCTGAACCGCTGGATATGAAACCTGATACTTGACACTTGATACCTGATACTTGACACTTGATACTTGATACTTGATACTTGATACTTGACCTTGACCCACAGTTTGAGACTACGAGCCACCCACTAGGCATGAGGGTTTCATGTCCCTGTCATTGATGCACCGATGACTTGACTCTAGGGCAGGAGAGTGATGACCTGTCCCGTCCCTGACCTGATTTGATTTGTTACGTAGAGGCAGACTTTGGCCACCTGGGGCGTAAGGATGCATCCTAGATTTGACCTGACTTGATTTGTTATATTACCTGTTATACTTGGTGACTGATGGTGTGTGCGATACACGTCTTTCACATCCTGGGAGCTCATGACTCCAACCCCTGGAGGTTATCCCCTCACCCTGTACTTGGTATGCTAAGGTCTCCCCTCCATACACCCTGATATTTGATTTGATTTGATTTGGGCTCGTAGAGGATTTCTGTTTTCCTGCACCTTGTAACCTTTACCTTTCATTACTGTTACCATGTACTTATGCCTTAACTCTGACTGTTTCATATTTCATTTACTGTTCATTATCCTGTATTACTGCTTTGTCATCGTTATATCTGTTCACTGAGCTCTCGTAGCTCAGCCGCATTTCTTTTCCTGCAGCAGGTTTTAGTTTGGAAGCTGGGTATGAGTGGAGAGTACCTTGGACTTAGAAGACCTTACTAGCTATTGAAGATGACTAGAAGAATTTATAGTTAGATTTGGAAATTATTGTATTATAACCTTGTAGTTTCAGATTTTCCATTGTAAACATTGAAATTCAATTGTATTATTTATGTCATATGCTTGTGTTTGTTCTGATATGAAACCATTGTTGTGACATCTCAACCCTTGTCGGGTCGGGGTGTTACAAAATGTCTTATTTATGAAATTGCATTACCTCTGCATCTTCATCTGCACAAGAAAATATTGGTCAAAATGACTCATCATTATCATCTCAAGACAATGATCAAATAAACACCGTTGTTACATTTGATGATGATCAAATTAACCCCGTTGTTTCATTTGATGATTCTTTTGATGATGACAATCATGATCACATTGAACAAAATGATCTTATGCATGATACAGATCCCGATCTTATGACCTTGCTGTTGACCACCCAAACACAATTAAATGCACAAAAATTCCAGATTGATAAATGTAATGAAATTAACAGAAACTTAAAAGCCAAAGTTGCATTGTTAACTAAGGATCTTGAGTGCTACAAGCAACAACTTTCAAATTTTGAAAACAAAGAAAAACGTGAGAAAAGCTTTGAGTCTACATTCCAAGAATCATACGTGAAAGTACAAAATTTAGAACATCAAGTTCGTGAATTGACCGTTTCCAAAAATGAATTAATTTCACAAAAGGAACAAGAAAAATTCGATTTTCAAAAACTAGTTGACATTTTACACTCTGAATTTTCTAAAACCAAATCAGAGTTGTCAACTTGTCAAGATAATTTTTCTGAACACAGACAAGTTTCAAGGAAACGTGTTGATTCATACCTTGAGGAAATTGTGGCATTGGAAGGCAAACTTAAAGAATTTCAAAACGTTGTTTATAAAACGGGTGAATCTGTAACAACCATTCAAAAATTAACTGTCAAACCAAATCCCCAAGGATATGGCTTTGCAATTGGAAATGATCAACCATGTTTTTTAAGCAAAGCACTCAAGGAAAATCCAAAGTTGTACAGTGCAGAATTATTGTTGGATGATACTTTCACACGTGTGGTTGTATATAATACTGAAGAGGAACTGGAACACGAGGACGAGAGTTGATCTAAGTTGAGTTGTGTATATTATAACAAACCATAAGATTACTCAAAAAGACCTCATATTAGTGAAACTTTTGTACCTCAAAAAGATAGATCTTAACAATCGTGGTCTTTAACTGAAATAAATGCTTCTTCTGAAGTTGGTCCAGTAACCACTGTAGCAAAAGTCAATGGCCCTTTACCAAATCAAGGTGTCAATGCACAAATGCCAAAACAATGTCGCATTCTTAAATATTTTAATACATTTATGGATGACATCAAACTTTTGGAAGATGCAATTGAACGTAATTCTGAAATCAAATTCTCTACTTTTCTCTCTCCCTATGAGAAAGAAAAGAGAGAAGTTTTTCAAAAGCAATTTTTGCCATATGTCAAACACCTGCGACTTTGTGCAACACAGTGGGAACAGGAACTTCAATCAGAAGTTGCATCGATGATGAGCATCTTCAAAGCAAAAGATAACAAGATTTCAAAACAAAAGTGTCAAAAGAAAGCTTTGGAAAAAGATTCAGATCGACTCTTGACAAATGTTCTAAGTTCTGATGTGATATCTGTGATTATGAATTCTATCTATTTGTCGTGTAATGAATTGCTTGTTGATGATTACTGTGTTGAAATTGAGACATTGAAAGTTGAGATTGATAATCTGAGAAAAGAAAATGAGAGACTTAGACAAATCAATGATGATGTGGAAACCAAATGTGCAAAAGAAATTTTCAAACTTAACCAAAAGTTGCAATGGTGTCAGACTCAGAGTCTTAATTTTGAGTTAGCACTCCAAAGCCAAAAAGAATCTTTCTCTTCTCAAAACGTTCATGTTTCAAAACTTTAAAATCTTGAAAAAGAAATTGATGTTTTAAAACATCAAATTTTTTAGTATGAAAAAGATATTGATGAAGTTTGTGAAAATAGAAATGACATTGTTCGGTTAAACAGAGAATTGGACTCAAAAATTCAAGAACAAAAACACATCATCATTGAATTGAAAGAGAAACTCAGAATACTTGACAAAGGGAAATTTGTACAAAATAATGTGATTGCACCAGGAATGTACAGAGTAGACGAGACTCATAAGAAAGCATCTTCAATAACCACTAATATGCAAGCTTCAACTTCCACAGGATTAGGCAACCCTCCTAAGGTTAGAAGATCCAAGACCACCAAAAAGACCAACAAGAAGATTAGTGTCTGGAAACCTAAGAGTGGATCACCTAAAGATGCTGAAGTAGAAGTTCACAATAGGAAGTCAAATAAGACGCATGTTATATCTAAATTAGAATCCAACTTGTCAAAGTGTAATTCTGAATATGATGTAACGAATGCTGAATCTTTGAATGTTTGTAATGATGTTATGATTGATGCTTATTGTGTGTTTTGTCGTACTAGTATGTTGTTTGGTAATCATCAGAAATGCGTTGCTAAAACCCTTTTATCATGTAAACAGAAACCTACTACTGGAATTTCCTATAGGCCCATTACCGCTGCTAAGTCCATTTTAGGAAAACCGCCGAAAGTAGTTTCTGAGACCAAAGTTGACAAGACCATAGTTGCACCTAGGACAAACCAATCACCGAGTGCATACACTAGGAAGAGAGCAGAAAATAGTTGGGCATGGCAGCGTTGGTTACAGCATAAACCTACTTTTACGTGGTTACCAAAGATGCATAACAACTGTGCTACTAACCCAACGGGATCCACCGTTACAAATTCTCCATATGTGCCTTCTTGTGATGCAGGTGATTCAAATTGTACTATGGATTGTTGATAGCGGGTGTTCCCGGCACATGACAGGCAACTTAAAGCTTCTAGTAAACTTCGTTGCGAAGTTCATAGGCACTGTCAGGTTCGGGAATGATCATTTCGCTGCTATCATGGGATATGGTGATTATGTCAACGGGAACATCGAAATCAGCCGTGTCTACTATGTTGAGGGCCTTGGTCATAATCTTTTCTCCGTCGGGCAGTTTTGCGATGGTGACTTAGAAATGGCTTTTCGGGAGAAAACTTGTTTTGTTCGAGATCTCCATGGGAACGACCTTATGACAGGAAAACGCGAAACCAGTTTTTATATTATTTCCTTCTCAAACATGACAGCTACTTCTCCGATTTGCTTACTATCCAAGGCACATTCCACCAAAGCATGGTTATGGCACAAACATATGTCTCACCTGAATTTCAAAACAATGACCGACCTTGCCCGTAAAAAGTTGGTCAATGGTCTTCCAAGGTTCAGATACGCCAAAGATCACCTTTGTCCCGCTTGTGAACAAGGGAAGAGTACTTGTGCTCACTTTCCACCAAAACTCGAGCACCGTACGGATCATGTACTTCAACTTTTGCATATGGATCTTTGTGGCCCAATGCATGTTCAGAGAATAAATGGGAAGCGGTATATTTTGGTAATCGTTGATGACTTCTTGAGATGGAATTGGGTATACTTTCTTCACACAAAAGATCAAGCTCCTCCGATGATCATCACCTTTCTCATAAAGATTCAGGTTCAGCTCCGCAACACCGTCAGAAAAATTCAAACAGATAATGGAACTGAGTTTAAGAATCAGACTCTTAGGGAGTATTATGAGAAAGTGGGTATTGAACATTAAACATCAATTGCACGCAGCCCAGAACAAAATGGAGTGGTCAAAAGACGCAACTGAACGTTAGTGAAAGCCGCAAGAACGATGTTGATCAATGCTCAACTACCGGATTATCTCTGGGCTGAAGCCGTTTCAACCACCTGCTACACCCAAAACAGATGTATGATTACCAAAAGGCACACAAAAACACCATATGAAATTGTTCACCGCAGAAAATCGAACATAAATTACTTTCATGTCTTTGGAGCTCTCTACTATCCAATGAATGATCGTGATGACCTTGGGAAGTTAAAAGCCAAAGCGGATATAGGGATTTTTGTCGGATATTGTGATAATTCCAAAGGATTTTGAATATGGAACCGTCGAACCCGAGAGATTCAGGAGACTATACATGCTAATTTCGATGAGCTCACCGATATGGCTTCTGAGCAAAACAGCTTAGGACCCGCATCTAACCGTCTCAACTTCCCTGATCCTTCAGCTGCATCCTTCTCTCTAAACTGCAAAGACTTAGAAGATTTGTTTGCTCCGCTATTTGATGATACTATTGTTAGTCGTGCTTCTGATGTATCCACAAGTTTCGCTGCACAACCACTCATCGATAATCAAGCACCTGATACACCAGTAACTACAACAACTGCAGTTGCTGAAGATGCACCTCAACCAGAAACATCATCATCAGTAGATCAAACAGCTTCTACTTCTACGTCTGCAGCTGAAGATCCCCCTCTACATTCTTCTGAAGTACACCAGCAGATTATGACGGCAATGCGTTCTTCAATCCATTTGCTCCAGCTCCTACCATTTCAGACATCGGAGAATCGTCCACGAGCAATTTAGAACCGTCAAATCTGCACCATACTTATCAACACTACCCTTCTACCCACAAGTGGACTAAGGATCACCCTCTAGTGAATGTAATTGGCAATCCAGAAAACCCAGTAATGACACGTAAACGCCTTCACACAGACGGTGAAACTTGCATTTATGCACTCACCGTTTGTCAGTCCGAACCCAAAAATATTAAAGAAGCCCTTACCTACGACAATTGGATTGAGTCGATGCAAGAGGAACTTGATCAATTCAAAAGGTTGGAAGTTTGGGAATTGGTAGAAAGACCGGATGGGGTATACGTCGTCGGGCTGAAATGGATCTGGAAAAATAAGTTGGATGCGGATGGCACGGTTATTCGTAACAAGTCCCGGTTGGTGGCTAAAGGATTCAGTCAAGAGGAAGGAATCGACTTCGAGGAATTTTGCACCAGTGGCAAGACTTGAGGTCGTTCGAATGTTCCTGGCATACGCTGCTCACAAGAATATCACGGTATATCAAATGGACGTGAAGACGGCATTTCTCAATGGACAACTCCGGGAAGAGGTGTACGTTACACAACCAGAGGGCTTCGTCGATCCAGAGCATCCGAACCACGTCTACAGGCTCAAGAAAGCCCTCTATGGCCTTAAGCAAGCCATTCTTACTAGCTAATCATTTCACTAAAGGATCAGTTGACCCGACTTTGTTTATACAAAAACACGGGGAGGATATTCTCATTGTTCAAATTTATGTGGATGACATCATTTTTGGTTCTACCCATAAAAAATATTCAAACGCTTTTGCAAAATTAATGAAACAAAACTTTGAGATGTCCATGATGGGTGAACTCAAGTTCTTCTTAGGACTGCAAGTTCATCAATCACCCCGTGGTATTTTCTTAAGTTAGTCCAAATATGCTCAAGAGATTTTGAAAAAACATGGCATGACTAGCTGTGACACCTATAATACCCCCATGTCTTCCTCATCCCCAAAGCTAGATGCTGATCTACATGGGACACCCATTGATCCTACAAAATACCGTAGTATGATTGGGTCTCTCATGTATCTCACAGCTAGCCGACCGGATGTTGTATTTGCCACGTATCTATGCTCCCGTTATCAGTCAAGACCAACTAAACGTCATCTGTCTGCTGTTAAGAGAATCCTTCGATACATAAAGGGAACCATTCATTTGGGGATCTGGTATCCGAAGGATTCTGGTTTTGAACATGTTGCTTTTTCAGACGCTGACCATGCAGGATGCTTAGATACAAGGAAAAGTACGTCTGGGGGTGTACAATTTTTGGTTGACAAGCTTGTCTCTTGGCGGTCAAAGAAGCAGGACTGTACATCACTGTCATCTACCGAATCAGAATACGTCGCCATGTCAGCATGCTGCGCTCAAGTCATTTGGATGCGATCTCAGCTGATGGACTACGGATACGTGTTTAACAAGATTCCGATGTACTGCGACTCCAAGAGTGCCATTGCTATCTCGTGCAACACCGTTCAACATTCAAAATCGAAGCATATTGCTCTCCGATATCACTTCATCAAAGAGCACGTGGAAATGGGTAAAATTGAATTATATTTCGTGGAAACAGAATACCAATTGGCGGATTTATTCACCAAATCCTTGCCTCATGCAAGATTTGTGGAATTGGTTCACCAGATTGGTATGTGATGTTTGACTCCAGACGATTTAAACAATTTTCTTAAACAAAATTAAATGAGTCAAACATCAAAACTATCTTTGTAAATAATTATTGAAAAACACAAAAAGATTTTCCAATTTTTTATTTTTTTTAAAAAAAAAAAAAAAAAAAAAAAAAAAAAAAAAAAGAAGAAAAAAAAAGACCCCTCTTTAAATGTGCAATAGTCAAAAACGAATCAAAATATGTTCTCGTCATTTCAAATTTCATCAATTTCGAATCACGAATATATTTTGAGGGGGAGAATTTTTCTAACTTTTGCACATTTATCATCTCAAATCTTCATCATTATCAAAATCTTCATCGAATTGGATCTAGACTTTAAACATCAAGGACTGAACTTGCCAAGTTATTAAAATTTGTCACATTAGGACTTGTAGTAAACTAGGAGTATAGTTCAAGGGCTAAGACTGTCAAAGTTTAATGAGTTATCATTTTGAGGCCTTGAAAGAACTAGGATACTAGTTAGGGGACTAAAACTGTCAAAAGGACAAAGTTGATTTAATATAAGCAAAAAGTCTGACCTCAGTCAAACACATAACTCTAACATATTTTTCCCTCTCACTCTAAAAACGCGCCATAACACTCTGAGATAACAAGATTTTTTATTCTTCATTGAATATCAATTTGTAAGTGTTAAATTCAATCTCTTATGCCTTAGAATCTCTCACACATCATATTTGTTGCTAAAATTCAGATTTTGCGATTTAGGGTTTATGCTAATGATGAACTCAAATAAGTACATTTTATTACTATCATTTATCCTATTAATTTGACTTGTTTTACTATATTATGTATGAGGATTGATACTTAATCGTTTACTTTTGTAATTCTCAGGTAAAAACAAGCATTTGGTGAAACTTAGCGATTTTGGACTGATTATGGAGCAAAACATGCAAGAAGTTAAGAGTCTACTGAAATGAAGAAGATCAAGACTAATCTGCTCCAGATGCGCCGCATCTCACTCATTACATACGGTGCATCTCTATTAAGATTCCACCAGATACGATCCAAGATACAAGAGGACATGCGCCGCATCTAATCATGGAGTTACGCCGCATCTTCTGGCGGTGTACGAATATTCCTGAATATTATAATCTTGGACCCCACGCGAAGTTAAGTCAATGCGCCGCATCTACTTACTAGATGTGCCGCATCTCACCTCAGACAGAAACTATAAATACCCCAAGACCAGACGAATTCCGGAGCTTTTGTCAAGGGATTATATTAGATTCGAAGACTGAAGTAGCAGAACCCTAGGACGAATTCAGTCAAGGAGGCAGCACAAGACACACCCAAATCAAAGATACAAGAGCTGTAAGAAGGTGCTGCATGTGTTTAATTCATTAAGTAGTTTTGTTTTATTGTGTTAGCAAACTTTAATTCATCAGGATTGGTGGCCTGTGTAATGTGACAACGAAAGATTGCACTCCCTTTAATACTTGATTTCCCATCAATTAAAGTTTATATGTTGATGTCTTTGGTTACTACTTATTAGTGCATTGATAACCTCTGTGTTTATTAGTGGCTTGCGGGCATTTGACTGCGGAAAATAATGTGGCTCCCACGGTTATTACTAAATTGATCACTTAGGAATAACTTTTAGACATAAGTAATCATTAAGGGTTTACTCGCCGATAAGAATAGGACCAACGAGAAAGGGTTAACTACATACACTTCATATAAAGCTATCAATAAAACAAGTGACAATCTACTTAATCATAAGGACAGCCCTCTTATTGTCTCGAGTATTTATCTGTGTACGTGTGTGCTACTTGCTGATTCGTGCCTATTGGTTTATTTTATTATTTAATTGCAAACAAATCGTGCCAGTCTCTCAGGCTGAAACCCCCTTGCGTTAGGATATTAAAATACTGATTAGAATAACGAGATAATACGTTCCACTCTTAGTGATCGACACTCTACTTACCATTATATTCATACTGACCGGGTACACTGCTCGTTAAGTGTGTGTGTTATTGATAAGTCGGCTAAATATAAATTTAAAACTTGAGTAGGCATTAAAACTGCTAAACCGCAACGACACATCACGCGCATCAAGTTTTTGGTGGATTGGAGAATTAGAACACTTAACAATTACTTGTCCTAAACTTTTTCAAAAATTATGCTTAAAATGTGCTTAATATATCAAACTTAAAAATTTTTAGCATGTTTTTGTTTAAGATCTAAGTTGCATAGCTGCACACATAACGTTATTTTCAAAAATTGTGATTTTTCAAAATTCACAAATCTATGAGTGTGCCGGTGACTTGTAAACTTTAGAACTTGGCTTGTATACTATTCGAGACCACCATAATGAGTATTATTTATATAATTGGAATGACTTGTCTAAATTGGTAAAATTCTTGGATTACACCCAAATAGCCTATTATATGTTATGTGTTATTAACTAACTACACTGGTTAGTTAACCCCCGTATAAACCCTTTTGTTACTCTCATTTTTAGAGTAAGATACCCCTAGAAAAACACTCAGAGCCATTCCTTTCGTTTCTTACACCTATGTTTAAAATGTTTCGTTACACCCTTACACCTTAGCCTACCCTGTAGATTAGAATCCGTGGTTGGTTAATTGCTATAGGCAAAGTGTGTTTCCTTACATTACCTGTGTTCGCGTGCGTAATTCATTATCTATGGTTAGGTCGGGAAATTGCACAATGCAATTGGAGTGAAAGTAAATATTGTATATCTTTGAGTTTATTTTCCGTGTGTTTACTACTTTCACAATTACCGTTATTTCTGAAGTATGAAATGTATGGAAAAATTATCCAGAATTATCATTATAGTGATGTGGTGAAATTTTACACATCTATGTATATGTTGAAAAAAAAAAAAAAAAAAAAAAAAATCGAAAAAAAATGAGAAAAAGAAAGAAAGAAAAGTTGGATGTTTGTTTTAACCAACTTATGTAAAGTTTTGTATTAAGTGGTCGATATCACCACTATTTGTTATATATTATATCTATGGATTGAATGGGAATTGGCAGTTATGGGAACGCCAATTAAGGTTTATTCTTTGATTAAGATCTTGTTGAGTATAATTCGTGTCTACCTAAAGCGTGTGTTTCAAGTGTTAAAGCGTGAGTTATTCGATGATATGAGTCTTATTCATGGGATGGTTGGGATAGTGATTAACCGCACTTAGGATTTTAATTTATTTGTTTTGTTTATTTTTTATTTTACACCAATTTATATCCCAATTATTATCCATACCCTATATTATTCTTTGTCCAACCGAACCTTTGATTTATTGAGATTAGGGATTTGAGCAATCTTAAGTATCGTAGTCGTGGATTCGGCTATGTATTTATGATTTTGTCGCCCTTTTTGATTTATTATTATTGGTGAAGTTTGGACCTATCTTTAGCCTATTCGAGTTAAGGATTTGAGCAATTGCAAGTATCGTGTTCGTGGATTCGATCATGTATTTGTGATTTTGTCGCCTTTTCTGGAATTTGAGATCGATAGTGATTAAGAATAATTAACCCTTAAGCCTGAAAACCCTTTTTACCGCTTTAGACTTGTTATTCCTTAGCTTTAGTGGAGGAGATGTGTATACTTGCCAAGCTTATGATAGAATATTCGTCACGACTGGACAGTTAAACGATTAGATTTGCTTTTATCAACTTATTTTATTTTACTTCTAATTCGTTAAGTGTTTAGTTGTGTGATTATGAAATAAACGAATACATGCTTAAATATAAAAATAAATCCTAACATCATTTAGGATACATTTTCATAAGAGAAATTCTAAGGTTTACTTGGGGACAAGTAAAGTTCAAGTGGGGGGATATTTATTTGATGAACTCAAATAAGTACATTTTATTACTATCATTTATCCTATTAATTTGACTTGTTTTACTATATTATGTATGAGGATTGATACTTAATCGTTTACTTTTGTAATTCTCAGGTAAAAACAAGCATTTGGTGAAACTTAGCGATTTTGGACTGATTATGGAGCAAAACATGCAAGAAGTTAAGAGTCTACTGAAATGAAGAAGATCAAGACTAATCTGCTCCAGATGCGCCGCATCTCACTCATTACATACGGCGCATCTCTATCAAGATATCAGCAGATACGATCCAAGATACAAGAGGACATGCGCCGCATCTAATCATGGAGTTACGCCGCATCTTCTGGCGGTGTACGAATATTCCTGAATATTATAATCTTGGACCCTACGCGAAGTTAAGTCAATGCGCCGCATCTACTTACTAGATGCGCCGCATCTTCCCTCAGACAGAAACTATAAATACCCCAAGACCAGACGAATTCCGGAGCTTTTGTCAAGGAATATATTAGGTTCAAAGACCGAAGCAGCAGAACCCTAGGACGAATTCAGTCAAGGAGGCAGCACAAGACACACCAAACGAAGATACAAGAGCTGTAAGAAGGTGCTGCATGTGTTTAATTCATTAAGTAGTTTTGTTTTATTGTGTTAGCAAACTTTAATTCATCAGGATTGGTGGCCTGTGTAATGTGACAACGAAAGATTGCACTCCCTTTAATACTTGATTTCCCATCAATTAAAGTTTATATGTTGATGTCTTTGGTTACTACTTATTAGTGCATTGATAACCTCTGTGTTTATTAGTGGCTTGCGGGCATTTGACTGCGGAAAATAATGTGGCTCCCACGGTTATTACTAAATTGATCACTTAGGAATAACTTTTAGACATAAGTAATCATTAAGGGTTTACTCGCCGATAAGAATAGGACCAACGAGAAAGGGTTAACTACATACACTTCATATAAAGCTATCAATAAAACAAGTGACAATCTACTTAATCATAAGGACAGCCCTCTTATTGTCTCGAGTATTTATCTGTGTACGTGTGTGCTACTTGCTGATTCGTGCCTATTGGTTTATTTTATTATTTAATTGCAAACAAATCGTGCCAGTCTCTCAGGCTGAAACCCCCTTGCGTTAGGATATTAAAATACTGATTAGAATAACGAGATAATACGTTCCACTCTTAGTGATCGACACTCTACTTACCATTATATTCATACTGACCGGGTACACTGCTCGTTAAGTGTGTGTGTTATTGATAAGTCGGCTAAATATAAATTTAAAACTTGAGTAGGCATTAAAACTGCTAAACCGCAACGACACATCACGCGCATCAGCTAACGATTTGGGCGTTTATTGTTTAGAGTTGTTTAATCTGATTGAGTTAGTGCAAAAGCTTCATAACATGATTTAGAGTAGATTTCACTTGGTTAATTAGATTTAATAACATCACATTAAGGCAATTTGATTCAATTAGGGTCTAAGGTGCCGCGTATGTGAGCTAAGATGAATGAGTGTTGTGCTTTGTTGTTTGAATGATGGGATATGTTTTTTTGATGTTCTTGAATATGCGGTTAATGTTTCATAACACAAATCTATATGTTACTCTTGGTTCGAATGATTATATAAGCGTATATTGACTGTGATGAACTTTGTGTTGATGTAAATGAGTTTCTATGTGATTGTTATTGTTTTGAACATGGTTAGGATGAAATGCTCAATTGCTTATGAATCATGAATGGAATACATGAAATTTGCTTAATCTGATTGTTACTGAGTTTCTATGTGTTCATCTACCGAGTTTGTGCTAAAATGTTATCAACTTTAATTGTAATCCAGAATCTTTCGACTTTGTCTCCGAGTTAGGAGACTAAAGTCAGGGACTTGTCGAGTTTCTAAAACTTGTCGAGTTTCTAAACTTGTCGAGTTTCTAAAACTTGTCGAGTTTCTGAGACTTGTCGAGTTTCTGAGACTTGTCGAGTTTCTGAGACTTGTCGAGTTTCTGAGACTTGTCGAGTTTCTGAGACTTGTCGAGTTTCTGAGACTTACCTAGTTTCTGAGACTTACCAAGTTTCTAAGACTTACCAAGTGCAAAAAGATTGAAAGAATAAGGATTGCTTGTTTAATGGTTTGTTTGACTGATATGTAAATGTTTTTCATGATATAGTTTATCTATGTGATGCATCATACAAGTTAGGCTATTATCATGTAACAAATAACATACACTAACACATATATATGCGATGTCTATTGTGTATTGTTGTTGGTGTTTGTGACATACAGGCTAACCATGTCTCAAGGATCCGTTACTCGAAAGGAGATGATTCCCGAAGGAGATGAGCGTAAAATCAGTAAATCCAATTCAAGAGTCGACTTCGAGAACTTACCATGTCATGAGTCATGTCAGATAGTTGTGGAAATACTGAAGAGACACTTCATCAGTCCGGTTTTGACTAAGACAGCAAGCGTCCCAGAAGTATATATGCATCAGTTTTGGCATTCCATGATCATCGGAAAAGAAAACGAAAACATTACAGTCACAGTTGACAAAACAGAGATTCAATTCAGGGTTGATACTCTTCGCAGCGTTCTAGATCTTCCATTTGAAGCCTCAGGCCCAAG
This sequence comes from Artemisia tridentata subsp. tridentata, assembly GCA_021014915.2. Classification (NCBI taxonomy): domain Eukaryota; kingdom Viridiplantae; phylum Streptophyta; class Magnoliopsida; order Asterales; family Asteraceae; genus Artemisia; species Artemisia tridentata. The sequence continues at coordinate 282,348,001 of CP139506.1, forward strand.
AGGCAAATTTTACAATAACCCAACCTTTGAAACCATGGCTGAAACTCTAAAGCTTCTCGGCTATGATGATCAGGATGAAGAGCTCACCTCAGTCTCCAAAGTGGACAGGAAGTACATCCCTCAGCCTTGGTTGACCCATTACACCATAATCATTCATTGTATAACCGGCAAAGCAACTGGACTTGAACACCCAAGTTTGACACTGTTATAATTTTTCTGGGGTGTCGTCAACTTCTACCACATGGACTTCGCCAAGTTCATATGGAAAGACATGATATTCCAAGCCCAACAGTTCCAACAAAAGAAGGGTTACAAGGTACCCTTTCCCCGATTCACCAAACTCATAATTTCACGCTTCATGCAACACCACCCTGAAATCGATAGACGTACAAATGAGAAAGCACATAACGAACAAATGGATCACATGCTCACCAGAGTTAAAGTACAGATAACCAACACAAAGAAACAGGGTCTGAGAATCCCACCAAGTATGTTAACAGACGCGGTCAAGGGAACTGAAGCTTACCAATGGTATGATGAAGCTGAAAAAGCCAGAAAGGTGGGTATTTCAGTCAAGGGAACAAAGTCAACCAAGGGCAAGGGTAGAGGTACAGGCAAGATAGTTCCAGCTGCTTCTTCTCTAACAAAGAAAGTCTCAAAACCAGAAAAGAAGAAACTAGTAACCAGAGAAAAGTCCCCAGAATCTAAACTCAGAGACGAATCCACGGAAGATAAGGAAGAGGAAGAAGTTGATTTCAGAATAGAAAAGAAGAAGAAAGATCTTGAAAAGATGAAGTCAGCAATGGTAGAATCAGACAAAGGTTTGGGCAGAGGTAGAGGAAAATCACTTAAAATGTCAGATCAATCATTCACACCCATCGAACCACCATTGACTGAAGAAGAAGAGCAAGAACAATTTGAGAAAGCATCAAAGGTAAGCAGAAAGAAACATTTAGCTGATCAAGACAAGAGTGAAAGAAAGAAAAGAGGTGAAGGATCAGCTTCACATGCTGATGAAGAACATGAGGATACTGAGGCTACAAAGTCTGCTACACTTGATAAATCTGAGAGTGAATCAGAAGAGTCTGATGAAAGGATTCATACACCCTCAGGATCTGGATCTGATGAAACTGACAGCAGTGAAGATGAAGAAGATGATGAAGAAGAAGATAAAGAGAGTGAAGATGATGAGGATGATGAAAAAGATAATGAAGGAAAAGACAACCAAGATGACAACCCTATTCCATCACCACAACCGTCATCTGTGGGTCAGTCTACAAGTGAACTAAATGAACTCAAAGCACATCTTTCTGCACTTCAAAAGATGGTTTTGAGAAATCAACAAACTGATGAAAATGAGCACAAGGCATTGAAAGAACAGCTCACTAAGGTGGAGAAGAAGTTGGACATACAGAAATTTCTCATCAAAAATATAAAGTCATTTGATCTGGAAAAGACAGCAGGGGAATATCTTAAGACATATGTCCCTCAAGAAATCAGTTCTCAAGTGCCCAAAGAAGTCGGGAAACATATTCAAGAGGCACTCCCAACACTTCTTAAAGAATATGTCAATCAAAATCTAGAAAAGACGGTGGCTAATCTCATGCAGACAATACCAATGACAATCAGAACGGTGCACCCGAGTCATCCACTACTGACCTCAAAGGGAAATTACTTGCAGACATCATCAATAATCCTGAGGAGGAAGAACTCAAAAAGGCTTTGCTCAATTCAATCAGGAAAGCTAAGAAGAAAGAAGCATGTAAGCAGGATAAGCCAGTCAAGCGTCGTCGGGATGATCCTGACAAAGACGATCAAGGGAAGAAAAGAAGTAAACCTTCCAAATCAACTGGCCCTTCTACTACAACACATTCTTCTGGAACAACCAAGCAATCAAGTCAAGAAAAGTTCGTTCCTCTAGAAACCGGGGCATTCAATGAGACCGAATCTTATGAAGACATGAGTTTTGATCACGAATTTCCTGTTGCTCCACCAAGAGTTCAGAATCTCGCTGCACCACCCACTAATGAAAAAGTCAAACCTCAACCAGAATGGGTCAATCCTGAAGCTCCAAAGTTTGATTGGTTTGAAACGATGGTGGACGCATATCCTGAAGTTCCAGCTGAAAATGATTCACCAGTTGAAGGCTCTATTGCATACTTCACCAAACGACTGAAGAAGGCAATGAAAGTCTAGAAGTTGGGATTGGCTGATATCATCAGAGTTCATAAAGATGGCTTCACAGAATTCAAAATCGTCACAACTTCAGAACTGGAATTTGAATACAATTTGGAACAAGTCGCAAGAGCTCTTTCTGAAAACATTGACTGGGATCATGCGCGGGCTTCTCATCCAAAATACCAACTTCAACTCCGTGATTTCTCCCAACCTTTACCACTCGTTGGCCATTCTCAAAACCCGAAGATACCCAAGGCGTATTTCTTTAATAACGACTTGGATTATCTGGTCTATGGAAACACAAACCCTGAAAAACATTATGCAACTTCCCTTACCAAGTAGCTGGCAGCATCCTATACTTTAGAAGGTTTTGAAGAACAAATCAGCGATTTGTTTATCAACGAAGTCTAAGAATACAACGATGAAGCTGCTATGGGAATTTATCACTGGCCGAATTTGAGAAAGTGGTTCTACAAATGGAAGTTCACCTTTCCATCAAAGACTGAAGTTTATCAAACAAGTAGAATCCTTTCAATCACAAGTACAGAAACTGAATCAATGTTTGGCTACAACTATCTGAAGAAGATCACCGTGAGGAGGCTGGACGATCAAGAATACACATTTAAAGAAGCAGACTATCCTTACCTGTACATCAATGATATTGAAGACATGTATCTCCTGAAAGTTCAAGGAAAACTTGAACATCTTCCTGGGCGTCTTCAGTATGATATCGTCAACTCTGTGTTGCTGTACATCCGCAATATTGTTATCAGATCCAGAGTTGAAGACATGCACCTTGGGGTAGAAAGCTACCAGAAGAAACTGAATTTGGTCAGGCCTAATCTCCAACCTCCGGGAATAGCAGACAAGAAGCCGTACACTTTCAGTGATAGACCATTTGGATTGGTGTACGTAAGGGATAGAAGCTCAACGAGATTCATGGGTTATCAAGAATCCACAAGTTCAACGATGAAACCTTAATACATGTCAAGTCTGAACTTCAAAAGATTTTGGAGAATCATAGAAAGGGGTTGTGGTCAGGGTGGTTAAAGCATATGAGCTGGAGTAAGAATGATGCGAAGCAAGCAGCCAAGTTCATTGATCGGATTGACAAAAGGCTCAAGTTTCGGTCAACAATGAGACGACTGGAAAGCTATATGGGAGGACATGCCAGAATTCCTAACATTCTCACTTTTCGTCGACCTGAGCAGTAATCATTGGTATAATTTGTTATCATTTGTCATATTTCATCATAATTTTAATCATTTTTCATCATTAACAATGGCTTGTGCACACATAACAGTGCACAACCCGTTCTTGTAATGAAAGGACCCTGAGGTACGCTTCAGTGCCTCAATCCTGATCAAAGGAGCGAAAGCTTCTTACTTATGAGTAGAATTAAACCAGAATTTTTCTAAGTTTTTCAAAATTCTGCTCATAAGGACAAGTATTCCCTCGTCAAGGGGGAGTATTTGAAACATAATCTTTGTTCCACAAACAAAAGTTCTTGAAATTCTTCCCACAAAACTCAAAAGGCATATTTTTCTCAAACATTTATCAAAAACATCATAAGTATGCTATTTTTTACGGGGAGAATAAAGATATGATTAAAATATGGTAATTCAAAAGTTGATATCTCACAAGAGGTCGACTCAGAATTGACACTCGAATTGACGATAGCAAAAGCCAGTAGTCAAAAAGACATGTCTGGGACGGGTAATAATTTCAAGCCAGTTTATCTGGTGATGTAAATGTGTCTCGCAAAGGATGTGTCTGAGTAGAATGTACCGATTTCGAGCAATTTTCCTTGAATGTGATCTGGACGGGTAATAATTTCAAGCTAGTTCTACTAGTGATGTAAACGTGTCTCGCGACGATCATGTTCATTGAAAATCAATCAATTCAAAAAGTGCTGACTCTACCCGACATGTGCAAATTTACATTAAATACTTATGAGCACATGTTAAGGGGGAGTATTTCTGAAAATCACAAAACTCTCAAAGTGTTAACAAAATATGTTTTCATAATCATAAACACTTTGAGAGATTTTCATATAATTGGTTTATGGAAACAATAGGATAGTCATGAAGTTATAAGGTGACTAAGGTTAGGGAAAACCGTCCTATGATCCGCCAGAGCCGGAGGGATCTACCCAAGGATAATACCAATAGTTTAGTACTAGAAAGTCCTAGGTATGATTGTAAAAAAGGAGAAATGAAATGAAAGTAGAAAGAAGGGGTTGAAGAATGAAAAAGAAAAGTAAAGAAAAGGGTGAAAAGAAATAGCCCTCCATTTGTTCAACCTTAGGGCAAACACCGGGTTCAATACATATGCTACTGGTTGTTATTACGATAACACCGGTATTGAAGATTACGCCATCATGGACCCAGTGATGCAATGTACTAAAACTTCTAGCCACTCAGGTGTCTCTCAAAAGACACTTGTTTCATTTCTCACGGAGAACCCTTCATTATCTATCGACCTCTCACTCCGAGATGTGTTGATATTGAAAAAGGAGGCAATCTGCTCCATGCCTCCGATGACCAAATATAAGCACTTAATTGAGTCTAGAGCCATGAGATACATCAAAGATCTCTTAGGTACACTTAGAATACACTGGCTGTTCAACAAAAGAAACACCAGATGTAAATTATAAGAGTGTCCTTCACAGATATTAGCAATCTGCCGAGAACATTCATGAGAGAATTCACAAAGTGTGATTCTCAGTGATTGAATGGAAATCCTACTAGGGTCAACATCAAACAGCCCTGACAGTAGGTCACTTCGGTAATCCCTTGTAGATTACGCTTAGTGTTAGCTCCAAAACGGTCTACAATCGTGGGGTGATCTCCAGCGACTCACTGAATCGTGGGTGCACTTCGGTGTGTCTGTGTAAGCCCTTTCGGGGGTATCCGGTTCAGAACGGCCTGGGAAAGGATTAGAGAAAGTCTTCACACTATGCTGTTGACGATCTCGAAGTCCGAACCTGTAAGTGCCGAATGATTTATTGCTAACTGTTTACCTGCAGCAAATCATGGAGACCTGAAGTTCCACCATTTTCCATCATGCTCATATCCTGAAGATACGTTCTTACAAAGACTAAGAGATAACAAAAGTTCAAAGACGTTAAAGAAAAGTCAAAGTTCAAGCACTACAACCTTTCATAAGTCAAAGATTGAAGAAGTGAGAACCAGATGAAGAACAAAAGTCAAAAGACATATGAGCATGGTGGAAAAGACATAAAGACAATATTGGAGAGAGGCAGATCGAGAGATTACCATATCATATCACAACAAGAACAAAGAACAAAGATCCAAGTGACGTCAAAGCCATAGAAGCAAAGACGACGTCAAGCAACCTTGATGACCAATACTTAGGGGGAGATTGTTGGGAACACTTTATTATTATCAAGTATTGATCATTTATGTAATAGGTTGCTTAGGCCTTTAGGTTTGTTTTATGGCCCAGCCTGTGTAGAAGGCCCATGGGCTGTGTCTATTTATTTATCTTAATTATGTATTAGTTAGGGCTAAAAGCCCATGTCTTGTAAAACACTATAAATACCCCCTCCCATTCAAGGGAGAGGGTTGGTTGGTTGAATGCTAATATCATTTCATTATTGTTAATCACAACCTCCCATCTCTTTCTCTCTCTAGATCTAAGATTAGATTAGTAGCTTGTGTGATAAATCTAAGTAACATCAATTAGGAAATATAAAAGTCATCCCTCGTATCCCTCTAATGACTACTTACGTATTTCCTCGGAAGTATTTAAAGTCATCTCTTATCATCCAGTCTAGTTCTTCTCGTTAAAAGAATTTATTAGGTATAAATTCTTTCCTCGTGTCAAAAAGTCACACTAAAAGAGCGAGACTTATTCGTCAAAAATCAAACTGGGACAAAAATTCATCCCAGCAGATCACGGCACCACTAAATTTGCACGGCACCATTAATTTTAATGGTACTGTGGTACCGTGTATCTTACACAGCTCGTATTTCAGTCCTCTTTTCCCACATTATTCACTTTTAAACTTTCCCAACTTCTGTCATTGCTGTCAAAACCGAACCTCACAACCCAAAATTCAATTACGCCCTTTTCAAGATCAAATTCGAGGCATTAATTTTCAAGATTATCAACTAGTTCCACTTTTTCAACATAAATTGTAAGTCATTTGACTCTAATTTTCTTTAATCTTGAGTCTAGGGTTTGTTCATACATGAAAATTGAATTGGGGTTTTTCAATTTTGATTGAGTCTTTAGGAAATTAGGACTAGGATTAGACAATGTATAACAATCATGATTCCCTTAACATATGATTTGCATAAACCCACTTAAATCACATATTTCAGTCCAAACTTTGTTTTTATAACTAGATTAAGCATGGTTAAGAGGAATCATGTCTTGGGTACTTGAAACTAGGATTAGAAGTCATTAATACTTGAATTCTTCAAACTTAAAACTCTTGGCGCCAAAACCTTGAAGTCGCCAAACACCCCAATTCCATTGTTTTTCAAAAAAATTCACGAAACTAGGATCATGAAACAGTTTTCGTGCATTGCTGATACAAACTAAAAACGTTTTCTCATGCATACATGATCTCACGAATATTGATTGAATTACATAACTAATATGTATTTTTCGACATATCCGTTTGAGCAAAAGTGAAGTTAGGAGCGTTTGGGTAATCTTATTACTTTTAGTTCTAGAGTCGAGATTACCGCACCTCCACATGGTTTGCATATAGGCACACACTAGGCACGTGTCTTCAAAACAACTATTCTCAATTTTAATTTTTCTTAAAATTTTCTTATAGGTAACAAAAATGTCTCATGTGTATGATTTTGATCATCTTCTAACCGACACCTATACTCCCAAAATCTCTTGTGAACCTACAACACCCGGTAGTCACATTCGTGCCTATGTTAATCTTGAAACCTGTCAGTTTCATGAAGGTCGAGTCGTTGATCCATCTTTAGTTTATCATAGGGATATCAACACCTCATTTAGAGCTATAGGCTTCGATTGCTTGCTTCACATCAACGAGCACATTTGTCCTCGTTTTGTGTTGGAATTCTTTCGACAAGTTGAACTTGTAAGTAACGAGGATCAATCTTTGTCACTTTGGTTTTGGATCCGAAATTTCAAATTTGTCTTAACTTTTGAGCAACTTGCTCAAATTCTCCGAATCCCCAATCATGGGCAATGTGCCTATACTGAAGATTGGTGTCTTGAGTCTCTCTTCAACTATCGAGAAGAGGATAGTCTGTATTGTTCCTACATACCCTCTCCAACTGAACTTACCAACCTCATTCATACTCATAAGTACTCTTCTTACCTAGATCCAACGAAAATTCGTTTGGAAGAGGTTCGTTATGAACTAATCTCTTGGGCAGTCATCCTACGAGAAAATGTTCTCAGTCTAAAAGGGAATCGTGATCAACTTCCGGCGTGTTGTGGTCATATGATTTACTGTCTTCATACTCAACAACCATACAATCTCGCCTACTTATTCGCTAAGCGAATTGTACATCTCAAGGGTAACAAAAATAAATTGATACCTTATGGGATGTTCCTAACTCGTCTTTATCACCACTTCATGAACTTTCATCCATACCTTTGTGGTCCTAAATACTCACTCTTTAATCCCGTCATGGAACCCCTTAATGAGTCACATATCTCATCCATTCTCATTTTCGAATCTTCCACCAACCATGCACCCTTTGATGATCCGAATCATGAGGAAGAAGTTCAAGCTCATGTCGAGAGTGTGATGAAAACGGGAGCAAGTTCAAGTCACTTTTAAGAAGCCACGTCATGAGTAGTTAGGGAGGGATTAGTACTTCTATCCTATATTAGGATTTATCTATGATAAATTATATTAGGGCTTAATACTCCTAACTATCTTGCATGCTTGACCTTTATTCTATCACCTTGCATGATTTTAAATTATGTGATTCTTGGATGATAGCTTATTTTGTCCTTTTTGATTGCATGCTTATAGCTTATTTTAGATAGTTGCATGTTAATCTTTAATTGCTTGGAGTAGCTAAATATGGGATATATTTGGCAACTTAATCTTTAGTGGTTTGAGGCACTAACATTTCCTGCAAATAGTCCCCCTAGAAAACTCCCTTTAGCTGCCCAGAACTAGGCAGCACAGGAAAATTCGTGACTTCCAGGTCACGGTATCGTTAAATAGGCCACGGTACCGTTAAATTTAACGGTACCGTGTGGTATTTAGTGGTACCGTGCCCTTTTTTGACGAATTTTCACTGTTTCCTCTAGATTCCTGCATCCCTAACCTCATACCTGCAATATTTTGCAAACTCTCATACACCCTAAGATTCCCTCACTACACCATAGGACACTTCCACCAACTTTAATCCCACAACTCTTGCCTATTTAAAGCCTCACTATTGCAAGCATCTCTTGCATCTCATCTTCAACCTCCCATTACTCACTCACCATGTCTTCCACACAAGGATCAACAACCCATATCTCCAAGAAACCTAGGATCACCGTTAGACCACCATCCAAACCTCTCTTTGTTGATCTCACCAAAGATGATGAAGTCACAACACCACCTTCCCAAAGCACTCCTAACTCACCATCTCCACCAAATGCTCCTTCTAAAACATCATCTAGACCAACATATTCATCATCTCCCTCTTTGAACACCATGCCATCCTCCATGGATTACACACTCTCACCTATTACCCCATTACTCACTCACCAACATACTCACCACCACCTCCATCTCCAATCATGGGCCAACCTATCCAACCTCATCCGGTTGATATACATAGTGCAAATTGCCTATGTTGTCTTCACAACCGCAACCTCATCTTCTCTTTGAGAGATGAGCTACACTTCATGTTCTCCTATGTTGAACATCTCTTGACACCACCACCACCTCCAATCATGTCACCCTCTCCACCTCCCACTAGCCCATTTAACTAAACATATTGATGTTTAGTTTCCAAAAATAAACAACCTAGGATCCCTTTTTATTGGGAATTATCAAGAGGAGACTTAATGGAAAAACAGATTTAAGTCTGGTGGCGTACACAATTAAGTCTGGTAGTACAATATTAAGTCTGGTAGAGTAAAATATTGTTAAGTCCGGTTGACTTATTAAATTAAGTCTGGTTATGTAATTTAGAAGTTTGTTAGAGATAAGTTAGGAAAGGATTCGAAGTTATCTTTAGAAAAGATACGTAGATCCTTTAGCAAGTTTAGTATCTAGGGTTTCCCTGGTGTATAAAAGGAACCCTAAAGCATAGTTTAGAGATGACGACGAAGATTGTAAAAACTCTTAGTTATTGATAATCTAATATACGAAGTTAGTTATCGTATTCTTCATTGTTTGTGTTAAGATTCCGCATTAGCATAAACAAGATATTAGAGTCTCGCTTAGATTGATTTGATTTATTCAAGTCGTCTACTAAGTTGTTAAAGGCTACTTAGAGATCCATATTTGTGTGGACCTACAAGTGGTATCAAAGCCTGAAAAGAGACTCTGAGGTTGAAGAATCATAAACCCTAATTCTCTAAAATCATCCTACAACATGACTGGAACCGAAATCCCTCCTGATCAAACCCCTCCCAAGAATGATGAATTCTCCATGCATGGCAGTGATGATGACAAATCCATTCATGATGAAGAGAAACCTGAAACCAGCAGCTCCAAAACACCAACCATTCCCTCAACCACAACCATATCCAATATAAAACTTCCACTCCTGAAAAGAGATGAGTACGATATATGGGCTATGGAGATGGAACATTACTTGGAATACACTGATAGTGAAATCTGGAAGGTTATTCAGAAAGGCAATTCAAAGAAAAGGGTCTCGGTTGGAGCAGATGGATCGGTTAGATTTTTACCACCAGTATCTGCAGAAGAGATACGGGCTGTTGAAAAGGAGAAAAAGGCAAGAACTGTGCTGATGATGGCTCTTCCCAAAGAGCATTTGAGAATGTTTCATAACATGACCGATGCCAAAGAAATTTGGCAAGCAATCAAGAAGCGTTTTGGTGGGAATGCAAACTCAAACAGAATGCAGAAGTCTGTTCTCAAGCAACAATTTGAGACTTTCAGCATATCTAGTACAGAAGGACTGGAAAAGGGCTATGATAGATTTCAACTCCTTCTGGCACAATTGGAATCTCTTGGTGCTCCAGTATCAGAGGAAGATGCCAACCTTAAATTCCTCAGAGCACTCCCATCAGAATGGTCAAGTGTTTCTATGACTATGAGGATAATGGATGAAGTGGACAGCATGACAACTGATGACCTGTACAATAACCTTAGGGTTTTTGAACAGGAAGTCAAGGGATATTCTAAAGCATCTTCCAGTTCCTCAAATGTTGCCTTTGTCTCTCAAGGCAAAAGCAGCACTACTAGAGTTAAGTCTGGCAGGATTAATTCTGGTAGTTATGAGACTCCTACTAGCAGTACAAGGGAAAGAGCTGCTTCTGAAGGTTTCGCTGATGAGATTCTTCATTCATTCTTTTCTTATCAACAAGAAGATGATGAGTTTATCAGTGAAGATTTGGAACAGATCAATGATGCTGAAGTAGAAGAGATGGATATTAAATGGCAAATTGCCATGATTGCTCTGCGGGTTAAGAGGTTCCAAAAGCAGCATGGAAGGCCTATTCGTTTTGATAACAAGTCTCAAGTGGGGTATACTAGAAGGACTGTTGAGTGCTATAATTTTCATAAACATGGGCACTTTGCTAGAGACTGGAAGGAAAAGAAGTCTGCTGATGAAGACAGGAAGAGAAGTTATGACTACCCAAAGAATGACAAGTCAGAGAGACACCAGATGAGCATGCTGACATTGGAAGCTGGAGAGGTGAACTGGACTGAGCACTTACCAGAGGAAGACGTACAGAATCATGCACTTATGGCCATTGGTACTAATAATGAGGTATCTCTATGTTCAAAAATATGCATTGATTCATATAATCATCTCAAATCTGTGTGTGATGAACAATTGAGAGAAATAGGTGACCAGGAAGTAAAAATTCTAGCTTATACTGAGGCAGTTAAAAAATTAGAAGCACAAATTGTCACCTTACAAAAACAACATGCCTCTTTGAATGAAAAACTCACTTTTCAAGCAAATGAAATATATGAAAAAGATGAGAAACTTTAAAAATATAGAAGAATAGGCATGAAAGCTGTTAAAGAAAGAGATGAATTGCAAAAGAAAATAGATATATGGCAACACTCTGCTAAGTGTCAGAATAAGCTCCTAGCTTGCCAAATGAGTTCCACAACTAAAATTGGCTTAGGTTTTGAAATTAAGTCAGATGATGAAGTGTTAAGTTATGAAGAAGAAATGGACAAATCAGCTTTCACATGTACAAAGGAGGATTATGTTGGTAAACCTATTTACAATAGGTTCATTAAGTCTGATGACTTTAAAGGAGTGCCACATCCACTAAGTGGAGATTACACTCCTGTAAAAAAGGTAGACCTTGATGATTCTCTATTTGTATATGGTAAAAAGGGTCCTATATATCCTGAGACAGACAATTCTGATGACAGATCAAGTGAATACTCCACTTGTCAAACCAATGACAGTGAAGGATCCACAAGAGATGTCTCTGAGAAATTTGAATCAGGGTCAGAGTGTAAATCAAAAGAATCCTCTAAAGCAAAATTTGTCCAAAAGATTGAACCAGTGGTGACAAAATCAAAATCAAATACAGATAGACCTAGGTGTATTAATCACATGAAAATTCCTAGGGAGTCTGTTAAGAATCAAGAGTCACCAAAACCTGATAGGATGCGACAAGAGTTTAGGAAAAATCACACCTTTGGTCCTAAGAGGTGTTTTGTGTGTGGTAGTTTAAGTCACCTGATTAAGGATTGTGACTTTCATGAGAAAAGGATGCAAAAAGAGGCTGAACTAAGAAAGAATAAGAGTGTTAATGACCACATGAATAATAAACCAGTTTGGAACAATGCTAATAGGATTAATCATGCTAATAAGTTTGTGACTAGACCTGTACAAGTTAATTCTGGTAATATTTGTTCTGGTAGACCAAATTCTGGTAGACCAAATTTTAGTTCTGGTAGACCAAATGTGAGTTCTGTTGGTCAAAATGCTAATTATGTGAGGCCAAGTGTTAATTCTGGGTGGTTTAATCATTCTGGACCCAGACAACCAGTTAATAGACCACAGGTGAATTCTTATAATCAGAGAACCAATTTTTATAAACCAAAGTCACCTGTGAGGAGTCCTTTTGTTAATAATACAGCACAAGCTTCAAGTTCAAGTGCTGTAAGGGAAAATGGGGAATCTGCTGTTAAGTCCCCAGCATATTGGTCTTGGGATCCTTTTCAGAACACACTTACCTATGAATCCAAGACCAAAGGTGGATCAAGCTCATACAAGACCTATAAATATGTTGATCCACAGGGCAGACCCAAGTCCTCAGTGGCTTGGGTCCTGAAGAGAAACTAATTTCTCTACTTTTGTGCAGGAACATCCACTAAAGAACATGAAAGACAAAGGAATATTTGATAGTGGGTGCTCTGGGCACATGACTGGTAACAAGAGCCATCTGAAGGATTTTCAAGAATTCCAAGGAGGTTCTGTTACCTTTGGAGGAAGTAAAGGTTATATAACTGGTAAAGGTAGAATTGTTGTAGGAAATTTAGAGTTTGACAATGTATCTTTTGTAAGAGAACTAGGGTAGTTTAACCTTTTCTCCATATCACAAATTTGTGATAAGAAGCATAAGGTGCTTTTTAGTGAAACTGAATGTTTTGTCTTGACTTCGGACTTTAAGATGCCTGATGAAAGTCAGATCCTTCTTAAAGTTCCTAGACAATACAACATGTACAGTTTTGACATGAAGCAACCTGATCCTTCAAAAGGTTATGCCTGTTTACTTGCAAAAGCTACATTAGATGAATCTAAATTGTGGCATAGGAGGTTAGGGCATGTAAACTTTAAGAATATTAATAAGTTAGTGAAGAATAACTTAGTTAGAGGATTGCCTTCTAAAGTGTTTAGGAATGATCATGCATATGTGTGGCTTGTAATAAGGGGAAACAACATAGGGCATCTTGTAAGGCTAAGTTAGATAGGCTTGTTACTGAGCCTTTGCATACCTTACATATGGATCTGTTTGGCCCCACATCTGTACAAAGTATTAACCATGCTAGTTACTGCCTTGTCATAACTAATGATTGCACTAGATTCTGCTGGGTGTTCTTTATGTCTAGGAAAGATGAAGCTACACCATTGATTCAAACATTCATTAGGCAAATTGAAAACCAACTTAATAAAAAGGTTAAAATCATTAGGTCTGACAATGGCACAGAATTTAAAAATAGGAGCATGATTGATTTTTGTGGTAATAGAGGAATTAAGCAGCAATATAGCAATGCTAGGACTCCACAGCAAAATGGAGTTGCTGAGAGAATGAACAGGACACTAATTGAGGCAGCTAAGACTATGCTAGCAGACTCATTCTTACCCACAACCTTTTAGGCCGAAGCTGTAGCATCTGCTTGCTACATTTTCAATAGGGTTAAAGTGACCAAGCCTCAAAACAAAACACCTTATGAGCTTATTTTTTGCCAAAAACCAGTTGTTAGCTATATAAGGCCTTTTGGGTGTCATGTGACCATTCTTGATACACTCAGTGTTCTGGGCAAATTTGAAGGGAAGTCTGATGAAGGGTTTCTAGTTGGGTATTCACTGAATAGTAAGGCCTTTAGGGTTTACAATTTAGTGACCAAGAAAGTAGAGGAAAATCTTCATGTCAATTTTCTTGAAGAAAAACCCAATGTGCAGGGATTAGGACATAGATGGATGTTTGACATTGATTATTTAACAGATTCTATGAACTATATTCCTGTCTCCAAGGAGAATCAAGCTAACCCTGATGCAGGTGACACAGAAATTACTAACCATGCAGGTACCCAAGATCCTTCAAATGCAGGGAACACTGATCAAGAAAATGAAAGTGCAGAGCTTATTGTGATTCCTACCACAGAAGTCAACCATGTTGCTGTTAATAAAGGAACAAAGAGATCTTCAAGAACAAGGAAGGAGACCATTCACAAGCCTCAACAAATGGAAAAAGGAGTTACTCCTACAAAGGTTTCAGAAGATATCTTGTCCTTCAGAGAAGAAGTAAATGTTTTGGCTGATAAACACCTTGGAAAGGTTGATACCAGAACTAACTTGGTTAATCCTGGTAGTGGACTCAATAATTCTACTACCAGTAGTAACTTAGATAAGTCTGGTAGTGATGCTGTTAAGTCTGTTCAACCTGAATCTACTCCAAATGCTGATGTTGATGATTCTGAGATGCCTGACCTTGAGATCTTTGATCATCCAGATGAGGGTATTTTTGATGGGGCTTCTTATGATGAAGAAGGGGTAGTTACTGACTTCAATAACCTACCTACTGAAGTTGATGTTAGTCCAGCTCCAACACTCAGAGTTCATAACATCCATCCCAAAAGTCAGATTATTGGTGATCCAAAGTCAGCTGTTCAAACCAGAAGTAGAGTGCAAAAGCCTGAATCTCATGCACTTGTAAGTCTTATCAAGAAGCAGCAAAGGGTCAACCATAAGGACCAACAACACTGCTTGTTTGCCTGCTTCCTTTCTCAGAAGGAACCCACCAAAGTCTCTGAAGCACTTGATGATGAGAGTTGGGTGGAAGCAATGCAAAAGGAGTTGTTGCAGTTCAAGTTGCAGAAAGTTTGGGTTCTGGTAGATCTACCTAGAGGAGCTAAAGTTATAGGCACAAAGTGGGTCTTCAGAAATAAAAGGGATGAAAGAGGAGTAGTTGTTAGGAACAAGGCAAGACTAGTGGCACAAGGGTATAGACAGGAGGAGGGGATAGATTATGATGAGGTCTTTGCTCCTGTAGCAAGGATTAAGGCTATTAGGTTATTTTTAGCCTATGCATCATACATGGGATTCATAGTTTATCAAATGGATGTGAAGAGTGGCTTTCTGTATGGCACCATAGAGGAAGAAGTATATGTTCATCAGCCTCCTGGCTTTATTGATCCTGCTCACCCAGACAAGGTGTATAAAGTCATAAAAGCATTATATGGTCTCCATCAAGCTCCCAGAGCTTGGTATGCAACTCTCTCCAAGTTTCTTGAAGAGCATGGGTATATAAGAGGTGTAATAGACAAGACCTTATTCATAAAGAGAAACAAGAAGGATATCATCCTGGTTCAAGTTTATGTAGATGATATTATCTTTGGGTCTACTAAAAGGTCTTGGTGTGAGGAATTTGAAGCATTAATGAAGGGGAGGTTTCAGATGAGTTCTATGGGTGAACTCACCTTTTTCTTAGGACTGCAAGTGAAGCAATCAGATGATGGATTCTTTACTTCTCAAGACAAATATGTTGCTAAGATGCTGGAGAAGTTCAACTTTACCAATATGAAGGCTGCAGTCACCCCTATGGAGAACAAAGTTCCATTGACAAAGGATGAGGATGCTGAAGATGTGGATGTCCACCTCTACAGATCCATGATAGGTTCTCTAATGTATCTTACTGCTTCTAGACCTGACATTATGTATGCAGTCTGTGTTTGTTCACGTTTTCAGGTACATCCAAAGACTTCACATCTTCATGCTGTGAAGAGAATCTTTAGATACTTAAAGGGCAAACCCAATTTGGGCCTTTGGTATCCTAGAGAATCATCTTTTGACCTGGAAGCTTATTCGGATAGTGACTATGCTGGAGCAAGTCTTGACAGGAAATCCACAACAGGAGGTTGTCAATTTCTTGGAAGAAGGTTGATTTCCTGGCAGTGCAAGAAGCAGACTATTGTAGCTACATCTACCACTGAAGCAGAATATGTAGCAGCTGCAAATTGCTGTGGTCAAGTCTTGTGGATCCAAAATCAAATGTTGGATTATGGGTTAAACTTCATGAACACTATAATTCACATAGATAATGAGAGCACTATCTGCATAGTTAAGAATCCTGTATACCACTCAAAAACTAAGCACATAGAAATCAAGCATCACTTTATTAGGGATTGCTATAAAAAGAAGCTAATTACAGTGGAGAAAATACACACAGATTTTAATGTTGCAGACCTCTTAACTAAAGCATTTGATGGCCCTAGGTTTAATTACTTAGTGGTTAGCATTGGAATGATGAACCCATAGCTCAGTTTAAGGGGAGGTTGAACTTAAGGGGAGGTCAATATGTATAGTTTGTAAACCAGTACTTAGGATATTTTGTTAATTCTGGTAGTTTTAAATTTTAAGTCTTTGATGAACTCAAATAAGTACATTTTATCATCATCATTTATCCTATTTATTTGACTTGTTTTATTATATTATATATGAGAATTGATACGTTAATGTTTACTTTTGTAATTCTCAGGTAAAAACAAGTATTATGTGAAACTTGGCGATTTTGGACTAATTATGGAGCAAAACAAGCAAGATGTTAAGAGTCTACTGAAATGTACAAGATCAAGATCATTCTGCTCCAGATACGCCGCAACATACTTCGTACATACGGCGTATCACTATCAAGATTTCACAAGTTACGATCCAAGACAGCAAAGGACATGCGCCGCATAGAGAAATGGAGTTACGCCGCATCTTAAGGCGGTGTACGAATATTCCTGAATATATTAATCTTGGACCCCACGCGAAGTTAAGTCAATGCGCCGCATCTACTTATCCTATGCGCCGCATCTAACCCTCAGACAGAAACTATAAATACCCCAAGGCCAGACGAATTTGGACACCTACCTAGCTAGCAAAAACTCAGAAGAGAGAGACAGAAACCCTAAAGCCGAATTCAGACGTATTAGCAGCACAAGACACACCCTAAACGAAGATACAAGAGTTGTAAGAAGGTCCTGCATGTATTCAATTCATTAAGTAGTTTTGTTTTATTGTATTAGTACACTTTAATTCATCAGGATTGATGGGCCGATTTCATGTGACTACGGAATATCATGGGCACCCCTTAAAATTGCTTTCCCATTAATTAAAGTTTATATGTTGATGTCTTTGGTGACTTTTATTAGTGCATTGATAACCTCTGTGTCTAGCTGAGCATTGCTTGGGTCGCCATGCCCCTTCCTCGCCTATCTATTCTAGCGTATACGAAACGTGGGCATCACAAATGCTCAATATTCTAGGATAGTGGGATAGACATAAGTAATCATTAAGGGTTTACTCGCCGATAAGATTAGAGCCAACGAGAAAGGGTTAATTATATACACTTCATATAAAACTAGCAATAAAACAAGTGACAAGCTACTTAATTATCAGGACAGGTCTTCTTATTGTCTCAAGTATCTATCTGTGTACGTGTGTGCTAATCGCTGATTCGTGCTCATTAGTTTAGTTTACTATTTAATCATAACCAAACCGTGCCAGTCTCTCAGGCTGAAACCCCCCTTGCGTTAGATTAGGTTGTATAGCTAACCTAGGATATTAAAATACTGATTAGAATAACTAGATAATACGTTACACTCTTAGTGATCGACACTCTACTTACCATTATATTCATACTGACCGGGTACACTGCTCGTTAAAGTGTGTGTTTTATTGATAAGTCGGCTAAATATAAATTTAAAACTTGAGTAGGCATTAATACTGCTATACCACAACGACACATCACGAGCGCACCAAGTTTTTGGCGCCGCTGCCGGGGATATAAAAGAATTAGAGCAAAAAACACCACATCAAGTTTTTGGCGCCGCTGCCGGGGAGTGAATTGTTATTATCTGTTAATTTGATTAGTATTTTAAGTAGGTTTTTCTTTTTAATTTTTAGATTCTAACCACTAACCCTGTTGTATATTAGATAAATTGCATTCATTGTATTATTTGCATATTTTCTGTTTTTGTGTGTTTTTATTTTCTTTAATTTTTGTTTCTTTTTGTTTGTTTTTATTTTTTGTTTTTCTTTTTCTATTTTTCTGCATTCTGCTATCGCTGTACTGTGCTGCTACAAACGATACGGCGCATCTGTTTTCACAGATACGGCGTATTGCGTTTAATTTTTATAAAATACAACACGTTCAATAAATTCGAGTACGACGCATCTTTCCCCAAGATACGGCGTATTCTGTTTTTAATAAGAAATTTTTCTAAACCCTAACGCCATACGCCTCATCTGTTTTAACAGATACGGCGTATTGTCTATTTAAATTAAAAACAGTTTTAAAAAAAGGAAAAAAAAAAAAAAAAAAAAAAAAAAAAAAAAAAAAAAGAAAAAAAAAAGGAAAAAATGGAAAAGAAAAAGAAAAAGGAAAAGTTGGAAGTTTGTTTTAACCAACTTATGTAAAGTTTTGTATTAAGTGGGCGATATCACCACTATTTGTTGTATATTATATTTATGGATTGAATGGGAGTTGGCCGTTATGGAACGCCAACTAAGGTTATTCTTTGATTGAGATATTGTTGAGCATAATTCGTGTCTACCTAAAGCGTGTGTTTCAAGTGTTAAAGCGTGAGTTATTCAATGATATGAGTCTTATTCATGGGATGGTTGGGAAAGTAATTTACCACACTTAGGATTTTAATTTATCTGTTTTGTTTATTTTTCATTTTACACCAATTTGTATCCCAAATATTATCTATACCCTATATCATTCTTTATCCAAACCTTTGATTTATTGAGATTAGGGATTTGAGCAATCTTAAGTATCGTTGTCGTGGATTCGGCTATGTATTTATGATTTTGTCACCCTTTTTGATATAATATTATTGGTAAAGATTACTTGGTCCTATCTTTAGCCCATTCGAGTTAAGGATTTGAGCAATTGCAAGTATCGTGGTCGTGGATTCGATCATGTATTTGTGATTTTGTCGCCTTTTCTGGAATGTGAGATCGATAGAGATTAAGAAGAATGATTAACCCTTAACCAACAAACCCTTTTTACCGCTTTAGACTTGTTATTCCTTAGCTTTAGTGGAGGAGATGCGTATACTTGCCAAGCTTATGATAGAATATTCGTCACGACTGGACAGTTAAACGATTAGATTTGCTTTTATCGAAATATTTTATTTTATTTCTAATTCGTTAAGTGTTTGGTTGTGCAATTATGACAAAAAATGAATACATGCTTAAATATAAAAATAAATCCTAATATCTTTTAGGATACATTTTCATTTGATTTATTCTAAGGTTTACTTGGGGACAAGTAAAGTTCAAGTGGGGGGATACTTGATGAACTCAAATAAGTACATTTTATCATCATCATTTATCCTATTTATTTGACTTGTTTTATTATATTATATATGAGAATTGATACGTTAATGTTTACTTTTGCAATTCTCAGGTAAAAACAAGTATTATGTGAAACTTGGCGATTTTGGACTAATTATGGAGCAAAACAAGCAAGATGTTAAGAGTCTACTGAAATGTACAAGATCAAGATCATTCTGCTCCAGATACGCCGCAACATACTTCGTACATACGGCGTATCACTATCAAGATTTCACAAGTTACGATCCAAGACAGCAAAGGACATGCGCCGCATAGAGAAATGGAGTTACGCCGCACGCCGCATCTTAAGGCGGTGTACGAATATTCCTGAATATATTAATCTTGGACCCCACGCGAAGTTAAGTCAATGCGCCGCATCTACTTATCCTATGCGCCGCATCTAACCCTCAGACAGAAACTATAAATACCCCAAGGCCAGACGAATTTAGACACCTAGCAAAACTCAGAAGAGAGAGACAGAAACCCTAAAGCCGAATTCAGACGTATTAGCAGCACAAGACACACCCTAAACGAAGATACAAGAGCTGTAAGAAGGTCCTGCATGTATTCAATTCATTAAGTAGTTTTGTTTTATTGTATTAGTACACTTTAATTCATCAGGATTGATGGGCCGATTTCATGTGACTACGGAATATCATGGGCACCCCTTAAAATTGCTTTCCCATTAATTAAAGTTTATATGTTGATGTCTTTGGTGACTTTTATTAGTGCATTGATTACCTCTGTGTCTAGCTGAGCATTGCTTGGGTCGCCATGCCCCTTCCTCGCCTATCTATTCTAGCGTATACGAAACGTGGGCATCACAAATGCTTAATATTCTAGGATAGTGGGATAGACATAAGTAATCATTAAGGGTTTACTCGCCGATAAGATTAGAGCCAACGAGAAAGGGTTAATTATATACACTTCATATAAAACTAGCAATAAAACAAGTGACAAGCTACTTAATTATCAGGACAGGTCTTCTTATTGTCTCAAGTATCTATCTGTGTACGTGTGTGCTAATCGCTGATTCGTGCTCATTAGTTTAGTTTACTATTTAATCATAACCAAACCGTGCCAGTCTCTCAGGCTGAAACCCCCCTTTCGTTAGATTAGGTTGTATAGCTAACCTAGGATATTAAAATACTGATTAGAATAACTAGATAATACGTTCCACTCTTAGTGATCGACACTCTACTTACCATTATATTCATACTGACCGGGTACACTGCTCGTTAAAGTGTGTGTTTTATTGATAAGTCGGCTAAATATAAATTTAAAACTTGAGTAGGCATTAATACTGCTAAACCACAATGACACATCACGCGCGTACCAAGTTTTTGGCGCCGCTGCCGTGGATATAAAAGAATTAGAGCAAAAAACACCACATCAGTCTTGTAGTTATTTTTAGTTCTGGTAGTGGTTTTTCAAACTTTTCTTGTATACTTGTTTCTTTGTATATTGTGTTTAACTTTGTTTTGCAGAAGTCAACTTTTATTGTTGCTAGTGGATACAAGGAAATAATAAGATCAAAAGAAACAGAGAGCTTTCATTCATAACCAATTGATTACATACTTAGGTGAAACCTACACAAAGACAAAATAAAAAACATAAACATCTTCATCACAACCAAACATATATACCAACAACCCAGACCACTAATCCATCTTTCTCTTCCCTTTGCCCTTGACATCTGGCATAGTTCTATGAACTTTTCTGCCTTCAATGTCCATAGCTTCAGACACCTTCTTGCAAGGGAGGCCTAGCACTTGAGGTTTTGGCTTGGGACGAGCTTCATGTCTCTTAGGCACTTGGATTTGGCTCATTCCAGCTACAGCCTTCTCAAGCTCTCTTGTCAAAACAACGGACAATGGAGGAGGCTCATCATCAGAGTCAGAAGAGGAAGATGTCTCATAGACAAAGGATGGAGGAGTTGGTAGTTCATCGGATGATATTGGAGGTGTTGTCCTTCGTTTTCTGCTAGTCTGACCAGTGTAGCTTGGAGGAAAATAGTTTGCCCAACCTGAACTTCCCGAATCAGAAGAAGAGTCAGATGAGATTTCTACAATGTTGGACGATGAAGGATTCATTGTGTTTGAAAGTTGTTCTCTAGAATGTGATGACTTTGTGTTGAAGAGTTAAGGCTTTTTATAAAGCCAATGAAGGTTTAAGGCAATTTAATGGTCGGTTGGTATAAGAGTTAATTCCTGCAGGCATGGAATTAATTAAGGACTTAATTATGGTAACATTGGGGAGTTGACCATAACTTGTATAGTTTTGTAAATTTTAATTATAGTAATTAGTTTTAAGTTTAAAAAAAAAATGGTTTTCAATTCGTTAACTAGGATTTTAAATTTTATTAAATCGGGTAGCTTTAAGTTTTAAATCTGGTAGTTAATGTTTGTAGTTTTTTTTTTGGTACAATTATTTCCATATTTTTCTTGGTGTTTCTTGGTGCTTTGGACTAAGCTTTTGCAGGAAAAACTTGGATTGGTGATAATGCGATGCTTTGTTAGTGCTTGCTCAGTGTGTAAGTCAAATTCTTGGTTAAGTCTGGTGAGTCACTTGCTTAAGTCTGGTTGACCGAATTTAGGTCTGGTAGTATAAATTTTTTTTACTGTTAGGTCTGGTCTGTCAAATCAGGAGTTTTATTATCAAATACGACCGTTGCGTATTTTTCGAGGGAAATAAGTATATAAGGATAAACTTTCATTAATCTCTTATTTTTATTTCTTATTTACTTCCAATTTTAAATCTCTTGATTTTCGGACCAAACTACTCTGTTTTTAACTACCAGCACTTGAACCCTAATTCGATTTACAACCAGCACTTAATCAATTTCTCATCTATGGCTTCACTTAAGTTTGTTGACAAGCATAACCAGGTCGGATTCTTGAAGAAACCAGATCAGAGTGATGGCTTTGAGGAAATAGTTGATTTCTTGAGAGGTTCAAATCTTCGGTACGCTTTAACTGCTAATCCCACTATTTATGAATCTCTTATTAGGCAATTTTGGGGGTCTGTGACCTATGAAACCCTTGCTGATGGTACACCACAGTTAAGGGCAACCATTGACTCACATGACTTCATAATTACTGAAGCCTCCATTCGGAGTAGTCTCCAATTGGGTGATGCTTCAGGGGCATATATTTTGGCTAATGATGATTTGTTTGAGGGTATGAACACTATAAGATATCCCACTGATGGTAGTTTTACTTTTTGGAAAAGCTACTTCACACCACAGTGGAGGTTTTTGATACACCACTTGCTCCATTGCCTAAGTCCTAAAAGTGGAGGATGGGATCAGTTTGGAAGCAAAATTGCTTCTGCCTTAGTCTGTCTTGCACTTGGAAGGCCTTCTAATTTTTCAAAATTGATTTTTGATGGCATGGTTGCAAAGTTTAAAAAGGAAAAATCTAGGTTCTTAATGTACCCAAGATTTATACAAATGATCTTGAACTTTGAAACAGAGGATAAATTGCCATATCTCAGTGTGGGCTTTACACCAAAAAATTTTGCAAACATGAAAATAAATTTTAGTGGGGCCCATTGGCATTTATTGCCTGCTATGCTTGGTGGTGCTACTAACCCTGCAGGTACATCTGAGGCTGCACAAGAGCCAACTCATGAAGAGCATGCACAGGAACCAACTCAGTCATCCACACCACACCCAAGTCATTCACCATCTCCCATCAGAACACCTACACCTATACCATCTCCTACACCCTCACCACAGCCTACCCAAGTTCCAAGTCCTGTACAGGAGGAGGAATCTGGTCAAATGTCTGTGGAAGACCTTTTAACCCTGGTTCCAACCTTAGTCAAGAGAATAGAAGCTTTGGAGAAGGCAAACAATGCTAAGAGTAGAGCTATTCTCACTTTGGTAAAGAAGGTCAAGAAATTGGAAAACATTTTGAAAGATAAGGGGGTTCAATTCAGTGTTGAGGAAGGGGATGAAAATTCTTCCAAACAGGGGAGGAATTTTGGTGAAGAAGAAAGTTTTAGAACACCTTCACAAGAGAAGTCTGCTGGTATTAAGGATGTAAGTCCAGAAACAAAGGAAGCAGCAGAGACCTTAGCTCAATCTTTCAGCAAGATTAAACAACAAAGGAAGCAGAGAAAGAGAAAGTTAAGGATTGAAGAAAGTGAAGATGAAGGGGTTCATTCTGATAAGGAGAAGACTAAGTCTGGTGATAATGCTGGTGATGATAAGTCTGATGATAAGTCTGTTGAAGAAAAGAGAAAAGGAAAGGAGATTTTTGTTGAATCTCCTAAAACAAAGAAGTCAAAACTACAGCAAAGACAAGATCAAGCATCTTAAGCTTTGATTGAAAGGATAAAAGCTCAAGAAAAGGAAGAGTTGGAAAAGGAAAAAGAACAGGAAAGGCAAGATGTGTTGTATGCTAGGAGAGTAGCAGAAGAGCAATTGATTGAAGGAGATGATGAAGTAAGAGTAAAACTTGAAGAACTTAAGTCAACTCCAGGGTTGACTATAGAAGAAAAAGCTAAACAACTAGCTGAGTTCATCAATATCAGAAGAAGTAAAGAAACTTTGGGAGATTTTATGTCTGTGATGAGACAAACTCAGAAGAAAACCAAAGTTCAAAAGAAGATGACTAAGAGAGAACAGATGCATAGTATGAAGATGTATTTGAAGAACATGATGTATTCAAGTTGGGAGCATATGAGTGGCAAATCATATGAAGATCTTCTACAAATGTATCAAAGTGCTTATCAAAGGGATCATGGTTATAAACCAATGGATTATGAAGATTCCTTGAGACACAGTTTCAGGAAAGTGACAAAGACTGTGCAAGATGTTGAAGCTGAGAAAGTAAATGAAAAGGTAGTTGATGAGGAGAAAGAGAAAGCATCTGAGACTGAGAAAGCAACAACTGAATCAAAAGAGGAAGTGAAAAAGCCAATTGTGACATTTAATAGAAGGAAGAGTATGGCTAGAAAAAGTAAGTCAAAGAAGAAAATTCAAGAAGAAGAGTCAGAAGAAGAAGAACCTTCATCTGAGGGGGTTACTATGGGAACTATTGAAAGCTCAAAGAAGCCAGCTAAGATTGTCAGGTATAAAATCATTAAGTCTGGTCAAAGGGCAACATATCAATTAGTAAGAGAAGATTATTCTAATGTTATGTATATGAATTTCCCTGCAATTGTACATGATGTGAGTAGGGAAGATCTCATTGAGTTGTATAAGTTGGTGACCGGATCTACACACACTCCTTGTGTTAGATGTGATACTAAGAATTATACGTAGTCTAGCACGCGGAATTTACTAGCTAGCACTTAGAAGATCTTATGTATTTTGTATGATTAGAATGAAACAAAGAACACAGAATAAATAACCTTCAACGATTCAATATTATTAGAATAATAATACGAGTGATCTCCTATCACTAGGGTTTACAACCTTGAATCTTTCGTACTTCTAACTCTGTATCGTATGTCTATGTATTGTGTATGCGTATTGTATATCTAAACCTTAACCTAGGCAATCCTTTTATAGACCAAGGATTCCTGTACAAGATAACTATCAATCTATTCTTATACGATATACACAATATATTTTCCATATTTATCTACTTTACATAAATCATAAACCGTCTTAACTTCTTCTCTCAGCAGTCTTAACTGCTCATGTCTTCAACACTCTTCAGCAGTCTTAACTTCAGTCTTCAACAGTCCTAACTGTTACCTCCAACAGTCTTAACTGCTTAAGCTTAATTTCCTAACAATCCTCCCCTAAACTTATGATTTCTTCCCAAATCACTAAGTTTCTTCAAATTAAGCTTCTTCTTCTTAATGCTAAAAATTCTTTCAAATACCCATCAAGCCAATCTCTTAGATCTAGCTTTTACTTCTTGTGCAAGATTGAATATCTTTTTCACTAGCATATCAGCCATCTCAGACTCTTCATTAGCTTCAAGTTTAGCAAATACCAGCATTGTCAAAACACCTGGTCTGAGTGGATAATTCTTTTCAACTAGCATATATATCTCTATTCCATCCTTTGTAGATACTCTGTGTACTCCACATGCTCCAAATAACTTCCAAGAGATGTCCTTGACTTGAGCTTGAAATCTCCATATCGATTCTCCACCATCTGGTTCATATATTCTCTTCAATTGAACCCATAGTTCTTTGTCTTTGTCTTCAACTGGATCAATATCTCTGAATTTCTCTTTTACTAAACTCCAAAGTTGATTTAGATCTTCTCTGTCAAAGCCTTTAAGTAAATCTTCAAACAACTTATATCTTTCAAAAATATCTCCAAGTCTAATAATCTTCCATCCCTTCATTCTACCATCAGTAAACACTTCCCAGTCAATAATTGGATGTTTGACCTGCAAAGGTTTAATATAAGAAGACTCTGGAATAATCACCATCATGCTTCTAATCTTCTCATCAGTTAATCCTTCTTCATCAGACTTTTGTTTCTTAGCAACTTCTGATTCCATAGATTCTGCTTCCCTCTTCTTACCTGTTTTGACACTTCTTCTTGGAGAATTCAAAATAGCATAAGTTTCACAGAATTCTTTTTCAATTATAGCATAAGACTTTCCCTTGAAATCTTTCATTGAGTAATTTGCTGAGTTCTTCAAATAATGCTTCATATCCTCAACAAGTTCCTTCTTTGTTGGTAACTTTGTCTTGTACCCTGACTTCTGTCTTTCTCTTATTCTATGAATCAGATCTACCCACATTGCAACTCCATTCTTCTTGAGTATGAATTCCTTAAGCTCCTCTGTCTTATCATCTTCATTCAACTCTTTATCTTTAAGAACCATTGAAGCTTGTGCTCTTACAATCACATCAGAATCCAGAAAATATTGTAACTGTTCATTGAATTCTTCTTGATTTACTTCATTTGATCTTTTTCTTTCCATGAATTCAGCTATATTCCTTATATCATCAGCAACCATTTTCCTTGCAAATTCTTCATCATGAGCAATCTGAGCTTGTTTAGCTTCCTCTCCAGCCAAATCTTCTTTTAACATCTGTCTTGCAACCTCTGCATCATGATCTATCTGTTCTTGAGTTTTTGGTTTCAACCTTTTAAGCCTTTCAAGTTCTTGAACAGCAACCACTTCTTCAGATGTCATAGGTTTCTTTCCTTTATTTGCTCTTCTACTTTCATATTCTTGTTCTGCAGAAGTTTCTTCAGTTGGAACTGCTTGTTGTTCTTTCTCAGCAGTTTGAACTGTTACTTGCTCTGTCTCTTGCTCTGTCTCAGCAGTTTGAACTGCTTCTTCATTTGGCATTGCTTGATGTGTCTCAGCTGTTTCTTCATGAACATGACCAGAACCTGAACCAATATCAAAAACTTGATCTTGTTCAGAACCTTCTTCATACCTCCCCTGAGATGCTGATCTATTCTTATCTCCAAATTTCCTCTCTTTACCAAATTTCCTCCCCTGTTTGGAAGAATTTTCATCATCCCCGTCTGAATCATCTGAATCATCATCCAATACCACTCTTGCCCTTTTCTTCTTCAACTGTTCTTCAAGCTGCTTCACCCTTTTTGTTAGCTTTGTATAGACTATGGCAAAAGTCTCCTTGTGAGCTTTGAATTCCTCCTTAGTTTGCTTTAGCTCCTTCTCCAAAGTGTCAACCTTGGCTACTAACTTGGTACATAAAGCCGTCAATTCAGTTTGTGAAGAACTACCCTCATCACTTCTAGTTGTATTACCTGCTATGAGAGGTGAATCTTTGGGCAAGGATTCAGTCACAACCCTAGTTAGACTAGGTTTAGACCTTCTCCTATAAGTGATAGGTGGTTGTTGGGTTGTTTCAAATACTGGAGTGGATGTGTGATGGGGATCAGTTGGAACTGCTGAACCTTCACCCAACTCAGTTTGAATCATTTGAGGAAACAATGGAACAGGTTCCCCTTCAAAAAGTCTACTAGCCATAGTCATATTTTGAAAAACCTTTGATTGTAGACTAGGCGTAGCAAAAAATTCAGTTGGTTCTGTAAGAAGGTTTTTCTTTTTGTTTAAAATTGTTTGAACAAACCTGGGATACATTAAAAACTTTGTTTTACTATCAACATTTGATGCCATACCCTCAAAAATATATTTTGAAAAGTTAAAAACTCTGTTTGTAGAGAAACAAATGAGAGCAATAGCAATATTACTACTGAATTGTTCCCAAGCAGCCTTTTTATTACTTAAACAGCATAGAAGAGTATGTATCAAAAATCTCCATTGGGGTGAAAAACATGCTTTTTGGAAAGTCAAATTATGTTCAAATGTATTATACCCCATTTTTGTAAGTTCTTCCCAAATTCCAGTATTTAGCATAGTGTGGATACCATCTGAGTCATTTAATTTAAGATGTCTCCTAATTATAGACTCGGTAACAACAAACTTAATGCCATCTACTTTAGTATGAATTTCTAAGTTTCCATCATCACTTGTCAAGATAGATGAATTCTGCCAGAACTGTGTGATGTGCGAAACATAAAGAGTAGGAGAAACAGTTAGAGCATACCTTATGTGAGAGTGGTTGAGAAAGTCCACAACCTCATAAAATTTTGGCCCATCTCCTTGCTCTGTTTTCTCTAAAAACGCAACCTGGTTGTGACGCTTAGCAAAAACCAATCTTGCCATTCTTAGTAGAAAATATTAGTTAACAGTCGTGAATAGTAATAATGGTGAGTGAAAAGATAGAAGATGCAAGTAATATTGAGAGTTTATGGAGAGAGTTGTAGGGTTTCAAGTTGACCGACTTAAAGAATATGGTAACTATTTATTTTAGTATAAGAATATAATAAAATAAAAGTTAAAATATCTATAAGAGGATCCCTCGAAATCCGTAATTCATCCAGTAAAAATCGCAACAAACCGCCAACGGCTAGTTTTTACTCCAAAATTAATTACCGACACGTCAGTCATAACGGCTAGTTGAACCGTACCAATATTTTGTACTAACCGTCCCAACTGTTGAAAAATTTTATTGAGCCGTACCAACTTTTTAAAACAAAATTTTAAAATACCATGACTCAAACATAGTTTTTAGCAAACTATCAGCTATCAACGGATTTGATATGTCTTTACCAATAGCCGTTTGCTTTGGACTAGCCAACTCTTCACATTTAGATATGGTGAGCTGATAACCATACAATTTTTGGTAAATTGTCAACCATAAACGGATTTGATTAGTCTTTACCAGAAACCGTTTGCTCTGGACTAGTTGGTTCTTATGTGGATAAGACATGGTGAACCAATTACCATTTGTTGTATGCAAAGATCACATACTAATCTCCAGAACACCATTTAGTCCAAAACATCAAGCATTCATAATCCCTTGGTGTTTTCTCTCCAATCCTGCAATTGTTAGTCCAAAAACAAAGAAACCAAATACAAGCATATGACTAACAATGCACACAACAAGAAAAATTAATTTCCTTGTGGAACCCAAGCCAAAACAGACTTAGGCTTTCCTCTAGCATCAACATAATTCATTCTTTTTAAAACAGTCTTAGCACCATTGGGTTTAATTGGTCTCCATACCCAACATGCTGAAGCATTCACTCCATTACCCATGTTTCCCTTTGCAGTATTTTTATTCACACCAGTACCAATTACCTTGCTAGCAGTTGGAACTGCTGGCTTGGCAGTTGTTACCTTAGGTTTCCAAACTTGGTTTTTCACCACTGCTTTCTCATAAAAAGTTCTTTTACCAGTTTTGTATGATGGTTTAAAAACATTTATTGGATTTTGAACTGGTGGCCTTGGGTGAATTGGTCTCATAGGTCTGACAGTCGGAACTGCTGGTCTAGCAGTTTGAACTGCTTTAGGTCCAGACCTAAAAAGAACTGATCTGGGTATCATCTTGTCATTCCTAGGAGGAGTTTTAGGTCTCTCTAGACACATGCTCTTGTTTGAATACCCTCTAACATACTTATCACAAAAAGCTGCAAGATGATCAAAGCTACCACAAGAGTAACAAGCTTTCCTATAGCAAACAAAATCCTTTCCTAATTGGTGGGATTTGAGGTCATTCCAATTCCTCTGGTTACCTCTTGGCTTGTTTGTGGTTCTATACATCTCTGCATACCTAACTGTTGGTCTAAAAGGTTTGGCATTTAATCTAGGCCTAACAGTCTCAGGTTTAACCATCTTTAGAACTTTTGGTTCCTCCACTTTAGCACTAACAGGCTTAACCACATCCTGATCATCCTCATCATTAGAAGTCCATTCCTTAATTGTTGGAGCATCTGAGTCCTTAGGTGAGGACCTATCAGAAGACACCTTGTCCTCAGATAGTGATTTATCACTTGCACTTTCAAAAACAGGTTTATCAACTACATCCTTCTTGGGTTGAGGACCATAACTAAGCTCAGGTAATTGAAATTCAGGGAGTCCTGTATGTTCTAAGTCTATACCTTTGGGTGATGGAATTCCTCTATAAGGAGGTGGAACTGACTTATATCCTAGGCCTGACTTAGCTTTATTTTGGATCTGACTCTCAATTATCTTTTGAACACCTTTTGATGTGTATTCTAGTGTGTCTACACTCATTTGAATGTTCTCCTTAGCTTTCTTAACCTGTTCTAGCTCATGTTTTAAAACAGTAATTTAATTCTCTCTAAACATTAAGTCTCTCTTAACAATAATCATATCATCAGAAAACTTAGACTCATTGTTTTGATAATAAACAATTTTCTCTTCTAACACAGCTAAAGCTCTCTTATGATTTGCTAAGCTAAAAGCAGTTTCTTTTAATTCTTTCCACTGACTCTCATATCTTGTTTTAAGTGTTTCTAGTTCTTTTAAAGCTTCACAAGATTTAGAACATTTTGAAACTTGTACCTCAGAATCAGAAAATGCCATGAGAGCAACCTCTGTAGATGCTTCTGCTTCCTCCTCTGCAATATAGCTCCAGTCAAATCCTAAGCCATCAATAGCAACCATGGCTTTTGAGCTTGAATCAGTAACCTCCACAACTCTTGACTTGTTTCCATATGCTTTACTCTTTCCATCTTGTTGACTTGGCAATCTGCACTCCCTTGAGTAATGACCTTTCTTGTGGCAGTTGTAGCACTCAATCTTGTACTTGTCATACCCTGCAACATCATTACTGTTTATGACAATCTTCTTGCCAGTCTTCTTCAAGAATCTCCTAGCTCTCAAACTAAGAAGAGAGAGCTGCCACTTAATATCCATCTCTTCAATATCATCTTCATCAATCTCTTGAAGATCTGAATGAGTCAACATACTTCCATTGTGCTGAGTAGTCAGAAAAGCACAATAAGTATCATCATTCAAAAGTCCACTAGTACTGCTTGAGGTGCTAGCAGTACCAAGATTTGCAGTAGCAGTTCCAACTGCTCCACTAACTTGCACTTCTTCATCTGGACTTGAGGAACTGGGAGTTGATACAAAGGCCAAATTCCCTGAGCTTGAGCTTGAGCTTGATCCAGCAGACTTCTTAATCTCATGTTCAACTATTTTGAAGTTGCTATATAGATCCATTAAGCTCATGGAATCTATATCAGGCTTGTTTTTCCATACTACCACATGCATAGCCCATTCAGCTGGTAGAATCCTCAGAAACTTAGAGTTGAGATCTTCCTGAGGCATCTCAATTCCTAGAACAGCCAATTGACTCACCAGTTTTTGAAGCCTATTGAACATATGATCCAACGACTCATTGCTTGTTGCAGTAAAGTTTTCAAACTGATGCTTGAGAAGGGTCTTCTGGGTTTTCTTTGTGGCTTCATTCCCACCATATCTTACAACAATAGCTTCAAAAAGAGATTTAGCACACTTGAACTTACTAAAATTCAGCAACTGATCATTGGGAATGGTCATCAGAAGCAAACTTCTAGCCTTAATATCATTCTTGTATCTTGCCTTCTCTTCATTAGTGGTTGGCTTTGTCTGCACTGTACTCTCAGATTTACCATCAACAATAGTTGTTGTTGTTACAGGGGTAAAAGAGTTTCCATCTTCAATGATCTCCCATAGTGCATAGTCTTGCACTTGGAAAAACTGCTCAATACGAAGTCTCCACATGTCGAACTCATTAGGTTTAAGCATAGGAAGCTCAGCAGCAATGTTGGTTGTGGATGGTGTTGTTTCCATGTCCATCTTTGTTCTTCTCGGATCTTCTAAATCTATGTATCAGCAACCTGTCTCTGATACCACTTGACCGGATCTACACACACTCCTTGTGTTAGATGTGATACTAAGAATTATACGTAGTCTAGCACGCGGAATTTACTAGCTAGCACTTAGAAGATCTTATGTGTTTTGTATGATTAGAATGAAACAAAGAACACAGAATAAATAACCTTCAACGATTCAATATTATTAGAATAATAATACGAGTGATCTCCTATCACTAGGGTTTACAACCTTGAATCTTTCGTACTTCTAACTCTGTATCGTATGTCTATGTATTGTGTATGCGTATTGTATATCTAAACCTTAACCTAGGCAATCCTTTTATAGACCAAGGATTCCTGTACAAGATAACTATCAATCTATTCTTATACGATATACACAATATATTTTCCATATTTATCTACTTTACATAAATCATAAACCATCTTAACTTCTTCTCTCAGCAGTCTTAACTGCTCATGTCTTCAATACTCTTCAGCAGTCTTAACTTCAATCTTCAACAGTCCTAACTGTTACCTCCAACAGTCTTAACTGCTTAAGCTTAATTTCCTAACAGTTGGTGAATATTAAACATGGAGATAATGTCCCTGAGGAAGAATATGAAAGAGTCTTTTGGGGAGACTTGAAAATAATGTTTGAACCACCTACTAAGGAAGATGAGATCTGGAAGCTGCCTGAGCAACAAAGAATGATTGGATGGGCATATTATGATAGATGTCAAGTACATTGTCTGTCTTTGGTTAATGCTAACATATATATGCTTGCAGAAGTTGAGTATCCCTTATCCCCTGAAGTCTGCAAGAAAACGTTGGAGAGCAAATTATATGCAGACAAGAAAGATGAAGTTTATGAAAGGATTTTAGATTTGATCAAGATTCAGTCTTTGAAGGAGACATTGCTGGATTGAGAGTGTTTGAAAGAATTTTCATAAGTTGTAAGTAGGACTATTGGAACTTCCTACTTGGTGAAGGTGCATAGCACTAACACAACAAAAGGTCATCAGTCCACCTTGTCTAATACACACAAGGACTGACTAATCCTGAGCAAACGGCTACAGGTAAAGATATTCCAAATCCGTTTATGGTTGGCAATTTACCAAAAATGGTATGGTATTCAAACTCACCATATCTTAGATAGTGAAGAGTTGACTAGCCCACAAGATTATGGCTTGTGGTAAAGGCTGTGGAAATCCATAAATGGTAATCAATTCAACATGATGAGGTGCAATTCCATCAAAGGATTGACTAGTCCAAAAGGGTACGGCTTTTGGTAAAGACAAAACAAATCCGTTGATAGTTGATGATTTACTAAAAATCATATGGTTATCAATGTACCATGGTCTAACACACCAAACATTGGCTACTCCAGTAGTAATGGCTATTGGTAAAGAGACATCAAATCCATTAATTTTCAATGATTCACCTCTCACAGGAGTTAACACACCTGGAAGTGATGAGAATAGTATGAAACTTAAACTGAATTGATGTACAAGTAGTCATGGTTGCTGTGAAGATCAAGTGGATTGTATCAGATGGATGCTGCAAAGATCAGATCAGATGGTGGAAAAATTATCAAGATTAAAGTTGCTGATACAAAGTGTTTTTGAAGATAAGATAATTCCAAGAGTTAAAGATTAAATCCTCAGAAGCTTATTCAGAAGAAACTTGAAGTTCATGGAGCATGAAGATCAAGTTAGGGGAGGATTGTTGGGAATTATCAAGAGGAGACTTAATGGAAAAACAGATTTAAGTCTGGTGGCGTACACAATTAAGTCTGGTAGTACAATATTAAGTCTGGTAGAGTAAAATATTGTTAAGTCCGGTTGACTTATTAAGTTAAGTCTGGTTATGTAATTTAGAAGTTTGTTAGAGATAAGTTAGGAAAGGATTCGAAGTTATCTTTAGAAAAGATACGTAGATCCTTTAGCAAGTTTTGTATCTAGGGTTTCCCTGGTGTATAAAAGGAACCCTAAAGCATAGTTTAGAGATGACGACGAAGATTGTAAAAACTCTTAGTTATTGATAATCTAATATACGAAGTTAGTTATCGTATTCTTCATTGTTTGTGTTAAGATTCCGCATTAGCATAAACAAGATATTAGAGTCTCGCTTAGATTGATTTGATTTATTCAAGTCGTCTACTAAGTTGTTAAAGGCTACTTAGAGATCCATATTCGTGTGGACCTACACTTTTGGAATTGAAGCAAATCTTAGGGCCTCTTGTCACTAAAGATTTATATGTACTTCTTGTAGTTTATTTTATGTTTATGTTGTAGTCATACTTTATGTATGACATTTCTCTCTATGAATAGATGGGCTTATTGTGTGGTTGTTTTATCTTTTATGGTTTTTGGCTTCTTAGCCCATTTCTTAGCTTATGGTTGGATATTTGTCTTGGTTGCTACATGTTAGATATTGTATGTGTGTCATCTAACTTTGTTTTGTAGCAAGAACCATTGCTCGATTCCTTGGTGTCCTCCAAACGAGGGGGAGTATACATCAAGGGGGAGCCTTTGTGATCTTTTTGCTTCGACAAAAAGAGGGAGAAATGGGATATAAACTCATACTAAAATTTGTTAAAATTAATCTTTAACTTAAAATGAGTTTATGTTTTGTCATCATCAAAAAGGGGGAGATTGTTGATGCAAATAATGCTCTAAAAACGTTATTTATATCTTTCGATAACTCCACGTTTTGATGATAACAAAATGTGAAAACACTTTACGTCAAAATTAACGTAAACAAGTTTTTAGTCGAAATATCCCGTTTCTACGTAAATAACTCTAGGTATGAACAAACAAATTTAAAACTTGACAAATGATCAAAGAAGTGAATTTGTATTTCAAACTTCACATTTTTAATGTGACAAAACATTTTTTTCAAAAATATACCTTACAAATTATTTTTTTAATTATAAAGAAATGTTTTATTGGAAAAATAAGTTTAAAAATCATAACAGCTATTTTTTCCCCCAAAATTAGCTCCAAACATCCCAAAATAAACTTTCACCACTAAAAACAAAAATTGGAGCATCCTTGTCTGATACGGTACCATGGTACCACTAAATTTAGTGGTACCATGTGGTATTTAGTGGTACCGTGACCCTATAACGGGCAAATTTCTTCTGCCTATAAATACCAACCCTCTTCACAGTTTTTGGGCATCCTTTTTCACACACAACTTTCTGAGTTTAAAACTCTTATCACATCTTCTCTCCTTTGATCATTTAGTTTAGTTTTCTTTTGTTTAAAGAATGATCCAATCATCCAACCAAGTGATCAACTTCATTCCTCTACTAGTGCAAGAGAAGAACACAAAGTATCAAGAAGATACAAAGTGTTGTAGTCATAGTTTAGTGCACTTTTAACATTTGTTACATACTTGTTGTATCCTAGTATATCCCAAGTTGAATTTTCTTTTGCATAGTTTGTGAGAGTAGATCATTGTGATCTTGTTGAGATCTTGGAGATCTCTTGTAGCTTGTGTGCTTGAGTGTTGATCAAGTGGATCAAGGGTAGATCGGGTAGATTGTGTCAAGTGTGTTGATTGTGTGATTTAGTAAAGATCGTGTGGATCGTGGTAGATTGGTACTAGCTAAGACTAGTACTCAACATTTAGCTTAGTGTCGGAAATAAGGATAAGCGACGTTGTACGGTTTTCTCCGCCTGAAGGGAGCTTTGTTGACATAGTGCTTAGATCTCTCGAGTTTGGTACTCGGGGAGTGGAGTAGGGCGAAGAAGAGCTTCGTGACCGAACCACTATAAATCTCGCTGTCTCGGTTTGATCTTTCCATCTCATTTCTTTATACTTATTGCTTATATTAGATAGTATAGCTTAGTGTTCATATTGGTGTTGATTGATTTCACAAAAGAGTCGAATCAAAGTTTTTCACAAGTTAAGTTTTAAAAACCGGTAAAACTATTCAACCCCCCCTTCTAGTTTTCCACAACCATAATCCGAGGTTGCACCTTACTCTTACTAAACCAACCATTCGACATATATCTCATGCCTATTAAACTCGATAGTTTCGACGCTATCATCGGTATTGATTGGCTATCCAAATACCATGCGAGAATTATATGCGACGAGAAAGTTGTTCACATCCCTTTTAATGACGAAACTCTAATTATCCGTGGTGATTGAAGTAAGACCCGATTAAGCATCATATTCTACATCAAAACCGTGAAGTATATAGATAGAGGATGTCACACTTTCTTAGCTCAAGTGACGGAAAAGAAGTCGGAGGAGAAGCGACTTGAAGATGTACCAGTAGCTAAAGATTTTCCGGAAGTATTTCCCGAAGACTTGCCCGGTCTTCCACCCATCCGCCAAGTAGAATTCCAGATTGATTTGGTGCCAGGAGCGGCACCAGTGGCACGAACACCTTATAGGTTGGCGCCATCTGAAATGCAAGAGTTATCTGATCAATTGCAAGAATTATCAGACAAATGATTTATTCGACCAAGTTCTTCACCTTGGGGAGCTCCGGTCTTATTTGTCAAGAAGAACGACGGATCTTTTAGAATGTGTGTTGATTATCAGGAGTTGAACAAACTTACGGTGAAAAATCGATATCCATTACCCAGGATTGATGATTTGTTCGACCAATTACAAGGATCGAGTGTCTACTCAAAAATTGATTTGAGATCAGGTTATCATCAACTGAGAGTCAGGGAAGAAGATATTCCTAAGCCAGCTTTCAAAACGTGATACGGTCACTATGAGTTCCAAGTGATGCCATTTGGTTTAACCAATGCACCCGCGGTGTTTATGGATTTAATGAACCGAGTGTGCAAACCCTACTTGGACAAATTTGTAATCGTGTTCATCGATGATATTCTTATCTATTCCCGCGACAAGGAAGAACACGCCGAACATTTGAAAACCATCTTGGAATTACTCAAGAAGGAGGAGTTGTATGCCAAGTTCTCCAAGTGTGATTTCTGGATTCAAACCGTGCAGTTTCTCGGGCACGTGATCGATAGTCAAGGCATTTACGTCGACCCTGAAAAGATCGAAGCTTTTAAGGATTGGGCATCTCCTACAAACCCCACGAAGATACGCCAATTCTTAGGTCTTGTTGGTTACTACCGAAGGTTTATTGAAGGTTTCTCAAAAATTGCCAAACCTTTGACGGAATTGACACATAAAAACAAGAGGTTTAACTGGGAAGAAGCTCAAGAGTCAGCTTTTCAACTCTTGAAACAAAAACTTTGTGAAGCTCCGATTTTAGCATTGCCAGAAGGGAGTGAAGACTTCGTGGTATATTGTGATGCATCATACCAGGGTTTAGGCGCTGTGTTGATGCAAAGGAGCAAAGTTATCGCATATGCATCTCGACAACTCAAGACTCACGAAAAGTACTACACCACCCATGATATAGAATTAGGAGCAGTGGTTTTTGCTCTTAAGATGTGGAGACACTACCTATACGACACCAAGTGCACGGTATTCACAGATCATAAGAGTCTTCAGCACATTCTTGATCAGAAGGAGTTGAACATGAGACAACGACGATGGCTAGAGTTGCTCATTGACTATGATTGCGAGATTCGCTATCACCCTGGAAAGGCAAATGTTGTGGCAGATGCCTTGAGCAGAAAGGAGCGACTTAAACCGCTTAGAGTCAGATCTTTGGGAATGACAATTAGCTCACACCTTCCATCGAAAATCCTTGAGGCTCAAACCGAAGCTCTCAAAGAAGAGAACAGACCAATCGAGAAAATATACGGTATGCCAGAGAATGAACATGGTTTCGTGAAGAGATCAGATGGAATGTTGTGTTTCAAGGACAGGTGTTGGGTCCTACTCTACGAAGGAATAAGTAACTTCATTATACACGAATCTCACAAGTCCAAATACTCCATTCATCCAGGTTCTAACAAAATGTACCGGGATCTCAGAAAACTCTACTGGTGGCCAAACATGAAGGCTGATATCGCCGAGTATGTCGGGAAGTGTTTGACATGCTCTAGGGTTAAAGCCGAGTGTCAAAACTTACAGCCAGAGATTCCAGAATGGAAATGGGAAAGGATAACAATGGATTTCATTATGAAGCTACCCAAGACATCAAGTGGATTTGACACCATTTGGGTCATTGTTGATCATCTTACCAAATCTGCACATTTCTTGCCAATCAAGAAAACCGACGAGATGAGTACTCTTGCACGGTTATACCTGAAGGAAATAGTCTCACGACATGGAGTGCTGATTTCCAATATCTCAGACCGTGATAGCTGTTTCACGTATAGATTTTGGCAGTCGCTTCAGAAATCCTTGGGTACCCGATTAGATATGAGCACTGCATATCATCCACAGGACCAATGGTCAAAGTGGGAGAACTATTCAAACCTTAGTAGACATGCTGCTGGCATGTGTGATCGATTTTGGAAAAGGTTGGGATAGACACTTACCATTAGCGGAATTCTCCTACAACAACAACTACCACACCAGTATCAAGGCAGCACCATTTGAAGCACTTTATGGTCGGAAGTGCCGATCATCTATTTGTTGGGCTCAAGTTGTAGATGTCCAACTCACAGGACCCGAAATTATTCAGTAAACAACCGAGAAAATAGTACAAATCAGACAACGTCTATAAGCTGCAAGAGATCGAAAAAACAGTTATGTCGATGTGAGACGAAAGCCCATGGAATTCCAGGTTGGAGATAGGGTCATGTTAAAAGTATCTCCTTGGAAGGGATTGGTCCAATTCGGGAAACGTGAAAAGTTAAATCCCAAATACATTGGGCCATTCAAAATCTTGGAAAGGATTGGCCCAGTGGCATACAGACTTAAACTTCCTGAAGAGCTCAGTAAAGTACATAATACCTTCCACGTATCAATCTGAAGAAGCGCTTATCAGATGAATCTCTTGTCATTCCGCTGAAAGATATTCGGCTTGATGATAAGCTCAACTTTATAGAAGAGCCGACAGAGATATGGACAGATATGTTAAACAGTTAAAGCAAAGCCGTATTCCCATCATCAAGGTTAGATGGAACTCTAAGAGAGGACTATAGTACACTTGTGAGCGTAAAGACCAAATTCGTGCCAATTACCCACACTTATTTCCCGAGGCAAGCACGAAAACAACCACAGATTAAAATTCCATGATGGAATTCTGTTTAACAGGTAGGTACTGCAATATCACGTAATTTACCCAGTCATTAATTAATGTTAAACACGAAGTAATT
Organism: Artemisia tridentata subsp. tridentata; assembly: GCA_021014915.2. NCBI lineage: Eukaryota > Viridiplantae > Streptophyta > Magnoliopsida > Asterales > Asteraceae > Artemisia > Artemisia tridentata. The sequence continues at coordinate 282,386,769 of CP139506.1, forward strand.
CAATTTGAAAGTTTAATTAACCATTTTTACGAGTTATTTTTTTTCCCTGAAATAATGCAACTACGAATTATATTCGTAAAATATTATGTTATGTAACTCACATTTCATTTCAAACGAGCTCCCACGCGTACCGACACTAGACTTGCTAACCCAACACTTCCTTTTAGGCCTTTGCGAACCCATAATACAAACAAAACACACCCTTTAGTTACAACTGGGCTTCGGCCCGTGCCTAGCAGCCAAACAAACACACCTTTCCTCTTTTGCATTGGGCTTCAACCCATTTACGAGCCCAAACTTTTGGCTGAGCCTTTGTGGCTTTGTGTCACACGAAAACAAACACACTCTTTTTAATCTATTAGCAAACGCACCCTAATACCCATGTAACGCACACGTTTTTATTTAAAGAGGAAACCAAATCTATATCAAGAGATTCTAATCACATCCTAAGTACACTTTGTACTGTCTTGTCTCCCACTAAGTAACATACCTTTGTGTAAAGCATGGGACATTTGATTTGTCAACTCTTATGAGACTCAACACCTCTTCCTCCTTCATTCCCCATGCAACTCGACTAAAACAAAGGACTAGCCTAGACACCATTTGTCAACCCCTAGCCCTAAATACTAATCTTCTACTTAAGCAACAACACTTAACACTCTTTCACCACAAAACAAACTTCCACAAGCACTCTCTCATTACTGTCGTGAAGGAAGAAGAAGGAAAGCAAGGCAGTTGGGTTGGTTTGCAAGGTTTTGAAAATCCATTTGGTTAAGTCGATTCGGGTGAAAGCTTTTGGAATCTAGGTTAAGGTCGTGTTCTCCTATTCTCGTACACATTCTCATTCGTGTTTCTTCAGCACCTTTCAGTGTTGTAAGCTTCTCGTACCTTTTTTCACTACAAAATATAGTTTAGTTTCGCTATTAGGTTTCCTTGAAACCATCGTGTCGTACGCTATGCTTCCAGATTTCTAAACTCGTTTTCATTACACACAAGTCACGTATAAACTAAACCTAAACAACTTGTTGCATCTTGAGATGCTTGAGTGGTTGAATGATTAAAGAAAACTAAAGGAATAAGCTAATAAGCTGACAAATGATAAGCAATCGAAACACTAGATGAGCACTTAAACGTAAACTAACATGCACACTTAAAATATCACAAAACTTGTTCTTTCAAAGTTCCTTAAGGATCGAACTTCGTTTTCTTCTTATAAAGAGCCAACGTTGGGTTTATAAACCCAACCCGTTTCTCTATAAGCTAATAAAATAAGCTGTTGAGATAAGCTAACCTAAAAAGCTAGATTACACTCCTTGTAAGTCCTAAAGCTAAGCATTGAACACATAAGCTATGTGGTTATGATTTTTATAAACCAACACTCTCGTTGGGCCTTAAAAGCCCAGAACCTAAATCCATATAAGCCCATATCTGAGAAGCTAATGTTAAGCAGTGAAATAAGCTTGAATAAGTACTTTGGGATAAGCTAAAATCAAATGCAAACCGTTCGGTTTGCTTTAAAAACCAAAACGCACCCTAAACGGGCTTATAAGCCCAAAACTGTTTTTCAAATAAGCTACCCTATAAGCTGTTGAGTATAAGCTGTGGCAATAAGCAAAGACACTCTTTGAAATCACTAAAACGAGCCCTAAACTCTAAAAGCTCTTAAACGTTTTCTTTTGAAAACTAAACGAGCCTCATTGAGCATTAAGGCCCATTAGCCATTCGTGTAACCATTTTCGAAATAATCGGTTTCTATAAGCTCAAAATAAGCCACAGGAACTTATGACATTAAAATAAAAGTAAATTCCACAACTAATTGATTTTTGGACTAAAAATGCAAATTTTACGAAACTTGGGTGAAAAATGTAACTTCGGTAAAGTTTTGGGTTAAAAATTGCCAACTGTGACTTTTTTTATTAGAAACTGAAATAATTAAATAACCAGGGTAGAAACTGTCATTTTCAGAAAGTGTGAATAAAAAGTATTATTTTGTAATTTTGGACTAAAAATGTAAAGATTATAAGTTTTGGGTAAAAAGTGTAACTTTATATAAGTTAAGGGTAAATTTTGTAACTTTAAAATATTTTTGAAAAACTTATATTTACAAACTAGTTACGTAAAATTTTTATAAAAACTTACATTTAAGATATAAATACGACAATATCGAAATATAAATATCGACATTTTTCAAACGAATAATAAAATTCACTATCGATTAACTTAAAGATGAATAATACAAACATTTTAATAACTTATCATTCACCAACTTAAAATATTTAAAATAAATACTTTAACTTATCATCTACTAACTTTGGTTAAATACTAGACGAGTACATTACATACTTCGTAACATCGATATATATATATATATATATATATATATATATAGGGTAAAGTTAAAATAAAAAGACAAATATCCGTACATTACGTAAAAAGATTTTTTTTTTCAAAAAAGTTCGCGAAAAAATCCATAAAAATTCCACAAGATCAGGAATGTTGGTGCATGAAACTTTTGTGAAAGAAGTTTTTCTAATTTTGAGTTTTTATATGTTTTTTTTTAATGCACAAAAAATGAATTTTGATGCGCAAAAAATTTTTGATGCACAAAATTTTCAACTTGTTTTAGTTAGATACGCAATGTTATTTTGATTAAAAAAGTCAAAAGAATTTGGGTGCAAAAACGAATTTTTGATGCACAAAAAAGCGATTTAATGCACAAACGTATTTTTTCATAAATTTTTTTCGGAAAAAATATCAACTTTTAGAAAAACTTCCTTCACAACTTTTTCATGCACCAACATACCTGATCTTGTGAAATTTTTTTGGAATTTTTCGAGAAAATTTTTGAAAAAAAAAATCTTTTTACGTAATGTACGGATATTTGTCTTTTTATTTGATCTTTATCCTATATATATATATATATATACATATATATATATATATATATATATATATATATATATATATATATATATATATATATATATATATATACACTAGTTGACGAAGCCCGCCCAATGGGCGGGCACGCTTTGTGATTTTTCTTTTTGTAATTTACACGCTCTTTATTACAATTGTTAATGACATATAAAAGAGCATGACTTTTATTTATAATTTGGATGGTTTTAGGTAACTTAAAATTATTTTTTAAGTTTGTTATATTAAATACAATAAAATAGAGGCAATTATTTATGATTAAAAAATTGTTATCCGGATATATATATATATATATATATATTATATATATATATATATATATATATATATATATATATATATATATATATATATGTATATATATATTTAAGTTTGTTATATTAAATACAATAAAATAGAGGCAATTATTTATGATTAAAAAATTGTTATCCGGATATATATATATATATATATATATATATATATATATGTATATATATATATATATGTATATATATATATATATATATATATATATATATATATATACACAATCTTGAACTTATAATTTTTGTTACGGTATTTTGATGTTTCTTATACGTTTAACTTATTTAGAATGTATGTTATTTTATGTAAGTGTATTTTTAAGTAAACAATTTTTGGTTGTTTTATTTTGTTATGGTATTAGGTTGTGTTTGTTTAATACTAAGGCAAATGTATTTGAGTAGCATGCAAGTGGTATAGCTTACTCATGAAAGTTAGCCTACTCCTGATCATTTCATCTCCTCACATTTAATTTTCTTACTCTCTTCAAAGTAGACATGATTACATTATCAAAAATAACATTACTTGTCTGATCAAAATTTCTCTTCCCGGAGAAAATAAAAGTAAAGGTCCCTATTTTGATCTTTTAATTGTATTTACGGTTTTTTTATCATTGTTACATGGTTTATTTGTTGAGAAGCTGAAACCCCAGATCTTGTGATGTGTTAATTTTCATTTATTTAAATTTTTTTTAAGTGAATAATTTTTGATTGCATGTATTTATTTTGTTTGATCTTATGTTCTGGCTGGTTTTTTCAGATTGATTACTCATTGTGTTTGTTTTTTAGGAACATGATTAGGGAAATTATGGTTGTTTTTAATGATTTTAATTTTTTGGCAGTTAGGTGTTTTTTGGTTGGATCTTGATAAAAAAAAATGCTATGGTGTTGTATATTTACTGCTAAATACTTATTAACATGTTTTTAGTTGTTGTTATGTTTGATACTGTTGGTATTTTTTATTTTTTTTTAGATTAGACTCTAAGGTTGTTAAGTTACTTACGATTAGATTACCTTGTTGAATAAGACTAAACAGTTTTTGTTATAACATTGTTGATTAGTATGCTTTCCCGATATAATTTTGTCTAATGGCGTTCCACGTTTTGTTGTTTGTAAGATATATATGAGATATGACATCAAATATTGTGTAACTTAGCTAATTTGTTTAGCTTTGTTGATTAGTATAGTTTCTAAATATATATATATAAATATATATATATATATATATATATATATATATATATATATATATATATATATATATATATATATATATATATATATATATATATATATATATATATATATATATTTTGTTAATGATCAAAAAAAGGTATTTGTTTAATTAGATTAGTTGAGTAAATGTAAAGGTGACAGTGGTTACCTTTGTAGGTAACTTAATTGTTTTGCTGAAATCCAAATATTGTTTTTAAGCATCTTGTGAAAAACTGGTATAGTTGATGGAAGTTCCTTAATTAAGATATAATATTACATAAAACTGAAAACTGAAGTGAGTAATTTTTGTTTAGCTCATGCCGGCTCAGCATGTTTTGTTTCCGTTTGGGCGGGCATGCTTTGTAATTTTTTCATTTGTAATTTACACGCTCTTTATTATAATTGTTAATTACCGTGACACATAAAAAACGAATCTTGGATTATGTAGCGATTAGCAATTGTCGATGTTGTTTATTTTTAGTGTAATAAGTTTGAATAACGCAACATATGTAGGGAAAGGTTGTATTTGTGTGTAAATAATTACTTATGGATTCGCTAAATCATAGATGGGCCAAGTTGCCTGTTTCACACCTTCATTCTAGAACCTTGACAACCAGCACATTTCGTTGAAGCACTTTGACCCGTTACACTTGAGGGGCATGACTTGTGATTATTCTTTGAATGTACTACTTTACGAATAAAATATACATTTATCGAATATGAGAGAAAATACAAAGCTTGAAAACCTTCGTGTTTATAAATTTATTTACATGAATGTTGCATTTGCTAAATCATAGATGGGTTGTTTTTAAAAGGAAGGCGGCCTACACTTATGATTATCGTTTGCATGGTCCGATTGATGGGCGGGGTAGACTTATGATTATTGTTGAAAAAAGTAAATTGGGAAAAAAAAGATATTAACATACTAAATTATATACTTAATGGATTAAGAACGAAAAGAAATATACATTTATCGAATATGAGAGAAAATATAAAGTTTGACAAACTTCGTGTTTACAAACTTATTTACATGACTATCAGAGGATCTCTATCATTTGCTCTTCTCAACCTTAAGGGACCATAAAGAATCTATCAAAGACCACTCTCACCCACAAAACTCGCCCAAACCAAATGTTTTACCCGCTTTTGTGATACCAATTAACTCTTTCTTTGATTTAACATTCCTTAAACCAAATATTGATAAGTAAGATTAAATCACACCATGTAATTTTTTTTTACATTATCCACAGATCATGATTAGACTAAATCATGCCATAAAAAGATACATAATTTGCATGACATTGAAACTTAATAAGTACGTGAAAAGGATGCTCGGGCCGAAACCCGGGGGAAGTTTAGGAGAGATAGAGAGAGCCAGTAGCTGACAGTCGAGGCGGGGATAAGCTCCCTTCACTGCGTCTTTTTATATTGTTTTCGAAGTAGCAGGTACAAACACACAAGAGTTTGCTAAATCAGCACGTCTTCAGTGAGGCCTTAATAGAACCAAGAACCGATGATGGCCAATCCGGCTCTCGCTTAAACGACCAAGGTGACCAAGAACCTGCAAAATAAATGGATATTTCACAAGGCTGGCTTGGTTATAAAAGTCAAATGTAAATGTATACAAATACATAGTAATAGCAAAGCCAGTGTCATGTATCGAAATCTGAAAAGGCAGTATAAGCACACACAAAAACAGAGGTGACCAAAGCCCTTAAAATGAAAACTGAGCATCTGGTGATAAAATATAATGAATGCTGACAGAATTCGTAGTCCTTATTTTGTTAAAAACTGCAATTATGTTACCCCACATTCAAAAATTTGGTTTTTATGTTACCTTACTTGCCAGCTTTCCCTACTAAATTAGTAAAATTTGTCGCATACCTTTCTGATGAGTCGTGGGTTGATGTGATATGCTGTTGTTCAAAGCCCGTCCAGTAAATATAACAGGGGCTGATTCAGACACATTGGAGTGAGATGATTGGTCACTTTTCGATTCAGCAGGAAAAGATCTAAGATTTCTGTTGGGCATGACCTATAAGCCCTCCCAGGCATATAAGCCCGCCCTGAGGGGCCGCATGACTTATAATTATCGTTGACAAGAAGACGTGTTTAGCAATCTCAAGATCAGTTAACAAAAATCTTGAGCTAAAAACCTAATAGAAAAAAAAAAAAAAAAAAAAAGAAAACAATCTGAGTGATGAATACATAAACAAATATAAAGCTTAAATCTAAATATCGCCAAATACATATGTTTAATAACTAAATAAACATAGTACCTGATTATCTGAGCAACCTTAGCAAACAACTAACTATAACTATAGGTTCATAGACACTCCTTGGCAATTTTATCTGAGCAATTCTTTATACTACACATGAGAACTTGATTGATAAATCGTAAATGAAGGGTAGAGATGAAAATGGTGATTTAACGGGTAAATTAGGTACATTAGGTATGGGTCAAAACACGTATTTTAAAATGGATCAACATGGGTAATTTTGGTAACGCGTCTAAATGAGTACTTTATAACCGCATTTAATAGCCCAAAATCATATACCCTAAAATAATAAAATTATGTCAAACATATATATGATAATACACATAAATGTAAGATTATGACATCAACTTCAAAAATAAACACAATGTATATAAAATAATTATAAACCAATTATCATAATAATATATATGATAATACACATATGGTAAACATATATATGAAAAATTATGTGTTTACCCGAGTAACTTGTGCAGACCACCCCAATTGCCACCTCCGCATTTATAGGCCAAGAAACTTCAAACAATATTGAAAGTTAATTACCTGCTACTTAAACTCAATCCCATTACTGGTAGGCTCCATGGTTAGGTTGGATATTATTGAAAGAGAGAACACAAAACATGCTCTCCCAACCATAATCAGTCCAAGCAGTACAGTACTTGCGTTCAAACATGAGTAGAGCAACTTATTGTCATGCTGAATTGTCTAAAAAAAGAGAATGGAATCCATAATAAAAAGAAACGTCAAGTGCAACAGATTCAATCATGGGTACAAACATGCGCCTTCACACCAGCACGCTCACCATACCTGCAAAAAGGTTCAACCGTTAATGCCTCCCTTATTAGAGTAAATAGTTTCCAAAAAAAATATTAAATTGGTCGTTTTATTGATCACTTACCTGCATGTATCCGGATGATAAGTTCAAACAGAAACAAATATTAACGAAAAAAAAATGGAAAGCAGCTTACTTGTATTGTTACATTCCCGATGGTCCAAAGATATCACAACCATGATAATAATAAGTAAATATTAAGAACAATTTTTAAGGACACATTTACAGCATAAGGAGCTTACTTGCATTGTGTTTGATCAATACTTCTAGTAAACAAAAAGTTTAGACAGAGCCTCATAATCATTCAGACTCTTGCTGTACCAAACATGCACTAAAGGGGTGTTCAAGTTGCTTAGTTGCACCACTTAAACACCTAAAACGTAAGCTTCTTATCTTTAGGTGCTTTATTTACTCTAAAATAAGCATTAACCAAATACTCAAAACTGCTTAACTCGTTGAAAATAGAAGCAGATAAGTACTTAATTAGCCATCTCATACACCCTATAAGACAATAAATAATCAAGATCCTAGGCATTTGAATACTGATGAATAAGCGTCAAGAGTACTTACTTCACAATTGAGACCAAATAAGCTGTTAGCAAACGCCAAAGAACTCCCCCATTGACCATCGCCAGTCTCAGTGACGACGTTCTTGACACCTTGTTGTGCATTGTACCAAACCTGAGGGACTGCAGTGTTTGGTTTGTGTGAACCGGCTCGACCCACACCTTCATATTTGTAGTAAATTCTTGCGGGTGTATCAAGTAGTTTTTCCAACCTCTTGGCTCTAAAACAAACTAAAACATTAAACTTTTATCTGACCATGTAATGTTTTTACAAAAATAAAAAACCAACCTTATTAGAGGTATACGGTGCCAAAGTATTATATAACAGATTCTAATATAGTTGGCAACTTCTTATAAAACCATATTTATCGGTTAGCTATATAGAAACTATAAAATTTAATGAAAAATATGCATTAAAATAAAAATATATCAACACAGGTAGCATGGGAAAGGACAAACTTTTTTGATGGAACACGGTTAAAACATCTATTTACAGACTTTTAAACAATCATGTATAATAAACTTTTAAACCTGATTATTAGAATATATTGCATGGTTATATGCTAAGCTCTCTCCAAGGTAAAATACTCGCTCATCGCCAAAGTTGCGACCTGCAAAAATGGAAAATTGTTAAATATTGGAGATTATAGAGGGTATAAGAGAATGTTTATAGAATATTCCTTGACCCATAACATCCTAAATGGTATCTATTTGAATGTACCATACATGTCAACATTAAAGTAGCAGATATTTTCAAATCGATAAAAAAAAAAAAAAAAAAAACAAAAATTCTCTGACATAATTGCCAAACCAAATAAATAACACAAAAACAAAATATTTGTCATTTTTGCAACTAATAATACCAATAAAGTGATTTTCCAGTTAGTCCATTCAAGACTGCCAACAACTCCATCAGAGCAATACAAAAAAGCCTGTAAATCTTGTTTCATACCCTTAAACATGATCATGTAAGTGTCAAAAACCAATCAAAACCCAGGTCCAGATTTCTTGCTCCCAGGTTTTCTTTCCTTAGTAGCGTTCTTTTTGGCTTCTCAGAACCTTGTGAAATGTCAAAACAAACAACGAACAACCCCCGCTTGTTTAGTATACAAACGATACGTTAGGCGGAGACACGGTGATGAAAAGAGAAGGTACCTGGCTTTAGAGATTTCTTCTCTTGGAGGAGGTTTATACTTCTTCCTCTTTTCAGTGGTTACAGGTGTTTCTTTTTTCTTTCTCTTAAGAGAACCGTTATTATTTGTTACACTCTTGTTATCCTTTTCCAATATCTTCTTCTTATGGGGCCAAGGGATTACTACTTCCGGGATGTCTTTGCTTCCGTTGGGTTCGATCTCAGAACCTTCTTCCACTGTTGCTGGAGCTCCTTTCGAATTACTCATTTTCTTCAGCTGAAATAATAATGATCACATTACATATACAACAGGCAAAAGAAGTGTAAAAATATGGACGAGCCGACTTCCGAGTTATACCCGATTATAAAGCCTTGGCCATTTCGAGGGTGGGCCATGGATATCATCGGAAATATCTATCCCAGATCTTAAAGAGGTCATACTTTTATCCTAGTATAGTAGCTACGGCCCAGCCTTCTCCACCTTCTGCCCTGGGTAGAAGCCGAGCCTCCCCAGAATGTGACTTCTACGGAGGTAATAAGGGTCTTATATATTACTGTTATTCGTCCAGATATTGCTTATGCAGTTCATGTAGTGAGTCAATTGATTTGTAGCTAATAATGGCATGCCTTTGCAACAAAAAAACCATCCATGTTATGGACATGAGGATAGAAACGTCTCGTCTTTTCTAATGAAGGATGAAATCGGCGTTCTCTAAAGAGAACAAACCTACAAAGAAAACTGATACTTTAGACAACAGTATATTTGATACAATTCGTGAACTCTCAAAAAACATGGCATAAATAAGAGTACCCTGGGCGACCAAAGTCTAATCCGCATGGCACAAGTTTCACATCTCTCTTGATCGTTAATTTGTTCAAAACACATAATTTATAACAATACAATGTTTGCTCAAAAAATAAATTTTTATAACAATATCCTAACGCAACGGTACAATAGACCGAAAATGCTCAAAACAACTCTACAAACACATGTTCTCATATTAAAACATAGATAATTTCAATAATAACACTTTCTATCGGATACCAAACTAAGCTCTTGGAGACTGATACTATTATTTAAATTGCAACATAGTCAAATTACATGAATGATATATAGCATCACTTGGGGAAAAAATGACAATAAACGTACAAAGTTGACAGCAGAAAATATATAACTTATAGACTCTCCTGTGATGTAAAATAAGATCAAGCAAGTAGTCAAACTGGGGTGGTTCACAATTGTCCATGACTTTGTAATGTAAAGTTGAGTCCTTGTATTTATAACAACTGTGGACGTTATAAAATCCAATGACCACGTGCACCAAGAAGCGAATAGGTAGAGGTGGTAGCATGAGAGGGGTGGCAAATGACTCTTACCTAGATTATCTTTGAAGGGCACCATTTTAATTGAACATTGTAAAACATGAATAGGTGGACCTCGTCAATAGCTTACACTCACAACCTTTCAAGTCCTGACCAAAGAAGTAAGTTACTGTGCAGATTTCCCAGCGGCACCAATAAGAAGTAAAATACCAACCCTTTTACGTTAGATACCCAACCCAAACAACCAGGTAATTCCATAATAATAAATGATTAGTATCATCAATGATTTAGCTACAAATAAATCTATTTAAGTACTTACCACATTGATTCAAAACACCTGGTCCATAAGATTTGCAATTGTGATAAGGTATTTTTGTTTTTTCTTTTATTTGTCTTTGTTATTGAATAAGTATTGTTTTTTGGCTAGCCAACTGATGCGCGTAAGCGAAAACTTACATTTGAACCCTATTCGTTGAAACATCCTAATCATGACTTAAATTTATTATCACATTTAGTAGCAACAACTGCATTTTTAGAAATACAAATGAAATTTACAGTAATTTGAAATCATTAAAAGTGAGATGTAAAATGAGTAGAACACAGAAGTTTGTTATAGTTTAAAATGCTAGATGCTTAAATCAAGTAGAACAGCACGTATGCAATAGAATTTCTTTGACATGAACAAATTGCAAACTGATAAATATGAAGATAGAGAATTGGTTTGTGGTATATGCACACTTGCATTGTGCAAGCTTCCTATGGTTTTAGGCAAGCTGGTTAACAGGTTACCGTAGATGGATAACCGCTCCAGTCTCACCAACTGGCCCACTGAAACAATGGGCTAGTCAAATCTCTTTGTATGCATATATTTGTCTGTATTTTAGGGCATGGTTTTGCAGTCAGCAAAACCTTACTTACACCAATGAGCAGATTTCATAAGGGCATAATCGATTAACCGACATTAGATAAATAAATAAATAAACATACTTGAGCCATGAAGCCTTTAACAATCTGAGGAAATTCAAGCATTTAATGCACTTTTAATGCAAGGGTTTTCCAATAGAGCTTCAAATTCCCTCCCCTGCACAATAAAAACAATTATGTAACAACGATACAGGCGTAAGGTTTCCAATATCTAGCTTGAGCTTGACCTCAGGGCTCAGGCTCAAGGCTCGATAAAGTTAAACTCAATTGCACCCCTAGCTCAAATCATAATTACATTCTTTGTTTCAAGTAAAACATTCAACAACTTTTATACAAAAACACTACTGAACTAAAATCACTTTTTTTATAGATGTTAAACACACACAAACACAGATCAAAGCTTCCCAAACTTTTTGAACAGTATTACATCCAAGAATCTGAAAAGCTTTTCACCAAGTTTCACACTTTCTCTAATCTTGAGAAGCCAATATCTATATCTCAAGTTTTCTGCATGTTTCTTACACTAAAAACATATACTATATGTTTTATTTAATAAAAGAACAATGTATATTCAACATGTTTATCCAAGCAAATTCAACAAAGAAATGTCATGTACCATATAGGGATTAAAATCCAAATTTTTTTTTTTTCATATCCTCGCATGATCTCCTAACAATCTCATATTTACATTCTCGACTTCCAAACCTTTGATGTGCTCCATCATCATCCCATGTGAGTTACGCTCAACTAACCTTCGGCACCCTGGCATGTAACCGGCCACCCCATCATCATAGCTACTGAGATTTACCTACCGAGGTTTTTCATACAGTGGATTGTTAATACCCACTGAGATTTACCTACTGAGGTTTTTCAAACACAAACATACTATGATCATAAAAATCTTACTTTGACTATTTAGAACCCAAAGTCACCTGTTCAATCATATATGCTAAGTTCCTAACGCGAACTAATGTTTACTTTTCTTTAACTTGTTCCTCCCTTGCAAATACGGGCTCTAAGTTCCTTAAGGTCTTTATGCAAGTATATAGACACAACTTCATATTTCATCAAATATTTCATAATCCAACTTGCACAATAGGTTAAGGAAAAGTACTAAACAAGCAGCTTCCACAAGCATCTCTTATTGGGCCATCCTCTTTCCTCGCATCCTTTATGAGTATAGAAGTCGATAGCATGGCACGTGATTTCACAATTGAATACCAAACTTAAATGTTGAATCCACTCTCATAAATCTCAGCAATTGATCCAAACCTACAACTAATTTGAGCCTTAAAAACAACAATCTTCATTTTTCAATAAAACTCAAACCAATTTACCCAATATATGACAATTCCAAAATCTTCATTTTTCATGATTTCGGATTAAATTAAATAAGGTTAACAAAAAATCATATTAATCAAAACATCTATAATAATAGCAAAACGATCAGTATAATATTTTTCATAATTACTGATTAATACCTTCCTCTTCCCCATAGTTCAACTAAATACAGAGTCGAGTTTGTCCTTCCGCTTTCTAGGAGCAGGCTTTGTTCTTGACTTCCTCTTCCCCATAGTTCAACTAACTTTCCTGGAAGCAACCATCTCTCCATCATAATCACCCTATACAGGTGAAGTCACTTAAAAGGATTAAACAATTGACAAATAATAACATTAACTTAGCAATATGGTATCTGAAAGGAGATACCATTTCTTTAATCTCGCACAAGAAAAGCTCTCAATCTGTTGAATAAAAAGATACAAAAAAATCAACATTAACACAGCCTCTACAACAAACGATATTTAGGAACAACTATAAAATATAATTTTTAAATATCTCTAATAACTTCAGTTATATTATTATCTGATCCTACTTATGCTTCTTTAAATTGCTATGATAACTTCACAAAAATGCATATCCAAACACTCCTAAGCACA